>JARWLC010000014.1:85382183-86582183 GCA_033318265.1 Phyllotis vaccarum | reverse complement strand
TGTGTGTGTGTGTGTGTGTGTGTGTGTGTGTATTTGTTTCGGACTTCAGCGTGACACTGAACACGAGTGAATCAGGGTTGTCTGTTTTGTTGAAACATAGCAAAGAAGGCTTGTCTCAAGCAATAGCTGCTTTTAAGTTTTATTTAGCAGTGCTATGGAATTTAAAATCAAGTTCAGATCTGTCACTAAACCATCCTTAAGTTATTCAAGCTTGGAGTTGGAAAGCAAAACAAACCACAGGTATGCGTCTATTATACTTGGCAGTTTTAAAATAACTCTTCTATGGTTGGTTGCTCTTATTTCTTAAAATAGTATCACCTGGAATCATAACAATTGTATGCCTCATGAAAAGTCTTGGAGTCATATCTAAGGTCCTTAGGTCATTCTAGGGATCAAACCACTAAAAAGCAGATAGAGGACAGGACTCTCTGGGCACAGGCAGTTTCCACTTCTCTAGAACAATGGAATGTCTAAAAAGGAATCTAACTCATCCAGCTCTGAAGGAATGTTCACCTGAGTGCTAGCTGTATGTTACCCCTGAATGCGGTGAGCCAGCACATGTGAGACCCTGACATAATGAGCAGACTAGAAATGACAGCCTCTTGGGTGGCTCATACATGAGCCAGCTTTCTGTTCTAAGCAGTGGCATATAAATTCTCTGGAGGATTTCAGTGGGCTAAGTATAGGGTTTGTTAGGTGATTGGATGTTTTCCCAAAACAAAACCCTGCAGGAGTGCAGCCTACTCCTTTCATACCAGAATCTCCTAGTTCACTATGAGAAAGTAGAAGAATAGGACTGTGGGATTTTTCTGGTATAAGTCACTCAACTCAACAATAAAGAGCAAGCTAAGGACTACAGTGAGCCCAGTCTGTCCACAGCTGTCAATTTGTGGCATCTAGTTTAATAACTATAATTTTCTTCATACTGAGAAAAGTTAAAATTTTTATTTGCTTTATTATATTGAAAGGGCTTAAATGTGGAGACACAAAGGGTGGGATCAGACTGTGTTCTTGTGCATGGGCTGGCACCTTGGAGCCCAGTCCCTGCAAAGGAACACCCAACCCAGAACTGACTTTGGGATGAGTGAATCGGACTTGCCTTGAATGGATGTGCTGTGCTGAGCTGATCCACCTTAGGACTTCTTGCCCTTTGTGGGGAGGGGATGGGTGGATGGGGAGGGGTGAGGCTGAAGGCTGGCTAGGAGGAGAGGGGTAAATGAGGAGGGGGAAGGGGAGCAAGGGGATATATTGATGGAGACGACATTTTTTAATGAAAATAAAAATAAAAACCTTTTATTCTCTATTTGGATATCCAAAAATCTGTGAAATGTAAAATGGGATTATATCAGAATTCAAAGGTACAAAACAGAATTTGAAGGACATTCAAGATAAGAAAGTGACAGAAATCCAGAGAAGAGTTGTTTTCAGAAGATTTTAGAGCAAATTTCTGAATGACAAAACCTTCAGCTACATGGATACACTGCTAGCCCGCAAAGCACACTAAGAATCAGGATGATCCAAGAGGAGTGTTGCTGTAGTCTGTTCAGCCAGGTGCAACAAAAACACAATTATATGTCTAGATTTATTTCCAGAATACTGGAAACTCAGAAGTCCTTAGTCAAGGACCTGTGGAACAGGCACCCACTGAGAGAACTTCCCCATGAAAGGAGAGTGGATCTAAATGACAAGAGAGGAGAAAATGGGATTGCTGCTCAATCCCAGGCCAGCAGGGAAGACTCCTGTGGGCCAGAACTCCCCATTAACAACCCAGTTTGTTGGAAACTGTCACCTACAAGATGCACTTCACACCTTAACTGTCTGTCTCATCATCCCGTGGCGTCAGTGGATTCCTGAGACACAGAGTTCGCCAACTCCTGTTGCATCAAGAGTGGCTTCCTGAGACACAGATTGATTTTATCGACCCCTGTTAGATCAAGAACTCCTATAGGATCAAAATCTCCTATTGGATTAAAAGTTCCTGTTAGACCAAGAACGGATCCCTGAGACACAGAAACAGCCAGCTCCTATTGGACCAAGAACAGATCCCTGAGACAAAGTCTATCTAAGGAGGCTAGGTGCACCCACGAAGCCACAAGTAAAAGATAATCACACAGAAGAAAAACTGAAAGGGAAACACACACACACACACAAACACAACCACAAAAGATAACAAGATTTAACAATCACTGGTCATTACATCAACGGACTCATCTATATAAAGACACAGGCTAACTCGGAGGATAAAAAAAAAAAAAAACACACTCCATCCTTCTACTGCATACAAGAAACACACCTCAACTTTAAAGATAGACACTGCCTCAGAGTAAAGGGTTGAGAAAAGACTTTCCAATTAAATGAACTTAATAGAGAATCTTGTAGCAATGGGGGTTTCTTGCTCCCAGGCAGCCAGAGGCCTAGACCCTGGACCTGCCGCACCAGACCCATTAGCTGCCCTCAGCTGCTGCTCAGGCCCCTAGAAATGACTCAGACACTTATATTAAGTTCATGCTGTTGGGCTTATGGCTCAGGCACATTGCTAGCTAGCTCTTACATCTTAAATCAACCCATTTCTATTAATCTGTCTGTCATGTGGCCCGTGGCTCACTTGTGTTCCTTACATGTTGCTCCTTGGGCGGCTTGCTCGATCTGTCCCTGACTCTGCCCTGCTTCTCCTACCTATGCTCTGATTTCTCCTCCTACTTTTTCTATGGTATCTGTCATGGCCCAAAACAGCTCCTTTATTTAAAGATTGAGATTCACAGCACACAGAAAGGCATTCCCACATCACAAACTGGTGCAGCCATCCTTATATCTAATAAAACAGACTAGAAACTAAAATCAATCAAAGGAGATCAGGAATTACTTATTTATCTCAGGAAAAAAATCCATTATGATGAATTCTGAATCCTGAACATTTATGCCCCCAATAGAAGGACACCCACAAGCTATTGGGAGCTCACTAACTCTGAAATGACAGTTGAGTAACCTTCATGGGATGGAACTAAGCTGTCCAAATGTGAAGGACAGCTGAATGACAAGGGCAGTTTGTAGAGCCAGACCAGAGTTTATACTTTGTGCTTGGGCTAGCGTCTCAGAGCTCACTGAACACCTTGCTCAGGCATAATACTGGGGAGAATGGCTTTGTCCTATGTTACAATGAGGTTTCTTGGTCTCGGGGCAGCCAGAGGTCCGGACCCACAGACCTGCAGCCCCAGACCCCTTAGCCGCCTGCTGTTGCTCAGGCCCTCCAAAATGACTCAGATACTTATATTCACTTCATACTGTTTGGTCTATGGGTTAGGATCATTGCTAGCTAGTTCTTTCATCTTAATTCAACCCATTCTCATTAATCTGTCCTGCCATGTGGCCCATGGCTCACCTGTGTTCCTCACCATAGAAAAAGTAAGAGGGAAAATCCTAACATAGGTAGGAGAAGCAGGGCAGAGTCAGACAAACTGATCCAGCCACCCAAGAAGAAGCATGTAAAGAACACAGATGAGCCATGGGCCATGTTGTAGGCGGAGTTTACCCACAAGGACACCAATACCAGATAGATATTTATTAAAATATAAACCAACACTCACGGTACAGGTAACAGATTACAGTAGCACCTGAACAGAAACCGGAGTCTGCAGACGGACTGACGATGGGATCCTCCCTCCAGCAGCCAGGAACCAGGAAGAGAGCCTCCCAGCATCCCAGCAGCCCCTTATCAATGGGGTTGGCCACACCCCCTCCAGGAGCCCGGGACCCTGGATAAGCTTCTTTGGACCTTATCAGCTGACACCTGAATCCCACAACATCACGTGGCAGACAGATTAATGAGAATGGGTTGTGTTAAGATGTAGGAGCTAGCTAGCAATGTGACTAAGCCATAGGCCATGTTAATAGCATGAAGTTAATATAAGCGTCTGAATCATTTCTGGGGGCCTGATCAGCTGCAGGTGGCTAAGGGTCTAGGGCTGCAGGTCTGTCGGTCTCGACCTCTGGATGCCCGGGACCAGGAAACCTCATTGCAACAGTGAAACACTCTCTTGTGATGATGCCAGACAGCAACAAACAACCGCAGCTCCTGCCAGCCATATACGGGCATGCATCCCATACCCCCCAGAGTTAGGTTTTGTGGGGTCATTATGTCCATATGTGTGTGCATGAAGGACATATCGAACACCTCTCTCTCTCTCTTCCCCCCTCTATCTCTCTCCCTCCCATAAAACATCAAATAGTTATCTGAAGTCATTTGAAGTTTTCCTCATCTACATTGATGTGTCAGTTGGGCCTGACATTATGGAGGTCTTGTTCAGGCAACCAGATTGTTGAGATTTCACTGGTGCATCCTTCCCATCATATTAAGAAGATGGAATCTCATAGCAGGTGTCCTGGTCATCTTTGTCCTATGATCATTCTGCTCTCAATTCTGTGAGATTCCATAAGCCTTAAAAATAGTGTTGTTGACATATTATTTGGAACGGAAATCCCATGAATGCTTGTATTTAGGAATTTACTCAGCAACACACACACACACAAGTGTCTATTCATGAGAATAACAATGAGAGGCAGTGAATTTGTAATGGAGTAGGGAGACATGAGACCGGAGGAGCTGGAGTGGGTTGAGGACGGGAATTATGTAAATAGATTATTCACATATAAAACTTCCTTTTAAACAGTTGTTGGTTTCCCAAAATGGAGTCTTTAGAGTTGTTTTTTTTTTTTGTTTTTTTTTTTTGTTTTTTTTTTTGAGTTGTGATCTTTGTTGTGGTTCATTGGTTTTATGGTTATGTAGGACTATTTATTGTTTATCTCACTTGAACACTTGCATAGCACCTTAAAATACTACGCAAGCCAGTCCTTAGGGAAGAAACTCCTGGATTAGTTCCAGCTCAACGCCTCCAAGTACTGTGTACTTGTTCTTGTTCTCAGCAAGAGTTCTACATTTAAGTTTATAACCTAGGAATCAGGAAGTAGTCTTGGCTACTGCTACAGCTCCACACCTGCTGCCATGCTCTTTGCCATGATAAAAAAACTAAATCTCTAAAACTTTAAGCAAACCCTCAGTTGAACATCTTTTTATAATAGTTGCCTTGGTCATGATTTTTTTTCACAGCAGTAACACTGTGACTAAGATAGTCAATGAAAACAATCAGATAATTAAGAACAGTTTAAAAATCTCATCACAGTACATTGAGGAATCTATAAGAAATTTACAAATTTCTACACAGTTAGCAATGTTCCCCTTTATAAAAGGGAGATTATGTATTTTTTAAATTTTTCATATACACTTGTGTGTGTATGCATGTATGTAGTAAGAGGTTTCTGGCCCGGACTTTCGGGCCTAACCTCAAGGTCTAGGCCCACAGACCTGCAGTCCCACAGAGACACACAGATGCTTCCAATAGTTTTAGGCTGATCAGCCTAAGGCCTAGGCATATAGCTTGCTAACTCTATACCCTTAAGCTATCCCATGTCTCTTGTTCAGCCATGTGGCTCGGGACCTTTCTTTAATGCTGCATGATTGTCCTCTGCATCCTGCAGCTTCTCTCTGGTGCTCCCTGGCATTCTGCTCTCAGAGATTTTTTTTTTTTTGGTAGCCCCGCCTACACTTCTTGCCTGCCTTTGGCCAATCAGCTCTTTTTATTAAACCAGTGGGTGGGACAATTATTTACCATGAAACACAATACCCCTACATATCCCCTTTTCTCTTTAAAACAAAAGGAACTCCAATTCTAAAATTCTTTTCCCCCCTTATCTATGACAGCTTATAAGCAACACTGTAAATAAACACAAACATCCATAATCCATGTTTTGGGAATGTGGGCGTCGTTCTCTAGGCTACTTCCTGCTGAATGGGGATGCCGACAATCTCATGGGAATCCAAAGAAAAATGTAGGATTATGGACAAGTCTTTAGTGGAGTACTCTCTAAGGCTGGGTCATCTTAGCCAGTCTCCTTGAAATTGTTTTGGATTCAGAGACCTGGAAACTTCAACAGAGGTGCTCTGAAATGCTGAATCATCTGGTCCATCCACTTCCATTGGAGATTTTTCAGGGGGTCTTCCTCTATCAAACTTTATGTTCTTTATCCAGGAAGAAATCCACAGTCTTTCATTTTCTGTGAAAATAAAAGGAAAACCTCTTCTCCAAAATAGCATATCTTTGCATTTCAATTTTAAAGTAAACTCATTTACAAAATATATACGTTGAATTACTCCAACAACGTTTATAATCAGCTGTCTTTTAGCAGCTTTTACTAAGTCATTTTCAGTCAAGAAGCTGAAAGATAAGACAATAATATACAGTATCCAGACACTCTTTGTATTTTCCATCTTTACGTGGCTTATTTTTTATTTATTTATTTTACTTTATTTCTTTTTTAAAGGATTTCTCTAACCTTTCTTTTCTTTCTCTAAGCCTACGTATATATATTTTCAACACACTCTAAGCCACTTAGACATTTTACAAAAAACTGTCTTTACTGCATATTTATTTCTTAACTTTTTCTGTTTCTGACCACACCTTTAATCTGCCACTATTTCTGACTGTCTCTGACCACACCTTTGCTTGGCTAGCCCCGCCTACATTTCCTGCCTGCCTTTGGCCAATCAGTTCTTTTTATTAAACCAGTGGGTGGGTGGGACAATTATTTACCATGAAACAACACAATACCCCTACACATGTATGTATGTAAGTATAGTATAGTATAGTATAGTATAGTATAGTATAGTATAGTATAGTATAGTATAGCATAGCATAGCATAGTATCGTGGTCATATCTACCCTCAACATTTTCCTTCAGCTTCCCAAGTATGTCTCCCAAATATCTCCTATTTTTTCTCAAATTCATGTTTTTGTTTTGTTAGTTTCTCACCCACTAAATCACATTCATGTTTTCCATATATGTGCATGTGTGGGCTACTCCACCTGGCTATAGGCAACCTATACCAATTGGCTATTGCCCTCAATAAAATGTTAATTTCCATCCCCCTCTCAGTAATTTTGAACTGAAGCTATGTCATAATACTAATTGAAGTAACCATTTGCCATGACTACCTGAATCTACAGAGCCAATCAGGACACAGGAGTGTGAACAATGTAGCCCCCAACTGTTGTCCTAATCAGGACCTCGAAGCAGGAGGCATGACAAGCGCATGGCAAGCCCCAGCAATGAGAAGATTCTGCTTTCAGCTGTTCTTACCCTGGATTCTACTGATGTGGGTTTGTCATTCACATTAGAGCTGCCGAGGTACAGTCCTGGGCTGATGTGATGGATGATGAATGCGGCACCTGTGATGTGGTAGAAAATTTTGTATTTCGTTTATGTTATTTACTCTGGGATAAATGCAGAATGTCATTTATAAGCAGGAACATTTATATATGACCACCACATTTAAACAATAGTGACCTTATTTCACATATTTTTATTTTACGTTTCATCTCTTTACATTCAGATTAGATTCAAGCTATGAAAGAGTTAACAGATCAGAGTGAGACTGGGATGTTCAAAGCACTAAAGGGCAATTAACTCATTTGTTTCTAAATCTCAATCCGGGTTATTATTCCCTTTTGTAGGGCTTAGGGAATAGAGATGTGTCACTCAGGAACGGGAGACTTGTGCTCTCTACTGGCTAAACTACATGGAATAACTAGGGCTGGTGTTGCTAGAGGAAAGGAAAGGCCGGTAGGTGTCTGTTATAATGAGGTTTTTTGGCTTGGACTGTTAGAGGTTTAGACTTATAGACTTGTAGTTTTAGATCTTTTAGTTGTTTGTTGTTTAGGTTTTTAGAAATGATTTAAATATTTATATTAGTTTTATGTTGTTTGGTTTATGGCTTAGGTATATTGTTAGTTTGTCTTTATATTTTAAATTATTTTTATTTATTTGTTTGTTATGTGGCTTGTGGCTTATTTGTGATTTTTATATTTTTTTTGGAGGCTGGCTTGGTTTGTGTGATTTTTTAAAAATTTATTTTGATTTTTTAAATTTTTTTTTAATATTCTCAGGGATTTGTTTCTTTCATACAAGAATTCTGAACATAATCAAAGACAAAGAAAACAGTGAAGTGAACTCCAAACACAGCCACAAACTTGAAGGATGTGTATTAAATCAGGAGCTTTATATGAAAATATTAAGGAAAGATTCTTGGAGCTGGATTCACTAACTTAGGCAAATCCACACTCTACAGCAGTCTAGATATTTAAAAGCCTTCATAATCACTAGATTAATACCTTATATATATTTATAAAATATATTTATAATTGTATAACTAATAGATTTAATTATTAATTAATTAATTATATAAATATGTAATTTATTTAAATAAAGTTTAATGATAATACAAATATATTAAATATATTTTATGTACATATAACATTTAATTGTACTTTGGTAGCTTGAATAGAAATGACTCCTTTAGGCAATATTTTCTTTTAAATTGAAGAAATTCTTGGAATTTCCTTACAGCATTGGGCATACCTACTCCATTAAACATCATCACATGTCTAGTGATGATATCCTGCCTCTTGTATGTATGTGCATTAAACCATGAGTGTTGTTAGCATGCAAATATATGCATATGCAAGCCTTTAAGTGTGTAAAAGAATGTTTCTTCCATCACCCTACACTCTATTCCTCAGACAAGGTCTCCCTCCATCTGGCAGACAAGTGAGCTCAGCTACAAGCTCAGTCTCCAGGCTTCTCTCTCTAGTGATGGGACTGATGATAAATATGCTTCAAGCAATTTTTGTAAGTTTTGAGAACTGTCTTTATTTGTTTTATTTGCATATTTTAATAGAATTATTATATCAGTGTTTCTCCCTCCAAATCCTCCCATATGTCATTTTTCTGCTCTTTTTTTAGTCATTTGGCGCAGCATGCATTTATATATATGAATACTCATGAGCACATTTTGTGAAACAATTCTGCCATTAAGATTAATAAAATCAATATTTTCAGTAATTACATGCATATATAAACACATATATATGCATTCATGTATTCATGTATATATACTTGATTACCTTTTGTTAAAAAATTTCTAGCCTGATTTGTTATAAATCCAGTTCAAACATGTACATATGAGAATCAACCATCTTGAAGAGACTGAAAACTGCATATTCCAGTAAGATACTTTTAAATTTTCTGCTAGGAATCAATTTACCTCAAGACCCAATGATACCATTCTTGGGCATATACCCAAGTGAAGCTTGATCATACCACAAGCTCAGCTACGTTGGTAGCAGCATTATTTGAAATAGACAGAACCTGGAAGCAACCTAGATACCTCTCAATTGAAGAATGGATAAAGAAAATGTGGTACATATATACCATGGAGCATTTCTCAGCTGAAAAAAAACAAAACAAAACAAAACAATGACATCATGAAATTTGGAGGCAAATAGATCGAGCTAGAAAATATCAACCTGAGCAAGGTAACACAGATTCTGAAAGACAAGTATGGTATGTATTCACTCATAAGTGGACACTATATAAACAAAGGATACGCAAACTATGACCCTGAGCTCCAGAGAAGCTAGATAACAATGAGGATCCTAAGAGGAAGGTTTAGATTACCCTAGGATGGGGATATAGATGAAATCTCCTGAGTAAACTGGGAGTGGGGGGGAAGCAGAGGGGAGGGGATGAGGGATGAGAACATGATAGAACAGGATGGTCTGGCTGGGGGAGGGGTAAAGTGGGAGACCAATGAAGATATTTTGATAGAGTGAGGCACAATGGAGTGAGGAAAAAAAAGACTTCTTAGGGAATTTCCACAGAATCCACAAGGATGAGGCCAGTTTGAACTACTGGCAATAACGGAGAGGCAGCCTGAACTGGCCTACCTCAATAACCAGATTGGTGAATACTCCGACTGTAATTGCAGAGCTTTCATCCAGTAATTGATGAAAGCAGATGTAGATATCCATAGCCAACCACCAGGTCAAGCTCACAGAGGTCAGAAAAAGGAGGAAAGAGGGGATTATATGAGAAAGGAGGGTCAATGATGGAGAAATCTACAAAGACCACTGAACCAAGCTCATGGGAATTCTTGATCTTTAGACCAACAGCTGTGGAGCCTGCAGGTATCAGGATCTATCTCTAGTACATGAGCTGGCTTTTGGGAGCCTGTTACCTTTGGTGGTATGCCTTTATCAGCCTTGATGCAGGAGGAAGGAGTCTAGTCCTACCTCAACTTAACGTACCAGTCTTTGCTGATTCCCCATGGGAGGCCTTATCCATTTGGAGAAGGAGGATGGGTAGGATAGGAGGCAAGGCAATGTAAAAAGTAATGAGAGGGTATCAGTGGTTCTTACGTAAAATGAATTTTAAAATCTTAAATGAAAACATATTTTTTAAAGTTTTCTGGAAAGACACACCCGAAAGACAGTGAAATTTCTGACAAACCTAGAAATTTTATAAATTTCTAGTTGCTAGGTTTCAAAATTTACAAACTATTCTCATTTATGATGGGGTGATAATTACCAGCTCCTGGTAACATCCACTGCACAATGAATATTGGATACTTCATTAAAGCACATTTGCAATATGTGAAATCAATGCATTCAATCATACCTGAAGCCAGTAATGATGTTTGATATCAGGAGTGTGCACAAGGTTACAGAGTGACAACTGTACATACTTTGTGTTTAAACAACAAATAAATCAACCTCAAAATTTAATCCCAATGAATCAAGAATATTGAATAACGCTTGTTTCTATTAGTTCCATTTAGGGCGTACATCTGTGTGGTCTAACAAAATAGGAGAAAGTTTTAAAATATTATTAAATTTTTCTGTTACGATTTTATATTGCTGAGGTAGAAACAAAAAATCATCTTTGTGATCTAATTTTACAGAAACTTACTTACCTGCTTCATGGACATTTTCAATATTTTCAATACGGATTGTGTAGCGATGTGTCAGATTCACATAGTCTTTCCGCATTTCTCAAGTGACATGTGCTCCTGTTGCTATTTTTCATAGAGGAAAAGTCAGAAGTGATGTTCTTTATAATCACATCTTCCTGAATTCATCAAATGGTCATTGGATGGTAAATCCTGCTACCTTGACTATGCAGTCAGACTAATAAATCTAAATTTGGGTCAAACATTCTTTATGTTGATAAATAAATAATTTTCCATCCCATTAGATCTAAAATGCTTATTTAAAACTAGAGAATATTAAAATTATTATTAAAATTATCTTGTAAAATTCAACCCAAATTTGCTCTTATGTTTGAAACACCTTTTTCCACATGTGCATCATCCAATAAAACTCAGGGAAATAGCTGTGTTATAATTAACAAATAGACAAAAATGTTTATCCCATATGAGATTCACATACCCAGTGCTGCAGTCAGACTCTGTGTGTTCCCCAAATTCCTATTAAAGTTGGCTTTGAATAAGATGGTAGTATTTGAGACAAAACGTATCCAAATAGAAAATGTATTTGGCCATGGAAAGAAAAGTATTTTTCTCCTTTAGAACATAATGTAGATCCTTCTATTTGCTTATTTATTGTTTATATTGCAATTTTAATTTAGTTATATTATGTTGTTACTTCCCTTTCTTTTATGTTATTGTAGTATATACTCCTCTACATACTTCTTCAAATTCATGATTTTTTAAAACTAATTATAATTGTATGGTTATATTCATTATATTATCATATATTGGATATAAATTATTTATATTATATTACGTATTATATATTGGGTATTTAATAATAACTCACGAGATAAATGTAATTTATATGTATACATAAATATAACTTTGAATTCACATAATGTTACTTTTACATGTCTGATATTTATATTTAATGATATTATTTCTAAAACAATTTTTGAGAAACAATTCTTTCATAGTAAATCCAGTACTGCTACTAAGATGCAAATATATATATATATATGTATATGTATATTTTATAAAAATATAAAATTTTTTATATGTATATATATTTGCAAATATATATATATATTCCCATCTTTACATTAAATTATTGTGTCAGGGAAACATTTCCATAACTTCTAACATAAAGTGCAAATGTCATGTTCATGCCTGTATTTCATCAAATATAGAAAAATACATATGTATTTTTCTATATTTGTGTGTTTTTGGTTAATTAATTTTTGTACCATGTAGCAAGATTCATATGTGCTTATTTTTACTAATGTTTATGAAAGTAGATAATGGAAATTTTGCTCACATCTTGTACTGCCCTCTTCTATGTCTAGGAAATAGAAGATTGGGTGGAAATGAAGATAGGCATCATGCAACACCCATGTCCTGACAATGCACTCACTCTTATTCTTTATGGAACATTTTTTAAGGGCAAAATACACTGTAACATGAGACATATTGAACTGGTTATCCTCTATAATGCTCCTGATAAAGATCAGATTGGTTGCAGAAAACATAAATAACACTAACAATTCTCAACCAGCAATACTCACATCTACTTGAGCAAAAGTTACATGGAGATTTATCTGCCCAAACTATGTGAAGTTGGCACTTCCCGTTTTCCCTAAAAACAATATAACAAATAACAATCATTCATTATTTAACATTTATTGTATCATGTGTGTTTCTGCCTCAAGAAGAATAAACTTGCTGAAATTAAGATGTGTTCATTGGACTGTCCCTGTCTTCTGTCATGCTATTCCATGGTCTGTACACATTTTCATTAATAGTATCTTTATTAGTGATTTCTTTAGGATGTAACTTGGCTTTCTGAGCACACTGGAAGGAGTGGATGAGAATGTGCCTTATATCCATAATTAACAGAATTTCCCAGTTACACATGTCATGCCAGAGACCTCATTGATGCAGTGGTATGCAGATGGTTTTCAAAAGGAACATTTTTTTTTCAAGGTGAGGCTATAAACACTGCATTTTAATATTTACTATCTTGGGTTTTTCTTCACTTCTATTCACATTTATTATTTTGCTTTCATCAAAAATTGGTTTCTTTTTCTCTGTGTATTTATTTTCTTTCTGAGTTTTAACTATTTTAATAGAAAGTAAACTTAAAACATCAATATGTATGTTCTAAAATGTAATGTTTCTAGATGTAAGTTCTCACAACTCTAGCTTTCTTGAGTTATTAATACATCTACATTGTCTTCTCTTTTCAAAAAAAGTTAGAAATTATTTGAGTTCAATTTCAACAAGCATTTCTTTTACTTTAATATAATTTTCTTACCTAAGATAGAATGTCATGCTCATGAGTTTGTAATCCTTGAAAAACTTCACTTCAGGCATCTACATCCTCACCTGAATGTTTTCTTCTGAGTTACTCACAAATCTGAATGCAAGGTAGATGGTATTAAATTTCCCTGAAAACTAAAAATTAATATGAAATAGATTCATCAATCAGAGGATCTGGGTTTAAATTCCAGCACCCATAAATTGGCACAGAGTGTCCTGTAATTTCATTTCTTAGGGATATCATATGGCCTTTGTAGGTGCTGCATATACATAATGCAAGATGCAGACCAAACACCCACACACATAAAATGACAAAATAAATTAATAAAAATATTAAGAAAAATTTTGGGCACAAAACTAAGTAAGTTATAGATTTTCAAATGAATAGACAGTATTATTTATTATATAATGATTTAAAATTTTATCATTTATATAATGTGATAACAGCATTATTTGCATTTCTATTTATATAATAAAATGCCTAGCATATTATTTAATAGCATTACTTAATAAAGGATAATAGTTTTTTAAATCATGTAAAATATGATTGAGAAATAGGTGTAAAATATACATTATAGTTTATCATTATAAAGCAGCTTCATGCATATAATAATTAAAGAAAAATAAAATAAAATCTATGTATAAATTGCATATAATGTGTATTTGGATGATGAAATGCCTCTTAATGCCAAGGCATTAGCATAAATTTTCCACAAAGAAACCACTGTAAACAAAAGAGGAATGAATTAAAACAGCACCAATTAGGTGGTTTTGCTTCTAATTTCTATAGTTTTGTTGTAAAATTTGTAAACCAAGAGTCATAGGCAGACACACATACACACACACACACACACACACACACACACACACACACACACGTGAAAACTTCAAAAAATAATCAATTTTTATTAGATACATAATTGGATTCATATCAATATTTTCCTCATTTACCTTAATAAGAAGACTCTAAGACAAAGAGAGATTTATGCCTCAAATACAAGACACAAAATGTTTGTTATGCAGATGTTAGATTCATTTAAATTTTTTATTGTCTATCAAAAAATACCGCTAAATTCTATAAGGACAGTGAAATATTTTATGCAATTGTGTATTATGTTTCAACTATGAACATATGGTTAATTATGCTAAAGTGTGTACAAAATAAAGGAAAAAAATTAATAATAATTTATTTGAAAAGGTGATTTTAGACTTTTTTACCCAGTATAAATGCAATAAGTAATATAGAAAGTTCAAATAAAGTCATTGTAATCTTAAAATTAAAATAAAAAATTAAGATGTGACTATATTACAGCACAAAATGGGGGCACCAATACTCTCATAGAATCACATTGATCATCAAGTATAAAAGGGGTAAAAACATCACAGTCTTTTTACCTCTGCATAACCCATGAAAGCCCATCCCTGTACCGGTCAGGGTTCATCAGTGGCAGACACCAAACAGGCTAGAGCAGCAGTGAGTAGAAGAAAGATTTTCTCTTTCTTCTGGATCAGAAGACCAGAGTTTTTCAGGGACCAGTGAATGATGAACTGAAGACACACGCAAAGCTTTTAATTTTACATGATGTGCGATGAGTCCACGTTCACTGAACCTTTTATTTAGTTGTTTTAATTTTTCAGAGCACCGTGGTTGTTAGTATTTTCATGTGTCTGGTATTGCCTTATTTAAACCCGTAGCACAAACTTCCATGGAGTGTAGTGCTCCTGAGTATGTCAAGGATAACTATTAAGTAACATTGCACCCTGCTGAGTTCTAATCTTATGATCAGGACAAACTAGTTTGGTGACATTATACAAATCAACGAGCACAGGCAGTATTAAATGTCTCCAGAATAGCAACTTTGACAGGTGGTATTTCCTGATTTTTATATGACTAAGGTCTAAGTGCCACATGTTAATTCCAATATTAGTATAAAACATTTAATAAATCAGTCTCAAAAATTGTTTCGTGTTCAATAAACTACTTTTTTGTTTATAAAAAGTTTAAAATGAATATCAGCAGCAAGGATTCAGGTGAAAAGTGAGTCCCAGGGATGAGCCTGTATTTACTTTCTTGTGAGCACTAGAACACTCAGATAATGGAGACTATTCAATTCTTGCTGGAGGATAATTTCGCATACTTTGGATATAAGCAATCCTCAAACCAATGACCTTAACTCATTTAAACATCTATGTGTGTCCAATCTTCTTTTTCTCTAATCACCTTCCAAATTAATATATTAAAATTATATCATACCAACATGAATTCCTTGAATATCATGTTATTAGTAAAATAAGCAATATCTGGTTATTTGTGAAATAAGGAAAATGTTGGCTGAATTTTAATTGTAACCCATGATGTTTAATCACAAAAATTCAAATTTACTAAAAATAAGATATGTGTTTGTACGAGACACATTCAAATGCTTGGCTTGAACCTGAAATTTTGTACATGATGACTTTATGCGTCTATGCTCTCTGATGGCATCTGGCAAGTGCAGTTTAAAGCTTTAAACTTACCTGGTTTTCTAGGCTTTAGTTTCTTGAGTTCTCTATATATTTGAGAGATCAGTTTTCTATCATAAGTAGATGAACATCTTTTCCCACCCTTTAGACTGTAGCTTTGTTTTATTGACCATGTCTTTTGCCTTACAAAAGCTACTCAGTTTCAGGAAGTCCCAATTAATTGTTGTTCTTAGTGTCTGTGCTACTGGTGCTATATTTAGGAAGTGATCGTCTGTGCAAATGCTTGAAGGGTATTTCCTACTTTCTTTTCTATCAAGTTCAGTGTAACTGGCTTTATATTGACATCTTTGATACAACTGGAGTTGAGTTTTGTGGAGGGTGATAGATATGGAAGATACTTGAATTCTTCTATATACCATTATCAAGTTTGCCAGTACCATTTGTTGAAGATGCTATCTTTTTTCAATTGTATATTTTTGGCTTCTGTCAAAAATGAGAGGTTCACATGTGTATAGATTAATACCAGAGGCTTCTATTTGATTCCATTGATCCACAAATTTGTTTTTATGCCAGTACCACACTGTTTTTATTACTGTAGCTCTTATAGTATAGCTTGAAGTCAGGGATGGTGATTCCTCCTGAAGATCTATTATTGAACAGGAATTTTGTGGCAATCTTGCATTTTTTAAATTCTTATAAGGTTGAGTATTGTTCTTTCAAATTTTGTGAACAACTGTATTAGGATTTTGATGGGGATCGCATTGAATGTGTAGATTGCTTTTGGTAAGATTGTCGGTTTTACTATTGTGATCCTACCTATCCAAGAGCATGGGAGATCTTTCAACTTTTTGATACATTCTTCAAATTTTCTTCAATGACTTAAAGTCCTTGTCTTATAGAACTTTCACTTCTTTGGTTAGAGTTACCCATAGATATTTGATGTTATTTGCAGCTACTATAAAGGGTGATGTTTCCCTAATTTCTTTTTCAGCCCCTTTATAATTTGTGTATAGAAGGGATATTCATTTTTTATAGTTAATCTTGTATTCTGTTAACTTGCTGAAGATGTTTATCAGATGTAGGAGTTCCCTGGTAGAATTTTGGGGGTCACTTATGTGCATATCATCTGCAAATAGAGACAGTTTAACTTTTTCCTTTACAATTTGTATCACCTTCATCTCCTTTTATTGTCTTATTACTTTAGCTAAATCTTCAAGAACTATATTGAATAGTTAAGAAAAGAATGGACAGACTGTTTTGTTCCTGATTTCAGTGGAAAAGAAATTCATTCTCTGAATGTAGATGGCAATCAGGGTGGACAGCTTTTGGAGTATCTTGCAATAAAACCAGAGTTTATTCCTGGGGCATTAACTGGCTTCTTGGAGCCATTACCTATAGAGGAACATCTAACCAGGTCTTAATATTGGGGGTACGGACTTGGACCTACCTCAAATAGATATACCAAACTGAACTGACTCACCTTGGGATTCCTTGCTCTCCTTGGTGAAGGGATGGGAGGATGGGATGGGGGAGGCTGAGGGAGGAGCCATGGTGGATATAAGAAAAAAAAAACTTTTAAAATAAATTTTAAAATAATATATCACAAATAAATTCAAAATTACGATCTTTAGGCACTTGTTCTGTTACAATAGCGTTTTCCTTTATTATGTTGATTAGTTTGTATTAGTGCTTAGTACAAGCCATGATGTTCTTTGTTTCATACTAGTTAGATTGATTTTATTGTTTCTCTGCACCAGGTTCCTCATGATTGTTTTCAAAAGTAAAAATCTTTCCTGGTAAGTTTGCTTAAAGTAAAGAACTGCCATAAATTATGTTGTGAGGAAGGCTCCGGGTCTTTCTAGCATGTATTATAACAAAGTGATTTCTTTTACATCTGCAGTAGCAGTTTTGAGGTTTGATGAGTATTTTTGATTATTTGTTTTATTTTCATAAATTGAGATTAATTAGTATCCACTAATTAATTAAGAAATTGACCCCAGTATTTGACCAAATATTTTTGAAAATATAGGTTGAAGGTAGAAGAAAAAGAAAGGAAAGATAAGGGAGTGACCCTATTAAGTGCGAGAGTTTAATTACAGAGATACAGAATTTTTAAAACCAACTGTTTCCTATAAATCTCCATAGAACAGATAGAAATTCTTGTGGCTACTACATTGTCTGCTTGAGCTATGTACTGTAGAACATGTAGTAAGTTTTTCCAAAGCTTACCTTAAAACAATGACAATTGCACCTCTCCATCTTCAGCAGAAATTATATCGACATATAGCCACCCAAATAATGGCTTCTCAGCTGCAATGGCTACCTTTTTGAAGAATTTCAGGTGGTTATATTATTTATATTAGATAAACAATGTTATTCCCGAGTTAAGAAAACTGTGTTGATATTTACCCATGTTCCTGTGCACTAGAGCAGTCATTGCCCATCTGGTGTCATTTGAGCTGAGCAGTCAGCATTCATGGCAGTTTATAAAACATACACACATAGAAAACATAACAAACCCATTCTTATATAACAAATTCAAAGAAGCCATACAAAATCTAGGACAATCAAAAGCCAGCAGCAGCAAAATGTTTTAAATACCCAATGGAGCAGAGGTGCAGGTCCAAAAACAGTTGGACATGAGCCGTCCCTGTCATATTTCTTACCAAGTTGCCCTAGTGACAGGAATCTATATTCACCAATGTAGACTAGGTCTGCTGTCAGTGATGTCTGATGTGTGCAAGGCTGTGGTTCATAATTAGTCTGCATTTCTGATGAGAATATAGAGCTCTCCTTTGTCTAACAGTGGTGAGATGGAATCTTAGATCCTTGTCCTGCAGATGATCCTCGGACTCAACAATCTTGTGGAGCATTTGCTCCTAAAGCATAATAAAAATTATTTTGACTACTGAGGGATCTTGTGAACATAACAAAAATGCTCAAATGCCACATGGCTTGGTATCTTTCCTCAGAGCAGCATTCTTGCCTTCTTTACTTTGTATCTTCTGACATCTCTCTCTTCCTATTCCCAGGACTTTTTTTTTTTTTTTTTAGTCTGGTATCCCTGCCCATACTTCCTGTTTGCCTTCTGGCAGCATTTTATTAAATTAATAAGAATGACAAATATTTACAATGTACAAGAGCATAAACTCATAGACATATTCTTTGCCCCCTTTTTAAAAAAAAAAAATTCTCACTAGTTAAGTTTCTTCCCTTGTAACCTTGTAACTATCCCTTAAATAGAAAAGGCTATTTAACTTTTTACAACCCACAGCTCCTGTCGGTCACCAATTAAGCTGACCAAGTCTTTGTCAAGTGTGACTCTTACCAGATTGCTTGTCTCTGAGAGTTTGCTTTGTAGTTTTTACTAACGAGTTGCTAATGAATAAATGAACATATATTTCTTCTTGGTTATTTGTAAGGTATAGATAAAACAAAGCTGTACAAAAATAGGATGATTGAATGAAGATGGAAAAAAGATGAAGACACTAGGAGAAATTACGTTGGGGACAAAGAATTAAAGCTAAGAAATTATAGACAACGAGGACAAGAGAATTAGAATTAAGACAGAACAATAAACACATACAATAAAAACATTTGCCCATGTGTGGGAAATTGTTGTAATTTTTTTTTTTTTTGCACTTGAAGTTCTTCCTTGGAGGACCCTGGACATGGGCTGAGAGCAGGTTCCTCAACTCCATAAAATTTGGTTGGGTATTATCTAAGATAAAAATTGCTAGAGGGTCATAGATTTGGGGGTATTTCCAGGTCTTTGGGGGACAGACCAGTTGAGATACGTGGACCACATTGAGACATATATGAAGTCAGTCAGGAAGAGAGTCGTGAAGAAAGCTGACTCTGCTTCCTTACACTTTTGGTGAGCCACAGTTATTCTGAGTTGAAGGATGTCAAAACAAATTTGATCTTTCATGTCCTTATAGCCCTACTTTATGTCATTTTATCTCTATTTCATGTCCCTATATCCCAGATACTGTGCACCACTTGACTTGGCAACTACAAGGTGATCTGATGCCTAGTCCTGTCCAGATAATGAGCTGTGTGAATTGCAGGTACAAGTACTTCCTGAGTTCTTGCATGCAGAGAAGTTGCCACCATGTTTAATTACATCATAGAAGAATCTAGTGTTGACTTTTTAAAGAGTGAAAAATCTCAAGTGGGAAATCTATAAAAGACCAAACTAAATTGAGTTACATTGGAAAGTAAGAACATTGTCACTTGGAGGATGTAAAGACTGGGTTGTAGGCCAGACTCACTTGTTTTCCCTAACATTTTGGACATTTGTACTCGTCCTAAAGTAGAAGTGATTTTTTTCTTGGAACAATAATGGTTTTTGACAAATGAAAAAAGGAAACTTAGTGATTGCAAACTTGCATTGGCCCTATTGCCAAAAACTGTCAGTTTCTGCTTAGCATTCTATTATCACACCAAGCTCATCACCATTTACACAAATACAGAGAGCTCCAGAAATGTGTCCAACTTTTTATATGTGCTGACGATAGAGCAGACTTTTACCCAGGTCCATCTGACTGCATGTCATCATGATAATGTACTGTAAATTAATGAGCCAAGTTTCTAATTAATAAATAAATAATTTCATGTTTTTCTATTTGCCCAACTTTGATTTAATTTTAGTGTTTTTTAAATCCTGCTCAAAGAACTTTGTAACAATATTAAATATGCTTTAAAGACCTAATGCTAATACATGAAAAATTGGCCCTAACCAGCAGAATATGACATTAAAGAGACATATAAATAGGAATACTAATTTAAATACAATGACAATCTACACTGAGAAATAAAATAAACAATGCTTATCTTTATGACTTAGACAACTTATTAACATTTTTTCAAAAAATGAAGTTTTTATAAAAACAGAAGTAAGTGATTTCTGGATAAAATACTCAGAAATGTGTATTGCTATCATATAAGCTTATCTGCTGTCTTCTGACTCAGTCTACTTTGGAAGCTTTCTTCTAATCAGGATATTTCCCTCCCATAGAACCATATTTGACTATTTCTTTTGAAGTACATTTAATGTAATATCTGATAACAATTTATCATCATGTTTACAATGTGTATTTAACTCTGTAGTTAAAAGTCATCATTATAATTTCAATGTATAGATTTAAAATATGCACAATATAATAAATTGATCCATTATCATGGAACTTACAATCAACAATACTATAAGTTAATACTTGCAAATATTTTGTATAACTCTCTAAGACAAATAGAAGCCTCCCTGTTCTTAATACTAAAGTGTACTTTTAGTTACTGTATTGGAAACCAGTATAAACAGCATAATCATTAACAAAAAGCAAAAAACTTTGATAAGTGTGGCCAGAAAAAGCAGCCTCGCCTTCAACAAGAAGACAGAAATTATCCATAACGTAACAGTAATTGCTACTCCTTTTCACTGCTTCTCTTCAACCTCTAGACCAACATTATCCACTAGAAACTATATTGGAATCACATATCTAAACATTTCGGTGACTACACTAAGGAAAAAAAGTTCCCTGTTATTTTTAGGGGAAATCTTGCAGCTGACTTCCTGGCAGTCTGAGGCTTATAGTCTTCCACCCCCATCTAAGATGTTCTCTGAGCCTTAGGTACAGGGAATATGTCATGTGTCTAGATTATCTATCCACTTTGGTGGGCTAGACAGGTGATCTCTACATTTTGATCAATTGTGGCTTTCTCTAATGATTCCTTTGCTAGAAAAGAAGTGTATTTGAAGATGAATAAAAGATACACTTACCTGTTGGTATAATAATGAGTGTAAAAGCAGTCAGATATTAAACTGGTTTATTTAGAAATTTTATTTATATCAGACACTGGCCAAAGAAATTTAGCTACTCTGTGTCAATAGCATGGGGGGGAGGGGTTGTGTAAAATCACCATTAGTTTACATATTCAATATGTAAGATACACTGAATTAATCAATTTCATTGCATTCGAGAAAAAAAATTACAGGTTTAAAAAGGAAGGAAGGTAGGCAGGGATGGAGGGAGGGAAGGAGGGAGAAAGAGAGAAAAATAAAGGAAGGAAGAAAAGGAAGGAAGAGAGAGACAGAGAAAGAGAGAGAAAGAGAAATAACAAAAGACAAAGTCACTTTAATATCTCCAAGTGTGTTTTCATTGAAATA
This sequence comes from Phyllotis vaccarum, assembly GCA_033318265.1. NCBI lineage: Eukaryota > Metazoa > Chordata > Mammalia > Rodentia > Cricetidae > Phyllotis > Phyllotis vaccarum. The sequence continues at coordinate 86,560,356 of JARWLC010000014.1, read as the reverse complement.
AATCAGTGTGGGTTTATTTAAAATATCCACTAAGACTTAGTTTCATAAACTGTGTGTTACAAATTTGCATGGAGTCACATAACAATGCAGTAATCACAAAGACATTGGCAACAGGGAAATGTTTCTGAATATCTACAACCAAAACCTAACTAAAAGTAGGTAGATGTAGGACATCTGAGGTTTTCTGGCCAGCTTATGCCTGCTGTATCATGTGATTACACTGTAGTCTTAGTTCTGATCACCACAGTGCTCTCTGTTCTCCATAATTACACTACCTATGCAGTGTCAGTACACACAGCCCAAATATCTTGGCTCAAAGTCAAGATTATCATGCGTGTGAATTGCATTTTCACTGTACACACAGCATTTCTAGTATTAGAAAAACAATTGTTTAATATAGAAAACAAAAATTTTAACATTTTTCTTATGTATAACAATTTAGTATATCTTTTAATTGTGCTGTGTTTGAATGCTTGTTTTTAAAATGTCTATTTAGATTGAGTTTTATTTTTAAAATCATTCATTTAAGGTAGAGAAAGGTTTGGGTTTAGGAGGAGTTGATATTCAGGTAATTAGCATAATTTTCAGAAATTCTCAAAAGACTAACAAAAAATTCTTCCACTGAATTTTGGTTTGATATTAGGAGAGAATCTCCAGTAAATTCTGAAATGGCCCCGAAAGATTCTGTTGCTTTATATTACTAATGTATGCTGAGTAGTTTACCCAACACAGATAATTGTACATCATCTTTGACAAATGCTGAAGAAGCTCTATGTCCTACTAGACCAAAAAATTAGCCAATGAATAACCAGATGTTTTAAAGAGTTACTTATTTTTATTTTACACATCTGAGTGTTTCAACTGAATGCATGTCTTTGTATCAATATGTGTTTGGGGTTCACAGACTCCATAAGAGGATATTGGATCCTCTAAAACTAAGCTGAAGTTACAGAGAGTTTGAGCCACCATGGGGATGCTGGGCACCCAATCTTGGTTCTCCAGAGAAGCAGCAAGTGCTCTTAAACATTGAGCCTTCTCTCCATCCATGTAATTTAATTTTTACACATAAATTAGCAAGCACATTAATCTTTTATTCACAGAGATTCACTTATCTCTTCTTAAAATCTGAAATTAAAGACATAGCTTTAATACTGGATAATTATATTTTTAAAAAATATTTTATTTTTAATTATGTATAAATTTGTTTGTCTTTGTATGGGTAAATGTATCATGTAGCTGAAATACCCGAGGAGCCTGTAAGAGGGTTCCAGATTCTCCTGGAGCTGGAATTACAGCTGTTATGCTCCAACGTATAGATTGTAGGAACAAAACTCAGGTCCTCATAAAGGGCATCTAGGTCTCTGAATCACAGAATTATCCTTCTCCAAACCAGATTATTTTCAACACTTAAAGTGAATTACATATTTCTGTTCATCATGTATTTTATTCCAGCAATTGAAGATAGAAATATATCCATGAGAAATCAATTTTGTAAGGCAACAGAAGAATCAATACTATTGTAGGAGACTGGGGGAAAATGCTTGAAATTTGGATCCTGTCTCTATAGGAAAAATATACATAAAGAAAAATTGAGAAGGAATAGTTATCTTTACTGTTGTGATTCTGATTTCAGAGAAAACGTGATATGGGAAATATTTATGATCTAGCGGTCATCAGTCAAGTTTCAAAAGCAACATAAACAAACAGTAAAATGTTCAGGAGTTTGGTGAAACTGACAAAATGTCTTAGATTGTAAATAAAAGTCAATGGATGAAGAACATGGTAGAAGATGTGATAAAAAATGACCCACATCACAGGGTCAAGCCCGTGTTTGTTGTCATTAGCTTCCTTATCTTTGTTCCCAACTTTAGAATGAAATTTTTTTGGTATGTATATAGACTATCTACCACAAAAGTTAAGTATATGAATAAATATGTCTGGGGGAACTTTTATAAATTTTATGTACATTTACAGTATTTCTCAATGCAAGATACAGTCTTGACTTTTTCAAATATTGCTCATATTTAAATGTCAGGTGTTACACTCAATTCTTTCCCATTGTCTCCATGATAAAAGAAATCTACACTTTGCTTATAAAGGAAATAGCTTCTCTTTGTTATAAATTTAACATCAATTATAGCTTTGTCACTTTAAATTATATATATACGTATATAAAATATAATTATGAATAAAATTCTTCTTTCTAATATATAACTCTAATAGACAAAAGAAAGAATTTTAGCAAGTTAAAATGTGAGTAGGCTCTCTTGGCCTGTTTATACTTAGCCATATAGTGACTTTATTGATCATAAGTGTCTGTGAAAGATAGATTTAAGAAAGGGAAAATATAAACATATACAAAAATATCATTTGAATTTTCAATACTTAAATCTCAATCAATGAATATTCTGAATATTTTCATACACACTTGTTTGTGATGCATAGTGATATTACCTGTGCTCACAATATGCTGCATATTCTTCTTTGGAACACTGAGTTTCTTGGCATCTTCTTAGCCCCTATGTCTGTGCTTTGCTCATCTTTTCTCCATTCCTTACAGTGCATAGAACAACAAAAAAAATCAGAGGATGTTGCTGTTAAGACACTGGGTGACTCAGGATGGATCCAGGTATTATGGGTCACATTTTACTGACCCATTTAAACATCTCACCTCTTGGACCCTTCAACATCTCCACTAGCTACACTATGGTCAGTCTAAGACTTCTAAAGTGAAAAGAACACATTTAACGGATTCAAATTTTGGAGAACCATGACCATCCACTCTCTAAAGAGTAATATCGTCATCATTATTTATTCATACTTTGCACATCTGCATAATATTTTTAAAAGGTCTATATATAATTCTGATTCTTGGAACCTGTGAAATAAATAACTATCTGTGCCCTGTCTGGGATCTCATTTTACTTCTGTATATATTCTAGAATCATACCTGGAATTTTTTGATTATTACTGAAGTGAGCAGATCAATTAGGCAAACAGGTTTATGAATCTGAATCCAGGACAACCAAGGCTAAATGGGGGAAAACTTCTCAGAAAAATAAGAGATGGAGAAGGAAAGAATCCAACAGAAAAAGGAAGAAAGGAAGGGAGTGAGGGAGGGAAGGACTGAGGGAGGGAGGGAGGGAGGGAGGGAGGGAGGGAGGGAGGAAGGAAGGAAGGAAGGAAGGAAGGAAGGAAGGAAGGAAGGAAGGAAGGAAGGAAGGAAGGAAGGAAGGAAGGAAGGAAAACGGAAGAGGGATAGTTTAGAAAAACATATTTTTTGGTATGATATGTATCCAATTTATGTTTGAATACAGAAAGCAGAAGAGTCTCAATAAAGGGAGAGAATTTGTTCCTCTGAATGTCACAAAGAAATAGCTGGCACAGGTGGAGACTTCAGGGAATCTGAGAAGAGAAATGAGGTTTTATAAAGAGTTGGATCTCTTAAATCTGTACCAGTATTTGTTGCAGTATGATTGGTAAGATTAATGTCATTTTGAAAAAGAGGTTCTGCTTTTGTTTCTACAGAAAATGAGAACATGGATTGCTTTCCAGGCTATTATGGTTTGGGCAACCAAGATTGCCTGAAAAAAAATCTTTAATGGGAAGAGATGGCCACATCAGCTTCTAGGATCCCAGTTAAGATGATCCAGCCTCAGGACCCCATGAGATTGCCAATGCCCCTCAATCAGCAGGAAGTAATAATGGAAAGATATACCCAAATTCCTTTAATAGTGTTTATGTGCTTGTTTTTATTATAAATGGTTAATGATCATAGTCAATCTATTTCTAAGGAAAAGGGGGGATATGGTATATGAATGACTTTTAAAAGATAGATTATTGAATTTACTTTAATTCAAAAAATATTTTACATTGGTATGTATTTTGGCTTATTGATACAAATTTAAGGTCGATTTTGTTATACTGTATGCATATTCCTACTATTGTTTAAGATATTATGTTTATGTAATTCATTTAAAATTGCAATATGTAATTAAAATGCATATTAATAGTCATTAATCTGATAACCAAATTTGTAATCATGTTAGTTAGATTTTTTTTTTAGGTATGCAAAGATATACTTCAATTGGATAGCTAATCTTCAAACAGTTCAAGGATCTAAAACATATGGCATTTAAAATATTTTAAGAATTTAGGCAGGACAGATAAATGGAAATGGGTTGAATTAAGATGAAAAAGCTAGCTAGCAAAATGCCTGAGCTGTAATCCAAACAGAGTGAAATTGATAAAAGCATCTGAGTCATTTGGGGGAGTAAAAGCAACTGCAGGTGGGTTCAAACCGAAGGGCTATTCCAGACCTGAAACTTCATTCTACACCCTTAGCCAAAGAGCTTTACTTGCAAATCTTGTACATAAGTTGGTTGGGTTTAAGGCCTCTGGCTGGGGTACACCATCAATAGTATCCCCCAAGCGACATTCCTCACTATTACCCTGTTGTTTCGCCAAGTCATGGGAAACCTGTGACTACGGTTCCACAAAATTATTTTCTTCCCACACTCCAGCATGTCCCAAATTAGTAGATGTTGCGGGGGGGGGGGTGCCATCTCTGGGCTTCGATGTTTGCCTGGGTGGTAACTGAATTCGGTCAGTCTGGGACACTAAAACCACTCCTTTCAAATGAAGGATGCTCCCTGTACTCCCAGGCTAGCGGTAAGGGGTGGGTAAGCTTTCCAATGTGGTAACTCCATACCAACCACCTGTTAGTATATACACATGGGTACAATAGAGAAACGAGTGTTACAAGGACAGTCAAATGTTCTCTGCTTGGTGCTGAGGCCTATTCAACAATAATAATTCAGTCTGGTTGTCTAAACACACTAGAAATTCCATGAATAGGAAGATCTTAGGTCCCACAGAGAAATGTAGCATTGTTTATATAGATTTACAGAGAGCCAAACTGTGATCAAATGTGTATGTTTAAAGCAGGTGACCAAAGGAATGGCCATTCTCATACACAGCTGCTCACAATAATAAGAATGAGACAGTTGAGTTTTGATTCCCAGACAGAGCATTTGCAATTCCCATTGAGTTCACAGGGAATGTTGTGTCAGGAATGTGAGTCTTCCCACAGGATCAAAGAAGTCTGATCTTTTGCTTCCAGTGTCTGGGGCTATTTCTGCATGAGTGCAGCTGTATGCCAAGACATCCTGTAAAATGCCAATCAAAAATAAGTCACGTGTAAATCTCACCAGAGATAGAAAATGTATTTTTCTGGGGGAAGTAAAGCAGTGTTTGTGGACTCAGAGAATTTACACCTTGCCCATCCCCAAAACTGTTCCATTTGGATTTAGAGCAGTGAAATGTTCTAACAATAAGAGCAGATCAAAATAATTTCTGAAATTGTATCCAGAAGTATTTTTATGTCTTTCTAAACTATCTCTATAGGATTAAATTTTACCACCATGGTAGAGTACATTGACACAGAAATGTCATCGTATATCTTCCCCACACAAAATTGTATAATGTAAAGCGCAGTAATTACCAAGGTTGCGCTGAGAATTATGAACTAAAAGTTCACAGAAATATGCAGCACCTTCATGATGTATTCATAAATGGTGATTGGTTATCAGGAGATTAGAATGTTTCAAGTCCAAAAAAGTCAAATTTTCTTGGGTTGCTTTTGACCAATTTAATATTCATAGCAACAGCCATTTTTTATTTGGTGAAATTCTTTAAGATGCATGAAGAGAACTCTAACATTATTCTTCAAAAATAATTTTTATATACCCATGTCTTATTTGGACAAAATAACTGCTGAAAATTAAATTAATATTTAATTAAAATAAATTTTAATTAAAATAAAATAATTAGTTTAAAATTTCTCTAAAATTTGATATCTATTTTTATTCAATGAAATCTTTCAAAAAAATGAAACACTGAAACAAGAGAATAAAAATTTTTTGAAAGCAACAAAAATTAAGTGGAAATGATTAGATCTCTAATCTCAAAAATATTATTAATAATTTTTTAGTTATAACTGGCAATTTTCATCATATGATTCTATATTTAATATTAACATGAAATGTTGTAGAACATAGAATTCAGATTGACCAGTATTTTTATTGAAATATGATTTATATTAAGTGTATTTTTTCAACTTATATATACTATCAACAATTGTTAATTGTCTGTGTTGAGGAGGTATAATTTTGAGTATTGGTTACTTTATATTACATGCTCATGTATACTGTATTATTTTTTCATAATATAAACTAGGTTAAAGTATTAGGTGCTTAAACAATTTTAATAACAAACTAATATCTTCTATGAGTGGTTTGAGAGGCAGGGAAGGTATGTTTCCCACATTACTACTAGGATATATATTGTGCACTTTGACTTAATGGTTTTCATATTTTACTCATGCCTCAATCACAATGGGAGATATCTTAGTAAAAATGATAACATTATTGAGGAAAAGTTTGATAATATCAAATAAGAAATAAATTATTTCATATACTACAGGAAAATAATTATTAACTCCATTGCTATGGGGAGTGTAAACTTGTGCAGACAATTCTGGAATCAGTGAAGATGATGGGCATAAAGGAAGCTCCATATAGAGTTGACCTTCTTTTTGGCCAGTGTTAGCCACTGGGCAAGAAAGTGTTCTTGCCTCAACTGCTGACAGTATGATGTCCAAAATGGACAAACAGGACACACAAAAAGGAACTTTTGATCCTTGCCAAGACAATGTAGGAAGGTCTTTGAGAATATCCTGCTTCACAGAGAAGTCTGTCCGATATGCTTTAACAATACAGAGGAATTTTGAGTAACTGTCCAGGCAGTCAGCTGTTTCATTTTTTGGAAGTTGCTTGCTTGCACTTCCTGTTTACTTAGCTAATATTATTTCCTTCTTAGGTCTCTGAGGGAGCTGATGATGAGTTAGTTATAGTCTTCTAGTGATGGTTTTAGAAAAGAAATTTACTAAGAAGTTAAATTGTGTAATTTTGGAAGCATCAAAAGATAATTTTTAGTTAGTAAATATTACTATTAATTTATTAATAATATTAATAAATTGCTAATAAAATATTATTAATCAACATACATCAAGAGGACGATGGGCACTGAAGAAAGTCCATGTGAGGTTAACTTTTTGTGGTTTCTTAGGAAACTGGGAGTCTATCTACTTCCTGATCCAGCAATACCACTTCTGGACATATACCACAAGGATGCATATTTATATCACAAAGACATGTTCTCAACTATTTTCATAAAAACATTAATCACATTAGCCAGAATTGAGAAACAGCATAGATGTCTCTTAAGCAAATGTTGAATTAAAACACATCATACATTTTATACAATGGAGTATTACTCAACAGTAATTCTTAATTATGAGAAGTTTATTTTCAGCATTAGAGAGACCTTTAAAGATGTCTTATTTTTAAGCACCTTTCATTTTCAAAATGATTTATAAGAACTCTAAATTTTAATTAATTGACTATTTATAAATAATGTCATATTTCAGCTCACACAATTACTTACATATTAATTCCCTTTATTTTTAACATTATGGGAGTATGTAATAGTCTTATTTGAGCTGATGAAAGCAGTAGAAAAATACATTCATTAATCAAAACATCATTAATAAAAAAAATGCCCCAGAGGATTTCCCAAAGGCCAATATAATGGAGAATTCTCCTACCGTGAGGTTCCCTCTTTCCATATTTTGTCAAACAGATAAAAATCTAACCAGGACATGCAAAGATGTATTTGCTTGCCAATATTGCCAATTTTGTAGATCACAAGATTCACAAATTGAAAATTTCACAGAAAAATTTTTGGTTGTAGACCCTTCCTAAAATATAAATGTCCATATTTTATGAGTTAAACTGGATTTATTTTGTGTAGGATAACAACGCCCCCATTGGGCACTACAGATAAACCAATTATAAGTGGAGTTACAGGATTAGGATTTGTTCTCAATGGACCAGGTCTTTCCATAATAATTAAGACATGCCTGAAGGCCAATCCTTCAGTAAGACTCTATTTCTAGATGAAGCTATCTATGTAAAGTTGACAGTAAAAACTGTTTATATGTGTGTGTATGCGCAGATGAATGGATTTGTCTGTCTATTATCTATCATCAGTCAGTCATCTATGGAACATCTGTGTGTCCATCTTTCCATTTGCTTATTTACCTTTCATCCATCTCTTATCTATCATTCTTTCTGTATACACACACATGATTAAATGCAGAAATGCAACCTACCCGGTTACTTTAATGTTGCTCATACATCTGTTTTTAAAGGTGACCACATTTTATTGGATAAACAGTAACAGGGATCATTGATGAGAAAAAAAAGTAATTCTCTCTCTCTTCACTCATTGGCTATTTAGCATGTCTTCATTTAAGGTGAAGTCTTATGAACTTTAGCCCAATCCACATTGACAAGTCAACTAGACATAATTTTATAAAGGTTGTGTTTGAGCAATCATATTTTTGAGATTTTATTGGTGCGACTTCCCTTTCATATGAAGAAGATATAACCTCAGACAAGGTGCCCTATTCATCTTTCTCCTATGATCTTTCTGCAGGGACAATGTTTCTGTTCTTGACAATGGGTGAAATGGGCCTCGTGAGATGCACCCATTCATCCCACACTTCACTCTTTTTCAAGTTACCATGGTTAATGCTGTTATCATTTATTCTCTTCAGGCTCAAATAAAATCCTTTGTGTCTTATCACAACTCACAACCACAGTCTGTATGAGGTTTGTTTTTTTTTTTACTTCTTTAATAAACATTAATTTGTAGTATTCTAATGATAAATAAACAGAAAGAGTTTAAATTAGATTGGGTAGGGACGTAGTGAAGATCTGGTACGTGTTTGGGGAGAGGAAACTCTAATCAGAATATATTATATATAAAATTATTTGTAGAGAAATTTTATAAAATATTTATGAAATTGTTATAATTTTCTCATATCACTGAGCATGCCTTCTCTCTAATCAGCATCATGTGTTAAGTGACGATTTCCTCACTTCTGTGTATGTGGATATCAAACCACGTATATTATATTCATGAGTATAAATGAATCGGAAAGCGTTTGAGTATGTAAAAGAATTTTTTCCTCCATCATTTTATACTCTATTCTTGACATAGACTAGCTCTATATCTGCATGGCATGAGGACTCTTTGCTGTTGCCATAGGATAAGCATAGTCTCTACCCTTCTCTATCAAGTGCTGAAATTGAGTATATGCAACTGATGCTTCAAGCTTTACTTATGAGTGATGACAACTGGTTTTTTTCTATTTCTTTTATTTTCAATATTAAAATTTAATTAAATCAGCTTTTTCTCATTTCATGTTTTCCCACATGTAATCTCTTGCTCTTTTTACTTAATTAATGCAGCATGCCTTTATATATGTGCATATTCGTTATCTGATTTTATAAAAAAATTCTGCCATGATTTGTAATAAAGCCAGTTCAAATTTGTTCATACAGGAATTCTCCAACTTGGGAACACTGAACACTGCATATTCCTTTAAGATGTTTTTGGAAATTTTCTGGAAAAAAAATCCCAAAATATAAAATCTCATATCCCTAGAAATTTATAAATTTCTAACTGCTATGATTTAGAATTCAGAATTTGTTTCTATGTGCAGTTGGGTGATAATAGCAGTCACTATTTCAGCTCCTGGTAGACTCCACAGCATGATTCATATAAGGTACTTATTGGAAACATTTTGATGGTTCATTTAATCTTTACATGAAGCCATTTATCATTTTTGATAACAGCAGAGTGTACAGAAGTGATAATTATGAGTACTTTGTGATTACATGATTGAATCAACCTCGAAATTTAATCTCAATGAGGAAAAATAAGCAAATAAGACCATGTTTCTACGGAAAGGATCAATGTTCTTATTTAGGGCATGCATCTGTGAAGTGCAACAAAAAAAGAAATATATTAAAATATTATTGGATCCCCTTCATATTTTCTGTAAAGAATTTCCATTGATAAAATGAAAATATTAATTGCTGTGATTTGCTTTAATTTGAGATCAGTTTACAGAACCAACTTATCTATTTCATAGACATTTTAAATATTTTCAATGTGGATTTTGTAGCAGCATGTCATCTTCATATATTTCTTCAAATTTCTTCAGTGATATTTGTTCCCATTGATGCATTTCATAGAGGAAAAATAATAACAGATGTTCATTATAATCACACCTTAAAGTCCAAATTCAAAAAATTGTCATCATTTGGGAAATCCAGCTGCCTTCTCACACCCTTCCTAATTATGATGCCAGTCAGACACATTCTGAAAAAAGGTCATACATTCTTTCTGTAGATTAATAATTAAATTTCCATCCCATTATATCTAAGATACTGTTTTGAAAGACAAGAGAATTAAAATTATTAATAAAGCTATTATCCTTTACAATTCAAACTCTAATTTCATACAATTGTAATTATGTTGGAAAACATGTGAAACAATAATTTCCAACACCAGCGAATAGTGCAATGATACGCAAGGACAAGAATATGTTGAAATTAAAAAATAGAGAAATAGTTTTCTCTCCTGTGAGATTTACTTACCCAGTGCTGCTGTCAACCTCTGCATGTATATATTAATTAAATATTTGAATCCACATATATTGTATGTATCATATTTATTTTTAATTGTATTATTTCTGAAACCATTCTCAAACAATTCTTTCAGAATAATCCCAGTATTGCTAGGACACTACAAAATATATTACTTTTGTCCATTAAATTATTGAGTCAGGGAAAAATTCTTAAAATTTCTAACATAAAATACAAAAATAGTGTATTTTCTTGTACTTGATATGCTGTGAGCCTGCTGTTACTGAACCTTTTATTTAGTTTGTTTAATTTTTAGAGATTCTTGTTATCAGTATTTGCATGTGTCCAGCAAGTCGGTGGAGTATAATGTTCTTGGATTACTGTTCTTGACATACACAGAAACATTATACTCTAGTCAATACTAATCTCATGATCATAACAAGCTTGGTGGTGACAGTATATAAAGGAGCACACTATGTATAAAGTGTTTCAAGAATTGCAACTTTGACTGGTCATATCTCCTGATTTACACATGGCCAAAATGTGTAATGCTAGATGATAATTTCCATTTTAATTTGAAAACTCAAAAATTGGTCTAACAAAAATTATTTGTTATGTTCAAAAAAACATTTTAATGATAAAAAGTTAAACTGAATATTAATAGCACAGATTCTGTTAATAATGAGTTGCATAAATGAATCTATATTCAATTTTTGTGAGCAATAAGATGCTCAGATATGGAGACAATATATTTAATTCTTGCCATTGGACAAATTCTCCTACTTTGTATACAAGTATACTTCAGGTACATGACATCCACTTAATTAAAACCTCCATGAGTATAAATATTTTTTTCAAATCATCTTAAAATAAATATTTTAAAATTTATCAAGCTAACAGTGGTGGGATGGATCTTGATCTCATGTCCTTCAGATATTCCTCTGACTCACCTATCTTGTGGAACATTTAGTCTTGAAATATATTTTAAAAAATACTTTGATTGCCATGGTACTATATAAACTCAGCAAGAGTGCTCATATAGCAGACCAGTGTTATCTTCCAGATATTGATATCACCACTGAACCCTGTTTTATGTCTAATCATGAATAAATGCTTTTCTCTTCCATCACACTGCAATAATTTCAAATATTGAGGGGGTTCTAGTAATCAAACCCAGACCCTTCTGTTCTACCTTTGAGTTACATTTGTAACTACGTTGGTTTGAATAGGAATGGCCCCATAGAAACTTAGCTACTCTGTTTCAAACACAACCTTGTTTCTCTTGCATAAAGTCACCTTTAATTTCCACATTCAATATGTAATATACACTGAATTGTTCAATAACATAACATTATAGAAAAAGAAATTGAAGTCTCAAAAAGAAAGGAAGGAGGTAAGAAAGTAAAGAGGAAGGAAGCGTGGGAGGGAAGATGGGAGGGAGCAAATTAACATTAATGTCTCCAAGCTTGTCTTCATTAAAAGAAACTGGTGTGATTTATTTAAAATACCCACTAAGACTCACTTTCATAAACTGTGTTTCAAGTCTGCTGGAGTCATATAACAATACAAGGATAATAAAGACTTTATCAACAGTGAAATGTTTCTGAATATGCGACAAAAACTAACTAAATGTCTAATGTATAGAACATTTGGTGCTATTCTACATAGCTTGTGCATGCAAAACCATGTGATTTCACTTTTTCTTGGTTTCAATCAGGCAACTGCAGTCTGCTCTCCGTGGCTGTACCATCTATACAGTGTCAGGATACACAGCCTAAAATACTTTGTCTCAAACCAAGATAATCATACTTATGAATTGCGTTTTTTACTGTACTTACAGAATTCATTGCTATTAGAAAAATAATTGTTTAGTATGGAAAACAAAAATTTTTAAATTTTCTTATGTGCAATATATTAGTATATCTTTGAATTGTGCTGCAATCAAAGGTTTGTTTTCAAAATAATGTTTTTGAGATTGAATTTTATCTTAAAAATTGCTCATTTAAGGCAAGGAAAAGGGTTGGATTTGGAGGGAGTTGGGATACATATCATCAGTAAAATATTATGAAATTTTCAAAGTACTAATACAAATATTATACAACAAATTTTGGTTTAGGTTTAGAACAGAATCTCCAACAATTTCTGAATGGCCCTAAAATATCCTTTACTACACATGCATGCTAGGTGGTTTTCTCAAAACTCATGATTGTTCATTCATAATATCTATCATCTTTGACAACTGCTGAGGGTATTTTATATCATCTAGTATATGAAATTCAGCCAATGCATAATCAAATTTCTTTTAAGAGTTACTTATTATTTTTAATTTGCATGTTTGATTTTTTTTCACCTGAATGAATATATGCCTGTGCATCCGGTATGTGCTTGGTCCTCACAGGATCCAGGATAGGACTTTGGATCCTCTGAACCTTAGTTTAACTTAAATAGCCACCATGTAAGATTCTAGGCTCTCAACCTGAGTCCTCCAAAAGAGCAGCAAGTTCTCTTAAACACTGAGCCTTCTCTTCACCCATGTAATTCATTTTTTACATATAGATTAGCAAACACATTAATCTATTATTCCAATTTGTTATTAATAAATGCTAAAATTTTATGTATATGAAACAGATTTTCAAAATAAAATTTGTTTTGTTCCTTAAGTCCTCTTGGTTCTCCTTATTTTCCCATAGAATGGAAGAGTGTTTACTATTTTTTGCTTAGCTATAACAGAATCATTGCGCTTATTACCACAAACACACAAAACAAGAAGAATATATGCATTATATCTTTTAAACAAAACAAACATTTTCATGAACTTATGTTAAAAATCTGTAATATTAAGAAAAGATAATATCTAGTGAGGGAAAAGTACAAACAAGGAAATTTTTATCAGTTTCAAAGGTCTAGGATAATGAAAGTCATTTTGGTTCTATGAAAATTCAGATCTCTCAGTGAGAGCTAAAATGTCAGAGATCATATTTTCAATTTCCTGGAAGTTAGACTGTAATTACAGCAAATGTTAAAATGTTTCATTAGTCAGTCTGCAATATTAATTAACGTCTACCAATCCTGATACCTTAGAGTACCAGAAGCCAGACTGTGGTGATGTGACATTTTGTATATTCTCTAAGAAATGAATTTCCTGAAGATCAGAGGACAGAGCAAGCTTCAGTGTTAGTCATGGAGGTCAGTGAGTGGTAGCACACACCTTTAATCTTAGCATTCTGGAGACAGAGAGGTCTCTGTGAATTCTAGGCTACACTGGGCTTCAAAGGATTAATTCAGTCCAAAAGAGGAACAGAGCCAGGCAGTGGTGGCACACACATTTAATTCCAGCACTTGGGATCCCATGCTTCTGTCAGTACTTGAAAGTTTGAAACAGGAAGTAGTATGCCTGGGGAGAGAAAGGAAAATAAAATGGAGGAAACAAGACTTGGGGCCTTCCATTCTTGTCTTCCCTGCACTATTCTTTCTTTTCAGCTGAGGACTCAAAGCATTCAGTCTGAGAAGACAGTCTCTCCCTTTCGGCCTGTGGATTCAGTAGTAGTGAGAAATGGCTGTGGCTTGTTCCTCTGTCTCTATGATCTTTCAGCTTTTTCCCAATATCTGAGCCTGGATTTTCAATATAAAACCAATTAGGATTTGTGCAATGCCAGACTTTAGAAAGCAAAGCAGGTAGCATGTGCCAAGGGCTCAAAACAACCTTTGAATGAGTAGCATCCTTGATCAGATCACATTCCCTGTGATCTAAATGGGTCCTTCAAATGTCCTGTCTGGAATTTAACACTCAAATGTTTTTTTTTTTTTCAGCAGCTATGTATGAAAAAGACAGTACCATTTATCAATTGCTTTGAACATAAACATTAATTACAGTTTGGTACTCTGTCAATCTATATAAAGAACTGATGTGGAAATGTCTTTCTGTATGCTGTGAATATCAATCTTTAAATAAGGGAACTGTTTTGGCCCATGACAGGCATCATAGAAAAATTAGGAGGAGGAATCAGAACAGATAATAGGAGGGCAGAGACACAGACAGATTGAGCCAGATGCCCAAAGAAGAAATATGTGAGGAACATAGGTAAGCCACAGGCCATGCGGCAGATAGATTAATGAAAATGGGTTGAATTATGATGAAGGAGCTAGCAATGTGCCTGAGCCATAGGCCAAGCATCAGGAAGCTAATAAAAGCATCTAAGTCATTTGGGGGTGGGGGGGGGCTAAGCAGCAGTGGGCAGCTAGGCACTCTGGGACAGCAGGTCTCTGGGTCTGGACCTCTGACTGGATGGGGTCAGAAACCCTAATCTAACAAAGAACACTATATTTTTCTGTAGGGTCTAAGATCTTCTTATCCATGGTATCCATGAAATTTTCAGTATGTTTTGATAACCAGGTTTGAGTTATTACTATGGAATGGGCCTCAACACCAATAAGAGAACATTTGGCCAGCTCTATAATACTTGTTCCACTATTGTATCCATGTGTACATACTAACAGGTGGTTGGTATTGGGGTCTCTTGGGTTTTCAAGTGAGTAAGACCCTTAATGTCCATTCCTTGAAGTCCACATTGCACTTGGCATTGTGAAATATGTTCCACAGAGAAAATGCCCATGTGGATGGACAAGTTTGTAGGCTTCAGTTACACTCTGCACCACAGGCAGCACGCCATTCTTTAATCTTTCACCATTTCTGGATGTTAGAAAAGATCAGATCAAGAAGCCAGTCAAAATTGATAACACTTTATTTTCTATTATATTTTACTATTCCTTGTCATGAAAATAATGAAACAATTGTGCACCACATAATCATGACTGAATTTTTTCCACATCTTGTTTGACAGTGAAATATTGAAGTTGAAATTCTGATATTTACAGATGACATCGTTTGAAGAGAAACAACTGAAAATTGACCTTTAACAGTCAGTACAAATAACAAGACTCCATGCAGCCTTAAGACTATTTGTTTCTTTTTCTGCTCTAGCTGGTGACGTGGAGAGTGAACAGTGCAACTTTATCCACACATTCTTCTTAAATTCTCCACTGAAAATGATTGCTTATACTTGCTTCCTAAAAAACACATTGAGGTTCTCTTTAGTGTCCGGTTTGTGGATGCACAAAATATGTGTGTTTTTCTTGAAAGTCTAGTCAAGAAATTTACTTAGTATTTAGATTGCTCCAAAAACTGAGATGGGGGTATATATAAAAAGATAGCTTGGGAATGTGACTTAGTCTTCCATTGTTGCGAAGAGATACCATGACCATAGAAATGATCATAAAACAAAGCATTTAATGAAAGCTTGTTTATGGTTTGAAAGGTTTTGTTCATTAAGATCGTGGTAGAGAACATAGAAGATCACAGGTAGACATGGTGGTCGCAAGGAGGCATAGAGTTTTCTATGCTGATGTGCAGGCAGAGAAAGGGGAAAAGAAAGAAAGAAAGAAAGAAAGAAAGAAAGAAAGAAAGAAAGAAAGAAAGGAAGGAAGGAAGGAAGGAAGGAAGGAAGGAAGGAAGGAAGGAAGGAAGGAAGGAAGGAAGGAAGGAAGGAAGGAAGGAGGAAGGAGGGAGGGAGGGAGGGAGGGAGGGAGGAAGGAAGGAGAGAGAGAGAGAGAGAGAGAGAGAGAGAGAGAGAGAGAGAGAGAGAGGAAGACGAGCAGAGAGACAGATAAAGATAGTGAGAAAGAATCCCTAACCTTGATGGGTTACTGAAATCACCAAGCTTCCTCCTCATGACATACATCCTTCAAGAAGTCATAGTGAGCATTTGAATATAAGATCCTTGAGGAAATATTCTTATTCCAGGAATTATATATACTTATGGAATATTCTTTCTTCAGTGTATCATTCCACAATGAGAATTTTGTAATAAAATGAGAAACAGATTCTCACCTGCAGCAAAGGTTGATGTCCAAGAAACCAAGCTGTCA
Source organism: Phyllotis vaccarum (assembly GCA_033318265.1). NCBI lineage: Eukaryota > Metazoa > Chordata > Mammalia > Rodentia > Cricetidae > Phyllotis > Phyllotis vaccarum. The sequence goes on along the minus strand of JARWLC010000014.1, from coordinate 86,543,872 downwards.
ATGGAAATTGGGACCTGAATTAGATTCCCTGCACACACACACACACACACACACACACACACACACACACACACACACAGAGAGAGAGAGAGAGAGAGAGAGAGAGATGATGATGATGATGATGATAATGATACACAACTACTTGTAAATCTGGTATTAGAAGTCTTGATGCATTTTTCTGCTCTCTGAGGGTTTGAGGCACACACACATGGTGAACAAAGAAGACAGACACATACAGATAAAATAAATTACTTAATTAACTTATTAATAAAAACAAAATAATCACATTCAAGAACGTTTAACTTTAAAGGGGAAATGTGATTCAGAAGCACAAAGCTGAGAAGACAAGTAACAGTACAGAAAAATATCCCTTAAAATTCTTCAAAAGGACCCCAGTTAACTACCAAGAATGATGGGGTGTGCAGCAGAAGCCTGAGCCATACCACATTTATTATGGACATAAAACCTGTCAAATCCAGTTGTTTGAGTTTTCTTAGGCCAGAAATTTCAGGATGATCCAGAATAAGAAACAGAGCTTACTAAAAAAGATTTAACATAGATTTAACATGAGTATTCTTTGGAAATGATGTAGTTCAGCAAAAGGGCACCACCAAGTGTCTGTGAGCTGTGAAGCCTGCATCAATGAGGGGTCACCCACAGGAATGTGAGTGACAATTACAAGATCACAGGGGGAGAGGGTGGTTATATTAAAAAAAAAATGTCAAAGAAAAGCTTTAAAAAATTGCTTGATGTCCAAGAGACATGAAGAGGTGTTAGAAATAATTGCCACCTATTATGTGGGTCCTGGACTCAGGTCCACTAAAAAAAAAGCAAGTAGATTTGATCATTGGTCCGTTTCTTTATCCTCTAAACGAGATTTTTTTGATTCTCCATTTTTGGGATGCATTTCATAAAGTCTATTAACTTATAGAGTCAGATAATTAGATACTATTTTCAATTATACTAATCTGGGTGCTGTCAACTATCTGTTCTCCATAAATCAACCTTAAAATACCTTGGCTAGAATGGTGATATTTTTAGGAGACATTAGCATCTTTTCTTTTTGCTATCAAACTATTGAGATAAGGCTGCTCAAAGAATTCGAATTTTTCTGTACATCTGTGTCCATGCCACAGCCAGAGTCTGTGCTGAGGACTGTGGCTCCTGTTAACACTGGGTCATTGAACGCCTAGGATCTGAACCAACACATGAGTCTAGACTGAAACCCAGAGATGCTGCTACTGATGGACTCATCAGGATCTGAGATGCCTACATTATCATCAAAGGCTATGATGTCATCTGGCTCCAAACTGCTCCCAATGAACAAATCTGGAGTTTCTGACTTTCTACCTATATGAACACAGATTTCTTCATGATATCAAAACCTAATATCAACCCATCTATACTGAAACTTGAAATCTCCACAGGTTATGAGTTTTGGAAAGGATGAAAACCATGTTTGTTGAATAAATTCACTTTGTTTTTTTATTATGCCCTTTTCTTACAGATGGCTTTATTCTTACTGATAACATTTTTCTTGTTGAAGGGAAATGGCAGACCCTATCACAAAATACAACACAACAATGGGCTTGAGGTGAGGCTTCTGTGCAAATTCTTGACTATTTTTTTATGTTTTATCTTACATGTCTATTGTCCTCTAAATCTGAGAAGAACACAGAACACAGAATGGTTATGGTAAATAGTACTAAAGTCCTCTCTCATAAGGGACATTCATGCCTCTCAGTCAAACGAGTAGAATATCCTTTTGAGTATAGACAAGTCTTTTTTACAAAGTTGACATAGAATATTGCAAGTTTCTTTTTTATCTTTTTTTTTTCCTTAACATTCCGATTAGTCATTTGGTTGGCTTCCTAAAAACTCCCCCCTCTAGTTCTGGGCAATTGTACCTCAAGTACTAAAAAGGTATCATACAAAGTTTGTATGTCACATTTAAGATGTGGGTAATATTTTTCTGTGTAATTATAATATACCAATAAATTTTGTAATTATTTTAAGTAAAAATTATTTCAGTTTTATTACAAACTGATTTGACTTCTTAATTTATTTGTTTCTTCACTTGTTTGTTTTTTGTTTTGAGACAAGATCTGTGTAGCCCTAGATGTCCTGAAACTCAATATGAAGACCAAGGAGTCTGTAAAACATAGAGATTTATCTACCTCTTTTTCTCAAAATCTAGAATTAATTAAAGGCATATAGTATTATTCCTGTGTAATCGAATCTTTTAATTAATTTTATTTTTAATTATGTATAAATTGTATGTTTTTGTATGAGTAAACACACCAGTAGGTGAAACGCCCTGTAGAACCCATAAGAGAGAGTGACAATTTTCTCTGTCAATATTGATTATCTACCACAAAAGTAAAGTGTCTAAAAGGTTATGTCTTGAAAGATCTTTAGAAACTTTATCCACTAGTAGACAGGAAGGAAAGGATAACCAGGCGACAGTCCACAACCTCAGAGAAGTTAGGTAACAAAGACATCCATGGGTCCCCATAGGAAAGAGAAATGGATAAGATCTTCTTAGTAAACTGGGTGTTAGTGGAGGAGAGGAGGTTGTAGAAGAACATAAAGGAATGGGATGGTTGGGTTGAGGGGACAGAGAAGAAGAGCAGAGAAATATAAGCCTTGATAGAAGGAGTCATTTGGAGGAATTTTAGAATTAGAGAAATTCCAAGGAATCCACAAGAATGACGCCAGCTAAGATGCTAAGCAATAGCGGAGAGGATGACTTAACTGGCCTTCCTCTATAATCAAATTGATGAGCACCCTAACTGTCATCATAGACCGTTCATCCAGAAACTGATGGCAGTAGGAGCAGATATCCACAGCTAAGCTCTGGGCTTAGCTCCTGGTCTGGTGGAAAAGAGGAAGGAATGATTATATGAGCAAATGAGTCAATATCAAGATGAAGGGTAAGAATAGTTGACCCAAGCTACTAGGAGCTCGCTGATTCTGGGCTGAGAGGTGGGGAACCTGCATGGGATCCAATGAGGCCCTCTGAATGTGGATGGCAGTGGCATGGCTTGGGTAATTTATGGGTCCTCTCTCATGGGACCAAGATTTATCCCTAGTGCATGAACTGACTTTTTATAGCTTACTCTTTATAGAAGAATATGCCTTTCATTCTTGATTCAGACCTGCTAAAGGGGGGCTTGGTCCTTTAGCAACTCTGACATGCCAGACTTTGTTGAGTCCCCATGGGAGGCCTTATGCTCCCTGAAGAGTGTATAGGGGTTGGGTTGAGGAAATCTGGGGTGAGTGGGAGAAAAGTAGGGAAAAAGAATTGTGTTTGGTGTGTAAAATTTAAAAAAAAAACTTTTAAATTAAAAGAGTAAAAGAAAAACAACATTAAAAATTGTGTGTGTAGGTTCAGGGTGGTAGGGTTGGAAAGAAACTGGGTGCTAAGGAAACCTTCAAGAATCCAGAAGATGTCTCTGGCAAGGACTCCAAACAATAGTAGAGAGGGTGCCTAAACAGGACTTCCCTCTAATCAAATAAATGGCCACCCTAAGTGTCATTATAGAAGCTTAATCCAGCAATGAATAGAGGAAGAAGCAGAGATCCATAGCTAAGCACCAGGTTGAGCTCCTGGTCCAGGTAAAGAGAGAGAGAGAGAGAGAGAGAGGAGAGAGTATATGAGCAAATAGACCAGGATCATGAGGAGGAGACCCACAGAGATTGCTGTCCAGAGGTATTGGGAACTCACTGAATCAAAAACAACTGCTGAGGAACTTTCAGGAAGAGGAAGTAACCCTTCCTAAGGTAGATGACTATCAAATGGCCTAGGCAAGTTGTGAAGCTTCTTGAAGTAGTATCAGACTTTGTTCCTTTGCATAAACTGGCACCTTGGAGCACATTCCCTACAGGGGAACACCTGACCCAGCCTTAATATGGGGATGAGAGACTCAGATCTACCCCAACTGGATATTCCAGACTGAACTTACCCACCTTGGGACTCTTTGCCCTCCTTGGGGAATGGATGGGGGATATGGTGGGGGAAGGCTAGGGGAAGACTAGGAAGGGCTGGGAGGAGGGAAGGGAGCCAGAGCAGTGGTATATGTGGAAAATATTTTTTACAGATTTTATCCATATTTACAGTATTTCACAATGTAAGATGTGCTCTTGATTTTCAAATGTATTACTCATTTAAACTGTCAAGAGAGTCACAAAATTCTTTCCCATTGCCTCCAAGACTAGAAAAAAAATCTACATTTTACTTATGAAGAAAACACATTTTCTTCATGTTATAAATTTAACATTGCCATCAATAATAACTTTACTACTTTGTTTATATATATGAATGGAATTACAAATAGAATTCCTTTTTAAAATATATAACTAAGAAAAGAATCTTATCAAATTAGAATGTGAGTAGGCTTTCTTGCCAGGTTTGCACACTTACATGCAGTGTCTTTATTGATCACAAGTTTCTATGAAATACAAACAAAAACATCATTTGAATTCCTTAATAGTTCCTGTGATTTTGAATACTTTAAAAAATTCAGTCTCCTTCTCTGATGATTTGTTCCCACCTCTCATTGGTTGCTACCCATTATGATCCCAATTTGTTCAGGAGATCTCTATTTTTTCTTCCTGGGGGAACCCTGATGCCTCTCTTAAGTTCCTTCTGATTCAAGCTATTAAGAGTTATGGTTTGCAGCCTGGATATTCTTTTCTTTTGATGACTGAGTGAAAGGAGCAACAAAGAAGGAGAACAGAGATGGATATTTTGATAGAGGAAGCCAATGTGGGGTTGGAAAAAGATTGGGTGCTAGGGAAACATCCAAGAACTCAAAGGATGTCCCTGGCTAGGACTCCAACCACTAGTGGAGGGGTGCCTAAACAGGATTTCCCTATAATCAAATGAATGACCACCCTAAGTGTCATTACAGAACATGCATTCAGCAATGAATAGAGGCAGAAGCAGAGATCTATAGCTAAGCACCAGGTTGAGCTTCCAATCAAGCTAAACAGAGAGAGAGGAGAGTATATATGAACAAAGGGATAGGGATTGTAAGGCGTCCCACAGAGATGGCTGAGGAGCTTACTAATGGGGAAATGCCACTGGAGGACCATCTGGAAAAGGAACTAAACCCTCCAAAAGTAGATGACTGTCTATTTGGCATGGGTAGTATGTAGAGCCTAGTAGAATAGGATCAGATTATGTTCCTGGGCATAAAGTGGACCTTGGAGCCCATTCCCTACAGAAGAACACCTAACTCAGTCATAATATTGAATGAAGGAATCAGTCCTACCTCAAATGGATACTCCAGACTGAACTGACCCACCTTGTGACTCCTTGTCCTCCTTAGGGAAAGGTTGTGGGAAGCTGAGGGAGAACTGGGAGGGACTGGGAGGAGGGAAGGGAGAGCAGAGCGAGCAGGGAGATACATGAAGGGGAAAACCCTTTTATAAATAAAAAAAATAGAGAAAAATCTCAATCAATAATTATTCTTAATATTTTCATATGAATTTGCTTGTGACGCATAGCGAAATTACCTGTGCAAACCAAGTGCTAGCTGTTCTTTGAAACACTGAGTTCTTTGGCTTCTGGAGCCCTTGTTTCTGTGCTTTGTTCATGCTCTTTCCATGGAGAAGAAAGCGGAAGATATGGCTGTTAAGATACTGGGTAACTTAGGATGGATCCAGATAGGATGGGTCACACTGTGTTGACATATTTAAACATCCCCCCTCCTGGACCCTCCATCATCCCCACCAGCTATGCCCAATGTAAAATTTCTAAATTGAACTGTATTAAATGAGTTTAAAATGTGTGGTAACATAACCAGCCCCTCCCAATATAGTAATGTCATTATATAATAATAATGATGATGATGATGATAATTTATTCATGCTTTTCACATCTGTATTTTTTTCAAAAAGACCTATAATAATCTTCATATATAGTATGACAAAATTGCCATGTTTTAAATTATTCACCCTATTAAGTAATCTTATACTCACATTCTCTCTGGTACTGGCCATCTATAACTTTTTTTCCCTAATATTGTGAGTCTGGCACTTACAGTCCACCATGAAAATGAGAACCTGTGGATAGCCCCCAGGCTAATATGGTTTGATTGAGCAAGAACCCCTGAAGGGAAAAGGCTGAAATGATGGAGCCTCACAAACTACTGCAGTCAAGATTTAACCATAATTTTTAATTTTCTTGGGATAAACATAAGAATTCCAGTACACAAATCAGCAGGAAGTAGTATAAAAAGCTATACTCAAATGCCCAAAATATTGTTTATAAATGTTAGTTTTCATTATAAATGATTAATGGTCATAGTTAATATATTTCTTAAGAGGGGGGATATGTTATGGAAATGATAAAAAGGATAAATTATTGATTCTACTTTACTCTAAAAAATAACCATCAGTCTCAAAACACTACATTGTTATTGATTTTGGTTTACTAGTATAAATTTAAAGTCATGCTTATTTGTTATTTCCCCAAAGCATTTAATTTTATTGATACAACCAGGGAATTATTAATAACTTCGAAATATTAAATAAATTCAGAAGCAGAATTTTGCTTTATTTTTAGTGGTGGACTGTATGTGCCAGACTCACAGTGTGTGTGTGCGTGTGTGTGTGTGTGTGTGTGTGTGTGTGTAAAAGACAGAAAGAGACAGAGAGACAGAGACAATGAGAAAGACAGAGATGAGAGATGGAGACAGAGACAAAGGCAGAGAGAGAGGGGGATAATGAGAATGGATGCTTTCAGTCAATAGAATGTACCAGGAGGCCAGGATCCCAGAAAAATTAATCATCTGATAATTTTTCATTATCAGATTAATAGTCATCTGTGATAATCAAATATATTAGTGTTATTTAAATTTTCTGGGTATACAAAGATATATTTCAATTAGGTAAGTATTCTTTCACCACTTCAAAGACATGTAGAACATAGCATTTAAAATGATTTAAGAATTTATACTTTTCTGGACTTATACTTTATCTCTTATAAACATCTGATCCTGGCAGCAGTAATTATTTTAAAGAGGATAATAGGCATCTAAGAAACATGTTATGGACTTTGCTTGCAATATTGAAAGGGATAGCCATTTGGGCAAAAAGAAAATGTGTTTGCCTGGTCCCCATTTGTATCAAAAAAACATATATGCATATATATGAAATTTATAACTAATAGAAGAAAATCCATACACAATAGGTACAATAATTATATATAATATATGCAAAAGGAACTAAAAAATAATTTCCATTCTTTTAAAAATTGACAAATTAAAAAAAACATTCTATTATTTGTCCTATTTTTGTGAGTTAAAATGTACTTAATATAATTTCTATTTAAGTAGATAATGCTTTTTCTAGAAATAATTAGTACTCTATCTGAATATTAATATGACAAAGTGCTTAAAACATATATATTAGTCTTATAAATTTTGACCTAAAATTTATATAAGATTAGTATTATATAAGATTAGTAGCAATAGAATAGTGCTTTAATTTTGGTTATTGCTCTCTCCCTTATCAGGTGGCTCTTGGCTCTTCTGATATGATACAAAGATCAAAGAGTTTGGATTGCCTTTTAACAAGCAACTTGGGTTTAGAGAAGGAGAGAGCCACACTCCAAACACAAAGCCAGCCTTAATTTTCAGTTGAACTGGGAATTCAATTTGTTTTATAAGGTAAAGATATATGTTAGGCAGTGAGATTTGACCCTATAGAGTATATTGGTACCAATAGGTTCAATTTTTCTTTGATTGTTAATTATTTCTAGATAGCTGTTTCTTCTACTTTAGACATCTAGATGCCCAAGGTCTTTTGGCATCTTAAAGATGGGTATTTCTATTTTTCTGTAAACAGAAAAAAAACAACATTCTCCAACATTTATTTGGTGAGTTTTTCTTACAAATTAAAAAAATGTCACATCATTAGATGATCCATCCTCTTTCCTTATCAAGAAGTTTATCCTGTTAAAATAAAGTCTTTATTAATTTTGATGGTATCCATAGCTTTTCTTCACCTGCAGAAACAAAAGCAAAACTTCTTCGCCAATGTAGCACATATGCTGGTCTTCTTTCTGAGGCCAAAACTTCTTTGAAGAAGACAGGCTGACTTAATGCAGTAGTTTCTTTCTGGAGTCCAGTGACTTTCAGCGCTGCTATTCCTTTCTCATTAGCATTGTGAAAATTCAAAGTTGATAAAACATTATGTAGTCTATTTCTGGGGACCTTTGTTAGTTCTTCATGTTCATTATATCAACATGCATAGTCATCAGAGAAATGCAATTCAAAACAACTCTAAGATACCATTTTACACCTATCAGAATGGATAAGATCAAAAACACAGATGATAGACTGTGGAACAAGGGAACACTCATAAATTGCTGATGGGAATGAAAACTTGTACAGTCACTTTGGAAATCACAATGACAGTTCCTCAGAAAACTGGGAATCAACCTCCCCAATGATCCAGCAAAACTAATATTGGACATATACCCAAAGAATGCAAATTCTGATATTTATTTTTAATTATAATGTTTCTAAAACAACAGTCTCAAACAATTATTTCAGAATAGTCTGAATATTGCTAGGACACTACAAAATATATTACTATATTTCCAAAAATTTAAGTCAGGAAAATATTTCCTTAACTTCTAATATAAAGTACTAACATAAAATACATGCCTGTACTTGACTAACTTTAGCAAAAACTGTATTTGATTGTTTATAACTTTATTTGTGTAACATGTGGCAAGGTTTATATTTACATTTTTCTTCTTTCTGGTCATGAAAGGCAGATAATGGAGATTCTACACAGACCTGTTTAAGCCCCAATGGGGCAGCGGGTAATAGCAGATTTGCAGGAAATGATGACAGGCTCCACACAAAAGCCAAATCCAGATGATCTTTATCCCATTCCGTTGGTGCATTCACATGGTCAAAATTCACTGTAACGTAAGACATAATGGGCAGCTCATCTGCCTATTATGCTCTTGATGTAGATTGGCTTGCCTATAAAAAAAAATGTAAATAACACCACTAATCCTCAACCAAAGATACTCACATTTTCTGAAGCAAAATATATATTGAATTGTGAGTAATTGCCACTTCCTATTTCTCCTAAACAAATTATAACAAACATTAACCACTCATTATTTAAAATTTACCGTCACACCTTGTTTCTACCTCAAAAAGAATGTGCTGAAAGCAAGAAGCTTTTACTATTGCATCTGTCTTCTGTTGTGATACTCCATGGTTTGTAAATATTTTCATTAATATTATTTTTAATTGATGATTGCTTTTAGGCATGGACCAACTCTCTGAGTACATGGGGATATGTGGGTGAAAATGGACCTCACACCCATATATGACAGGATTTATGAAGTCTCATTCATAAAAGTGACCCCAGTGATTTTATTGACACAAAGGTATGTATCCAAATATCAGGACGAATTTCAAGAGGATGAGCAGTTTTTCACAGTGAGATTGCTTTTTTGATATTTGCTATCTCAGATCTTTAATGAAATTCCTATTTATCAAAATTTTAAATATTAATCTGTTTCTTTAAACTTTTCACTCCCAGAGCTTATATTTTTCACTATTTTAGTAGAAAGAAAAATTAAAATACCAAGCTATGAATACTAAAGTTTAATATTTTTTAGATACAGTAACTCTCAGCACCAGCTCTCCTTGAATTATTAGATTCACATTATCTTCCCATTTCACAAATATTTTGAGAATGCTTTGAGTTTAATTTCAACAAATTATTTCTTCTATTTTAATTAAATTTTCTTACCGAACATAGAATCTCATTCTCATGAGTCCATAATTCTCAAAAATAAAAACCAAAAACCTTCACTTTATGTACATCAACATCCTCGCTTGACTATTTTCTTCTATTGTATTACCAGATTTGGACCTTAGGTAGATGGGATTAAAATTCCCTGAAAACTAAAATGTATTATGAATTAGATTCATGAATTAGAGGATCTGGGTTTGAGTCTCAGTAATTACATGTTGGCACACAGCCTTCTGTAACTTCATTTGTTGGTGCTGCATATACATAATGCAACATATAGATCATAAATTCACACGCGAAAAATGACAAAATAAAATTAGTAAAACGTTAAAGATCAAACAATGGTTATAAAACTAAGTAAATTATAGATTTTCCACTAAATAAATACTAATTCATGTTGTTATATTAAAATATATTACATAAATAATGTGATAATAGCATTGTTGTGCATTTCTGTTTATATAATAAAATACCTGGCATAGTATTTGAAAATATATATACTTCTAATTAATAAAGGATAATAGTTTTATAATACTTAGCTTTCATGATAAATGTGGTTGAGGAAAAATGTAGAATTTAGATTATACGTTTCTATAATAAAGCACCTTCAATGCATATAAATAATCTAAAGGTAAACAATAACATTCATAAACAAAATGCATCCACTTCATATTCGGATGATCAAATGTCTTTCTATGCAAGGCCTTAGGATCAACTTTTCAGAGAGAAATCATTCTGGTTTGATGAGGAAGGAGTTAAAACTACATCTATTGGGTGGTTTGATGAGGAAGGAGTTAAAATTACATCTATTGGGTGTTTTGACTCTGATTTATTCACATTTGCTGCAGCTGTGAACCTATAGTTATAGAAACACACACAAAAACCTTCAAAAAATAATCAAGCATTTTTATTGGATATATAACTGGATTATAATTTATACCAATATTATCCCACACATTTTCTATAGTAGGACAACTCTAAAGCATAGAGGGATCCAGGTCCGTACCTCAAATACAAGATATACAATATGTTTGTCGTGCAGGTATTAGAGTGATTTAAAATTCATATGTTTAGCCAAATTCCTTCTTGACTCTTTATAGAACATCGAAATATTTATACAACCATGTATTAAGTTTCAAGCTAGTACATGTAATTATGCTAAAGTGTACGCAAAATTAAGAAAAAAAATGGCCCTTTTTAAAAGGTGATTTTCATCCTCTTTACCCAAGAAATTAAGTAATAAAGGAAGAACAAATGAGATCATTATTAAATTTAAAGCCTTAAAATTAAATATTTTTTAGAGACATTGGACTATGTTATAGTATATAAAAAGAGGAGGCAGTAATACTTTCATAGAACCACATTAATTTTCAAATCAAAAAGTGGCAAACTCACCACAGTCTTTTTTCCCCCCTTGTATAGCTCTCTGAAGCTCCATCCCTGTACCAGCAAGGGTTCTTCCGTGGCAGACACCAAATAGACATGAAACTCACAATCATCATAAAATGTCTCCATAATGGCGACATTGCCTGGCCTTATTTCCTGTTTGTACATGACCAAGATCTAAGTGCTACATTTTACTTCCCATTTCAATATAAAAACTCAATAAATGGGTCTCACTAAAGTTATTGGTCAAGGACAAAAAACACTTTTAGTTATAAAATGTTTAAATATCAATAGCACAGATTCAGGTTACCGATGAGTCCCACAATTTATTCTTGTCTATTTTCTTGGACCACTATAATGCTCAGATCTGGAAACCATTTGCTTAAGTCCTGTCAGAGGAGAATTTCTCCAACTTAGTATGCACGTGTACAGGAACCTGGCATTCACTCACTAAAAATTTCCACACATGTGCAATATTATTTTTCTCTAATCACTTTCCAGATAAACAATTTAAAAATATATCAGACCAACAACTCTTTGAATAGCATGTTACGAGTAAATGAGCAATAGTTGAATAGTGGCTAAAAGATGACAATGTCTATAATGGACTGCAAGTATAAATCGATAAAGTTTAAACACAAAAATTTAATTTTAATTGAAAATTAGATGGATGCTTCTCTGAGATGTTCATGTACCATTGGTTGGGACTGAACGTGCAAGTTTTCACAGGATGTTTCTAAACTTTCATTGTAACTGGCAAACGTACTGGCATAGATTTTATAAATTAATATATAATAGAATGTAAAATATACATAAATAAAATAACAAAGTAATTATATATTAAAATTTACAATATTTTCATCTATTTGTTTCACCATTGTATTTTCATTTTTCTCTTCTTTTTTCTTACTTCCATATGATATAAATTTGGAAAAGACATGTTTTTTTGTTTGATGCACAATACAGAGCATAACACAGAGACACTTAGAATAGTGTTGCCACTTCAGAAAGATACAGGCATAATAAAAACAAAAATAATGTGCTGGAGTGCTCTACTATACACTTGTTTCTGATTCTGTAGGCAAATCAATATGAAACCTGATGTTCATGACACATAAAATAAAACTGCATCATACAGTCTTTTTTTAACACAGGGACTATCAATAAAAATTAGAAATGTGAAAAATACTGAATATGATATGTTTTGATGAAAATTTCAGATTGAAGAAATTGTCAGAAATAAATCCCATTATTGTGTTCATTCTGAAGATGAAGTGAATCATATAATTTATATTAACATATGTTTTCACATACTAATGCAATGAATTTTTTCCAGAATTAAATGCAGAGCTTCAATTTATGAACAGAAATATTAAATATCCAGGAAAACGTAAATATCTGAGTCACACATGACAATATTAAATTTCATCAAAATTATGAGACCTTAAGTCTGTAAAGCATACATAAGTGAATCAAAGAAAGATTCTAAAACATTAATCATACTTTCTACTTCATTTCCACAATAGACTCATTTTTTCTATTAATAAAAAGTATTTGGTAAATTAATTTTATACATGCTATTTACATATATTTTCCTAAACCATACTCCATTTTCTTCCTTCAGTTTCACTAATTTGTGTTTAAATAATTGGCTTGACTTAATATTATGCTTTAAATATCATAAGTATAGATTATTAACTAAAATATTTATACTCATGATATCAATACTTCATTTTGGACAGTGGACTGTGGCTGTGAATAAATGAATGACTATTAAAAAGGTCCACTTAATTTCATTAGATATAGTATTTTAATTGGAATTTTATATGTAATGGTCAATTTTACATGTTCTTTCCCCAATTTTTCAGTGAAATTTTTTTCTTTTATTGCATTTGATGGAGGACAGTTAGAAAAGTTACCAGTTAGAATCCTGCCTGAGGTACAGAGTGGTAAGTTAGTATTCCGTTCATTAAAACCAAATATCTCTTCCTAATTCCTTCATCAAAACAATGATACTCCTCAGATAATTTTCCAGAAAATAAGGGGAGACTGTATGTGTGAGCCTCTAACGTTTATGGTATGAATTAATTTTTCATTTAAATTAATGATGCAGACGTTCAAAGACAACTCCATATGCCACATTTTTCTGTCCCAAAATGTGTCTAAAACCCAATAAGAATTTTTTAATGATTATATCTTTTTTTATTTCAGATAGTGTGTGTTTTAATTTTACCTCTTTCTGAGTTTTAGAATCCACTTGGTGATGAACTTGTGCAAAAATCAAAATATAAAGTACATGTGACCTAAATGTTTCATCTAACAATCAATTCATTCATGTTTTCTTGTGAACAACAAAGTAGAAATCCAAAACCTTGCCCTCCATCACTGTTATAATAAATTTCTATCACATTATATGTAAGATGTTGATTTAATGTGGGAAACATTAAAATTATTTCCCCATCGAGCTTTAAATTTGGAAAAAATAGGTAAAATGTTGCTGTATTTAATGACTCACATCAAATAGAGTCAGCACATAGTTAATTACATGCGTTATTTTCCACATGTTTTGTTCCTGAGATATGATGTTTGTGTAGTAAATTGAGCACAATGCGATATTTTGCTATATTATACAAAAATACTTAATCATTGTTTCATACTCTATGGAGGAGTTGCATAAACATTAAAAATAAAAGACTCTTACATAATGAAGATGCTTGAAAACTTAAGAGTGAATATATCTCTGTACCAGTGCAATTCAAGCAAAATAACAATAAAAACTGACAAACAATATTTTCTCTCATACAAAACTGGATATACAAACTATTCAGAAACCCCACTAAGCATGATTGTGTTTTTGACACAGAATACACAATAATATCAACAGGAAGAAACAATTTTTACTTGATTTGATTGCATTATACTTTCTACTGTTTAAGATTTCTAATTTTTAACACACCATTTTTGACCCATCAATAATAGTCTTTTAATTGCTACTAGAACTGACAATATAGTGTTATTTTTATAAAGTTAAGACTCAGGGGAACATCTTGTATTATGTGATATAAAACACAGAAGTGATGTACGTATCTTCCCACATTTGTCAATCTGCAACAAAGATATGAAAATATACCTTTGTAATGTATCAGGGACAAGGGTTGTTTGAACATAACATGAAGAAAGTTCCCTAAAAATTACATTAACTCAGTAAAGATGAATATTTACTTATAATATTCAGGATATTAAAAGTGTACCATTTCTTTTAATGTAATAATTAGCAATTTATTAATAGTTTGATAAATAATGATAAATTCTAATATATTGAATTACATGATAAATCATAGTTATCATTGCCAGGAACATGACTATGCAGTATGATTAAACATATTTAATATAAAATTATTTCAAATATTATTTATTAGCTCTCAGTGATAATAGTGAAGAAAATCATAGGTGATGTTTCTACATTGGAAGACGCAACAGAGACTTATCATTTAATTGTTGTATGATTAAACCATGAGCTTCTCACTGTAACATTTAAAATAAACTAAATTTCAGAAAAACATTTGATAAATGTTTGCATTCAGTAAATTATATTATATACCTAATTGTGCCTTTGAAGAGAGTATTCATGTTTAAATTAAATTCACTTTAATTTTATAAATACACTTTTGAATGATCAAACGTCTTTCTATGGCAAGGCATTAGGACGGATTTTCCAGAGAGAAATCACTGTGATTCAAGGGCAAAGAAGTTAAGACAGATACTGTTGGGTAATTTTGTCTCTGATTTCTATACATTTTTTGAAGTGTTTGAACTTGCAGTCATGGATACATACACACACAAAAAATCTTCAAAAATTATCAAGTAATTTTATTCAATGTATAGCTAAATTATTATTTATAACACTATTATCCCACACATTGTCAATAGTAGGACAAATCTAAAACATAAAAGATACATGCTTCAAATAAAAGCCTCAAAATTTGTTTGTCATGCAGTAAACCCATTCATGAATTCTTTTAAGAAACTGAAATATTTTATGAAACCATGTATTAAGTTTTAACTATGTACCTATGGTTAGTTATGCTAAAATGTATATGAAATTAAGAAAAAAATGGTATTTTAATGGTGACTTTTTAAACCAAGACTTTAAACAATATAAAAAGCTCAAATAAGGTAATTATAACCTTAAAAGTAAAACAATATTTTAAGACATGGGGCTATATTACAGGACAAACGGGGAGACGCCAATACTTTCATAGAATCACACTGATCATCAGATCAAAAAGTGGCAAATTCACCACAATCCCTTTTTTGCCCCTGTATAACTTCCTGAAAGCCCATCCCTGTATCAGTAAGGGTTCCTCAGTGGCAGACACCAAACAGGCTAAAGCAGAGATCAGAAGAACCTCCATCTTTTAGAATTATCTCTTTTTTCTGAAGCAGAAGACCAGAGTTTTCCAGCTGCCAGTGAAATGATTAACTGAAAACTCATGCAAACGTCTAAGTTCATATGATTTGCAATGACTTTCACTGAACTTTTAACTTAGTTGTTTGTTTTGAATTTTCAGAACAGTCTGGTTGTCAGGATTTGCATGTGTCTGGCATTGCTTTATTAAAACCCATGGCATAAGAATTCTGTGATGCAGCCAAGCACTTGACTGAACTCCTGAATTTCAGTTGAAGAGATGGAGGGGATATTATAGGAACAAGGGAGGTCAAGAGAATAATAGGTAAAAACCACAAAGACAGCTGACCCGAGCTAGTGGGAGCACATGGACTATGGACTGACAGCTGGGAGCCTACATGGTACCGAACTAGGCCCTCTAAATGAGAGTAACAGTTGTTTGGCTTAATATTTTTTAGGAGCCCCTGTCTATGTGACCAAGACCTGTCCCAGGAATATAAACTGGCTTTTTAGAGCTCATTTCCTATAGTGGAATACCATACTCAGTCTTTATATAGGGATAAGGGAAATGGTCCCACCTTTGCTTTGCCATCCTCTGTTGAGTACTAAAGGAAGGCTTTATTCCCAGGAAGACTGGATGGGGGAAGGAATAGGCAAGGGAATGGATAGTGGGAAAGGGGGAGAGAGGAGGAACAGTGGTTGGTATGTTAAAAAAAATCCTTAAATAAAAATAAAAAGGAATACCTACCATGGAGTGTAATGTTTCTAAGTATGTGAAAGAGAGCAAATCAGGAACATTGTACTATACTGAATTTTAATCCATGATCATGACAAGCTATTTTGGTGACATTATACACGTGAAAGAGCATAGTCAGCACGAAATGTCTCAAGAATAGCAACATTGACTGAAAGCCCAGGAACCACAGGTACTTAGAACCCAAGCAATCAAACCAGTATTTAGAACCCCAGAGGCCAAGCCAGATTCCAAAACCCCATAATCAAATCCAACATCTAAAACTTCATAGGCCAATCAGGATACATAAACCCCAACAGAGAGTCACTCCTGGACCCAAAGACTCCCTGGTCATAAGAACTACAAGCTTCTCAGGCCAGAAGACTGTAAGGAAAAACATCCAAAAGGCATCCATTTAATGAAGAGAAACTGAGAAACCTGCTCCTGACAGTAAACCCAAATCCAGATGTCAAGGGGCCAGTATAAGAAAAAAACAAAAACAAACAAACAAACAAAAAATGCTGATTGGCCAGAAAGGTGCAGTGCAAACAGGCTAGGAGAATTCTGGGAACAGGAAAGGAAGAGCAGCAGACACCAGCCAGGCACAGAGGAAGATGGGAATGCTGCTTTGAGAAAAGGTACAAAGCCACGTGGCTAACCAGAAATTTAATGTGGAGTTAATTTAAATGTAATAGTAATAATCCTGAACTAAAGGCCTAGCAGTTAATATACTAAGCCTCCAACTCAATTATTTGAGAAGCAATTTCTAGATATTTGAGAGTTTCTGGCAGAACAGAAACTTTGGGACCCAATGTGGTACCAAAAATGGTACCCTGTGTGGAGCATATACATTAATATAAATCCTGGAAAAGGCTTAAAGGTGTTCCAGAATACAGAAACCGAGCCAATAACAGCTTCCTAGTTGTTTCTGTCTAGTGGGCTGGGATACAGAGTGGTGTGCAGATTGAACTACAACATGGCAGGTTTGCAACATGCAGCTTGAGCTACAACATGGTGGGTTCCTATAGTCTCACAGAAGCCTCAGTACAAGCATGAGCTACATACGGCTGATTTAAAAATACTCATATAAACAGAAAGAGAACAGAGTCAAGCATGGCTTCTTTTGTAACTATATATTTTATTTAAGATTTTTAACATGTCCACCACTATTCTCTCTTCCTCCCTTTCTCTCAGTCATTCCCAGATTCCTTTCACCCCATCCCCCATGGTCCCAATTTATTCAGGAGATCTTCTCTATTTCTTCTTCTCGGGGTGATCCCTGGGTGTCTTTCTTAGGTTCCTTCGTGTTACAGAGCTGCTCAGGGGTTGTGGATTATAGTTTGATTATGCTTTGCTTTACGGCTTTCGGGTAGCAGTGTTTTCGTTGGTGGCCTCTGTTTGTTGGGGATCTAGCAGAGGTGCAGCTCCTTTAGGAGAGAATTGCTGACTCAGCTTCAGCAGCAAAAAACATTCAGTTCTTTAAGCGCCCCTGCTACAAAGCACTTAAATGGGGTTTATAAGCAGTGGTCTTCTACTTGGTGGCAGTGGTAGCAGTGTAGACCCTAAAATACCCCAGAGTTGGGATGATAACTGTGGCTCCTTCCAATTCTTCTTTTATGAAGCTAAGCTCTCAAAGACAAGCAGCTGTAGCCAAGGCTTTAATCCTAGTCATGCCTTTTAGCAGAGTAAAGGCTCGTGTAGTCAGAAAATATATATATACACACACACACACACACACACACACACACAGTAAGGACATATTCAGATTTATGAAAACATTTAATTGTTGACAATGTGTTTAAAAATGTACATAGTTTCGGAGAAAAAAAGAAAAAGGATAGAGAGTCATTTAAAGAGAAATAGTGTAAAAAAATAAGCCATAGAAAGATGAAAATTACACAAAGAATCTAGTCTGCATGTGATGGTTCTCTCTTTTGAGTTTTTTTACTACTGAGGAAGGAATAACAGTTACAAGAAAACCATTCGATTGTAAATGATGATGGATTAACTCTCTTTTTTAAAATATCTTGAGTACAGAATTTAAGTTAAAAATTTGTTAACTTGGATAGTTTACAGATGTTTGTCTTAGTTCTAAGTGTTGGTTACAAGTTATTAGGAATGATGGTCAAGAAAAAAAAAAAACCTAAACATAAGAGATTAAATTTAGGTTTCTCATTTTTTTAATGGACAGAGGGATGTGGAATAATGTGACTGTACGACATAAATATTTGTTACTTATATTGGTTTAGTAAAAACACTGGTGGGACAGTAGCTAGACCAGGAAGTAAAGGCAGGATCACCAAAACAATAGAATTCTGGGAAGAGAAAAAGCAGAGGGGGAGTTGCCAGACAGACACAGAGGAAGCAACATGAGAGATCTGCACTTAGTAAAGGAACCAACTCATGTGGCCAAACAAAGGTAAGAAATATTAGTTAATTTAAATGCAAGAACTACTGGCTTAGCAGTCACTACAATATTAAGCCTCTGAGTAAGCAACTGTGGGACTGAGAAAAGCTCAGCAGAACATAAAAACTATTGAGTGCAGAGGCCCTCCCTACAGATGCCTATCACAGGAAAATATCCCCTCTCCTATTTTCAAATGCTTTTATTGGAAAAGAATTCTACCAATCTCTCCTTTCTCTCCTTCCATGCTGAGCTATGAGGTCACATTTTCAGGCCCTCTATCACACATTGAATGTAGCATTTTCAGATTTCTGTCTTTGTATTTTAGTTCCTAAATTTCTTCTATCCTGCCTTCCCCCATATTCACTGAGCCATAGAAATGAGGGCTTGAATGTCCTGCTTATGAATGAGCACTCAATTATATGTATACAAATATTAATTAAAATATATAATAAAAATAAATTCATGTTATATACTATAAATGTTGTGTGATAAATGTTAGATTTAAATATAATACAAATGTATAATCATCATATAATCTATATGCAATCTAAGATGTTATAATGTATATAATATGATGCATATAATAGACTATGTAAAATTTTATAAAATCTTTATAAAATATATAGCATATAATTAACATAATGTAATACATTACATACTGAATTATCATATATTATCACATATTATTATATAGCACACAGTTTATTATATCATTGCTTATATATAACATGATGTAGAAAAATAACATATCAATATACATAATTTATATATAATATACAATGTAGCATATAATATAATATATTATAGTGTATTATATATAATAATACAATACACTATAGAATTATATCTGTTATAAAATATAGTATAATATACTATGTATTTTATGTAATTCATATAATAATTTTATAAATACAATCTATATATTACACATATATATAAATTATATGCTACATAATATGTTATAGTATGTAACATGACATATATAGCACATATAACTAATATACAGAATATATATAACCTATATATAAACTATGTCACACATAACATGTAATATATAAAGTAGATAATATATATAACAGATAGTCCATAAATACATACACATATAATTTATTTGTACTATATATTTAATACATACTATATATATAATACATACTATATATATATAATACATACTACACAAGACACACTGGCATACAGTCTCACATGCACACACACAAACACACATACACACACACACATATGTAATAATTTGTGTTCCTTTTCCAACCATTCCAGGATTCTAATGGAAGAATTTACCACCTTTTATGTGTTCAGTGATTTTTCAACTTTCCTGTATCCTAAAACACAGCTGACTGCTTGCAGTTGAATTTTGAGTGTTGAATGCTAACTGCATGTGAGATGGAAGGGCTGTGTGACCTCTTGAGAGAGGGTCAGGGTCAGGCCTCTGGGTACGAAGTATATACATTCTCACTCAGTTTTTCTCATTTCAGAGACTATTTCTTCATCTACTCTTTACCTGCTAAAAATCTAGAGACTGAACATTAAATATAATTTTTCCACTTTCCTTTTGTTAAGAATAGGTATTTTCACATTCTGTAAGATGCTACATTATGTTTATCACAGTTCAAATATTAATGGGTGGTCAAATGTTAATAAACAGTGTTAAAATATAGATAACCTGCTACAAATTATATACAATGTTACTGGGAATTGCATCTCTGGCTTGATCATCATTTGCTCACCAACATTTTCAATACACATAGAGTATTATATTCTATGAATTTCTGGATCCACAGCAAACAGAAATATTTTTAAATTTTTAATTGGCCCTTTTCTGCAATATAAATCTCTCTTAAAATGCTAATTTCTCCATATTTCTTTGGTAAAGTTTCCCTATAGCTGTTTTCTGGTGGATTTATTTTGTAAAAAAGTGGGTTGTATTTACTTATTCAGAAATCATGTGTGTGTGTGTGTGTGTGTGTGTGTGTGTGTGTGTGTGTGTGTGTAACAACATTAATGAAAAAAGGACTGAATTTAAAAGTAAGAAAGATGTATATGGGAAAATGTTAGAGTTTAGGGTCAGGAGTTGGTGTTGCTTCTATGTTCAGGGTCCTGCTATTTCCTCTTGTGGGAGGGGGAAAAAGATAGCATGAAAACAATGGCACAGCCTCTGGTGAAAAGTTAAAATAAGAAAGTCTAATTTTATTATGGAGGAAAAGACCTTAAATACTTTTTCCCCAGATCTTCCCCATCCAGGAAAAAAAAAAAAAAAAAAAAGGCTTTGATTTACTAGTATCTGAGGCAGTTGTGGATCATTTCTCCCTGGTCTAGGAATGTTTTATCCAGACTCTGCACTCATCAAGGCCCCCAAGCTCAGGCCCCAGGTTGACTTCTGCAGAAGTGCTTAGAGAACATCTTTTAAGGAACTAGTTATCACCAGTTTTCACTGGCTAAGGTGGGGCTGACCTCCAGGCCCATTAGAAGCCCATACATTCTACAGGAGAAGGGTTAAAAAAAAAAAAAAAAAAAAAAAAAAGGAACAGAGAAATGATGTAATTATGTTATAATTTCAAAAAATTAATTAGAACAGAAACAGGAAAATATTATAAACATTTACTGCTCCACTTCTTAAAATAATTATGTATGTGTCAGATCCCCTGGAGCTGTACTTACAGAGAATTGCGCACCACACTGTGAGTGCTGGATGTGAAGACTGGTCCTCTGCAAAGGCAGCAAAGGTTCTTAGCCTCTGAGACATTTCTCCAGTCCCTTTTCCTATTTAAATTTTTTATTTCTCTTTCTTTTTTTTTTTTTTTTTTGTTTAGTTTCCAGACTTGTGTTCTGAAGTTGTCTTTATATTCACAACATTCTGAATAGCAGACATTTTTGAACATGTATTTTCTTAAAATTTTATATTATTCTTTGAGATTTCCATTTTTCTGTCTTAGGCTAAAAAAATGATATCACACAAGCATCATAAAAATGAAAATCTCAGTGTAATATTATAATTTTATTAAGAACCATTTCTGCAACACTTGCGTCTGTGTTTTTGGTCATTTCCCAGGTGAATTTTCATCTGTTACTAATGTTTCAGGTTTCTCTTTATAAACATTCAATTTCTCTCACAAAAGTGCAACTCTTCTTTATAAGACTGGAATACTCATGATGAGTGACCCTTCTCCAAGCTGAGACAGAGAGCTCAGTCTCTAGGAGGTAGGCCCGGGGAACAACCGATGCCCCTCACCTTTACCCATAGCTGCCCTGGATGCAGGCCAGCAGAGAAGACTCCTACAGCCAGGCCTCCCCACCAACACATCCATTGAATCTGCAATCTACAAGTCCCACCATCTCCCTCACACCCACCCTTTACACTACACCCTCACCAGCTCCCTGAGATACAGAATCTGCCTGTTCCTATTGGACCAAGAAGTAGGTAACCCTTCCCTAAACTCAGATGGAAAGCCAGTCTCTAGGTCAAAGGTACAGGGGCACAACCCATGCCACGGCTCCCCTAACCAATGCCTCTCTAGTTTAAGACCAGCAGGGAAGACTTCTGTAGGTAGATAGCACCACTAATAGCCCCATCAGAACCTACAACTATAAGTCCCACCCCCTTTTCCAAAAGCAGGCATCACCCTTGCATCTCAGCAGCTCCTTGAGACACAGAATCTACCAGCTCCTCTTAGAACATCAGGTGAGTGACTGGTCTCCAAACCCAGATGAAGAGCCCAGTCTCTAGAACCTAGGCCTAGCACCCCATGAGATATATTTTAAAATTGACCACATACTTGGTCATGAAGCAAATATAAATAGGTACAAAAATTTAAATAACCCTCTGTATTCTATCAGAGGACTATGAAGTAAAGTTAGAGTTCAACAGCAGCACAAACTACAGAAATCCTACAAACTCATGGGAACTGAAAAAACTCTCAATTGAACCACTTCTGGTGCAAGAAAAAATAATAATAAATTAAAGACTTCTAAAAATTCAAAGTAAATGAATCCACAACATACCCAAAGTTACAGGATACAGTAAAGGCATTAGAAAGAGGAATGCTATAGCACTGAGTGTTTGTGTAGATAATTTGGAAAAATCACAAATAAGCAACCTAACAGTATACCAGTAAACTGTAAAACAAAAAGAAACAAATTTATTTAGAAGGAGTAGAAGACAGGAAAGAATCAAAACTTAGGGAAGAAATCAATAAAGTTAGAACAAAGAGAACAATACAAAAACTATAACAAAGAGTTGGTTCTTTGAGAAAGTCAATGAGATAGACAAACCTTTATTCACACTAACCAAAAAGCAGAGGAAAATATTCAAATTAATAAAATCAGAAATAAAAATAGGGACATAATAACAGACACAGAAAAATCTAGAGAATTATTTGGTCTTACTTCAAAAACCTATACTTCCTGGGGAACCTGCATGGGAGCAAACTAGACTCTCTGAATGTGGGTGACAGTTGTGTGGGATGGGCAGTTTGTGCCTCCTCTGGCAAAGGTACCAGTATTTATCCTAGTGCATAAACTGGCTTATTTTAGAGCCTTTTTCCTATAGAGGGATGTCTTTCTCAGCTTTGATATAGGGAAGAAGAGCTTGGTTCGGCCTCAACTTGATATGGCAGGCTTTCCTGAGTCCCCACAGAGGGCCAGACCTGATGTGGAAATGCCTTTCTTAATGCTGTGAATCTCAATCTTTAAATAAAGGAGCTGTTTTGGCCCTTGACAGACACCGTAGAAAAAAATAGGCAGAGGAATCAGAATAGGTAGGAAAGGAAGGGCGGATTCAGGAGCAGATTGAGCAAGCCGCCCAAGGAGTAACATGTAAGGAACACAGGTGAGCCACGGGCTACGTGTCAGACAGATTAATAGAAATGGGTTGATTTAAGATGTAAGAGCTAGCTAGCAATGTTCCTGAGCCATAGGCTAAACAGCATAAAGTTAATATAAGCGTCTGAGTCATTTCTGGGGGCCTGAGCAGCAGCAGCCAGCGACTAATGGGTCTGGCGCGCAGGTCTCTGGATCTGGGCCTCTGGCCTCCAGAGACCAAGAAACCCCACTGCAACACAGACCCTCTATAAGGTGTATGTGGTGAAGTGGGGTTGGGGAATACTGGGGTGGGATGATGAGAGGGGGGAACCTTTGATTGGTACATACAAGATTATTTTACATGAATTAAAGGAAACCAAAAGATGACAACCATAGATAACACTTGAGAATATGTATTACAAATAAAGCAGATATTTTATGGTTTATAAAAATATTTGAATACTAATAATTAGATAGACATACTTTTCATTTTTTATGTTTGGATTTCTATAATGATCATATATCCTTCAGTACACTAAGAAGTATACAAATAAGTACTTAATGCATAGACTTCATGTCTGTGTACCAAAAGATAATTATGATTTTCAGAATATATCACTTTAAAGTCCATATAGATAAATAATTTTTCAAAGGCTCTTTAATAATATTTTGGTGTAACAGAAGTGAATATTATGTAAAATATTAGATTCATTAGTTATAGTAAATGACTGGGAAAATTAACATTTAATGCATAGTTTATAACTTTTTAAAGTTCTGAGAATGAACAAATCTGAGTGCTCAGACAAAAATGTTAGTAAATATGACTGTAGTAAACATGATATATTTGTGAAACTTGAAAGAGGCAGAGGTTAGAGATGGCAGATGTGACATGTAGGACTCTGGATGTGATGTGACAAACATTTGTGAATCTGGCTGCTGTTATACAGATGAAGTCAGACTATGCAAATATACAAATATAGGTGAGGGGGAACTCATGAGACCTAGTCCTACCCTAGACACCACTGGCTGCTAGAAAGCAGTGACTAAGCCATCTCGCCAATCCCATAATTATTCTGCTGCATGAATAAATGAGACTCAGAGATAGATCTCTGAGAAGGTTGGAGATATTATAGAAAATAAACACCACAGTCAGATCTTACCCAGCTATCTTCCAGCTTCCTCACCCTGACTTCTCTTGACTTCCACTCCTTCCCTTTCTATAACCACCTTAAGCCTTAAATACTCTCTTGGTAAATTAAGACTTGGCCCCTTCACTGCCTGCCTGGGAGCCTGGAATTCCTTCTGTAAGATAAAATGACCTCAAACTCATTTGGGATTAAGGGCGTAGGTCAGGACTCCCAGGATACTCCCTGTGCTGGGATTAAAGGTGTGAATCAAGACTCTCTGATCCTCCTAGACTGATTGTGGTTAGATCTCTGCCCCACATAGACTGTGGGTAGATTCCCTCTGATATCTCCGAAACATTTGGAGCTTTTATTAAATTCCCACGTTATTCTTTTAAATAAAATTCTCCTATTTGACAATTAACACTGATCTTTTTATGGCTGGAAAGAAATGAATTAAGAATTATGTCTTTGTAGAATGAAGAATACAATTTAAAAACAGAATACTTATAGATCAGTCAATTGTCCTGGAAAAGTTACTATGACAAATATTTCTTATCTTTATCTGTAGAGCTGAAAAGGAAAAATTTCAAGTTAAATGAGCTGATCCTATCAGCATCACATTGTTTTCAAATGAAGATAGATCTGAACAAACTTGGCCAGTAAGCATTCCTTGGTAAAATAGGTGGGAATTATGAGGCATTGAGACATTGATGATGAGGTGTCTATGTTTCTATAAATAAGACTGCAGACATGATTATGCAACCAGTCCTAATCAATCTTATTGAGTTACTAGAAACTTTATATGTATATATATGTACATATGTGTATTTATGTATATAGAAACTTTATATGCCTATATATTTATATATGATATTATATATATATCATATATTATATAAGAAAGCTATATAAATTACATTTATGTACACTTTATAGTATACATGTATGAAAGTAGACTGGAGATATCAGTTGGGATGAAGAAAGTGACAAGTGAGTAAGAGAGAAAATAAGAAAAGAATATGATCAAAACATACGATATATATGTACAAAGAGTCATTGTAAAACCCATTGCTATATAAAACACATGCTATTAAATAAGTTCATAATTTATTCCATTGATGAGCAATTAATAAAGGAAAGTTTATGCCAAAGTCACTTCATAGAACTTCATTTGTATACAGTAATGAGTGAATGTCATGCTGAATTTTTTATAAAAAGTTATATTAATTTTGTAAAGTTCCATGAAAGTCCTGAAAGTTTGTATTTCCAAGGGGAACACTGAGACCTGCATCTGAGAGAAAAGTACATATATATGGAAATCACCTAAAGCTGTCAAATATTTGGCTGCTCAAAATTCACTCTAAAATTTAGAATTTTGTAGTTCAGGGTTTTCTTTGTCTGTAAAGTTAAAAATTATTCACTGTTAATCATGAGGTCTTGGGAAGTAAAACAAGTCAATAAGGTTAGTATGAAGGTCGATAGGCAAAGGCTCAGAGGATAGTAGTTAGGCCTGCTTTTCTGCAAGACCTAGATCTGGTCTCAGTACTACATGACTCTGTGTGAACTAGCACCACCTTCTGTCTGCCAGTGACAGTGCACCCATATTATGCCCACATCCACCCACACCCACACATACATTCGTTAATGTTCATAAAAGTGTTTTTAAAGTCACATTGACTCTTTTCATTTAGTTTCTTTTGTTAAAAATATTTTTTTAATCCATGGATCCCCCTGCTCCTCTTCTCTTTCCTCCTCCCAACCTCTCCCAGTCAGCCCTCAGCCTTCCTCCTCCCCATCCACCTATCCACCCATCCCCTCCCCACAAAAGGCAAGAAGTCCCATGGTGGGGGAGCTCAGCATGGCATATACACTCCAGGCATCTCCAATTTCCTCATCTCAAAGTCAAAACTGGGTTAGGCTGTCCTCTTCAGGGAATGGGCTCCAAGGTTCCAGCCCATGCAGGAACAGAGTATGATCCCACCTCTGGAGGCTCCACATACTGCCCCTGCCAATGGACAGTTGCCTACCCTTGGAGGGTAGGTCTAGGGCCTAGGTCCTTTTCCTGATGGATTTCCAGTGGTTATTCTTGATTCAGTGAGGTTCCCAAAGCTCTAGCCAGCCATCACTGTGGGAATTTTCCTCATAATACCTATCCCCTTGCTCATATGACTCTCCTCCCACACTCTCAGCTGGACCAGGAGCTCAGCCCAGTGCTCAGCCATAGATCTCTGCCTCCACCTCTATTCTTTTTTGGATGTAGATTCTGTGACGACACTTGGGGTGGGTACTCATTTGATTATAGGGGAAGTCCTGTTTAGGCACGCTCTCCACTATTGGTTGGAGTCCTAGCCAGGGACATCCTGTGAGTTCTTGGAGGTTTCTCTAGCACCCAGTCTCTTTCCAACCCCACATTGGCTTCCTCTATCAAGATATTCATCTCCTTCTATCTCCCTCTTTGCTCCTCTCACTCAATCATCTCCTTTCATGATTTGTTCCCAACATTGACTTTTATAAAAGTAAAATACATTATGTTTCCACTTACCTAAAATATCCATGTGTATATTTATGACAAACATCTGCCAAAGAGAAGAGGAAAGAAACAAAAGGTATCATACTTTAGAATTTTTTAATAGTTGTGAGGATTATAACATTGAAAAGCAATCTGTGAATAATAAATCTAAATAAAATAAAATATTTCTCTCTAACTTTATTTTTAATTTATTTTTTATCTTAAGTGCATCAATGTTTTGTCATTAATGTTGTCAGGCCTCTGGAACAGGGTTACAGACAGTTGTGAGCTGCAATATTGTTGCCGAGAATTGAATCTGGATCCTCTGGAAGACTGCCCAGTGGCTTTTAACAGCTGAACCACCTCTCCTCCCACACTAACTTTTAATTTCATAGAAATTCTCAGTAGTAAGAGGTTTTTGGCCCAGACTTTTAGGCCTAACCTTACGGTTTAGATTTATAGACCCTCAGAGACACACAGACATTTATATCAATTTTAGGCTGATCAGCCTAAGGCCCAGGCATATAACTTGCTAACTCTTTATTCTTAAACTAACTCATGATTTTAATCTTGTTTAGCCATGAAGCTCGGTATTTTTTTTTAGAGTAGTATAGTTGTCTTTTGGGGTTTATTGGCTTTTCTCTGGCATTCTGCTCTGTTCTGCCTGTTCCTAGAGTCTTCTTAGTCTCATAGCCCTGCCCACACTTCCTGTCTGCCTTTGGCCAATCAGTGCTTTTCATTAAATTCATAGGCGGGATAATTATTTACAATGGAATAACATAATCTCCCTATAAGGGGACAGCTAGTGTACCTTCTAGACCATTTTATTTTCCTTCTCAAACACACATCTTATCATTTATTTTTGGAGTGAGCAACTGATTACACAACTCTATAAACTACTTTTATTCTTCTCCACTCATACTGTATCCTCTCCCTTCATTATGTGGAAAAAAGAAAACAATTCTGTGGAATACTCTTCACCATGGAATGCATTACCCATGGTATTCTACGGTGTGTCCCACCTTGTCTATTTTTTTCTACATTGCCACTGGTTAATGTTGTTCACCTCTGTCCTTTATGGTGACTTGAGAAGGACTAAAAATGTAAAATATTATTTCATATTCACAACTGCAGACTTACTAAGTAAATAATTGAAAACCAACTAAGCACATTGGGCACCCTCCTGTAAACATGAGCACCCTGCCCAAGTATTTTGTAATCTCTAACCAACCCATGACTGATCCAGCTTGTGGCCCATGCCACAAGAGGGAGCCCAGGCCTGACAATTTATAAATGGCAGAAAATTAGAGGCTGAACTGCCTAGGGTTTCAGGATAGAACCAAACATCACTGGCAAAAAAAAAAAAAAAAAAGTCAATAAAATGATTCTTAGTGATATGTTGCTATACTTATAAATGGTTGAAAAGACCAATTGTCATCAAAAGTGTGCATCCGGCAACTGATGAACCAAATGCAGAGACCCACAATCAAACACTAAGGAGAGCTCCAAAAACTTTGCAAAGATAGAGTAAAGAGAAACAATTAAGTATTAAATTTGTAAATAGAAAAGCTACAATATTTTAAGAACATTTTCCCTAGGTAACCATGACCATGTTTCTTTAATCATAAATTCACTCCTCTATAAATAATAAAATGTACAGAAAAACATCCCCAGGGCCTCTTGGCTTTGTTTTTTTGCTTTTGTTTTTTGTTTTTTGTTTGTTTGTTTGTTTATTTGGTTACAGTTGAAGAGGTTCAGCACAAGGGTCACCACATGACACATAAATGAAGAAACCATGCTCCTCTAGGAAGACAGCATTGTAGTAGAGATTGGGTAATACAAAGTGCTAATTCATAGAGAAATCCAGTCACACTGAGATGAGATTCACAGGTTGAAAATGCTTAAAATTCAGAGAATCCAGTCTCTGGGACCCAGGCCCAGGGACACAACCCTTGAAACCACAACCCCCGTCATTACTCCCCTAAATCCAGGACATCAATGAAAACCCATGTAGGCCAGTAAGCTGGACATCCCCAACTACAAATCTTGCCTCCAATTCCCAACCTGCCTGATCACTCAGCAACCTCAGCGGCTATCTGACACCCACAGATCCTCGGCACCTATTGGGTCAAGAGTTTCTCAGCACCTACTGGATCAAGAGCTATTACCAGAGACCCGCACATTGTCAGCACCTGTTGGATCAAGAGGGGTACTAAGACCCACACTCTGCCCACACCTATAGGATCAAGAGCTTCTTCTTGATCAAGAGCTCATATTGAACCAAGATTGGATCTTTGAAACACAGAATTAGCCCTCTCTTATTACATCAAGAACAGCTTGTGATGACACAGAATATGCTACCTCCAAGTGAACAAAAAAAAAAAAAAAAAAAAAAAAAAAAAAAAAAAAAAAAAAAAAAAAAAAAACCAAGTTGGACCAAGAGAGTTTCCTGAGAATAGTATCCCTAAAAGAAAATTTTAAAAAAGAAAAATAAACAAAACAGGTGAAGGAAATATTTCAAGATTTAAAAGTTGAAATAGAAGCAATAAAAAAGACACAAACCAAGGGAATGCTGGAAATAGAAAATCTGAAGAAACAAAGTGGAAATACAGAAACAATCATAAGCAACAGATGCAAAACATGGAAGAGAGAATCTCTGGTGTTGACGACTTCATAGTGGAAATAGATATATCAGTCAAAGAAAACACTAAAACCCAAAAAGTCATAACACAAAATGTGCAAGAAATATGGGATACCATGAAAATATCAAACCTAAGAATAATAGGAATAAAATAAAAGGAAGACTTTCAGCTCAGAGGCACAGAAAATATATTTAACAAATCATGGAAGAAAACTTTCCCCAATCTAAAGAAAGAAATGTCTATAAAGATACAAGAGGCTTACTGAATACCACGGAAGGAGTAGGAACTAAGCCCCACAAAAAGTCTGCTTGCCAAATAACAACCAAGCCAATAAAACTTCAGAATAAAGAAAGAATACTAAGAACTGCAAAGAAAAATAGCCAACTAACTTATGGGAACAGACTCATCAAAATAATAAAAGATTATTCAATGGAAACAATGAAAGTCAGAATGTCCTGGTCAGATGTTACACAGACACTAACAAACCACAGTTGCCAGCTTAGACTACTATACCCAGAAAAACTATCAATCACCATAAATGGAGTAAACAAGGTATTTCACGACAAAACCAGATTTAAATAATACCTATACACAAATCCAGCCCTACAGAAAGCACTAGAAGAAAAACTCCAATCTATGGAAGCTATATACCTGCACAAAGCCACGAACAATAGATAATCTCATAGAAGCAAACCTCACAGAAGGAAAGAATACTCACTCACTACCACCAAAAATAACAAGAAATAACAATCAATGATCATTAACATCCTTTAATATCAATGGACACAATTCACCTATAAAAAGACACAGGCTGACGCAATGGATACTAAAATAAAATCCATCCTTCTGCTGCATACAAGAGATACACCTCAACTTCAAAGACAGGCACTGGCTCAGAGTTAAGGGTTGGAAAAAATATTTTCAATCAAATGGACTTAAGAAACAATCTGGTGTGACCATCCTAATATGTAAATAAATAAATTTCAAATTAAAAATAAGTCAAAAGAGATCAAGATACACATTACTTCTTCATCTCAGGAAAAATCCAACAAGATAAAGTCTCAATTTTGAATATTTATTATACCAATACTAGGGACCTACATATGTAAAAGAAACATACTAAAGCTTAAGTCTTATATCAAACCCTACACATTAGTAGTGGGAGACTTCAATACCCCACTGTCATCAATAGATTGGTCTACCAGAAAGAAACTTGACAGATAAATAAGAAATCTAACAGATGTTATGACTCAAAGAGATTTAATAATTATAAAGAACTTTCCACCCAAACACAAAGGAATATACATTTTCCTCAGCACCCCTTGTAACTTTCTCTAAAACTGACCACATACTCAGTCATAAAACAATTATCAAAAGATACCAAAAACAATGGGAATAAATTATAGTTTCATCAGATCACCACAGACTAAAGTTAAAGTTTAACAAAGGGGAAAAAAACAGAAAGCATACAAACTCATGAAAAATGATTATCTCTCAATTGAACCACCTCTGGGTCAAAAATAAAAGAAGTAAAGAAAAAAATTGAAGACTTCCTAGAATCTGTTGAAAATTAATCCAAAACATACTCAGACTTATGGGACGCAATGAAAGAAGTGGTCAGAAGAAAATTTACAGCACTAGATATCTACAAAAAAAAAAAAAAAAATGAGAAACTTAACAGCACACCTGAAAGTTCTAGAACAAAAAGAAACAAACTCACCTAGGAGTAGATGGCAGGCAATAAAATCAGGGCTAAAATCAATAAAATTGAAACAAAGAGAACAATACAAAGAATGAATAAAGATAGACAAACTCTTCCAAACTAACTAAAAGGCAGACAAAGAGTATTCAAATTAACAAAATCAGAATTGAAAATGGGGACAGACACTAAGGAAATTCAGAAAATTATTAGATTATACTTCAAAAACCTGTACTCTGCTAAATTGGAAAACTTTAAAGAAATGAATCATTTTCTAGACAGGTACCACTTATCAAAATTAAATTAAAATCAGATAAATGATACAAATAAATGTATAACCCCCAGGTAAATAGATGTTTTTATTAAAATTCCCCCATGCATAAAAATCTTGGGGCCAGATGGCTTCAGTGCAGAACTCTATGATATTTTAAAAGAAATAATATCAATACTTCTCAAATTGTTCCACAAAATAGAAACAGAAGAAATATTGCCAAACTCTTTTCATGAGGCTACAGTCACCCCGTATCCTAAGCCAACAAAATGCAACAAAGAAAGAATTATAGACCAGTTACAATCATGACTATTAATGCAAGAATACTCAATAAAATACTATCAAACCAAATTCAAGAACATATCAAAAAAAATTATACACCATGATCAAGTAGGCTTAATCCCAGAGATGCAGACATGATTCTACATATGAAAAACTTTCAATGTCATCATCATATAAACAACCTGGAAAAAAAACACATAATTATCTCATTAGATGTTGAAAAGGCCTTTGACAAAATTCAACACTCCTTTATGATAAAAGTCCTGGAGAGCACAGAAATACAGGGAAAATACCTAAATATAAAAGGCTATATACAGCAAGCCACCAGCCAACATCAAAATCAATGGAGAGCCTCAAAGCAATCCCACTTCAATCAGGACTAATTTCAAGCTGTCCTCTCTCCCCATAGCTAATCAATATAGTCCTCTAATTCTTTGCTAACACAATAAGACAACAAAAGGAGATCAAGAGGATACAAATTAGAAAGGTAAAAGTCAAACAATCATTATTTGCAGATGATACAATAGCATGCATGAGTGAACCCCAAAATTCTACCAGGAACCTCCTACAGCTGAGAAATACCTTCAGCAATATAACAGGATACAAGATTAACTCTATAAAATCAATAGCCCTTCTATATACACAAATGATAAAAGCCTGAAAAAAAAATCAGGAAAACACCACCCCTTACAATAACTGCAAATAGCATTAAATAATTTGGGCTAACTCTAACCAAAAAAGTGACAGACCTGCATGACAAGACTTGAAGTCATTGAAGAAGATATTTGGGGGGAAAAATTTATGCTCTTAAATAGGCAGAATCAGCATAGTAAAAATTGCAATCTTACTACAAAGCAATATACTGATTTAATCCAATCCCCATCAATTATTCACAGATCTTGAAAGAACAATACTCACCTTCATATGAAATAATAAAATACCCAGGAATGCCAAAACAATCCTGTTCAATAATAGAACTTCAGGAAGTACCACCATCCCAAATATTAACCTCTAGTATAGAACTACAGTTTAAAAAAAATAAAAAACAGCTTGTTACTAGTATAAAAACATACTTTTTGGTCAATGAAATCAAATCAAAGACCCTGGAATTAATCCACAGATTTCTGAAGACCTGATTTTTAAAAAATATACAATGGCAAAAAGATAGCATCTTCAACAAATAGTGCAGGCAAAACTAGATGGAGGTATGTAGAAAATGCAAATAGATACATATCTATCATCTTGAATAAAACTCAAGTCCAAATGAATCAAAGACCTCAAAATAAACCTGTTTACACTGAGCTTAATAGAAAAGTAGGAAATACCATTAAACACATTGACACATGTGAACACTTCCTAAATATAACACCAGTAGCATAGACACTAATGACACCAATGAATAAATGGGGCCTCTTGAAATTGAGAAGCTTCTGTAATGCAGAGGTCAGGGTCAATAAGACAAAACCATAGCCTACAGAATGGGAAAAGATCTTCATCAACTCTACATCTGACAGAGGACTAATTTTTTAAATATATAGAGAACTCAAGAAACTGGAGGCCAAAAATCCAAACAATCCAATTAAAAATGAGGTCTAACAAAAAATTTTCAAATAACTGAAAGATACTTAAATAATTGTTCAACATCCTTAGCCATCACAAAGATGTAATTCAAAATAACTCTGAGATACCATCTTACACCTATCACAAGGGCTAAGATTAAAACACAGATAAAGAATTGATTTAAAAAATCGTAGTACATTTATACAATGGAGTACTACTTAGCATTAAAAAAAAGAAAATGAAATTCTAAATTTTTCAGGCAAATGGATGAATCTGGAGAATATCATCTTGAGGGAAGTAATACAGACCCAGAAAGATATACATGCTATATTCTCATAAGTGTATTTTAGACATAAAGCAAAGGATAACCAGGCTACAATCCACAGACCCTGATCAGCTAGGTAACAAGAGGAACTTAAGAAAGGCATGCATGGATCCCTACAGGAAGGGGAAATGGAGAAGATCTCCTAGGTAAATTGGGATTACACAGGGTTATTAGCAAGGGGAAGTGGGAAGAAATCGTTAGAGGCTGAGATTGTTGAGTGGGAGGAGCAACAGAGAGGGAGAACAAAGAAACAGATATCTTGATAGAAGGAGTCATTACGGGGTTAGGGAGAAAGCTGGTGCTAGGGAAACATCCAAGAACCCATAAGATGTCCCAACTAGGACTCCAAGCAATAATGGAGAGGGTGCTTAAACATAACCTCCTCTATAATCAAATGAACAGGTACTCTAACTGTTATTATAGGACCTTCATCCAGTAACAAATAGAAGCAGAAGCAGAAACTGATAACAAAGCACCAGATCAAGCACCTGTTTTAGCTGAAGAGAGAAGAAAGAACATATGAGTAAAAGGATCAGGATTAAGAAAGGAGACCCACAGAAATGGCTGACCCCTGGTATTGGAAGCTCACAAACTCTGAAATGACAGAGGAACCTTCACAAAAAGGAATTAAATCTTCCAAATGTAGACAACAGTTCAATATTGTGGACAGTTTGTTGAGTCTCTTGCAGTAAAAACCAAGTTTGTTCCTTGTACATGAACTGACATCTCAGATCCCATTCCCTACAGAGGAACTCCTTACTTTGCCTTGATACTGTGGGGAGACACTGGGACCTACCTCAACTGGAGGCCAGACTGAAGTGACTCACCTTGGAATTCCTTACTTTCTCTAGAGAATGGATGGGGGTAGGTGGGAAGGAAGCTGATGGAGGACTGGGAGGAGGAGAGGAAAGGGAAGCGGGGGGGGGGGGTAAATGGGAAAATCTTTTTAAAATAAAGATCAAAAAATGAAAAGAAAATGTACTGAATATTTTTTTTCATGGCAAAATATGACTCCATTGTTGTGAATACAACCTGAACATAAGATGATCCAGAGAAAGGGAGCAGCAGTCAACAGTTCAGTCAGCATGTACATGAAGATGTTTCTGAAAAGGTCAGGGCTAGTTACTTTCCAATACAAAACTTGTTCACAAAAGAATTGTAGTATTTCAGTGCCCACAAATAGTACTACTCAGTAAGAGAGAGTCAGAATATAGCTATCCAAGACTGAAGAGCTAGAAGGCCAGAGTTTGAGGGTTGAAGATGGCGGTGTACTTCGGGGGATAGAAGTGATACACAAGGTGATCATATGCATTATCTTCAGTACAAATGTATTCATTCAAATAAAAGTTTTTGCAGATACACCTGGCTGGAGCAATGTATGTAGGATATGTGTTTCTTCTCTGTCTGATTGTACATCAACAACTTTGAGATTGTGGTATATATGAGGCAGATGTCAACTAAGGAAAAATGGAAAGGAGGAAGTACACAGTGGTGTGAAAATAAGAATCTGCTATGGTTACTACGTTGATGAGGACATTCCTAGTCACTGTGGCCAGGCTAACAATGAAGAACAGTCTTAAGAAAACAAGCTGCGGGTGAGGAATATTTGAAGGGGCCAGAACGGGAAAAGACACAAAAAGGTTATTCTTAGGTTCTACATAACTGGTATATTTCAGGCAAGAGGGCAGTGAGACATGATCATTTTACTGTTTATAAACTTATTACTTTATAACATTGTTTGTGCCTAGATATTTCGAACCAGTTGGCATACACATCTATCAATATGTTAGCCTGCTCCCCTTCTTTCTTTTTACTTTTTGAGAATTTTGTATATGTATATAGTATCTTTTTATTAACAAGTTATTTTACACTTTTTTCTTCTCTTTTTTTAATCTAAGCAATTTTTCTTTTTAAATACCATTCACTATTCCCCCCCCTCAACCTCCTGCCACTCTCCCCTATGTATCCCCACCCTACCCCATATCCACTCCTCAAAATGTGTAAGGCTTCCCTTGAGACATCAACGCAGAATAAGATACCAAGTTGAGGCAAGACTCAGATCCTTTCACGTATATTAAGGCCGAGCAAGGCATCCCACCACAGGGAGTGGACTCTGAAAATGAAGTACATGTATTCAGAACAATTCCTGGTCCCATTGTTAGGGGGCTACTAACAGATTGATCTATGCATCTGTCACCCTCATTCAGAAGGCCTGATTCAGTTCCATATAAACTCTCCAGATGTTAGTCCAGAGTCCATGAGATCCCTTTATTTCAGTCCAGCTGTCTATGTGTTTTCCTCCATCCATCATGCTCTTTTTCCCCCACGCTCCCTCAGCCACTTCTCCCCCTCCAACAAAACTCCAGGAGTTCAAACAGGTGCTTGGATATATGTGTCAGCATCTGTCTCTACCATTCATTGGATGTAGGTTCTATGACAATTAAGGTAATCACAGGTCTGACTATATGAGAAGACTAGTTCAGACACCCTTTCTAGCATTACTAGGAATCTAAAGTGGGACCTCCCTGTGAGTTCCTGTGAATCTGTCTAGCACCAGGTTCCTCCCTAACCCCTTATGGTTCTCTCAGTCAAGGTATCTCTTTCATAGCGCACCCTCTCAGTCCCTCTCCCAAATTAGCCATTTCACAACCATCATCCTCCACAAACGTCTTTGCTCAACACTCTCTCCAAGTTTACCAAGGAGATCTTAACAATTTCCTGTGGCGATATATATTTAATAAAATCGATCTGGAATATCAGAGTCAACCACAGAACCAAACCAGGTCAGAATGTGGAGACCCACACCTTTAATCTTAACTTTAGGAATGTGGAAAGAGGAAGTTAAGATAGTTGTGTGAAGAAAAAGAAGAGTGTTTGTCAGCTTTATGAGACATTTTTCTTCCTTTTGGGAAGTTGGCTAAGTAAGAAGTGGCTGTGATTTGTTTCTATATCACTCCGATATTCCAGCTTTTCCCCAATATCCAGTTTCGGGTTTTCCTTATATAATAACTAGATTTCATGCACTATTTGGAGCTCAACACTTGGGCATTAATTTATATATAAAAGCTTCTGCCAGCTGGAGCTACATATAGCTGTACTCACTAATAGCTGTCTGGGTTTTTTCATTCAGAGGTAGCTTCCAAACGTAGACAGAGCCTGCCACACATGTTTCTTCTCCATGCTCATCTGGATAAGTTTTTCTGACAGTGGCTTTCCTCCACTAGAGGATTGTGTTTTTGTCTCCTTTCGGATACTCCTTTTGGGCTGCTACCACACTTGTTAGCTGCCCTATTTCATAGACATCTAAATGATCATTGACATTAACTTTGGTGAGTAAATTGGGATCTCTTAAAAAGGGGAATTTATTTAAGGCAGAGAGAATTTTTTCTTGTTAATAATTAGAAACAGTAATGTGATGGAAGGTGATGGGTCTTTCTTTGATATTACTCTAGATACTTAGAAACTGGAACCAGTAAAGAAGAAGATTAAATAATGTACATGAGACCATTGCAATGTCTATCATAAATATTATTTGTTTGATTACTTCTGTTCTATCATTGTAAAAGTCAGTTAATATGAGTGTCAAGATGAAAGTCTTAGAAAAGCTTAGTAAAAAAGAATACAGAGATATTTAGACCCAAACAGAAAAATTCAAAGAATAAATCCCAACATTATCTTATAAGATTACAGAGTAACAGCCTAAGGCTTTTAAAATACAACATTAGTATATATGGTAGCATTAAAGGAATTGTAAATTGATAGAAACTGTGAAGAAGCTAATCGGACTCCAGTACAAATGTTATATTTAAGAAGATTCAAAAAAGTAATAGTAACATGTGGTATATTCTCACCATAAGTAAAACAAATGTTAAATTCTTAGTCGATCTTAATTATTCATAAAAACTGGTCAGATATGGCTATAGCTGATTGCAGGCTAAGTCACAGTCATATGGTGGAAGGATGAGGCTAAAGCAATACACCAAATAAACAGAGATAAAGGCAAAGAAATCTCTCAAGGCAAACTTCTAGGGAGGGAGATTATGCTTATATAGAAAGGCAATTCTTATAAGATAATCACACCCTGCTTTGGCAGCCTTGAATTTATGGAATAGAATAGAAAAGATAGGAAGAAAATTAAATCCTTTACAAAAGTGATTCAAGATCCAAAGAAACAATTACAGATTTTTTTATATAAATATTGACTGCAATGGTAAATAGGATAGTGCTGGCACTATTCAGAAGTTAGGCCAATAATAATTGAACCTCTGGATTTTGCAAAGGGTAACTCCCAATGCAAAAGGATAATGACATTAAAAGCAAGACCAGCACCCTTGAAGGAATGGATTCATACTACTATTAATTTTAAATCAAATAACTGTGGTGATAATTTTATAGGACAGGTTATTACTAGAGGTTTAATAAAAAAAAAAAAAAAAGATTAAAGTTTTTGTCAAACAGGAATGCGACTTCTTTGGTTCAGTCTTCTGTCAGATGTAGGATTGGTGAAAATCTTTTTTCCCATTTTATATGATGTCATTTTGTTTTATTGACTGTATCCTTTGCCTTACAGAAGCAACTCAGTTTGGGAGGTCCCACTTATTGATTGGTGCTCTCAGTGTCTGTGTTACTGATGTTATATTTAGGAAGTGGTCCCCTGTGCCAGTGCATTGGAGGGTATTTCCCACTTTCTTTCCTATCGAATTCAGTGTAGCTGGGGATATGTTGAGGTCTTTGATACACTTGGATTTGAGTTTTGTAAATAATCCAATTTAAAAATAGTGTTCAGAGCTAGAAAGGGAATTTTCAACAGGAGAATTACAAATAGCTGAAAGGCACTTAAAAATTACTCAACATCTTTAGCCATCAGAGAAATGCAAATCAAAACAACTTTGAGATACCACCTTATACCTGTCAGAATGGCTAAGATTAAAAACACAGATGAGAGCTTATACTGGAGAGGATGCGCAACAAGGGGAACAGTCCTCCATTGTTGGTAGGAGTGTAAACTTGTACAGCTACTCCAAAATACAGTATGGCAGTTCCTGAGAAAACTGGGAATCAATCTCCCAAGGATGCAGCAATACAACTATTGGGCATATACCCTGAAGTTGCACATTCGTACCCCAAAGGCATTAGATCAACTATGTTCATAGCAGCATAATTTGTAGTAGGAAAAACCTGGAAACAACCTATATGCCCCTCAACTGAAAAATGAATTAACAAACTTTGATACACCTACACAATGGAGTACTACTCTGCAGGAAAAAAAAAGACATCCAAAAGTTTCAGGCAAATGGATAGATTAGTAGAATAACTGCCTGAGCAAGGTATCACATGTCCAGAAAGAGAAGCATGGGGTGTATTCACTCATAAGTGGTT
The DNA here is from genome assembly GCA_033318265.1 of Phyllotis vaccarum. NCBI lineage: Eukaryota > Metazoa > Chordata > Mammalia > Rodentia > Cricetidae > Phyllotis > Phyllotis vaccarum. The sequence goes on along the minus strand of JARWLC010000014.1, from coordinate 86,504,540 downwards.
TTAGACAAAAAGCAAAGAAGACCCAAGTTACTAACCAAAATCCCTGAACATCTTGGGATCAGAAGGAACATAAGAGAGAAATCCAGAGATTTCCCCAAGAAGAAAAAATAGAGGTCACCTTAGCAAATTGAGGTCATAATGGGCTGCAACCAAGAAGAGGTGGGAACAAATCATGAAAGAAGGAAATGGTTGAGTAAGAAGAGCAAAGAGAGAGATAGAATGAGATGGATATCTTGTTAGAGGAAGCCAATGTGGGATCGGAAAGAAACCAGGTGCTAGGGAAACCTCCAAGAACTCACAGGATGTTCCTAGCTAAGTCTCCAAATAGTGGAGGCAGTGCCTAAACAGGACTGCCCCTATAAATAAATGAATATCCACCATAAGTGTCAGCACAGACTCTACATTCAACAAAGAATAGAAATGGAGGCAGAGATCCATGGCTGAGCACTGGGCCAAGCTCCTGGTCCAGCTGAGAGCAGGGGAGAAGAATGTGTATGATCAAGAGGATAGGGATTATGAGGAAAATTCCCACAGTGATGGCTGGCTGGAGCTCTGGGAAGATCACTGAGTCAAGAATAACTACTGGAAATCCATTGAGAAAAGGAGCTACACCCTGCAAGGGGGGGCAACTGTCCATTGGCATTGGCAGTATGTGGAGCCTCAAGGGGTGGTATCAGACTGAGTTCCTGTGTGTGGGCCTGGCACCTTGGAGCCATTGCCACACCTTCTACATTCTCCAGAGGGGGTAGCATTCTGTTGGGTGTTATATTTCGAGAAGATATTGTTTCTGTGAATGTTTTGTTTACTTAAAAATGGACTATTATAGTTATTTACTGGAAAAAAAATTTCTTTACTATATCTCTTCAAAAACAGGACAAAGAAAAATTTACCTTTACAGAGCACCCTTATAATAATTCTCACTCTGTAAAATGATATCAATGGAGGGCTCCCCAACAAGGAAAGAAAAAAATTCCTACTCTTCATCAGTATCTTGTACAACAGCCATTAGCAATTCTCACTATCATTTACCAGTACATGAATGATTTCTTGATGGCCAACCCAAATATAGACACAATAGAAAGAATATCTGAAGAAATTTTAAAAAATCAATTAAAAATGGTTCCTAAAAAAGTACAAAGAGGAGATTCTAGTAATTATTTAGGACATAAATAAGGTTAAGAAAATTTTAGATTCTAAAAGGTGCAAATCAAGAGAGATAAATTATGGATTCTTAATAATTTTCAAAGATGGCTAGAAAACATTTCTAATTTATGGACCACTATTGAAATAAAATATCATAACCTGGATAATTTGTTCAAAACTTCAGATTGTAAAAAGGACTTAAACAGTTCAATAGAACTGTCAGCTGAAGCTAAGAGAGAATTGGCTTTTGTCGAAAGAGATTACAGGTGACACATGTGGATTGTGTGGATCCAGACCTGAATTGAATTCTGCTTATTTTATACTTTGAAGCATTTTTCTACAGAAATTTTAAAACACATTAAAAATATTATATTGGAATGGATATTTATAATACGTAAACTGAGTGAGAAATTGGAGACATATCTTTAAAAATTCTGACTTGATTTTTAAAAAATTAAGACTGTCAGTTGAAATAAATGGGCCCAATAGAAGTTGTTGTTCCTTTAATTAATAAAGAAATTGATTAGTTATGGGCAGAAAGTAAACCTTGGCAAAGACTTTGCTGTAAATTTTTTGGGAGAAATTAACAACATATATCCCCAAAGAAAAAATAATTTAATTTATAAAGAAAACTAACTGTATTCTTCTTCATGTTGTATGGGACATAGGAATTTCTGGAACCCTTACAGTTTATATTATGCAAACAAATGAAGAAAGGCAGGTTATATATCATAAGATATAAGTAAAGTAGCTCAAAGCCCTATAGTTCTGTTAAAAAGTCAGAATTATATGGTATTATGCTGGTATTAATGGACTTTTATAGAATCTCTTAACATAGTAACTAAATAAGTATGCATAAAGTGTCTTTGTACACATCAGAAGTGCTGACTTTATTCCATATGAGTCAAAAATAACACCATTATTTATTGTTACAAGAATTAATCAGGAATAGAAATCATCCTTTCTACAAAAGACCTTTGATCTCATATGGATCTGCTAGGCTCTCTATCACAAGGTCATGATGAGATAATAAATTATCAGTAGGAAATATGCTAGAGGCCTCAGAGTTTTATTTTTAAAATAACATCAATAAAAAAGATTTTAAAAAATTTTCTCCATCACTTTGCAACAAACCAAAAAAAAAAAAATTGTAAAAGATGTACCACCTGTTCCTTCTATAACCAAACTCTATTGCTGGCAAGAAATAATTTTAAAGGTATACATAGAAATAAAATTTTACAGATGAGTTTGTTTAATTTTACAGAATTTGAAAAATTAAAATATGTATTTTATACAATAGATATGTTTTGAGTATTTCAGTGGCCAACTACTTGGAGCTCAGAAAAAAACTAATTCTGTAATCACATATTTGGTCATCACATAATTTATGGTCATCATGAAAATACCTGTAAAATTAAGAATAAAAATGTTTCAGCATATATCTCTAGTAAAATGGAGCAGTTTTTTTTTTTTGCTTATAATATAAAGCATATTGTAGGTATACCACAACTCAGCGTGAAGTCACAGAGAGATCAAATCAAAATCTTAAAAATATGCTAAATAAACAGAAAATGGTAATTAAGAATTTGAGAAACAGAATCCATAATGCTTCATTACATTTTAATTTTCTCAGTGCTACAGAAAAAGAAACAAAAGCTGCCAGAGGCATTGGATTATAGAAAAAACTACTGGCTTACTACAGCCTATCTAATTCAAAGCTGTGTTGACGAAAGAATGGAAACCAAGATATGTACTACATTGAGGAAAGAGCTTTACTTTTGTTTCCATGGCTGAAGAAACCTATGGATACTTTGAAAATTAATAAGGACTCAATTCAAAACTGAGAAACTTCTTTATCAGAGGAATGATAGCTCATCCACCCATGTGACAATTCTTTATGTTGTAAGAAATAATCATCAAACAAGGGTTGGGGGAGAATTTTGTTTTTGTCTTTGCAGAAAACTATAAATACCCATCATCAAGAAGTTAAAAGACCTTGGACATTTAGATGTCTAAAGCAAAAGGGATGACTACACAGAGTTCACAAACAAAGGAATGTATGACCTTTTGGTACCAATATACTCTATAGAGTAAAATCTTACTGCTTAACATCTATATCTCTTTATTTATAAGAAAAGTTGAAGTCCCAGTTTAATTATTAATTAAACCTGGATTTAGAGTTGGAGTCTTGCTCTTTCCTCCTCAAAATCCAAGCATGCTTGTTTAAAAAAATGCAAAATTTCTGTATCATATCAGAAGAATCATCTGATATGAAACAGAAGAAAATTTAACTAAAACTAAGGAGCTATTCTACATTTACTAATGCTATGATGTATAAATTTTTTATACATCATAGAAGATTACCTATGTTTTAAACTTTTGTCATGATATTAATGTTCATGCAGAGTAATAATTATTTCTAGCAAAAGGGCTTTATCTAGTTTTCTATACATTGCTTTGGGTCTAAGTTTCTTATCAGTTTTCTGCTCTGAACCATAAGGATGCCTAACTGCTTCCGTTACAGTCTCCAAAAGGAAGATGGGGCTCCACAATGATGATTTATTTCACATGGACTGTGACAATACCACTAGGCTGACAAACACCAAGCAAAGATCAAATATAGGCTACCAACTGTTTTGGACAACTCTGAGGCAGCTCGCTGAGATGAACCAGCTCCACAGAATACTCTAGCCAGGATTTGAGTCAAGTTCTGCACTTGATTTTTATTTATCTTTATATTATAATGCAATATACTTTAATTTTAAGATTGAGGCATGAAGTAATTTTTATAAAGACAGCAGGGGGATACAAGGATAAAAAGACTTTGTAATAATAATAAAAAAAATGAAAAAACTTACAAAACCAGCAATAAAATGCAAGTAATTTACTTTTAAAAAGGAAAAAAAAAGAAATAACAACAGGCTTGTGTGATATCAATAGAGCACAGAACTCAATTGAAATAGAGTTAAAATATAAGAGTTTTCCCCATGTCTATGCATTCAAACAATGACAACCTATTCTAGCTGCCATCTGGGCACTAATGGAGAAGAAATCACCATTTGAAAGATACATCCTGACTTTAATGTTGTTAAAGTTACACTAAGGTATGTCTCTTATAATGATGACACAGTAGCAGTGTGAAAAATGTCTTTATAAACAAAGCTGCAAATCGAGGTATGGTTGACTCACTTAATTTCTGACTTCCTTACTCAATAATTTGACTTCCACAAACCAAAAAGGTGTTTTTTCAATTACAAATCAAAATCTCCTCATTCACCATGTATACACAACATACTCTATACACAAAATACAATGTATCATATACATGCACTATATATTATAGAAATACATTATATATCACACATATTATATAACACAAACACTACATCACATACCATCTATATAGATAGATAGATGTATATATATCACACTATACATCAGAAACACATTATACAAAACTCAAGTACTCTCTGCAATACATCACACCCATACTGTACAACATACATGTAATATAAATCATAAAAACATACTATAATATCTCACCCACTACACATCAGACATACATAATCTATCATATGCACACTAGATATTACATATATAGTAGACTTCACAAACACTCTAGACATTAAGCACATACACTAGACACTATAAACATTAGAAATCATACACATACATGATACATTTTTTGGCTAAACACTGGTTTCCAAAGTTAAAAAAATTAAAGCCAGGATTGGAGGAAATAATATGGGACTTCAGAGGCAGAGATATGAGTAGCTCTATAAATAAAAATTATTTGATCTATAAATAAGGTCTATATTTGCTTGTTTGTTAGTGCTATGCCTTAGCAAGTGAAGATTCTTGCCTGTTTCAGCTCAAGTTCAAATGGTTCCCATGATTTCTGAGATGCCTGTGGTCAGAATAATTCTAACATGAGGCTTTGAAGATCTCTCTCTCCTCCCTCTCTCTCCCTCTCTCTCCCTCTCTCTCTCTCTCTCTCTGTCTTTCTCTCACACATACACATACACATGAACACGTGCTCCCATGCACACAGATACACACATGCACACACACACATACACACACATGCACACACACATACACACACATGCACACACACACATACACACACACACACATGCATACAATGGATTGTGTTCAGCAGTAATGGCTGAGGGAGAGTAAAGGGATGCTGCACGGAGAGAGAAGGAGGACTCATTGAGAAACTAAATATTGCTGTTTCACATGACATTTCTTTCTGCTTCTTCAAAGGGTCAAATGTGTATGGGTGGGGTGAGTGTGTGTAAGTATGTGTGTGTGTGTATGTGTGTATGTATGTGTGTGTATGTGTGTATGAATGGTGTGTGGAAAAATTTTCAAGCTATGAAATGGTGTTAGTGACATTTATGTCATGAGTAAGAATATAGTTGTGACTAAATTGCCTCTTGTCCAGGATAATTTAACAGAAGTACATATCCAGTGGAAACTGGATTAGGTAGCTGCAGAAATTCATTCAACTTTATGAACACATGCTTCTAAAACATGGTACATCATTTTCTTTCATCTTTGTAGATTTGGCACCCATAGATTCTGCTAAGTGAAAATATCCAAAATAAAATTGTATCTCCTTGGTAATCATTCAGATCTCTCTGTTCCTCTTTAATCCCAAATACCTATTAAAATAGAATTCACATTGTATCCAGTATCCAGTATCACAAGCAATCTACAGAGCATTCACAATATACCTAATCTGGTATTGTGGTGATGGCTTGGCAGTAAAAGAACTTCCCTCAGGCTCAGGTCTCATTGCTCACATGACTGTAACTCTATTGCCAAGGGATCTAAGCCCTCTTATAGCCTCTGATACCTCCTACATACATGCGGCACAGAAAAATAATCACACAGTATGCACATACAAATAATGAATAAAATAAATACATCTTCAAAATACATACAGATGTAGAGAAAAAAATGGACATTGAAAAAACTTATTCCATTGAATATAAGGGAGTCAGGTAGCAAGAGTTCTCAAGGACACTGAGAAACAAGTAAAGAGGCAGTGTTTTTAATCTAGAATTTGATTAAAGAATTTTTTATTTCAAGAGTTCTAGTAGAATGTGAGTGCTCCTACAAACTCACCATATTCATTTTCTCAGAGGCAGATTTCAGTTGCTACTTTTCCATGGTGTTGATTTTATTTCTAGACTCACACTGCTTTATTCCCCTGCTAACATGATCCTCATGGCATTTTTTCACACTATCCTGTTATTTTGTCAAACATAGTATGAGACACAAAGCATAAAGTCTATCTTATTAAGGATATACTGAGGTCAGAAAGTAATCTATTTTTGAAATTAACATATTGTTGTTGAGTAACTCACAAACATGTCTTAGCAAATGTGAGGTGGGACTGGAATCATGTGCACAGATTTACTATATGTTACAGCCATTATTCTTTGCCTAGAGAGGAGAGAGTTAGTTTACTGACTTGCAAATTGTAAATGTAAATGATAAATTCTCAGAGAAGAATAGCATGATGTTTTCATTTACTAACAGCATATCTGGAGCATTCTAAAAGCTAACCTTTCAGTTGACAAAATAATGATGTCAAGAGTTCTGAGCAGTAAAAATATCTCATATAACACAAAACAAAATCACAGTAAAACTGATATACACCTTAATTATCTTAAGATAGAAAAATTAATGAAGTATAGAAATACAATAGATTTAGAATCTGTTCTTGGCCAGATGAGCATTTTATTATTTGAAAGGTGTGCTGCTTATATAAGTATATTTGACTATATGAAGAGGAAATGATATAAAATTGTTGTAATGCTCCATGGAAATCTGGACAATTTAGATGAACTACAAAGGTCAATTAACATGGAGGTCTCTCTTACTTTTGCAGTTTCTTTTTAATTAGGAAAAAAACTCAAATCTTTTTCACTACACTGTGCCTTGCAACTGAAAGTTTTCTTTCCTATTGTACAATAGGCACAATGCCCTCTTGAGGAGGAAGGGAATTAGCTGACTGGCAAAGAAGGCCATATAAATAAAACATGTCAAACGCCATGCAGTTCTTATCAGCAATTTGATTCATGAATCTAAACTGAGAGATTTTTTCTTACTGCAAACAAAAACCTTTTCAGCTCCTTTATGTTTCTGACATTTTAAAATTTTTGTTAATGATTACTTCCTTAGCCCCTTAAATCTGTCTGTCAAAAACACCATTGAATAAAAATATGAGACATGGCACTGACCATCTGCCTATATATCCAAACACAATTAAACTTAATAATTACATCAAATAAATTATCACAGGCAAACCATGTCTTCCTCCCAGGCTTTTCTGGCTGAGCCTTAGCCACAGGCCAACACAGAATATTATTATTTCTTAGTAACTAGAAAGGCACTTGGCACAGGTAATGAAAGACTATTTTGTTTCAACATTTCCTGAGTGAGTTCCATAGGTATTTATGATTCTTACAGTACCACACATTATATGTTTGGAGTCAAAACAATTAGACTGATTATACTGCTGAGTCATACTTATGATTATTCCAAAAGCAATTACAGTGATTTATGCTTAGGAAGAAACAATAATAAAGGAAGACTCCCTACATCCTCACAACTATAAACTGTAATTGCTTGTTATTACTTTGATTTTAAAATGCAATGAAAGAGTAGAAACCTTTTTCCAAGATTGTATCAAAATATAAAATAATCTTTAAAGTATTATCTGGTCAGATCTTTTTAAATGTTAAACTAAAAAAAATACAATTTGGCATATTAATTACCCTATCTATCTACCTCCTTCCTGCCTACCTGTCCCTTGCCCAGATTTATTACCTTTGGTTTTGTCGTGTCGCTGCTCATTTATTTGATCAGGACCATCTCTTTTGCTATTATATTAAGACTGTAGTTTGGTCCATGGTTGGACCACTAATGAGACACAAGTAAAAGCAATGATTCCCTACAGGAGTGTATGGTGGCAATGACTGTTATCCAAAAGATGACATTCATGGATCCTTTCCTTCCCTGGAAGCTTTTAGAGTCTTTCCATTCTGTTTTTCTGCAAGTTTTCCTGAGCTTCAGGAGATGGTATAAATGTCATGCTTAGGACAAAGCACTCAAACTCATCCATCACTTAGAATTGTGTGTGTGTGTGTGTGTGTGTGTGTGTGTGTGTGTGTGTGTGTGTGTGTGTTTGTGTGTGTGTGTGTGTGTGTGTGTGTGTGTGAGGGTGTGTGTGTGTATTAAATATGATTTGTTTATTTGGAGAATAACTTGAGTGACTACAGAAATTTCAGGGGGTTTTAAATCTTGAATATATTATGTTCCTTACATTACTATGAAGGAAAATATGAAATTTTTTGAGATACAATCTAAATGCATCAATTGAGAGCAAATGCCAACAAATTATGAAAGATATAGAAAATGGAGCTGAAGACAGATAAAGAGATGAGTCTCCCCTCCCCCTCCATTTCCAGAAGCTGATACTCAACAGCTACCTGTGAGTAGAGACCATAGTGATAATCTTTAAATAGAGAAACTAAGGCTGGGGAAGCTGGACGGACTTAGTACATACATCCAGGGTAGCAAATGCCCCTGCCCTAAAAAAGTACATAACAAGTATTCCCTGAAGAAACACACACACACACACACACACACACACACACACACACACACACAATAGTTTGAATTCAATCATTTGAACAGTTACAAACTTCCAAGAAACCATAAATTTTCAAAGGATTATATAGATAATAAATATTCAGTAACTGTTTGAAGGAAATCAGCAACATAAAAGAGAGCTAATAAAATTTGTAAAATAAAGGACTAATGCTATGTGCCACAAAGGAACATTTGAAAACAACCCAACTAACTCTGAAAGATTTAAAGGAGTAGCTCATCATAACACAGGAGACTGCTAAAAGAAGGAAATCTCTGTATTGCTCAGTGAATGAATAGAGAATGAACCAGTTGAGAAATCAGTTCTGGGTATTTTGGGCAAAGTACAGTGCAAATTAAAAATCAATAGCAGCAAAGTGATTGAGACTCAGGTGATAGAAGATGAAGCCTAGCTGTATGAAACCATGAGGTATGATATCCAGCACCCAGTATTTCTAAGAAGAAAGACATAGAAAGACAATGGAAGAGAACATATATAAAATATCCCATTCTTCAAAAAGTATGACTTAAATATTTCCAAACAGTTTGGTAAGTAAAGTAAATTGAGTTGATCCAAGCATGCATGTAGAATTGTTAAAAATCAAGCGAAGCAATCAGTGGTGAAGAGAAAGAACACAGGATAGTTGCCTCAATGACAACTTAGAATGGAACATTAAGTCAGTGCTGTCTAGCCAGAGAATTCCTGATGAGGTCAAAAATAAGACTATGCATCTAGGAAATTTTGATTTATAACTAAAGAGGTTCTATTAATATGGAAGGAATGAACAGTCCTGGGATTGTTAGTTAACCATATGAGAAGCAGGATCCCTGTCTCTCTTCTTAGGCAGATACGATTCCCACATAGGTAAAAGATGATCAGAGATTCAAACTTCAGACTTATGAAAGGAACTCAGAAACCTAAACACATAGAGATGGGAGGAACAGTCATCAGATCAGACTTTAGAAGATTGTGAGAAGTCATTTTGTTCAATAAATGGACTGTCCAATTACTCAACAACTGGAATCATGAAAAAGATTGAGTTTGAGTTGTTTTAACTCGCATCTATTTTTGGGTCCATTCTCAAAAGATTGAGCTAAACATGTCAACCTATGGTTATTTGAAGATAATCGTTATACCTTTAGTCCTTTCTTCCTCAGGTTTAACATGTTATTGTTTGCCACATATCCAGAGTTTCTCTGAATCACTTGTGAAAAAGGACTATATCTTTTCCATTGTTTATTGTTTAGGTACATAAGTTGTCTGAATTTCTTCTCACTGGCCCTGAGTATTCAATTAACTGTTCGTTCATTAAAGTTTGGGTACCCTTTTATGTTTAGAGAGACAAGGCAGAGACTAGCAGTACATATTTTATTGTTTGTAACTCAGATTGCTCTCTAATGTGATCCCCTGATCTCTCTTCTGAATGCTGCTGAGATTGCAGGTATGAGCCAGAATATCTAATTCTCCAACAGTTCAGTAGATCTGCTTTTCCCCACAGTGGCAGATTTGGTCTTTCTGTTTTCTTCTGTCCAGAAAGGGTTAGAGTTCATGTCAATCTTCTTGGCTGAGTTTCCAAAGTGCTGGCATTACAGGCACCATGCTCAGTTTAACTCTTTAAGTCATTCCGAAGAAAATAAAATTTAAAAGACACTGTTAGAGGTGGGCAGTGGTGGTACATGCCTTTAACTCCAGCACACTTGAGGCAGAGGCAGGCAAATCTGAGTTTGAGGTGAGCTTTGTCTATAGAGCAAACTACTGGATGGCCAGGACTACACAGAAACCTTGTCTCAAAAGACAAATATATATATATATACATACATACATACTGTTAGGAGGCTGGAAGTCCCATACTAATCATATGCTATGAAGGTACTGCACTGGCTTGTGAAGACAAATGAAATTTATTGAGCCTATATGCATAGTTTTACGCTTTGTGTTAATAGTATAGATTTCCTGGGCCTGGCCAGGGATTCAAGGGAAGGGCAGTTGCTGCCAATGCTACACCTGACAACTGAGCTCAATCTCTGCAATCGACATGGTTGAAGTAGACAAGGGGAGAAGAGAGTTCCTTGAGTTGCTTCATCTGAGTTCCATGTTCACAGTGAGATGCAACACCACTGTACCTACACACCAATAAACAAACACAGTAACAAAAAAGAAACAACTCAATGTAGAAATAGGATGTAAAACTAAAAAAAAAAAGAATTCTTTTTTTTCAAAAGGCAAATGGTTGAAAAACTTTCTTTAAAATATTCAACATCCTTGTGTTTTGCTAGAAGAAAGGAAAGTAAGGGAAAGTGTGGAATACAGAGAGTAATAAAGGATTAAGGACTTTTTGAAAGAGTCAAATGGAAGCCTATGGCTATAGAAGCCTAATATATATGTGTATATATATTATATATATAGAGAGAGATGTGTGTGTGTGTGTGTGTGTGTGTGTGTGTGTGTGTGTGTGTGTGTGTGTGTGTGTGTATGAGTTTGAGATTTCATATTACCTAGTTAGGATCAGGATTAAAATAAAATGATGACAAATGTTGGGTCAAATTGTGGGGAGAAGAACCCACTCACATTCACTGCTGGTAGGAGTACAAGCTGGAATAGCCACTATGTAAACAAGTGAGGATATTCCTCAAAAAGCCAGAAACATACTTACTACAGGATCCAGCTCCACTCTATATCTTACTATGGAGATACCTACAACTCACTGCACTGTATTCATAATAGAATATGGAGATAGCCTAAATGACCATCAATTGATGAATATGTAATAACAATGTGGTACATTTATACAATGGAATATTACTCAATTATTAACATAAAAGCATGAAATTCAGTGGTTAAAAAATGGAGCTGAAAAAAAAGATCACTGTGTGTGAAGTAACTCAGACCCATAAAGATGTGTTCTTTCTCACTTGTGTATGTTATATTTGAATCTTTGGATATATGTGTTACATTTGAAATCTCCAAAAAGTTCAGAAAATTTATAATGGCCCATGAGTGGGACATTCACAGGAGCAAAAATGAAAAGCAATGGAATGAAAGATTAAAGGGGAATTATAGAATAAGAAAGCTTAAATTTGGATGGGAGGAAAAAGGATAAGGGAAAGGGGGAATTATAAGGAGTAATAAATAACACTAAGGAAAATTCATATAGCATCTTACTGCTATAGAAGTTATAGATATATTAATATATATGTATATGAGTTATCTTATAGCAGAACAACACCCCTACTAGACATCAAATAATAACAAATGTAAACTCCTGTGCCAGTAATGAGTTCCTCCTTTGGGAGTTGTAGGTCACTGATGTCCCTTGACCTCAAACAGTACAAGCTATTTCCAGTCTTCTTGGTTATCTTATAGAACTTGCTAGTAAGGCCCTATTGTTAATGATATCACATACTTGCATCTTAGAACATGATAAAATCAAAAGGGTAGTAAACTCGAAGCTTCATTCATATTAGTTAGCTTTCATCGTTCTAGAACATGCTGCACACCAAGGTAAAGAAAGAAATATTTGTCTGTGAAGCCTGCAAGTTCAAATAATGACTGGCCTGGCTAGACATGGTACAACAGTGGCATGACATTAAGAAAAAAATTGCCTTTTGAAATAGGTTTCAATTCTCATTCTATGTGGTGAAACTCATACCTGGCAATATTATTAGACTAAGAACCTATGGCTAGACAGTCCATGGGCTCTAGGGAAGAATCTACTACTATTGCTTTGCTAAGTAATTGCAGTATTAAACACATTCCTAGTAACAAAATCACTATGTCCGTAGAACAACACAGCTCTCAACCTGTGTCACCACAAAAACAAGCAAAACACAAATGCATACTATAAAAATATTCTCAATGTGTTTTCAGAAGGTTTAATAGAGCACTTGCTATTTCAACTCAAAAAATTATGACAGAATGCAAACATAAACGAAAAAGAAATGCACATGGCCAAGCGAAGGGTAATGAGGAAGAAGAGACACTTTATGTCAATTAGCTGTCTTAATCATGATACGAACACCTTAAAGCACGGAGAATTTATTTTAGTCATAGTTTCAGAAGCTTTAATTAACTATAAATGGAGGACATTGCAGAGTGAATCCCCACACCATGCCAGACAGAAAAGGAACAACTGCAGTAGCTGTCTTTTTCCTCATTTTTATTATATCTAGTCCTCGGCCTATGAGCTGGGGCTACACCAGCTTTCATGAGGAGGCTTCTTCTCCAAGTCACTGTTCCTCTAGAATAGCCCTCAAAGACACACCCACAAGTGGATTATATTCATTTATTTTTAGTCAAGTGTAAAATCAGGATCAACTATCATAGACTTTCGATAAATCGAGGCTAGATTGTAGACATTTGTACCAGTCATCTCTTTTCACTTCTGGTCACAATAAAGAAAACACTATTCTGCATTGCTCTCAGGACTCCATAAATGTGTGGGTGGTAACTGGAATGAACTTCAAAAACAAACCAAAAAATGTACTGCACATTTCTTGTAGAGTTCTAAAACCAAAGCTTTCACACAGTAACACACAGCTTTATGGACAGCATTCTTTGAAATAATGAAAAATTGAAAGTACCCAAATTAATTGCTAGTGGGAAATTGTTCAAGTATATATTGATTGTCTCCAGTACAGAAAACAGTTCAACTACGTTTCCTATAGGCCATATGATTAGAGAAATAATATATTTGTATGATAATAATCTATGAACAACTGTAACAACAGAATATCCACTAAGGAGAAATAAAAGTGCAGAATGCATAATAGTAGTTTACTTAGGACAATTCTATCAACTCAAGAACGATATAATTAATAAGATTTTAAATATAATCTAATGTAACTATATGGGATGTGATCATGATAATATTAGTGTTCTAGTTTCATTATTGTCACTGTAATAAAACATTTTGACAAAAAACAATTTCAAAGAGAAAGGGCATCTCTTGGAAAAATACACTGCAGCAGTAGTCAAATACATCCAAAGTCAAGAACAGAGAGAAATAAATGCACATATACTCCCTTGCTTGTTTGCTTGTATTCACTCAATTTATACACTCTTATATAGTTCAGAAACCCCTTGCCAAAGAAAGGATACCACATACGGTGGGTTATAATCTCACATATCAATTTAACTAATAAGTCTCCTATAGATTTGTTCACAGACCAACCCAATGTAGACAACCTCTTATTGAGACTCTTTTAATCTCTGATTCTAGATTGTGTCAGGTTGACAATAAATCTGAATTGTCACAATGATATAAGTATTCTGATATATAAATACACTTAAAAACACAAGAAGCATACCAATCCTTCTGGAAATGCCCTGTTTAAGAGGATGACTCTGTGTGTTTCTATTTTACATTTTTTCATGATCTATGACCATACATTACTTTAAAATTAGAATACCAAATATTCAAAAATGAATTCTGCACAACTATTATTTCTAATATACAGGTATAGATAGCATTTCATCAGGCTTTGTGTATGCGAATGTACTATTAATAGAAATACAGAAGAGAATTTTATAGAAATAGGCTTAGATTGACCTCAGGGATAGACATCATACTATTCTTAGGTAGGATTATTATAGCAAACAAGCATACTGCAAGAAAGTATGGATAAATGTTATTATTAATCAACACTGTTTTCTGTTAATGCATTGTTCAAATCACCTCGCATTCCTCAACTGTCTCAGCAAAAGTGCTACTTCTTAGAAGAGCCTTGATTTGGCAGAGACCACCATGGTTAGGCTTTGAGCCCAGGTAGTTTGGCTATAGGACAACTTTTGTCACTTTTCTCTATCTCTCCTATCTCTTCCCTCTTTTGTGGGATGTACTGCCTTTGGAGTGGCTGGGTTTACTCAAGGAAAATTTAATATTATCAAATCACTGTACCCTTTAACAGACTTGGCAAGACCCCAAACCTAGTAGCCATGCATGATGTTATAATTTTACTCACTGTGCTCATAAAAGCAATCTGTGAATAGATTCGAGCAGCACCTTGCCAGTTGTTCTGTTGCTGTTCTTCCATTTATTGATTTTCTAGCAGCATGCTTCATTTGGAGTGACAGTAAGTACTACCTGACTTATTCTTTTGTAGCAAAGCATCAATATTGATCTCTTTCCCAGTTCAACATTCTTAATGTGACTGAGGATTTACTGCTAGTCTTGACTGAAAGTATGATACATGATAAGAGCATTAATCAAATCCTTAAAAAGCCACAAATTCTAGAAAAGACAAAAATGTATTGAACTTAAACTGTATTTTTGAGAATTATTTCCTTTCATTGAATTTGGATCCAAATGTCAATTTTCTTTCACTTCACAATCTTCTAGTCCAGCTTGGGAAATTTATGGTTAGTATAAGATTGTAGTTGGATGATCTGGCTTCCAGTTAACTGTCCATCCGTAGCACATTTGTCTATCCGCATGGTCTGGCTCATGTTTGCCTCATTTTAGTCACTGATGAGTCGACCTTGAACACTTGACTCTAAAACCTCTTCTAACTAGAACTAGCCTCATAGTGAGTTATTTCTGTACTTCACTAACCTTATAAGCAGCAAATCTTTGTATCATAATTAATTGAAAATACAAAATAAATAAAAGTAGAAAACAGGAAATTTTACTGTACTTGGATATGAATATTTGTTAATTTCCCAGGAGATTAGTATCATAAAGTTTGATATTTAAGATTTGTCTTTTGGGTTTTTTACCTTGCTTCCAGGACTTAAGGCCACAGCATTGGAAAATATCACAGTTAATATGAAAATATCCAAACTAGGAAGGCACTCATCCTCTACCACAAGTTGGTTTGACTTTAAACTTTTCTCTAATCAGCAGAGAATCACGAAAAATAGTTGTACATAACAACATACTTTTCCAAATCTCAATTATTTAATCAGAGATGGGAAAGGAATTTATCAGCATTCCAGGCAGCTCTGCAACACTCTGATGTTGACTACAGAACTGGAATTTCTTTTCTAAATATCTGTTAATTCAGACAAATGTAATTTGTTTAAAGGATCCAGTTCCATACTTTTGAAAGAAACTAGTCTAAATTTATGACAAGTTACACAGGTTGCACATATAAGAGAAGTGGATTTTATTCTCAATAAGACCAATACTACCAAAGCTGCTCTTTGCAGCTTTTGGATGGTTATAAGGAAGGCACTATTCACTCATCCTGACATTGACCTTTGCTGTTTCCTACTTCATTATGCATTACTATAGCTCACATTTGGCCACTACTCATAATGTGTGGCAAGTCACTGAGGATCTCCTCTGCTGTGAAATATGCCTTTGCATTCTATAAATATATGGCTCTGTGATTAGTTTAATAAAAAAAAAAAAGCTAACTGGAAAATAACTGGACAGAAAGAGATTGGGCAAGAGAGACGAACTAAAGGAATGCTGGGAGAGACAGACAGAATCAGGAGTCACCAACAGATTCAGGGAGAAGCAAGATGGATGTGCTGTACTGAGAAAAGGTACCAAGTCATGTGACAAAACTTAGATACAAAATAAGCTAATTTAAATGTAAGAGTTAGCTAGTACGAAGCCTGATCCATTGGCCTAACGTTTCTGAGTAATCTTAAAGCTCTTTGTTGCTATATTGGAGCTTCCATTTGGGACAGGAAAACTCTGCCTAAATTCTTCCACAACCCTGGGGTAATCAGAAAGATGATAATCCATGTTCTTCACAGAGAAGCAGATAAGGCTTCATAATGTTCATCTGGGATCTATAAGATGAGTTCTTTGACTTGTTTCAAATGTTGGACTTTTTCCTTGTCTTCCTCATGTTGATAAAAAACTTTTAAATACATTTGATCTTGAATAATCTAAATTTTGTGATTGCTAAAATTTATAAATAATATGGAATTAGGATAAAGTTTCTGAACACCATTTTATATACATTAATATAATTCTCTGTTACTCAAACTAAACTTTCTATTTTCCTAATGTGAATATTTAACTAGTAGATATTGTCAATGAATGCAGCAGAAGAAATGACATGGTGGTAGAATATTTAAGAAGTGTTACATTTGCCTATGGTGTGGAGTATTTGTTTAATTATGAAAAGATGAGATGCATTCGATTATGTTTCATTTATTTAACTCTGGGAAGTGGTGTTTTTTGCCTGACAAAAACACTTGATTGGACTAATAATAAGCTGTACAGCCAATATCTAGGCTAGAGATAGGCAGGGCTGCCAAGTGGAGAGAATAAACAAGAGTTGAAGAAGAAAAGGAGGACATCAGGGGCCAGCCACTTAAGAAAACTGGCTAGAAAAAATGCCAGACTAAGGCCAGGCATTCATAAGTAAGAGTTAGTCTCCACATAATTATTTGAGAGCTAAACACTCAGGAGATGTATTCTAAAATGGTGTTGCCATGTGCTTATAGGTTCATGAATGTTCATAAAATATTTATCTAAGATAATAAATCTCTCTCTCTCTCTCGTGTGTGTGTGTGTGTGTGTGTGTGTGTGTGTGTGTGTGTGTGTGTGTGTGTGTGTGTGTGTGTGCTTGTGTGTGTAGACAAGGGATTGACTTTGGGTGTCTTATAGAACTCTCCACCTTGTGTATTGAGACATGGTCTCTTACTGAACCTAATTTTATGCTAGACTGCCTAGTTAGTGAACTGTCAGTTCTGTCTTTGTTTCTTCAACCATGGGGCTAAAAATTCATTCCACCTCATTTGGGTTTTCTCTTTATGTTTGGGTTCTAATGTCTGCTCTTCACATGTGCACTTTAGCCCAAGAGCCATATCCATAAGACTGTCTTAACATTCACATTTAAATTTCCATTTTGAACTCATTTTTGAGTATGATGTGAAACACAGATGAATTAGAATAAAGAACTCATCCCTGCTGATTGGCTATAAAGATACCTTCTTCCCCACTGTATTTCTGTCATCATATGGAATGAGACATTATCATCTCCATCTTAATTCGTTCACAAACACTGCTTCCCTACTATGAGCACCTTTGAACTTTTTTCTCATTCGCTTTCCTTTACATCTAACACCACTGACAGCTGAGAAGTCCATGTTCATTGTTTAGCTGTCATGTTGATTTAAACTGAAGGCTGAAAGCATGAGAAAATACTTGGCTGTTTTCAAAATTGAACCTCCTGTGTGAATGTGTTACTTGGAAGGTATCTGACAGTGTCAAGGGCAAATAGCCCATCTTCAGAGAGAAGAACACTGATGACTTACTTGCAAGAGCTGATCTACTGAGTTTTCACCACTATAAATTTTTAGTGCACATATTCCCACAAATACATTTCTAAACTATTTTTAAAATGTAATAAAGAATTCTAGAAGTTAACATCACTTAACTGAGAACAAGTTTAAGGGATAAAATTTAATTATCCTAATGAAGGGTTATCTATCACTAAAATATTAAGAACAATAAAGCTAAAGAAGAATAAAGTTCAGCCCTTCCTCTCTTTAGCCCAAAGGTGGGATGTGAACCTCCACTGAGGAGCAACCACTTACTGCCCAGAGACAGTAGACATGAGGAGTCTATGAGCAAATGCTCACCTTAATCTCCTTGCTCCCAGGCACGCCTGTTTCTTTCTTTCCTTGTCACGCTCTATGATTTCTTTTCTTCTTTCTATCTTTGTTAAAATGATATTTGGGAAGGTTCTGAAGCCACTGCTTGGATGGAGTCTACTCTCTGGTAAACATTATTCACTGGCTATGGGAGCAGCTCACATTAATAAGGTAATTTTCTTATGTTAATCTGTTTTCTGGTACAGTAGTGTGTCAGCTATGAAATTATGAATGGTGGAAAGAAACATTTTGTATTTCTCTCCTTTATTCCTTTTATGACATATTTATCATATCAAAGTATTTAAGTACAATTTATATATTTTTAAAATGCATTTGGGATGTTTTCTCAAACTAAGTAAGAGCTGTGATTGCTAGATGTTAAGTTCCTTGAGGACAGACTCATGATATTTCTAAGTGTATCCTATGGTTGGCCCCGATAATCATAATAAATTACTGCTAAAAAATTATATATAACACAATAAACTTAGCTTTTCCAGTTTTCTCTCTTTACAGTCTTGGACTTGAGTTATATTTGATGACATGTAGTTTACCTCACCTGTGTGATTTTGTAAACAAAGGGTTTTTGTTTGGAGATAAAGTAGAATAGTCAGAGAAACAATAGGCAAAAATGAGGGTGCAGGGCTGGGTAAGGTGGGGATGGCCTGAAGCTACCTAAAGTTGCTGAAAAAACTCAGTTCTAAGCCTAAAGATCTGAGGCCTGAAGGTCAGAAGGGATAGATGTGTTGGAAAAAGACATTTGAAATGGAATGGGCACAAACATTATGCCTTGACCTTGGGTCCAGCCTGACTTTTCACTGACCACTAAGGAGTTTTAGCAGCTTAAGACTAAGAGGATCCAAATGGAGAACACCTACAAAAGAAGCAATGGCAACAGAGGCTGTGAAGGTGATTCACTAAAATAAAGCAAACAGACAATAAATTACATCACTTGAGAGTCAGGAGATAAAAGTGGCAGCTTTGAAATGGACTGAGTGAGTTTTCAGTATCAAAGTCAGAGGTCAAGTCCTTATGACTTAGAAATTAGCATGATTAAGTTTTATTATGCTACTGAGGCTGAGGAAATTTTACAACATTCAAATAACAAATATCTGTCTATATGAGCACTGAATTCTGAAATTTCCATCAGTCCCAGATTCTATATATAATTTTAATTAATTTTTTTAATCCTAGTAAACTTTATTTATATGGTTTATCCACCTCTTTTTCAGATAATTTTGAAACATTTGGGAAGCTATTGCTTCTCAATGTCTTTTATTCTTTTTTCCATACTGGGAACGGAATTCAGTAACTTGCACACATTAGGTAAGATCTCTGTCACTAGGCTTTATTCCCATATCTATTTGTAGACATTTTCACATACCTATTTACTTAGATATGCTAAATAAATCTACTATTGTAATTTTCAGAATCTTCAAACTTAGTACAAGTCATGAGACTCCAGAGTTCTTAGAGGCATATTATTTATTGAGTAAGTGCATTGCTTCATGTCAGCCTTCAGAATTTTTAAAAGGTTATTCCTAACATATGCAATGTACCTTGATCGTATTATCAATAAACGATAATACTATTAAGTCTTGTAAACAAGAATCTCAGAAGTCTTCCCAGCCCATCATCATCTTTTTGTGACTTGTCATAACATATGGTGAGAACATGGCTTTCCCCAAGTGACTTCTACCCCCATTCTCAGCTATTACACCCAGCCCATCTCCACTCTATGCCAACTTCAGATCAACGCTATTCCAGGGACCCATAGCTGTAAAACTTATAAAGGACGTAGGCAGGTTACCTGTCACTCATTTCCCAACACCATTCTGATTTCCCTAGGCCACCCCTTTGCCTGAGGACACTACCCATGGCAGCCCCTACTCCCAGCCTAAACCCATTCCCTTGAGACATGCTATGTTATTTGCCAACACAGGATATGTTTAGTTCTGCTTCCATTGCTCTTCATGAAAACCAAAGATGCCAGACTAGACAACTACTATACCCAGAAGGACTATGAATTATGAATATCAGAAAAAAAATCTTCACAATAAAAAATTAAGCAATTATTCCTATACCCAAGAGAATACAAGAAATAACCCTCAACACAGCCAAATGAGGTAAAACTTTTAAAAAGTAACAATTATAGAACAAAAAATAACAGAAATTAATAAAAATTCTCACTAACTTTCAATATTGACAGTCTTAATTCTCCATTAAAAAAAAAAAAAGACAAAGAATAACAACTTGAGTTTCAGGATTTATTTTGAAGCTGTTTCATAAAATAAATCCTGTTATTTCAAAAAATAATATATTGCCCCTAGTATTATATTACTGTTTGTTTTTATTGCTGTGAAGGGACACCATGACTACAAAACCTCTTATGAATGAAAATATTTAGTTAGGGCCAATTTATAGTTCAGACATTTAGTCCATTATTGTCATGGATAGAAGCATGGTGGCATGCCTGCAGATATGATGCTGGAAAGATAGCTGTTAGTTTTATATCCCTATTGGGGCAGCAGAAAGAAACAGAAATTGGGGCCTAGCTGTAGCTTTTGAAACCTCAAAGTCTATGCACAGTGAAACATGCCTGCCAACAAAGCCACACCTACTCCAACAATTATACATCCTAGTTATTTCAATTCATGTCATTCTTTAAAACCTATGAAAGCAATTTTCACTCAAACCACTCCATACAGTAATAATGAATATATTCAATACCCCATTCTTACCAATAGATAGAATTTACAAACAAATACCAACCAGAGAAACCCTGGTGTTAATAACCAAAACTAAATGAACCTAGCAGACATCTTTAGAACATTTAACCCAAACACTTAACAATTCACTTTCTATGCAGCTAATGAAAATTTTCTGAAAGTTAACCACATAAAGCTATCTTAAAAAATATAGAAAAGTTGAAATATCCTACATCTTGTCTGACAAGTGTGGATTCAATCAGGTTATCAAGAATGAGAATGGAAGAAAGCACACAAACTAATGGAAGCCAAACAACTCAGTACTGAACGAAAATTCAATCAAGACAAAAATCAAGAGAGAAATTAAAACCATTCTTAAAATGAATGAAAATAAAACATAACATATCAACATCTGTGGGACCCAACAAAGCCAGTTCTAGGAGAAAAGTTCACAGCACTAAGTGTCTATATTAAAAAACTGGAGAGAACCTGTATTAATAATTTAAATATATACTTAAGAATAAATAACTCCTTTAAAAGGTAAACCAGAAGAAATATTTAAATTCAAGCCTCAAATTAATGAAATACAAATTTCAGAAATACAAAGTATCAAAGAAAGGAAAAGTAGCTTCTTTCAAAATTCAACAAGGTTGACAAAACTTTCCTCTATTTAAAGAAAAGAAGAATCTTGGAATTAAAAAACTAGAGATTAGAAGGGGTACAGTATAGTAAATATTGAAAAACTGCAGGGGATCATAGTAACATATATTAAAAGCATATATTTCACAAAACTATAAAACCTAAAATGTATTTTTCTCTCAATAGATAGAGATATATCAACCAAAATTAAGTTAAACCAAGGTGAAATAAATAATTAAAAAAATCATAATCCCTACTGAAATAGAAACTATAATTAAAAATTTTACACCTAAAAAGAGTCCAGGACCAGATTGATTCAGTGGAGAATTCTTCCACATTTTCAAAGAACTAATGTCACTGCCTCTCAAACTATTCTCCAAATATAGATTGAAGTAACATTTCCAATTTAATGCCAAACTCCGAGACCCAAATCAAATGAAATTATAAACCAATATTTTATATCAATATAGCTACAAAATTTTTCCCAAAAAAACTTGCAAACCAAATTTAGGAACACATAAAAATGATTATTCATAATAATCAAGTGGGCTTCACCCAAAGATTTAAGAATGGTTCAACACACATTAAGCAGTAAAAACCAATCCACCACATAGATTAAGTGAAAGAAACCACATCACCATTTCATTAGACACAGGGAAAGATTTTGAAAAAACCTCAACATCCCTTTGATAAAAGACCTGGAAACACTAGGAATATGAAAGATATACTTTAATATAATAAAGCTAATTTACAACAAGTGCATATCCAACATTATTCTAAATTTTAAGAATACCAAAGCATTTCTATTAGAAATAAGACAAAGATATCCACTCTCTCAATATCTGTTCAATATAATTATTAGAATCTTAGTTAAATTAATAAGATAAGTAAAAGACTTTGGGGAATAGAAATAGGAAAATAAAATCAAAGTACCCTTATTTTCAAGTAATTTTGTTTTATGCCTAAAGGACCCTAAATAATCTTCTAAAAATTGTAAACACCTGGTATCAGTGAAGTAGCAGAATACAAAATTAACATACAAAAATCAGTGGTCTTCTTATATACAATAACAAATACACTGAAAAAAATGGGAAACATTACATTTCACATTGGCCTCAGAAAAATAGACTATATTGGAATAACTAACCAAGGAAAATGAAATACTTATAAAAAAATTTTAAGACTAAAGAAAACTTTTTAAATTCTGAAGATAGAAAGAATTTCTATGCTTATGGTTAAGTAGTATATTTTTGGAACTGTACTTTTTCTAAGAAGCAAACCACACACAATACAATCAATCAAAATTCCAACATAATTATTCACAGAACTCTATAAAAATAATTTCAAACTCTATATGAAAACACACAAATTACAGGATGGCTAAAACAATCCTGAGTGTCAAAAAGAACTGCTGGAGATATCATAATTCCAGATTTCAAATTACGTTAAAAAGCATTAAAATAGAACTAAAGCCCCATACACCAATGAGCACCATAATTTAAAGAAGAAGAAAGAGGATGCATAGGAAAAGAGAAAGAAAGAGAGAAGGAGGAGGAGGAACACAATGTCCACCAAATACTGGATTAAAGACAGCATCTTTAAAAATGTGGGCTGGTCAAACTGAATAGGTTCATGCATACAAATAAAAAGACTATTACCTTGTATAAAATTTAATTTCAAATGAATTAAGAAACTCAAGTAGAACCAGACACCTGAATCAGGTAGAGAGGATGTATGAAATACAGTTGAACCATTTGTCAAAAGTAACTTTTAAGCAGGAGCCTGAGAGCACAGGCACCAAGACCAACAATTAATGAATGGGACCTTAAGAAGCTAAAAATCTTCTATACAGTAAAAGACAGCATTACTTAAGAAAAGAAAAAGCCTACAGAATAAGAAAAAAAAAATCTCTATCAATAATACACCTGACAAATGGTTAGTACGTAAAAATATACAGAAAACTAAAAAATTGAATGTTAAGAAAGCAAAAACCTTTAAATAATGGGTTACAGAGTTAAATGGAGAATTCCTCAAAATAAATACGAATGATTGATAAACACTTTTAAAATAATCAACATCCTAAGCCAGAATAGAAATTCAAATTAAAACTACATTAATATTTTGTTCTTCAGTCAGAATGGCCAAGGTTAATAATAATAATAATAATAATAATAATAATAATAATAATAATAATAATAATAATAATATGGTGGTGTGGATTTATTCAATGCTTGTGGAAGAGTAAATGAGCAGTCACTATGAAATTCGGTGTGGATGTACTTCAAAATGCTAAAACTAGTTCTACCATAAGACATAGCTATTCTATTCTTGGGCACGTGGCCAAAGGATTTTGCATTCTACTACAGAGATATTTGCTCATCCATGTTTACTGGTGCTCTATTCATAAGATTCAAAAAATGGTAAGAGCATATATTTTCACCAGCTGATGAACGGACAATTAAGACATGTTATATTTGCCCAACGGGATGTTATTTAGCTGTCTTAAGTGAAATTTTGTTATAAGTAGGTAGCACTATAAAATAATGTAAATATGGTGAATAATCTAGGCTTAGATAGTTCATGGGCTCTATGAAAAAAAAACCTACTACTATTCTGCTAAATGAACATATATAAAATAATTCTAAGTGACATTATTGGTATTCCTATAAATTAATGCATCGCTTACAGCACATCAAAGAAGCATTTTTTTTTTTTTTTTGCAATAGGTAGTAACATAGAGGATCACAACTGGAATCTAATATGCAGAAAGTCAGAGCCTTTGGACCACTAAACCTTAAGTGCATGTCTATCACCACCATCACCATCACCTCAAGGCTCATGAATCTATGCAAAATTCTAAGAAAACAACATATTTGAGGTAAAACCAGATTGATAAACCCTCAGAGAGTGAAAGTGCACAACACTTTCACAAGTTCAAGACAGACAAAATCACAGAATGGAGAAGGCAACTTAGCATCACTACAGAGAAAGTTTTATCAATTAATTGTTACTTGGAGATGGAAAATCATTTTTCTTCAAGGAAATGACACCAATTATGTCCACCTTAGGGCGAGTCTCATGTTCGGTAGTTTTCCCACATAAAACATTTTCCTTTTGGCTTTCGTTTGTGTCTGAGTACACACATTTGTTTGTTTTGTGTTGCTGTTTTTAAAAGAGAAAAAGGAAGAAACTTTGGGAGGCAGGAAGGAAGGGATCTGAGAGGAGGAGGAAAGGAATGAAAATAACAAAATTCTCTTGATAAAAATTTTTTAAAATGCTGGAATATTATACTGCGATTTTTTTAAGTGTTTTTCATATTACTTTCCAACTTATGTTTATGTTTACTGGATTTATATTTGTCTACCAATATTCTGTACATCTACAACTAAACAATATTGTCCTCACTCTTCTAAATGTGTGTACAACTTCCTCTTAGTCAGTTTTATATTCTTAACCATACCTGGCAGAAGATAATTATACTGTGATTATGATCAGAATTGATTATTTTCAAACCCTTTTATTCAGCAAAATGGAGGCAATGCAGATGCTTTCTATATCCTTACAATAAAACTTAAGATTAGAGAAGCAGCCATGAGCTTGATGATTGTATTTATTTTTTAAAAGGTGAGTGAGTGTGCTGGATCACACCTAAAACTTGACCTTAAAAGAAAGACAAAAAGAATTAGAACGTTAACTTTGTGTTGTGTGTTGGCTAGAATAAAAAGAATACAACAGAAAAAATAAAGGGTGCCTCCTTCCCACCAGTTCTTGACATGAAATATGCTAAGCTTGCGCTTAGCACTGATTTTAATATTATCTGCAGTAATGAAGAACTCATGTATTGAATGTCTTGATTCTCTGTTTTGAAATGAAAGAAAAATTTTGTCGTCACCTCTGTTAGCTAGTCTTCTGCCGACTTGACACACAGACTAGAATTATCTGAAAGGACCGAGCCTCAGTTGAGAAAGTAGTTCCATAAGATCTGGCTATAGAACATTTTCCAAACTAGTAATTTTTGGAGGATGGTCCACTTCATTATCGGTGATAAAAGATCTCCTGCATTTCAAAAATAATCTTTCTTATTTACATTGTGGAGAAGCAATCCAATTTCCCCATAGTATATTATATTAGTCACCCTTTCAAACACTGTCATTCATTCCTTAGCCTGATGTGTTAAACTTAAAGTGGCTAGGAAGAGTCTGAGCATCAAGTTCAATGAAATGTCCATTATGATTCCTAGCAGGAATACTCCCTCTCTCAAATAAGAACTTTTAGTCAACAGAACTCAAGGCACAGGAACAGAAAGCAAAAATTTTCCTAGTGTTTCACTAGGAGTGATAGTGATTGTAACTATTCCTTTTCTTACTAGACTTGAAGACAGAACCAGCACTAAAACCTCAGTTACAAAGAATAAGTTCTAAAATAGGAGGCATTCTAGTAAAGTATTCTTATTACACACATTCTAGTTATTGTATAATAAAATTCAGCGGCCAAATAGTGGAGAAAAGTTAAAATTCAGAGAGAAAAGAACAGACCACAGTCAATTCTCACCCAGTCAACTTCTCAGGCTGAACAGGGTAAGTACGCTCTTCAGGAGCCCTCAGACTGGTTGGTCACTTCTTCAGAATTCCTGAATCTCTGGCTCTGTGGTGGTATTTTATATTTAATAAAATAAGCAACAGAAAGAAATATAAACAGAAAGAGAGAGAAGAAAAGAAAGAAAGGAAGGAAGGAAGGAAGGAAGGAACGAACGAACGAAGGAAGGAACGAAGGAAGGAAGAAAAGAAAGGGAGCTGGGTAGAATCAGATGCCATAGCCCAGCTTTTAATTTTAGCCACACCTTGACAAATTAAAGGTGAGATTAGAAACAGAAAAAGATAAGAGATATACAATACAGATTCAAAGAAAAACTTCTAAATGGTTTACATTGTATTTAAAAATACACATAGACTTGAGAGAGAAAAGAAAAAGGTTTTAAAATGTCCTTTAATAAGAAACTAATAATAATAATAATAATAATAATAATAATAATAAGCCATGTAAAGATGAAACTTACAAAAAGTGAATATTGTATGTTATTGTCTTGTCTTTAAGATTTTGACTGCAAAGGAAATGCTAAAAGATAGTTGGTTATAAATGCTGCTAGATTAATCCAATTTATATGTTTTGCAAATGACTTGACTTTAAAATTAAAGGAAAAAGATACTCTAGTTTGGAGAAGAGGTTTTCTTTTTATTTCCACAAAAAATGAGAGGCTGTGGATTTATTCCTGGTCAAAGAAAATAATATTTGATCCAGAAAGACCCCCCCCCGAAACAATCTGTGATGGGAAGAGATGAACACATCAGCTTCAAGGCTGCCAACTAAACTTATCCCAGCTCAGGACCCCCATAAGATTGCCAACTCCCCCAATCCAATCAGCAGGAAGTAGTAATGGAAAGCTATGCCCAAATTCCCAAAATATTGTTTACAAATGTTTTTCTTTATTATAAATAGTTAATGGTCATAATAAATCTCTTTTTAGGGAAAAAGAGAAATGTGATGTAGACATTATAAAAAATAGACTGTTAAATCTACTTTGATTCAAAAAAACAGTTGTTAATCTCAAAATATTTTACATTGGTATAGATTTTGATTTATTGAAACAAATCTAAGGTCAATTTTGTTATGCTGTATGTATATTTCTACTCTTTTTTAAAATATGTTTATTGAGCTCATTTAAAATTGCAATATATAATTGAGACACAGATTAATAATCATATATGATAATCAGACTTATAGTCAGGTTAGTTAAGTTTTTTAGATATACAAAGATATATTTCAATTAGATAGGTAATCTTCAGAATATAGCATTTAAAATATTTTAAGAACTTAGTCATTCCTGGACAGTGAAACATGTCTGCTCCTAAAAGCAACAATCTACTTCAAGAGACTGATGTGCATTGAAGAAATTCCATATGGAATTTACTTTTTGGACAAAAGTTAACCAATAAAGGCAAGAGACTGGACTTGCCTTGAGTGCCTGTTAGTATGCTGCATAAACTGGACATACAGTACTCATAGGAAAATGACCTCTGAACTTTTCTGATTCACAGAGAAAATTGCCAGGCATCCTTCAGGACACAGGGAGATACAGCTAATAAACTATGGCAAAATGGACATAACAGTCCTTCAAATTTCCTGCTTCACTGAAAGTAATACCAGAGACTCTAGGCCTGTAAGCTGAAGATGGATGCTCCTATATTACAAAGGAACTTTTGATGACTGTCCAGGTAGCCAGATATCTCTGTCATTTCTAGAAATTGTAAGTATAATGTCCTTTCTTACTCTGGTAATATTATATCCTTCTGTGTACTTTAATGGAGTTGAAGATTAGATAGTTATGAGTATCATTCTACTTTGTTATAACAAAAAGTAAATTAGATTGTGAAATTTTGTACTCACAAAGATAAGGTAAGTAATAGAACATTTTCTTTAATTTTCCTAAATACAAATAAATTAGATATTGTGACTGTAACTTTTCCTTGATAGCTGTTTTATTATATATAATTTTGCTATGTTGAAACTATAATCTTACTTTTTGATTAGACAGAAAAAAGGAAGTGACGTGGGATGTCTTTCCATATACTGTGAATTATCATTGGATAATAAAGGAACTGTTTTAGCCTATGGCAAGACATCTTAGAAACAGGTGGGAAATCGGAACATAGGTAAAGGGGAAAAAAAGGGTGAAGTCAGACAGAGACTCTGAGCAGCTGCTGAGAAAGGAAGATGTAAAGGAACTCAGGTAAGCCACGAGTCATATGGAAAACATAGATTAATAGAAATGGATTAAAATGGGAGCAAGCAATATGCCTGAGACATAGGCCAACCATTTCACCATCTCTTTCACAGGTAACTCCTCTACCCTGTCATGTGTACACTTATACACAGAGACAATATTCTTCATATTGAAGTAATGGACAGCTGAAAGAAGACATGGGGTAGCCATTCCTGCATAAGGTTTCCGGGGTTTAAATATCTACTCTCATCTGACCCCGGGAATGAATGTATTTGCTCTCCTCCTTACACTTTTTAATATGAAACCCAGAGCCTCACATACACACATACGTATACACATGCTAGAATTAAAGGTGTTTGACATCAATGTCTGATCTCTATAGCTAACTCTGTGGCTGGCTGTCCTCAGATCTTTAGGCAATCTTTCTTAGAGGTTACATAAACAATCAACGCAGGTTTACTCCAGTTCCTATTTACACACCTGCCAGAAGATTCAAAATGAGCTCATTTCCATTTCTTTATGCTGTTTCTGTTTTCAGGATGGTGTTTTGGAGGCCATCTTGGTAACTATGATCCAAGCCTAATACCAAGCCTAATATCAGAAATTTTATGTTATGGTCATTCATTATATAAATGTCATACATTGAAGAAAAATCCTATGGCCTTCAGGAAGCAAAAAATAGCTTTATTTATGTCTCAATATATCTGTGATTTACAGGACTATCATTTGTGACAAATAGCCATCATCTTCAAGAGTTCTTTTGAGCCTGCTGGCAAAAATACCATCATAGCTGAGCCTGTTCACTGCTATTTACCTACCCTTATAGAAGGGGGAATAGTGAGGGTCATGAGTCCTTCAGACCCCTCTCATAATTATTTCTCAATAGCATGTAGTTTTGCAGGAAGGTATGAGAAGATGGGAGAAAGGAGTTCTATCTATGCAGCCATGAGAAGCCGTCATCCCTGATGTGGGTGAATATTTTAGTGTGGCTACTTTCTCCTCCTTTCTCTAACCTCACACCCATTGGTGTGTATGTAAGATGAAAAACTCATGGACTTTCTAGATAAACTTCATGGAATTGACTCAGTTTTATATTGAGATCTTAGGAGAATAGATAGATGTTGTTTCCATTTTTCCCAGGGAAGAAATTTTAGCAAAAAGCAGTGTGCCTGCTGAGAAGTCTCATGAGGACAATGCCAGTTTAGTCCCATGTACCTGAACAAGGTCCTCAAAACAGAGAGATAAAGCTTATGAAGCAGAACTGTTGGAGAAAATAGCATTGTTTTTATTCAAGGGTGGTATTTGCTGCAAATTCATTCAGGCTAGCTTTCTTTCTCTTTTTCTTTCTTTGTTGCAATGGGCTTGCTTTGGTTTCTTAGAATAAAAGGTTATATATCATCTGAAAGACTACAGCTGGTTATTCATTAAGTTTTTAACAAGTATCAGAATTCTATTCAAAGATACTTCTTGAACTTTGACAGTAAGTTGATCAAACTGGAAACCAGAGAAAAATTATTATGATATAATAATTTTTATATATAATAATAAATTTTATATATAATAATAAATATTATTATTATTATAAAAATAATTCATCAGGACTTAAGCTTTCTTAACACTGAGGAATAAATAGAAATCAATACCATATTTTTAATGTCATAGTCTAATGCATGTTCTTTTCCTCATTAACACATAGTTATGATGCTATTATCCATAATTTTTTCCATAAAGCTAATTATCATACATGGCCCTTTAGATAGAGCCAGCCAGGACCCTTTCCATACACAACTTAAAAAATAAGGCTTCCAGCTAATGCTTCCATGGGGGGATGAGCTTGGGAAATTTTTAAGAAGAAAACTGGATGAGTTTTACCCCATGAAACTATATTTAGTTTTATTTGTTTATCTTCCTTGTTGCTTAAGTGAGATATGAACAAGATAATCTGATTTTCTATCTAAATATTTGCATGTACTAAACAGAAACTTTGGCACTTCCCTTTCACTCCCCAGGGGTCCCTGAGCTTCATTGCACTCTCCTACAAATTATTCAGCCGCTAATGGCAGTGTGGTGCCTTTCTTTAACCAGGAAGGTTAATTGTTGTTTATAATTCTGAGAACTATCCATCAGTAAGGTTAATAGTATATAGTAACACTGTGTGGGATCTTCTACTGTTTGCTCATCATATCAAATTATAGTGAAAGTTTAAAGAGCATTAAGCAAGTTTTATTAAACACAAGGCATACTGAATCCAAAAAAAAAGTGGTTAAATTCTGTTTTTCTACAGATGTTGTTGATTCTCGAATTTCTGAGAATTTCTCATATAACAAGTCTAATTTTGTATAATATGAGCTTCTCCCAAAACAAACAAGCCCTAAGAAACTTAATAAGTAAAAAATAAAAATAACAAAAAAAAAACCCCGGAATTAATATTTCATTAAATCCTGTCATTTCAACTCCAGTTGAGTAATGGTGGAATGTCCTAAAATGATTCAGAGAATTTAGGGGTAGAAAGAATCCTTCACCTCCTTCATTACTCCTTTCTTATATACCACAGCCCTGACCTCAGACATGGAGTATATGAGTGTTTCTGTGTGTGTATTTCTGTGTGTGTTTGTATGTGTGTTCATCTGGGTCTGTGTGTATGTAGGTCTGTGTGTACATCTGTGTGTATGTAGGTCTGTGTATATGTGGGTCTGTGTGTGTTTGTATGTATGTGAGAGATAGAGAGAGAGAGAGAGAGAGAGAGAGAGAGAGAGAGAGAGTATGTGTGTGAATGTGTGCCTATGCTCTACAGTAACTTGTTTTCAGAAAAAAAAGTAAGGGCTCAGGACTAAAAAGTGAACGGTCCCTGCCATTGAGAGATCCCAACTCCCAGCTTCTGACCAGTTTTTACTTCTGGTGTCCTTTGTCCCTGGAATATATGAAGGATCAGAACAATAGTCCCCATAATGATACTGAAAAAAATCTTTGGTAAAAAAGTAACGTAGCCACCTAGACTTATGAGACCCAGATATATTATAACTGTAAAGACTAGACACACCTCAAAGGAAAATCAGATCCCAGGTATGTAGCCCCCACCACTACAACTAGTAATGAGACCTCAGAATATGAGGCCAGCATCTTAAATACATCAGCTCTTCATCATCTTTCACTAACAGAGGAGATCTATACAGGTTTTTTTCTCCAAATACTCACTAACTTCCTCATCCCTCACCCTCCTCATCTCTCCTTGTTTCCTCCTCTCCCTCTTTATTCTAATTGAAGGAATGAAGCCATCGTCTGCACTCACTGGGAGCTGAACATTATAACTATTTCTTAAATAAGCTGGCTTTAAACGAGAGAATATGTCATGTCATTGAGCATGACCCAATATGTCATGTTTTGGTGAAAGAAAAATAAAAAATAAATAAAAGGAAGAAAAGAAGAAATAAAAGTCAGAAGGAATGAGGGAAAGATGGAAATAACTTAGCAATTGTTACATTAAAGATGAGAATAGACTGTTTTCAGAAGGTGAGGGTAGTAAGCCAACTGTCTAAGAGTCCAGATTTTTCAGGGACAAATAATTAATTTACCCAAGAACACACACACACACACACACACACACACACAAAGCAGGTGTTTGTTGACACAAGCACAAGCAAAGAGCAAACAACAGGAAGCACCCTGTGTAGAAGAGCAAGGCTCTCCAGAGCTAGTAGGCCACCAAGTAGTCTCTAAGCTGGCCCTTTTATAGGGTCTCTGTATTTTTCTTTCTTTCTTTAGATCCACTTTCTGCACACTCTATCCCGTGACTATACAACCGTATTACAGATAATGGCTAAGACTTGTAAACTCGTAAGACAGATGTCTTTGTTGGAAACCTATGTGGTTAGGAAACAGGATGTCACATTGCAGATATGAGTGGCTTTTTACTAGATGAAAAGCATTCCATAAGTAGAAAACATATAATTAGATTTTCTTCAGCATTTGGGAGGGTGGTCCATTAGCTAAAGGACAACATTGATCCCATTTGGTTTATAGATACCTAACTGACCCTTCTAGGCACTCTTCCAAGTTGTCGTGCAGGCATACTATTAAAAAATGCCTTCCAAGGCTATTAATAATTTTTTTTAAAAAAAAAATTCAAGTTGGAGGACATTATAAATGAGGTAATGTGATGACCATTTTTCAGCATCTCTCAGGGGCTAGTGGGGTCAGATCTCCAAGCAGAAAAAAATAGATTGGTTTTATTAAGAATTTGGGGTCTAATTCTGTCCCGGGCCTCAGAGTGAATATTTAGAGAGCTCTTATAGCCAAATTGTCCCATCAGTAATGATATGAAGCATGAATAACAGAAAGTCTTAGGTGGGGTGTGACCTCTCCCTTCTAGCATTCTTTAGTTTACCTGATGTATTTCCAGTATGCCTGTTAGAGGAGCATCTAGTGTAATCTAGCATGTCCAAGAAGGGTTCTAACCTGAGTGGTAAGATTTCTGAACCTGTGGCTCAGTGCCAGACTCTCCTTTTCTCAGTTCCCCATTTCTGAAAAATCATATTCAGCATCCTTCTTTCCCATTTGTAAGAAAATAGAACCAGATCCCCTGTACTTCTTCTTATATCTTATGTATTCACAAAATTGCCACTCTTTAAAAGAATTCATTTGTCATCTGACTTCCTATAACCAGAGTACAAAGAGACAGAAAAAAGCTAATAAATGAAGAAAAGTGAGGGTATTTTGTGGTAGAGAATTAAAACCTACTTGTTGGGTCATGTTCAAGCAAGAAAAAAAAATGGCTATAGTCTAAGCGCCCATAAAATAGAATGGGGTTGGGGTAAACAGGTTCATATACACAATGTGCACTTAAAGAAGTGCATTAGCTACTATGATAGACAAGTTTTCCTCATATCTTAGTTTTCATGTTTATACCTGCCAACAGATGACGGTGATTTCTGAAGTCGTAGATATAAACCTGAAAAAAATCAGCCTGGCCCAGGGAAATTGTGCAATAGAAAGAGGAGGTGCAGAGGGGCAAAATGATGGGGAAATGTAGAAAGTAGAATGTTCCAGAGGTAGGAGGAATACTTCATAGTACAGTGCCAGTCATGGCTGATAAAATATCCCCATTCTACTCAGAGACAGAAGTAATGCCCAGACGTGATAAATAACTGAATTTTCCCAGCCACCCTGGGATTATGGTTCTAACTAGTAAGATTTAGCAATCTCAATTTAAAAAAAAAATCAAGTGAAGCAAAATCTCACAGAATGGGAGACAATTTTTGCTATATACCTGACAAAGGATTAATAGTCAGAATACACAAAAATTCAAAAAATAAAAACAAAATAACAACAAACAAATTTAAAAAAAAACATAACTGAGAAAAAAATAATTCAAGTAAGAAATGGGCCAGGAGTCCACTCACATTCTTTGGCTGCTTATCCTCTCTATCTCCAGTCCCACACCCTCCTAGCTGCCTTATCCTATCCCCAACTCAGGCAAAGAACCCCTGCTCAACCACAAGCCACCTTGACCAAAAGACCAGAAAGAAAACAGAAACAAAGGAATAAAACCCAAATCCAAGGAAGTCTAACTCAGAAATCATCACCTAGACCTATTTTCACCCCAAACCTAGATGCCTAGACACCACCATAACAAAGCAACAACAGCCAGGGCAACATGTCACTGCCAGAGTCCGGCTACTCTACTACAGCAAGCCCTAAATATTCCAACACAGCAGATGGCGCATCCAAAGTGGGGCGATTATCCACTTAATGCCTGAGAAAGTTTAAAAAGGGTTTTAGCAGAAACTGAGCAAAGGCAGCTTCCAAATTGTGTATGTGAATCGGGTCTTTGTACAAAGAAAGCATGGTCCGGGTCACATTCAAAATGGCGCCGGCGGGCTGGCGGCAGGCAGTGTAAGCTGCAACTGCAATCAGTCTCACAGAAGACTCAGTAGCATGTAATCAATTTTAGATTTCTGCCTATTTTAAACAAAAAAGAAACAAAAACGGTTTCTTAGTAGCAATATTTTCCGGGGTGTGCTCTGTTTACTGGCCACGAATAAATACACGGTCCGTTTGAGAAAACTTAGTGATTCAGCCTAATTTGCAAAAACTGTGCTTCTTTTTAGAGAATGTATTTTAAAAGCTCTTAAGGTTGGAAGATGATTAAGGATTCACAATAAAACAGATTCAGATAAAAGGAAAAACCTGTAAACAGGTTACAATGTTTGTAAAAGGTACATAGGCTTCAGAGAGAAAAGAAAGAGGTTAGAAAAAGTTTTTAAAGCGAGAAATAGAATAATAAAAATATAATAAGCCACGTAAAGATGGAAAATAGACACAAAATCTGGATTTTGGTTGTTATTGTGTTTTCTTTTAATTTTTTAACTGTTAATGAGCTAACTGCAAAAAGACAATGGATTGCAGAGGCTACTAAGTTAAACAAAAATATATATTTTAAAGATATTTTGATTTTGAAATTTGTGTCTAAGGATTTATTGCTTTGGAAGAATTCTGTTTTTGTTTCCACAGATGAGAACCTGTGGATTGCTTCCAGGCAAATATGGTTTCATCAACCAAGACCCCCTGAAAAAACCTCTGATGAGAAGAGATGGCCAGATCAGCTTCACAGCTGCAGATTATGACCCAGTCTCAACAATCCGTGAGATTTTCAACGCCCCTTAATCAGCAAGAAGTAGTAATGGATAACTTCGCCCAAATTCCCCAAATATTGTTTCTAAATGTTTGTTTTCATTATAAATGGTTAATGGTCATAGTCAATCTCTTTCTAAGAAGAAACGGGGGATATGGTATGTGAATGCTTTTTTAAAAAATTAGATTATTGAATTTACAGGTAATCAGCTGTTAATCTCAAACTGCTTTACATTGGTATAGATTTTGGTTTATTGATACAAATTTAAAGTCAATTTTATTATGCTGTATGTGTTTTTCTATTCTTGTTTAAGGTATGATGTTCATATAACTGTTTTAAAATTGTAGTGTATAATTAAGAAATGAAGGTTAATAGTCACTTTTGATAATCAAACGTATAGTTAGGTTAGTTAGGATTTTTAGGTATACAAAGATACATTTCAATTAGATAGATAATCTTCAAATACTTCTAAGACCTACAGAATATGGCATTTAAAATGTTTTAAGAGCTTAGACTTTTCTGGACAGTGAGACAGGTCTGCTCCTGGCAGCACTAATTTACTTCAACAGGAAAATGGGCATCGAAGAAACTCCATATGGAGTCTACTCTATTTGTGGTAATGGTAAGCCACTAGAGAAGAACCTGTTTTTATATTGACTGCTTGACAGTATGCTGTTTAAACTGGACATGCAGGTTCCATAAAAAGATGACCTCTGAACTTTGGCAGAACAAGCCAAGATCATCATTCAGGTTCCTGCTTTACAGAAAAAACTGTCAGACATTCTTCAAGACTCAAGGAGAAGCAACGGATGAACTGTGCCAGAATGGGCAGAGCAGATTTCCTGCTTCTCTAAAATGAAAAGAGACTCCAGGCCTATAGGCTGAAGATGGATGCCCCAACTTTATAAAGGAACTTTGGGTGACTGTCCAGGCAGATAGGTGTCATCTCTGTCCTTTCTAGATTTTAGAAGTCGTTTGCACTTCTGGTTTACTTGGGTAAATATTATATCCTTCTGTGGTCTTTGATGTAGTTGAAGATTAGATAGTTATATGTACAGTTTTTCTTAGTCATTTGAAAGGTATATTAGATATGAAACTTTATATTCATAAAGATAAAATAGATGATAGAATATTTTCTTTAATTTTGCTAAATACAAATAGACTAGATATTATAACTGTAATTCTTGCTTGATAGCTATTTTTGTTTGTTATATGTAATTTTGCTATGTTAAAATTAAAACCTTCCTTTTTGATTAGAGAGAAAGGGGGAAGTGATGTGGGAATGCCCTTCTTTATGCTGTGAATCTCAATCTTTAAATAAAGGAGCTGTATTGGGTCATGGCGGGCACCATAGAAGAAGTGGGAGGAGAAATCAGTTTAGGTAGGAGAAGCAGGGCGGAGTTAGGGGCAGATCGAGCCAGCCGCCCAAGGAGCAACATGTAAGGAACACAGGTGAGCCACGGGCCGGGGCCACGTGGCCAACAGATTAATAGAAATGGGTTGATTTAAGATGTAAGAGCTAGCTAGCAATGTGCCTGAGCCATAGGCCAAACAGCATGAAGTTAATAGAAGTGTCTGAGTCATTTCTGGGAACCCGGGCGGCGGTGGGCGGCTAAGCGGTCTCGGGCGGCAGGTCTGTGGGGCTCAGATCTCTGGCGGCCGGGACCCGAGAAACCCTAGTACAACAGATGCACAAGAAAATCACTGTTACATGAATCTTATAATAAAAACTCAGAGCTAAATATTGCGGTAAAGCTGAAAGATCAGCAAGACAGAGGAACAAACCACGAGACAAACTTCTCACCTCAACTGAATCTTCAGACCAAAAGGGAAAGTTTCTATCTCCATGAATCCTCAGACAGAAAGCTGTTGAGTCCTCAGGTAAAAGGGGAGAAGTGAAGGAAATAGGCCAACCTGTCTCCTCCTTTATTCCTTTCTCTATGCAGTCATATCAAGTCCTGTTTCAACCTAAGGTTAAAGGTGTGAGCCACCACTGCCTGGCTCTGTTCCTAATCTATACTGGATTAATCTCTTTTGGTCCAGGGTGTCCTTGAACTCAGAGATTCAGGTGGATTTCTGTCTCTGCCTTTCAAGGGCTGGGATTAAAGTTGTGTGACACTGATTACTGCCTGACCTCTGTGGCTAACTCTGTGCCTGGCTCTGCTCTCTGATCTTCAGGCAAGCTTTGTTCTTAGATTACAAACAATGTATCTCCACAAATGACCTTAAAAACAACTTTATGATGATGATTGAGGTGCTAAAAAAAGAAATGAATAAATCTCTTAAATTAATTAAGGAAAATAAAAACAAAAAAAACTGGAAGGAATTAATAAAAAGTCAAGAAAGTCAAGAAAAAATAAACAGTTGGATGAAATGAATAAAACTGTTCAAGACCTGAAAATGGAAATAGAAACAATAAAGAAAACACAAATACAGAAAATTCTGAAAATTAAAAAAAAAATCTAGCTAAAGAAACAAAAGCTACAGACCCAAGTATACCAACAGTATACATGAGATGGAAGAGACAAATTCAGGCATTGAAGAAACAATAGAATAAATAGATTCAACAAGAAAAGTAAATGTTAAATCTAAAAAATTCCTGACACAAAACATCTAGGAAATCAGGAACACTGAAAAAGACCAAACCTAAAAATTATAGGAATTGAAGAAGACAACTCTCAGCTAAAAAGCCCAAAAAAGTTGCAACAAAATCATAGAAGAAAAATTTCCTAACCTAAAGGAGGAGATATTAGTAAGGTACAAGAAGCTTACAGAACATCAAATAGATTGAACCAGAAAATAAAGTCCCTTTGGCATATAGTGAGTAAAACACTAAACATATAGGGGGGGGAAGATATTAAACGCAAGGAAAAATATCAAGTAATATATAAAGGCAGAGCTCTTAAAATCACACCTGACATTGTTTTTATTTAAAAAAAATTTTTCCATATCTATCACTGTTCCTTCTTCTCTCCCCCAGTTCCTGCCAGCCCAACATCCCCCCCCCAGCATCCCCTCACCCATTCTCCTCCCCATTTCTTAAGTAGGGCAAGAAGTTCCAAGGTCAGATCAGTCTGGCAATTTTAATGGAGACTCTGAAAGCCAGAGTGCCTGGACAGATGTACTGCAGACTATTGAGACATAGGTGCCAGCCCAGAATATACCCAGCAAAACTCTCAATCACCATATATTAAGAAAACAAGATATTCCATGATAAAGCAACATTGAAGAATTATTTATCCACAAATGCAGTCCTACAGAAGATTCTAGAAGAAAAATTACAACCCAAGGAGGTTGTATACACATAACTACACTCATAGAAGCATAAGAAATTCATAAACGTATACTAGCAAAACCAAAAGAATAGAAACATACACAAACACACTCTCTCTTTCACATACACACACAACATCATTATCAACAACAAAAAACAGAAATTAACAATTTTTTTGGTCATTGACATCTTTAAATACCAGTGGAATCAACTTCTCACTTAAAAAGTACAGATTAATAGAATAGATATAAAAATGGGATCCATCCTTCTGCTGCATGCAAGAAACATACCTCAACAACACACCTAAGAAAAGAATTTTTGAGAAAATGGACCAAATAAATAAGTTGGTGTGGACATTTCAACCTCTAACAAAATAGACATCAAATCAGAATTAATGAAGAGGTATAGGAAAGGATATTTCATACTCATCCAAGAAGAAATCCATTGAGATGATGCTTTATTTCTTAACTTATGCCTCAAACAAAAAGGCACCAACATGCATTTCAGTAGAATTACTAAAGTTTCAATCACACATCAGACCTTATATGTTAATTGTGGAAGACTTCAGTATCCCACTCTCACCAATGGATAGATCGCTGAACCAAAAACTAAACAGAGAAATAACGCAGCTAATAGACATTATAACCCTAATGAATTTAACAGACATCTTCAGAACATTTCACCCAAACACAAAAGAATATGGCTTCTTCTTAGAACCTCACAGAACTTTCTCTGATATTGACCATATATTCAGACACAAAGCAAGTCTCGATAGATAAAAGAAAATTGAAATAATCCTCTATATCCTATCAGACCACCAAAATTAAAGCTGAGTTTCAAGAAAGACAGAAACAACAAAAAGCCTACGAATTCATGGAAACTGAACAGCTCTCTACTGAGTGCCTACTGAGACAAGTCAGAAGTAAAGAAAGAAACTAAAGACTTCTTAGAATTTAATGAAAATAAATGCACAATATCCCCCAAACTCAGTACGTGCAATGAAAAAGTGCTAAAAACAAAGTGCATAACACTGACTACATAAAGAAACTGGAGAGATTCCATAAAGCAACTTAAGTGCACAGGGCTAGAATCGGTAAAATAGAAACAAGAAACAAAAAAGAGCAATAAAAACAAATCAAGGAAACAGAGTTGGTTCTTTGAGAAAATCAACAAAATAGACAAATCTTCATCAAACTAAAGGATGGAGAAAAAATATTCAATTAAGACAATCAAGAAAAGGGAGGGCAGTGCGCAACAGCAGACATCAAGGGAATCTAAAAACTCATTAGGTCATATTTTCAAAACCTGTACTCCACACAATTGGCAATTCTAGAAAGAATTGGCAATTCTAGAAAGAATTGGCAATTCTAGAAAGAATTGGCAATTCTAGAAAGAATTGGCAATTCTAGAAAGAATTGGCAATTCTAGAAAGAAAGAAAGAAAGAAGGAAGGAAGGAAGGAAGGAAGGAAGGAAGGAAGGAAGGAAGGAAGGAAGGAAGGAAGGAAGGGAAGGAAGGAAGGAAGGAAGGAAGGAAGGAAGGAAGGAAGGAAGGAAGGAAGGAAAGGAAGGAAGGAAGGAAGGAAGGAAGGAAGGAAGGAAGGAAGGAAGAAAGAAAGAAAGAAAGAAAGAAAGAAAGAAAGAAAGAAAGAAAGAAAGAAAGAAAGAAGGAAGGAAGGAAAGAAGGAAAGAAGGAAAGAAGGAAAGAAGGAAAGAAGGAAAGAAGGAAAGAAGGAAGGAAGGAAGGAAGGAAGGAAGGAAGGAAAGAGGAAGAGAAAGAAAATTTTCTCCATAAAGTTAAATCCAGATCAGATAAACAATTTAAATAAATATATAACCTCCAAGGAATTAGAAGCAGCCCAATGAGGACACAGTCACCCTAATACCCAATCCACACTAAGATTCAACAAAGAGACCAGTTTTCCTAATAAATATAACTGAAAAACTACTCAGTAAAATTCTTTCAAAACAAATTCAAGAGCACAATAGAAAGATGATCCAGCATGCCAAGTAGGCATTATCCCAGAGATGCAGATGCAGATATGGCTCAACTTATGAAAATAAGTCAGTGTAATTCACCATATAAATAAACCAAAAGAAAAATACCACATGATCATCTTATTAGATGATGTAAAAAGCCTTTGACAAAATTCAACACTCCTTGATGATAAACATCTTAAAGAGATCAAGACTACAGGAGACATAATAAAGGCAATTTATGGCAAGGCAATAGCCATTATCCAATTAAATGAAGATAAATTTAAAGCAATTTCACTAAAACCAGGAACAACAAAAAAAAAAAGGTGTCTACTCTCTCCCTGGATATTCAGCATAATACTTCAAATTCTAGATAGAGCAATGAGACAAATAAAAGAAGTCTAAGGGATACAAATTGAAAAGGAAGATGTCCAAGTATCACTATTTGCAGATAATATTACAGTGTATAGAAGTGACCCTAAAAAATTTACAAAAGACCTATAGCTGATACACAACTTTAGCAAAGCAGCTGTATACAACATTAACTCAAAACAAATCAGTAGCTCTCCTAATATATAAATTAGAAATAAACGGAGAATTATATCACAGAAATAATACCTTTCAAAATAGCAACAAATAATATAAAATATCTTGAAGTAACTCTAACCAAACAAGTAAAAGAGTTGTATAATAAAAATATTAGATCTTTAAAGGAAGAAATCAAAGAAGATATCAGAAGATGGAAAAGTCTCCCAGGCTCATGAATTGGTAAAATTAACATAAAATAAATGGTTTTCCTACCAAAACTAATTCAACAGAATCTCATCAAGATTCCAACACAATTTTTTAAAGACAATATTCAATGTTTCATGGAAAGTCAAAAAAAAAAGATAGCTAAAAAACAATAAAATAACTTTTAAAAGGTATATAGCCACTCTTGATTTCAAGCTATGCTACAGAGCTAAAAACAGACTTGCTGACCAGTGAGATTGAATCAAAGACCCTGACATAAATCTACACACCTATGGATGCCCAATTTTTGATAATGGAGCCAGAAAGACACAATAGAGAAAAGGAAGCGTCTTCAACAATTGTGCTGAACTAACTGGATATCTGCATGTAGAAGTGTTAAAATAGATTTATACCCATCATCCTGCATAAACTCAAGTCAAGGAGATCAAAGACCTAATCATAAAGCTAGTTACACTGAACCTGATAGAAGAGAAAGTGGAAATAGTCTTAAACACATTGGCACAGGAGACAACTTTCTGAAAAGAACACTGATAATGTAGGCACCAAGACTGACAATTAGTAAATGGAACCTCCTGGAACTGAAAGGCTTCTGTAAGGCAAATGATACCATCAGCAACGCAAACCGACAATGTACAGAATGGAAAAAGATTTACACTTACTCCACATTGAATAGTGGGCTAATATCCAACATATATAAAGTACTCAACAAACCAAATAGTGCAATTAAAAATGGGATATAGATCCAATCAAAATTCTCAACAGAGAAATCTCAAGTAGCTAAGAAAGAGATAAAGAAGTGTTCAACATCCTTAGCCGTCAAGGAAATACAAATTAAAACAACTTTGAAATTTCATCTTACGCCTATCAGGATAGCTAAGATCAATAAACACAAGAGACAATTTAGGAAGGTGAGGATGTGAAGCAAGAGGAATACTCCTCCACTGCTGATGGGAATGTAAAGTTGTACAGTCACTATAAAAATCAATATGGAAGTTCCTCAGAAAATTGATATTCGATCTACTGCAATATCCAGTTATACCACTTTTAGGCATGTACCCAAAAGATGTTTCATCCTACCATCAAGACACTCGCTCAACTCTGTTCCTAATAACCCTATTCATAACAGTGAGAACCTGGAAACAACCTAGATAGTCCTCAACCAAAGAATGGGTAAAAATGTGACACATTTTATTACACAATGGAGTGTTATTCAGCTGTTAAAAATAATTACATAATTGAAATTTTCAGGTAAATAGATGGAGCTAGAAAAAATTCCAGTGAAGAGTGAAAAAACGCAGACTAGAAAGACAAATATGGTATGCACTCATAAATATATGATTAAGTCATAATCATGTGACAGTCCCCAGATGCAGAAATGTTAACTAACAAAATGGACTCTAAAGAGGATATATAGCTCTCCTTGTGAAGAGGAAATAGAATAGATTTTGTGAGTTGACTGTGGGTGGGTGGGAATGGAAGCAGAAAGGATCAGGTGGGGGTGCTATGGAGGGAGATAATTTGGGAGATACGATTGAAACGGAAGAGAATTGGTGAGGAGCAATGTGGAAACCTATTCCAACAGAAACTCTCAGGAGTTTACAAAGGTGATCCTAATGAGGATTCCTAGTAATGGAAGATAAAAGGCCTCCCAACTGGTCAGCCTCTGTCACCAGACAAGACTTCCAGAGGTAGGACTGTGACACCCACTCAGTCATTAAAGCTTTGACCTATAATCTATCCTGCCTGCAATATGTACTGAGGCAATGGAGGCACCAAATTTGTTGAAGTGGACAACCAATCAAAGATCTCATTTGAGGCCTACACCTCAAGAGAGAATCCATGCTCCATGTGACCTGGGTGACCAGAAGCCTGAGAGTAGATAGCTGAGACATCTAAGATTTTAAAAAAAAAATCAATAAAATTATTTCTAATGATATCCTTAAGTACTCATAGATCAATGCCTACCTCTATTATCACCACAGAGGCTACCAGTGGCAGCAGGTGGGAGTAAATGTAAAAACCCACAGTGAAATCGTAGGCAAAGAGCGAGCTCAAATTGGAGATGTCATCAGATTTCTCGCCTTGGAGCTTGGAGAACTCCGTGGAAGAAGGGAAGGAAGAAATGCAGGAGCCAGAGGAGGTGAGAATACCAGGAGAACATGGCCCACAGATTTTTAACTAAGCAGAAAGCGGCTCTAAAGAGAAGTCATGGAGCCTGCATGGGTCTTCACTAGTAGTATGTGTAATGATGGTTAGCTTGGTATTTTTTTGTAGATCTCTCAACAGTGGAAGTAGGGGTTTCCCTAATTTTCTCAGCTGCTTTTGAGTTCCTGTTTCTCCTACTGCGTTGCCCCACCCAGCAAGGATATTCCGGAATCCTAGTTTTATGGCTAGTTTTATTGTATCTTTTTGTTCCATGCTTGGTGGATATTGCTGGGAGGCCTACTCATTTCTAAAAGGAAAAGGAGGAATGGATCTGGCAGGAGGGGTATGAGATGGGTACGTGGGGAAAAGTGCATTTGGAATGCGTTGAAAC
Source organism: Phyllotis vaccarum (assembly GCA_033318265.1). Taxonomy (NCBI): domain Eukaryota; kingdom Metazoa; phylum Chordata; class Mammalia; order Rodentia; family Cricetidae; genus Phyllotis; species Phyllotis vaccarum. The sequence goes on along the minus strand of JARWLC010000014.1, from coordinate 86,460,879 downwards.
CAAAACAGGAAAGAAAAAAAGGGGATAAGAAAAAGAATAAGCTAGGGATCTAAGCAGAAAGTCCACTACAGAAGAAAGAAAAATGTCTATCAAATACCTCAAAAAATGTTCCTCAATCTTAGCAATCCCTAGGGAAATGGAAATTAAAACAACTCTGAGATTTCCTTTCACCCTAGTCAGCAACAATACAAAACTGACAACAAATGTTGCTGAGGCTGTGGGGAAAGAGGAACCCTAATTCACTGTTGATGGAATGCTAATTTGTGCAACTACTCTGTATATCACTATGGAAAATCTTCAAAGAACTAAAAATACATATACCACATGTCCCAGATAACATACTCCTTGGGGCTTCAAAGGATGCAAAATTCTACTCCACTGATACTTTCTCAGCAATTGTCATGGTCACTCTGTTCATAATAGCCAAAAAATGGAGACCTAAACGTTCTTCAACAGATAAATAATGAAAATGGGATGCGAAATAACAATACTATTCAGCTGTAAGGAAAAAGTGAAATCATAAAATTTGCAGGTAAAAGGAAAGCCCTAGAGGGAATTATAAAGATTATATTATACCGAAAGAAGTAACTCTGATGCAGAAAAAGAAACACCAAATGTTCTCTCTCATCTCTAGTTCCTAGATCCAACTTTTCAGAAAACCATGAAAAAAATACCAAACAACAACAAAAAACCCAGGACAGTATGAAAAAAACAACAACATAGATTTGTTCATACATGTATATATGATACACACATGCATATATATGTATACACACACATATATGTATATATGTATACATACATATATATTGTATATACATTGAAAGAACATTAAATCAATAGAACTTATTATGTTCCTAATAAGAATCATAGACTTAAAAAATCCTCATTATCAGAGAAGAGAAACATAGTTGATCAGAATAGTCCACCTGATGCCAGGAATAATATAATTATAAATGTATTTCTTTATTATCTCTCAGGGGATGAAGGTAAGCCCTTATTGCTGAATACACTGCACACTTAAGACTCGAGAGCTGGATGACTCAAGCTCCATCTGACCTGAAATCCTCTTTGCTGTAGTCTAGCTTCTACCATGGTCTTTGAAAACTAGCAAAGGAAGGAAGCAATTACATAATCTCACCCAGCTGCAACTCCTCGGAACCATGACAATGACTAGTATGCCAAAATATTCATAAAGGTGCAACAAGTGACACTTACTTGTTGGTGACAGCCAGCAGCTGTCTGCTTGGACTGAAGGCCCACACAACAGGGGGAAATTGTGCCTGCTCCTAGAAACCTAGCCAAAGTGAGGTCATGGGCTGTAGCTAAGAATCTATGACTGCCACCTTGATGAACCAGCATAGTTTCTGACTACAATCTGGATATTTCCTGATCCCCACAGATAAGTATAGCTCACAATCCACATGAAAGAAGCCTCTTTACCTCAAAGAAAGAACATCACAGTAAACAACAACTGGGCACAATGCAGATATCGATGGATTGTGGGAAGCTCATATCTAACAGACATATCTATGTCACAGCTTTTGTGGATGATGCTCAGGAAAAATCGAGGCAGAGTCATGAAAAATAGTAAAAGCCAGAATGATAGGAAGTCTGCTGGGAAACAATTTCTTCTAGAAATATCTCTATAAACAAAACCATAACAAGAGCAATATCAGTGAATATGGTAATGCGGAAAGGGTTCTACCTCAACACAACTACAGGAAACTATTGATTGCTGGGAAAAAAAAAAAAAAAGAAATTAGCCTTTTCCAGAGGTGAGCTTCATTATTGGTTGTCCAATGCAGAGAGGTCTGCCGTGAGAATACTGTTATACTATTTTAAATTTTAAAAAATCCAAAAATATAAAAATAAAAAAGACAGCTGCCTCAAGTTCCCTGATAGACCTTGGTAAACTATATCTTGGTTTCATAATAATGATATAATCTTTCTGTATGAGACTAAGTTGCCTTGTCTCTTGGACCTGGTCTTCTATACTTTCTGACTTCCAATGCTGAAAAGGTTGTTGACTCAGGGTCTGACTGTGCTCAGTACAGTTGGAGAACAGTCCCTCAGCTGGCCAGCAGTGCTGGAGTGCAGGATAATCAATAATTATTCTCAATTTCTGGCTCCTGAGTTTCAGCCAGTTTTACTGAACTTGAACGCTGACCTTTTTCAATGTGCCCCACACAGGCCAAAAATAGATGTTACAAGAGATCATGGCTTTAGGAATCTGGGTCCTTCCCAGAGACTCCCAAAAGACTGAATATCAAAAGACAAAGAGACAAAGACCCAAAACTGTGAAGAAAAGGGTGTTTATTGAAGCAGGCAAAAGCAATGACCAAGAAGGACTGTTTCAGAAAGGCTAGGGACTCGAGAGCTCATAGACCACCAAGTGATCTCCCAGTCTCTGGGATGATCCTTTTGTGGACCTCTGGATGTTTCTTTCTTCTGTTTTTCTCCTTTTCCCTCACTTCATCCCAAGCCTGAGTGGCCCTCTTACACATAGAGATAACTAAGACAAGAGGTTTGCTAGAGAGGTGGTTTTGTTAGCCGATGTCCAGTCGTTAAGTGGGAATGTCATCCCACTTCCACTTGTCCCTCTCAATTCCTGCACCTAGTTATTCCCTGCCAAAGAGGATTTTTATTTTGTGATTTTTCATGTAACCTATGGTAATTCTTTCAAATGGAATAACATAGCATCTACAATATTGGACTTTCAAATTTAAAAGCTCCTTTTGAGATCAGAACTCAAAGTGGATTCTCTAGAGATGTTTTCTGGATGAGTGTCAAGGCCACTCTACAGTCACCCTCTCTAGACTCTTTATCCTGGTCATTCTCTCTGGTACTCTAAGAACAGCATGTGTTGGCCAGAATGCCTCTGGAACGTCAAATTCTTTCACAGTTCATTTGTACACACTTGTTTTTTTTATGTGAATAAGAACTGTCATCTAGTGGGTTCAACAATATTTGACAGACTGTTCTGTGAGTACATCATGGCCACCTCACAGCACACATAGTACATCTTCTCTCATTATACATATAAGAGGCTCAAGATACTCCAAGAGGCCCACATGTCATTCATGTTTAGGGATAATTCCACCTGTTTTCCCTTCTTTAAACATTTTCTAGCTCACAGGCTAAATCAACAAAAATGGTAAGACAAAGCCAATATAAGGCTGTTAATTTTCATTGTGAAGTTCACATTACTAGACCTCAAAAGTTGGAGTGTCATACGGGGCCCTGGTGAAAGAAGCTTTTGAATAGGTTAAAGATGCTGGAGACAAGGAAAACTAGCGATTGAAACTTGACACCTTTGAGTCAGAATAATATTCAAATCCCAAAAGCGAAGCAAAATAAGTACTAGCTTTTGAGTAGAGTGGGTGGAGGAAACTATAAGATTAAAGAAATTTTGGAAATACTATGTAAGCTAAAAGGAGTGTGGGAGCTGGTAAGGGGATAGGGTGGTTGGCAGAGCAGAGCTTCAATGTAATTTGAAGTATAGAAGTAATAAGGTTTAAAAGGGATGTGTTAGAGGACCAGTACCTGTGTTATAAGGTGTATCCAGAGATTCAATGGATTGGTGATTTGTTACTATCTCTTAAGTCTTTGTAAAGTATTACATAATTATGATGACTCAGCAATAAAAATTAACCTGCCCTACACAATAACATGAAAAGTAATCTCATCTAGCTTTACTCAACAATCTTGTAACACTGAGTTATGGCTCAAAAATACTTAGGCTTTACTTAAGGATGAAATTAATGGTGGATTTAGTGCACAATATGAACTTGTGTTAAAATAGTATTTTTGCATCCAGTGACTTTTCTCAGATTCCAATAATGAATTAAACTCTAGTCTTTATTCTCCTGTGAGTGACATTCTTATTCTAAAAGGCCAACATGGACCAGAATTGACTGAATATAGTGTAAAGTGAAAGCACGATATCTCCTGTTTTCTAGGCTTCCAACCATGAAGCATCAAACAAAACTCAGCATACAACTCAATGATAGAGGTTGGTCCTGTGTGTTTATGAGCCCTTTAGTTAAATTCCCAATACAGAAAGAAAGAGGGGTGCAGAAGAGAGAGAGAGAGGAAGGGAGAAAGGGGTGAAAGGAGGGAAGGAGGAAAAGACAGACAGATGGACAGACAAAGAGGGGAAGGAGGAAGATGGGGAAAAGACTGTGACTGTTTAATCTAACATTTTAAGCCTCATTACTTTTGTAATCCACCTTCACAACTGTTCTGAAAGCTACTGCTTGCTAAGAGCAGTGCATAAGAGAGAAACAGACACTGGCAAACACATGTACATATCTGGGTAAGTTTCTCTGTGTGTTGACCGCCTACTTCTACTGTTTTGATCATATTTATTTAGGTGAAACATTTTAAAATTTGGGGATTTTCAATAGGCATCAAGCTTACATCTAGATATTTGTAATGATTGGATATTTTTACTTATCAAACACTCTAATATATCACTAAATTAAATCACATTAACATAATCAAAATATAAAATATAAAATTCAATAGAGAGGAAAGAGAGAATATATATTCTTGCTATTCTGTCCCTACAGATCAATTCCCCTGCTCTAGTTTCCTCTGTTTGGACAAAGCATCCATATCTTGAGCAACCATCAGTGTGCTCTCTCTTTGCATAGGAGTGCTGGTTTGGGTGCATCCATCTATCTTAGCACACCCGATAAACTACATTATTTGTGGCATTGGATGGAGAACTACATCCCAAAGGTGCTAGCTAGTTTTATGGTAATTTGATTCATGGCTAAGGTAACTTAAGCTTAGAAAAACCTTTCATAAGATCTGGCTGTGGGCAAGCCTGTGGAGCTTTTGCTTAATTAGTGATCAATGGAGGATGACCTCATCCCTTGTGGGTGGGGAGTGATATATTAACCAGGCTGAGAGTGACAGGCTGAGCAAGCTATGGGCAGCAAGCCAGTAAACAAAACTGTCCGTGGCCTCTGCATAACCTCATGCCTACAGGTTCTTGCCCTGTTTGAATTTCTGATTGCCTTTGATGATGAATTATAATATAACACGTAAATGAAATAAATCCTTTCTTCCCCAAGATGCTTTTGTTTATGGTCTTTTGTCACAGCAATAGAAAATATCTCTAAGACATTATATTCTGCAGTTGTACATGTGTATATGCATAAAAGATTGAGATTTAATGTCAGAGAGTCCCCTACCATCTCAGAAAGCCATAAAAAGTTCACACACCTCTATGTCAAAGTAGAATTTACAGTGAGAGAGGCTTCCTAGGTTAGGTCTTTGTCCAAGGACAACTGAATATGGGAGAGAGTCATCCCTTCCCATTTTGAGAATCTAAATAGGGTCCTGACTGGAAAATACTTAAAAACCATTGATCTTAACTTCTGTGAGTTAATATTTCTGTTAAACCATTTGTGAATAAAACACATCTTTCCTATATTGTTAAGTAAGCTTGTTCTGTACTAATTTTTATATTAACATCGTGTATATCTTTTATATTCTAATACATGTTGAAACATAGTATCACGCCTGCCACCAGTCTTGTAGATGTTCCTCCCTTTAGTGAGAGCCTCCTGACTGTTGCTAACCAAAACAGTCTTAAGCCAATAAAGCACAAAAAGAATATCAGTACACATCTGATCTTTTCCCTTCACATACTCTCTGTGCTCCCCACAGCACCAATGTTTGGTATTTTCCTTACATCAAGACTTTTTTGTTAGCTTTAGAGATCCTACATGTACTAAGGCTATAGTAGAATTCAGGGAATTATTTCATTAAAAAAAAAAAAAGGTTTATAGGAAGGCTAGGGAGACGTTTCAGTAGATAACAGTGCCATAAAGCCTGATGACCTGAGATTAATCATTGAGAATGAGATGAGGGCAGGAAAGAACCAATTCCCATACTTTACCATATGTCCTCCACATACATGTTGTGGAATGAATGAACACACACACACACACACACACACACACACACAGAGAGAGAGAGAGAGAGAGAGAGAGAGAGAGAGAGAGAGAGAGAGAGAGAGAGAGAATGAATAAGTAATTGTCAACAAAATTAAAGATTTCATATGTATATGAATTACCTCCGAGAAAGACTAGAAATGATCACAAACAATATGACATTGGATATCACAGGTAACACAAGCAAAAGCTTGAGTTCTTTTGAGGTTATTAGGTAAATAGAACTCAGCTCCTGACCTCTGGAACTCCCAGGTTTTGCTTTTGGTTTATGAAGAATTGATTAATGAAGAAGCATTTTGTGTAAGCAGAAATTAAGGGTTAGTAGTGGGAAAATTCCATAGTTAGTGAAAAGAGAGAAATCATTTCCATCCCAGGCAGTACCTTTGCTGGGCTTTATGGCATTGGTGCAGTTAGCAAGCATTTTCTGCACAAGATGAGGCAATTAGGGTCATATTGTATAACTTACTATGGTTTCTATTGCTGTGGAGGGACACCATGACCACAGCAACTCTTATAAGAAAAAATATCCAATTAAAGTAGCTTACAGTTTCAGAAATTTAGTCATTATCATCATGGTGGGACATGGTGGCATGCAAAAAGACACGGCATTAGAGAAGCCACACAGAACTCTATGTCTTGATTCACAGTCAACAGGAAGTGAACTATGACACTGGGCATAGCTTGAGCATAAAAGAATTCAAAGCCCACCCCCACAGTGACCCACTTCCTCCAATAACGTCTAGTACAACAAGGTGACATCTCCTAATAGTACCACTCCCTTTTGTGGCCATTTTCTTTCAAACCACCACATTGCCTTTGTAGCCTTTATCTCAACTATGCACTCATGTTTCAGCATGTCGACCTTCATGTAAAAAATCAGGTGGACGGACTGAGAGTCATTGTTTATTCATTAACACTAATTATCAACTTTCAACATAAATGTGTGGAGAGAACTCTGCAATTAATAAGGTGGAAAATAAAATAGTTTTATAGATTAAAAATAATGGATTTCATATTAAATATTTAATTGAACATAAAATATGCCCTAAGCACTTTTAAATGTAAAGTTTAGTGTCTGGACAAGGAAATGGAAAACCGAAGGAGCTTCACTCACGAAGAACTACTTACTTATCGTGGAGCATCAGGCCCAGGGAATGTGTGTTATCCTGAAACAAACAAGCAAAATATAAGCAGCCCCATATTAATTCTTCAAAGTTTACCAAAGATTGAACAGAAGAAAAGAATTTAAAATATCAAATTTACTAACTACTTCTCCTAAACCCTAACCACTACTAATATTTATTGTTAAAAACTGGCTATTGTAATAAATTTCCAAAACTTGGAGGGTTACCATAATTCACTGCATTCATGCTTATAAGAAGTTTATTAGAAAATACTTAGATTTATTAATCAGTCATCCATGTGGCCATCCAGAGATCCATGATTCCCTAGGACCTTGCATAATACAAACACAGAGCAAACCAGACAGACAATTGACATGGGAAAGTCAGAAGAGTTTTTATACAACTCTACTGCATGGCATTGGTCTGAATGCTTTCATATAACTATGCATCCCCTCCTAAGAATGCTTGAAAATCTCACTTGGCCATGGAATTAAAAGAAAGAGGAACAGGGTATAGGTATAGAAAGGTCTTATGCAAAGGCTTCTACTGGCTCTTCTAGTACCTGCTACCTTCTTCCTCATTTCCTTTCATTTCTTCTCTTACTTTGTTGAGTCTGATCATTTGGGACTCCTTTCTGGGTTTGAAACATGCCTAGGGCTTTGCCCCGAAAGGCTGATGTAGCAGTTAGTTTTCTCATCATTAATAAGATACCTGTTGAAATAAGATGAGAGAGGAATAATTTACTTAAGGCCTTGAGACACAAGGATTTTATGGTGATGGATGATGACGGGGGACTACAGCAGCTCACAATATAGCGTAGTGTCTGGAGGAAAAGAGACCAGCATTTCTTGGCTTTTTCCTGTTCTTTTTTTTCCCTCTACCTGTACCCACCCTATGCAATCATACGACTAGTATTACGCCTCTCAATTTCATCAAATTAACCATCAAGATTATCTATTATAGGTCTTGAATTTGAGGTTTGGTTTCAAATACAACAATATGGAGAAGTTTTAGATCTTTACAAGCTGTTGTGAGTGGAAGGTAAACACATCTTAGGGGCATTTCCCTCAAGAAGGATTGATTCCGTTCTCACATGATCTGCTCACTTCTGACAAGTAGTGGGTTGTTATAAAGAAAGAATCTGCTCCTTGTTCTATCTTGGCATGGGATTATGGACATCTCTCATTTCTGTAATATTCTTCTCATAGTGGCACAAGGATATCTCAGGAGACACACTAAGTGTAGCTACTTAATCTTGGACTAGTCCTCCAGCATCTACAATGCTGTTCTTTACTGAGAACCCCTAAGACTTGCTTCATCATCCAGAGAAGTAGACCCTAACTCCCACCCCATTCACATTAGTACTAAAACATTTTTTATCTCCTCCCCTGCCCTTTTCCTGCATTACGTATGTCTTTAATATCAAAGCATATGTTCTCTGTGCATCCAATTTACACGCTTGCTGCCCTAAAATGTAAGATCGTAAAGTTCCAGGCTTTTGTCATTTCCTTTAACCGGTATGTAGTTAGCACCTAAAATCTCACCCAGGAAGCATTCTATCAAGTTCATTTGGTTTCTTAATAAGAACTTCAAAAACATAAATACGGTTTAGTGTTCCAATCCTGAGATTAGCCTGATTATACTTCCTCTAGAACATCTCCTGTTATTTCCATTTCCTCCTTTCACTAAGCCCTGTTGTAAATACTCACTGTGAAGAGCCTTTCTTTCTCCCAAACTTCATGTACTTATGCCCTAATGACTCATAACTGGTTTATGTCTCTTTGACAACCAATTGTTCATGTACCTCATATTAGACTTGAGAATTGCAAGGAGAAAGAACAAGTGTATGACCGTCCAATTAAAGCAGGTTTTATTAAGTACTGGTCAAGTGGATGAACACTGCCAGGACCATACCAGGGATTCCCAGACAAAATGGCCATGAGCTGTATTCGTCTGATGCTTATAAAGGCAAACCCACTAGGTCACATACTTCCCACCTTCATCCAATCAGGGCAGACATACATTCTGACATGCTTTCTGCCCACATATCTTCCACCTATCTGTGATAAAGTATATCCTAGCCCTATGTAGTTGGGACTACCAACCCTACTTACTGAAGTGAAAACACATGACCTATTTTCTCATCTGAACAACATCCCTAAGCATTTAAGGAAGCTATCTGTCCTTGGGCAAGTAGGGCTTACAGGTTATCTTGAGCTACCTACCTTTTCATATTAGGGCAGGATTAGTCATTATAACATTCAATGCAATGCTAACATTGCCTAATGCATTGTGTGTTTTTCTATACAACATAGGAAATACTTTTAGACAGTTAAAATTTCCTAGGTAGATTTAGTAGCAATCTACTAAGACATAATTTCTTCTAAATTTTTTAGAATCACAAGAAAACAAACAAAATTATTTACTGAATCATGTATAATTAATTAAATTGCTATGTAAACTATAGTATTTGGTTCAAATAAGTCATGTAATATAATCCAGTTCAAATTGTTCAGAGTTATATTTGTTTATATAGTACATGGGAAATCCTTAAATAATTTATGTATACATCTTATATTATTTTATAGAATTTTAAACATAATTCTACTTTAAAGAACTGTAGATATTTTATTACTCTTTCAATGATAAGTTATTAATTCTTAAACTGAAGCATTTTCATTATTGAATACATAATCGAAGAAGTTAGATCTTTTGTAACATTATTTCTACAGGGAGAAAAATAATGTTCTTTTCTTACAGAATGATCTGGTGACTTTTTGTGATGAATGGATAATTAGACAGACAAGGAGCTTATAGAAATAAATAATTTGAAATGATTACCTAAGAGATGATTAGGAAATTTAAATGTTTTTGTTTAACAAACAGGATTTTTTAATATTTATTTTTAGTGTGTATGTATATGCCTTGTATGCGTGTGCACTCATGTGTGGGTGTCTAGTGGTTGTGCATGTGTGTTTGTGTGTTTGAGTGCAGGAGCTCACACAGAAAGGATGCAAAGGTTCAGGTCCTCTAAACAGTTATATTTGGATGATTGTGAGTCATCTGGTAGAGGTGCTGGGAACCAAACTCAGGCTCTCTGAAAGAGCAGAAAATACTTTTAACTGCTAAGATTTCCAGCCCATGGACAAGATATATTTTGCACTTACTTTTAATATATATGATATTTTCATAAAATCTTGTCATAATTTGAGAAATTCAATTTTATCAGAATAATTTCAATCTCAAAAACCAAAACACTGTTCTTTATTTAGAATTACAATTTTCTATATGAATGTGTGTGTTCTGTGTAGTCAGCAATTTGAAGGACAGAATATGAAGACCCTTATCTTTGTCGTTCCAGAATTCCAGGCTGTTTTAAAATAGTCACTAGAAATCCCAAACTCTCCATTCCACACAGCATAGAAGGCACCATCTACTCGGAGCACAGTTTAATTTGTTTCATTGAGTTAAACAGTTTCATTAGAAACTAAGTGAACTTAATTAACCTGGGACAAACAACATTTCCACCAATCCATAAACCCTGTGCTTGTGGAGAAAATTCATTCATAACTTAGCATTTACTAATTATGAGAAGTGAATGCCTATATCATTCTTATTGCATTTTTTTCACAGCCATGACAGAAAAGAAAATCTAGAATTATATCTTACTATCAATGTATTTCTGACATATTTTTATTTTATGATGTGATGCCACACAATTCTGTCAGAAACTTCCATAGGTCTACAATGAAATGAGTTGTTTTTTTTGTTTGTTTTTTTTTTTCCATGTTTTATTAGTTTCTGCTAAACAGGCTTAAATTAAAACATTTTTTTTTAATTTAAAGAGTGTTTTGTTCGGTATCTACCACTGCTCCCCCTCTCTTCCCTCCTCCCAGTTCTTCCTAATCCTTCCTCAGCCTCCCCCTACTCCACTCAATCCCCCATCCATTCCCCAAAGAGGGCAAGGAGTCCCAACGTGGCTCAATTCACTCTGGCATATCCAGTTGAGGTAGGTCCAAGTCCCTCATCCCAGTATTAAGGTTGGGTTAGGTGTTCCTCTGTAGGGAATGGGCTCTGAGATATCAGTTCATACACCAGTAATATAGTCTGGTCGTACTCCACAAGGCTCCAAAACTCAACACACAGTTCGACTGTCATCTACATTCAGAGGGTTTCATTCATTTCCATGAATAGTCCTCAGTAATTGCTTCTGAGTTAGTGAGCTCCCAATAGTTCCGGTCAGCCATCTCTGTGGGTCTCCTCATGATCCTGGTCTCTTTGCTCATATACTCTCTCCTCTTTCTTCAGCTGGGCCAGGAGCTTGACCTGGTGCTTAGCTATCTGAATCTCTGCTCCTGCTTCTATCCATTGCTGTATGAAGGTTCTAAAATGACAATTAGGGTGGTTATAATCAATGTATTTAATTATAGGAAAAGTCCTGTTTAGGTACCCTTTCTACTATTACTTGGAGTCCTAGCCAGGGACATCTTGTGGGTTCTTGGAGATTTCCTTACTACCAGGTTTCTTTCTAAGCCCACTGTACCTTCCTCTATCAAGATGTCCATTTATTTTTTCTCCCTCTCTGTTGCCCTCCCACTTAAACATCTCCTGCTTGGCTTGCTGCCTATTTTAAGCAGAGTCTTTTGAGGATGTAATACTTGTGTGCTGTTACCATAGGCCTGCATTTAGTAGTATAGTTCAGTTCTCCTGATTCTCTCCAATACAGTCTATCTGTGGAAGTTATTTACAATGGGAAAATATGTAAGATATAAACAAGATAATATCGTATCACCAAAGAGTGTTATACTCGGCAGGATAAGACATATATTGGTCAGCTACTGCATCAAGTAAACAGAATTAAACATCAAAAACTGGGCGGCTTTTGGCTGTCATGAGTGTGTGGAGCCACGAGGAGTGGGATCAGACTGTGTTCCTTTTCGTGGGCTGGCGGCACCTTGGAGCCCATTCCCTGCAGAGGAACACCCAGTCCAGCACTGACTTTGGGGTGAGTGAATCGGATGTGCCTGGAGTGGATGTACCACCTTGGTACTTCTTGACCTTTTGGGGGATGGGATGGGTGGATGGGGATGAACTAGGCTGAGTGCTGGCTGGGAGGGGTTGGGAGGGGGAGGGGAGAGGGAGCAGGGGGATACATTGATGGAGATGACATTTTCTTGATGAAAATAAAATTTTAAAAAAGGAAAAAAATTGGTCTGCAAACTCCTCCGTAGAACAATGGGAGTTAAAGGTTTATAAAACTATCACATAAAGCTAAACTACTTCTTCAAATCGTACTTGCAAAGAGATTTATTAAGATAAAATTCACAAATCACACAAATCACCCCTCTGAAGTGTACATATCAGTAATTTTATTTCATACACTCTATCATGTAATCATTACTATTAACTAGTTTTAGACTCTTTTCATGCCTTCAAAGAGAAAAATATTTCCTTCTCCCTCTCACAGCCCTGTGTAACCACTCATATTTACACTCATTTAGGTAGATTTAACATTGAATTTTTTTATATTGATAAAATTCTGCAATATGTGATATTTTATGATTGGCTTTTTTTCACTTGTCATATTAATTCCAAGATACATCCATTCTATAGCATCTGTCAACATTTTGTTCTCTTTTTAAGTTTTTTTTTTTAATATACCCACCACTCTTCCCCCTCTCTCCCTCTTCCCAGTCGACCTCTAGCTTTCCCCCACCCCATCCCTCCATCTATTCCCCACTTTACACCCAGGCAAATAAATGGAGTCTGATGTATCCAGCTGGGGAAGGACCAAGCCCCTCCCCCACTATCAAGGCTGAGCAAAGTAATGTTCTGTAGGGAATGGGCTCCAAGAAGTCGGTTTATGCAGCAGGAATAAATTCTAATTCCACTGCCAGAGGCCTGATAAAATGCCCATGACAGTCTGGTCATCCACATTCAGTTTAGTTCCATGGAGGTTTCCTGGCTTTCAGTTCAAAGTCAGTGAACTCCCAATAACTCAGGTCAGCTGCTTCTATGGGTTTCCTCATCATGATCTTGACCCCTTTGCTCTTTCCTGGTTTTGCCTGGACTGGGAGCTCAACCCAGTACTTAGGTATGGATCTTTGCATCTGCTTCCAGCAATTGCTGGTCCAAGGTTCTATAATGATAATTAGGGTAGTTATCTATTTGATTACAAGGACAGGCCAGTTTAGGCGCCCTCTCCAATATTACTTGGAGTCTTAGCTGAAGTCATCTTTGTGTGTTCTTGAGTATTTCCTAGTACTAGGTTTCTCTCTAACCCCACAATGGCTCCCTCTAACAAGGTATCTCTTTTGTTGTTCTCCGTCTCTGTCCCCAAGTCAACTATCTCATTCCCTCATTATGTCTTCCCACCTCCCCCAAACTGGGAATGAATCTACTCAATGATCCAGCAATACCACCCTTTGGCATATACCCAAAGGATGCACATTCTTACCCCAAGGACATTTGCTCAACTATGTTCATAGCAGCATTATTCATAATAGCCAGAACCTGGAAACAACCTAGGCGTCCCTCAACTAAAGAATGGGTTTTTTTTTTTAATGTGGTACATTTACAAACACACACACACACACACACACACACACACACACACACACACACCCATGCACACATACGTGCACACACACAAAGACATCCTGAAATTGGCAAATGGATAGAACTAGAAAAAAAAATCATCCTGAGTGATGTAATACAGATCCAGAAAGACAAACATGGTATGTACTCACTCACAAGTGGATTTTAGATGTAAAGTAAAAGATAACCAGGCAGCAATCTATGACCCCTGAGAAGCTAGGTGACAAAGAGGAACCTAAGAGAGACAACCATGGACCTGGCCTGGGAAGGAGAAATAGAGATCTCATTTTGTTGTTTTAAATTTATAGATACAATTCTACTTTATCTGTAGATAAACTGTCTTTAATCTATCACATTATACTTATCTGTTGGGTCATAGTACTGTTTGGCTACTATGGATAATGCTTCTGTTAATATCCATACTCATGTCTAATAGTGATTTGATAACTTAAGGTTTAACTTCTTGGAAACCAGCCAGTGTTTTCCATGTCCCTGGTTCGGTATGGGTGTCCCAGCTTTCCATACCTTCTCCAGCAATTACTCCTTTCTATTTTCTGATCACAGGGGCTTTTTTCACTCACTGCTCTATTGCCGTAAAAAATACCATGACTAAGGCAGCTCTAATAAGAGAAAGTATTAATTGAGGGCTTGCTTATAGTTTCAGAGGCTTAGTTCATTATCATTCTGACAGGGAGCATGGCGGGAGGCATGGCAGGACAGAAGGCATGATACTGGAGAAGCAGTTGAGAGCTAAACCTTATCTTCAGGCAGAGAGAGAGAACTAGCACGGGTTCTTAAAACCTCAGTGACATACCTCCTCCAACAAGCCACACCTTCTAATCTTTTTAATCCTATTAGAGTTCCACTCTCCGATGACTAAATTCTAAATATACAAATGTACAAATGTATGGGGACTATTCTCATTAAAACCACCACATAGGCATTGGTGGTCAGAAACAATGCTTCACTGTGGTTTAGATTTACATTCATTCCCTTGGTTACTTACTATGTCAAACATCTTTTTTTACAGACATATTGGTTATTTACATATTTTCAATAGAGAAATATTTATTTATGTTTTTGTCTAATTTTTGTTTAGAGTATGTGTTAGCATATCATTTTTGTGTTACCAATTAACATTGCATAAGTTTACATTGTGTGCTATAGCATATTTCTGGATACATTTTTTTCATTTGGTTTCCCCAACAGAACAAGAAAACAGGGAAGGGTGTTGTAGTGAGGTTTCTTGGTCCCAGGGCGGCCAGAGGTCCAGCCCACACAGACCTGCTGTGCCAAACCCTTTAGCCATCATCTACTGCTCAGGCCCCCAAAAATGATTCAGATGCTTATATTAACTTCATGCTGTTTTGTCCCATGGCTCAGGTACATTGTTAGCTAGCTCTTGCATCTTAACTCAACCTATTCTTATTAATCTGTCTGCCACGTGGCCCATGACTCATCTGTGTTCCTTACATGTTGCTCTTTGGGTTTCTGGCTCTGTCCATCTGACTCCTTCCTGCTTCTCCTACCTATGCTCTGATTTTTCTTCCTAATTTTTCAATGGTGCCTGTCATGGACCAAAACAGCTCCTTTATTTAAAGATTGATATTCACAGCATACAGAAAGTCATTCCCACATCACCTCCCCCTTTCTGTCTAATCAAAAATGAAGGTTTCAATTTTAATATAGCAAAATTACATATAACAAAACAGCTATCAAACAAGAATTACACTTACAATATCTAGTCTATTTGTATTTAGCAAAATTAAGGAAAATACTCTATCTTTACCTTATCATTTGGGAATCTAAAGTTTCATATCCAATATATCTTAAAATAAGCAAGAAAAATTATACCTATAACTATCCAATCTTCAACTACATCAAAGACCACAGAAGGATATAATATTTACCCAAGTAAACCAGAAGTGCAAGCAACTTCTAAAATCTATAAATGACAGAGATGATACCTATCTGCGTGGACAGTCACTCAAAGTTCCTTTATAAAATTGGGGCGTCTATCTTCAGACTACGGGCCCAGAGTCTCTTTTCATTTCAGTGAAGCAGGAAATCTGCTCTACCCATTCATCAGTTGTTTCTCTTTGAGTCCTGAAGAATGCCTGACAATTTTCTCTGTAAAGCAGGAACCTGAATGTCCATCTCGGCTTGTTCTGCCAAAGTTCAGAGGTCACCTTCCTATGGAATCTGCATGCCCAATTTAAACAGCATACTGTCAAGCAGTCAATATAAGAACAGGTTCATGTCCAGTGGCTAACCAATGCCACCAAGAAATTAATCTCCATATGGAGTT
This sequence comes from Phyllotis vaccarum, assembly GCA_033318265.1. NCBI lineage: Eukaryota > Metazoa > Chordata > Mammalia > Rodentia > Cricetidae > Phyllotis > Phyllotis vaccarum. The sequence goes on along the minus strand of JARWLC010000014.1, from coordinate 86,444,881 downwards.
TCTTCGATGCCCATTTTTCTCTTGAAGTAAATTGGTGCTGCCAGGAGCAGATCAATGTCACTGTCCAGAAAAGTCTAAGCCCTTAAAACATTTTAAATGCCATATTCTGTAGGTCTTAGAAGTATTTGAAGATTACCTACTCAATTGAAATGTATCTTTCTTTGTATACCTAAAAATCTAACTAACGTGCATTTCTTAATTATATATTACAATTTTAAATCAGTTACATAAACATCATACCTTAAGCAAGAATAGAAAAATATATACAGCATAAGAGAATTGACCTTAAATTTGTATCAATAAACCAAAATCCATACCAATATAGAACATTTTGAGATTAGCAGCTGATTTCCTGATCTAAGTAAATTCAATAATCTAATTTTTTATAAAATCATTCATATGCCATATCCCCTTTTTCTTCTTAGAAAGAGATTAACTATGACCAATAACCAGTTATAATGAAAAAACATTTATAAAAAATATTTTGGGAATTGGGGTATAGTTTTCCATTACTACTTCTTGTTGATTAAGAGGCATTGAAAATCTCATGAGTTCTTGAGACTGGTTCATAGTCTGCAGTCCTGAAGCTGATATGGCCATCTCTTCCATCAGAGGTTTTTTCCTATTTGCCTGGAAGCAATCCATAGGTTCTCATCTTCTGTGGAAACAAAAGCAGAACTCTTCCAAAGCAATAAATCCTTAGACACAAATTTCAAAATCAAAATACCTTTAAAATATATATTCTTGTTTAACTTAGTAGCCTTTGCATTTGCAATCCATTTGTCTTTCTGCAGTTAGCTCATTAACAGTTAAAAAATTAAAAGAAAACACAATAACAACCAAAATACAGATTTTGTGTCTATTTTCCATCTGTACATGGCTTATTATATTTTTGTTACGCTATTTCTCTTTTTAAAGACTTTATCTTTATTTTCTTTCTGAAGCCTATGTACCTTTTACACACATTGTAACCCTTTTACGGGTTTTTTTTTTTTTTTTTAATCTGAATCTGTTTTATTGTGAATCCTTAGTCATCTTCCAACCAGCAGAGCTTTTTACAATACTCATACTCTCTTAAAGAGCCACACAATGTTTGCAGATAAAGCTGAATTAGTAAGTTCTCTTAAAGGGACCGTGTCTCTGTTCGCCGCCAGCAAACAGAGCAGACCCAAGAAAATGCTGCTTCTAAGAAACCATCTTTGTTTCCTTTTTGTTCAAAATAAACAGAAACCTTAAATCAATCACATGCTACTGGGTATTCTGTGAGACTTTGGGAACTGGCCTGGTTGCCACTTACGCTGCCTGCAGCCAGTCCCTCGGCACCATTTTGAATGTGGCCGGATGGCACGCTTTCTCTGTACAATGACTTGTTTCAGATACGCAATTTGGAAGCTTCTTTGGCTCAGTTTCTATGCTAAAATCCTCTTTAAACTATTTCAGGCTTTAAGAGGATATTCGGCCCACGTTGGGAAGCCATCTATTATAGTGAAGTTTCTTGATCCCAGGGCGGCCAGAGGTCCAGCCCACACAGACCTGCTATGCCAGACTCCTTAGCCTCCCTCTGCTGCTCAGGCCCCCAAAAATGATTCAGACGCTTATATTAACTTCCTGCTGTTTGGCCTATGGCTCAGGCGCATTGCTAGCTAGTTCTTACATCTTAAATCAACCCATTTCTATTAATCTACCTGCCATGTAGCCCGTGGCTCACCTGTGTTCCTTACATGCTGCTCCTTTGGGCTTCTGGCTCTGTAGGTCTGACTCCACCCTGCTTCTTCTACCTATGCTCTGATTTCTCTTTCTACTTTTTCTATGGTGCCTGTCATGGGCCAAAACAGCTCCCTTATTTAAAGATTGAGATTCACAGCATATAGAAACGCATTCCCACATCAGAAGGGCACGGTTGTTCTTGTCTTGCTCTGAGACATCCACTCCCTTGTGCACTAGTAGTCTGGCTCCCAGTCTTCTTGGGACTAGTTTGCAATTCTAGCAGTAGATTTCCTGAAGCTTTTCCTTACAGATGGCAGATTGTGGGGTTTCCTCACCTCGACAATCACAAAGCCACTTCTCATAGTAAATTTCTTTTTCCATATTCTATATACCAATGTATCATCTTGAGAATTTCTCCAGAAATTCCTAACACAAATCACCGTAACAAAAGGACATTTCTGTGAGAAGACACAACTAAAAGATAATATATGGTATTATAGAACAATGTGCTAATGTATTGTAGAAATCAGTGTTGCAAGAATAACAAATGGAAGTTGGAAGAGCAAGGAAATTGAACAGTAACACCCTAAACTATGTGTAAAGCAATGGCTTCTGGGGTCAAGTTTTAGAAGAAAATAGGCTATGTGGTAGGTGAAGTCACATGAGAATAACTAAGGGTTGTCCCTTGCCGTGCCCCATCCTCTCTTCTCTGCTCCATCACTAGGGATAAAATCACGTGCTCCAACATCTGGTCCTGCTATTACCATCTACTACTGTTATCAAAGTTATTTGAGTTGAAGCTTCAGTTGTTGGCTAAACATTCTGACTTGTTTAGTTAGTTGTTTTAGGCATATACTTGCAGTACTACAACTCTAGTAAATAAAAAAATGTTGCAGGGGAAGGAAAGAGGAAATGGAAAGGGCAGAGAGAGATGGAAGAAAAAATAACCAGAAATCCTGATTTATATGCTTGTCATGGACTTCTGGAAATCCCAAATTTGTTTGCCCTTCTTTGTTTTTCCTTGCTGTGATAAAGCATTGGCTAAAATCGATGTAGTGGAGGAGAGAATATTTGGTTCATATTTCTGTTACAGTCCATCACTGAAGAAACCTAAGGCTTCTCAATAAGGAACTCAAGGAATGGTACCACCTACAATGAGCTGGCTCCTCTCACATCAGTTATTGAAAAAATGCCCCAAAGGCAGATTGTAAAGTTGCCTCAAAAACATGTCACTACTAAACTACAACTCTTATTCTCCCCAAGTTCTCATAGTGTGACAATAGAAAATACAATCCAAGCTTTTAAAGTGCCACAATCTTTTAAAAGTTCAACATTTTAAAAGTACAGTTTTTTTAACCATCCAATCTCTAAACTGTTGATGCCTATAAAAAAAAAACCCAAACAAACAAGTTTAATACTTTATTATTCCAAGAGAAAATAATCGAAATACAGTTGCAACTGGATAAATGCAAAATCCAAAATTTAGAAGCGTAAAATCACATACTGTACACAACGGTATCCCGCATCTGGAACTCATTCACCCATTGTGCTCTGTACTTCAAAGGGCTTAGACAGCTTCATCTCCACAGATCTCTCTCTCTCTCTCTCTCTCTCTCTCTCTCTCTCTCTCTCTCTCTCTCTCTCTCTCTCTCTCACACACACACACACACACACACACACACCTGAGCTTATCCAGTAAGCTCTGGCCATTGCTTTCTACTCCCACTGTGTCCTTGGTGGTTACTCTATGCTCCTGATGTATCAAATGTGCAGGGATCTCCACCTTAAATGAGGCTGTACCTTTACCAATAGTCTCTGCTGCCACACACAGTGGCAAGCTTTGGCTCTACTTTATGAATCTTTAATGCCATCAAAATCAGAACCATGTGAAAGATTCTTATGTGTTCTTTGCCAACTACTACTGCCATCTTGACGTGAGCATTAGCCTCCACTGGAACATAGCTTCTGTATGTTGACCCTGAGGAAATACTTTCCAGGATACTTCACTTTAATGATACAGGTCTCTAATAAATCACAGCTGATTCATTAGACTCAGATGACCAAAATCCATTATCTCAATGAAGCACAGGTTTCACTTCTAAAGATTATTAATTCAAACATACCACATTAATAAATCAATATTGTTTATGAGAGATTGAATTTCTCTCTGAAACTTTACAAGTTTGGACTCCATTATCTAAAACCCTCTTAACATTTCTCATCTTCCAGTCTCTCACAATAACTCATTAAGCTCTGAGAACTCAATGAACATTTCCTGCCAAAAACTTTAAAAATTCTTTCACATATACATCATCACCTAAAACAAAAGTCATGGTCAGGTCCATTACAATCATATCTTACTCTTGATCCCAGTTTTTGTCTCAGCTTACTTTCTATTGCTGTGTAAAACACCAACACAAACCAACTCCAAAGATTCAAGGAGAATAGGGTATTTGATATCTGTTTTTGTTTAATGTCACAGTCCCTCACTGGGTAAAGCTAACGCAGGAACTCAATGGGAAATCTGGGGGCCAGAACTGATGTAGAGATCACAGAGACACACTACTAGTTTGTTTGGTTTTTGTGGTTTCTTAAGCTTTCTTTCTTATTGAGCTCAGGCTCAACTGCCCAGGGGTAAGCTATCACACTGGGCAGGGACCTCCCATATCAATTATTAATCAAGGAAAAAATATGCCCCACAGCTTTGCCCACAGTCCAGTTTCATGGAGACAATTCCTTAATTGAGGTTTACTCTTCCCAAATCACACTAGTTTATGCCAAGTTGTCAAGAAAAGAAAGAGAGAGAAAGAAAATCAGTAAGTATTCAATAATATTGAGACTGTTTGTAACAAGAGTCTTCAGTGTACCTGCTGATTCCTGTGAGCACCCCTTCATTATCCTGTATTTATGGAAGGAACATTTCTTTTGAAGCAGTAGGAGATCAAAGCAAGCCCATTCCTCCATGTGCCTTCTTAGACTTCATAAATGATCTAATGACAAAATTCCAGAAAATAACTTGGAATGGGGACAGTTAATTCTTAAAAAAATAAATAAATAATGTTTTATTTTATGAGCAATCATCTCTACTAGAATTCTATTCTTCTTTTCTTGAGCATAACTTATCACATATGGCACCGTGAGATATTGAGCCATCTTATATACATGGTAACAACTCTACCTAGAACTCGGTAACAAGAAGAGTCCAAAAGGCAGAGAAGCTGTGCCCACAGAGCCAGAGAGATCCAGACAGTCAAAATATACCTATGAATAATCTGGCAAACTATACTGATGCCGTTGTTCAATGATAAATTTCTTGTGTGTTTGTGTATTTGTGTATGCGCATGTGTATTTACATGTATGCACATATGCTTACATGTGTAATGAATGTGTGTTTACATGGTGTGTTTTGTGCATTTATACGTATTACCAAGTCTCCCTGTCAGTACAGCTGAAATGAATAAATGAATGAAAGGCATGGTATTAAGAAAAAAAAATCTTTAAAGTCCTTACATATTTTAAATGTATTGTGACCCCTGCACATAACTATTTTTTTTTTTTTACTTCAAAACATATGCTATCAAAAAAAGGTATTGGACAGGACATTTAATTTTAGTCATGGAAAAGCCAATGATAGCTGTGGGACACTGTACAGGTCATTTGATTATTTCAAAATTTGGATTTCTAATTAGTAAGTTGAGGATTATGATTCACTGAACTAAAAATTTCAGTGCCTTTTAGTGTTGGGTAGTGTTTATATGATAGAGACCTAGCAGTAACACACCACACACACACACACACACACACACACACAACTATTACATCACAGTAACATGAGAGAGGAAAGGTTCATTTGGCTTACAGTTTAGAGGATGCAGTCTCCCACAGCTAGGAAGGAATGACAGTTGGAACATTTCAGCCTTGGGTGAAGCCTGGATTGCAGCGTGGAGTGCAGCCTGAAAAAAGCTTGGTGGGTTAGGAAGGAAGCAGAGATAAACTGAAAATAAGGACAGGGTATTGTAGTAGTGGGGTTTCTTGGTCCCAGGCGGCCAGAGGCCCAGACCCACAGACCTGCTGCCTCAGACCCCTTAGCTGCTGCCACTGTTCAGGCCCCCAGAAATGACCCAGACGCTTATATTAACTTCATGCTGTTTGGCCTATGGCTGGGGCACACTGCTTGCTAGCTCTTATATCTTAACTCAACCCATTTCTATTAATCTATTTGCCACGTTGCCCTTGGCTCACCTGTGTTCCTTATATGTTGCTCCTTTGGGTTTCTGGCTTGATCTGTCTGACTCCGCCCTGCTCCTCCTACCTATGCTCTGATTTCTCCTACTTCTTCCATGGTGCCTGTCATGAGCCAAAACAGCTCCTTTATTTAAAGATTGAGATTCACAGCATACAGAAAGGCATTCCCACATCACTTCCCCCTTTCTGTCTAATCAAAAAGGAAGGTTTCAATTTTAACATAGCAAAATTACATATAACAAAATAGCCATCAAGCAAGAATTACAGTTATAATATATAGTCTATTTGTATTTAGCAAAATTAAAGAAAATACTCTTATCATCTACCTTATTTTTATGAATCTAAAGTTTCATATCCAATATACCTTTCAAATGACTAAGATAAACTGTACCTATAACTATCTAATCTTCAACTACATCAAAGACCACAGAAGGATATACTTACCCAAGTAAACCAAAAGTGCAAGCAACTTCTAAAATCTAGAAAGGACAGAGATGAAACCTATCTGCCTGGACAGTTACCCAAAGTTCCTTTATAAAGCTGGGGCATCCATCTTCAGCCTATAGGCCCAGAGTCTCTTTTCACTTCAGTGAAGCAGGAAATCTTTTTTGTCCATTCTGGTACCGTTCATCAGTCACTTTGTCTCGAGTCTTGAAGAGTGTCTGACAGTTTTCTCTGTAAAGTAGGAACCTGAAGGACCATCTCAGCTTGTTTTGCCAAAGTACAGAGGTCACCTTCCTATGGAACCTGCATGTCCACTTCTAACAGCATACTGTCAAGCAGTTAATATAAGAACAGGTTCATGTCCATTGGCTAACCAATGCCACAAATAGACTCTATATGGAGTTTCTTCGATGCCCATTTTTCTCTTGAAGAAGATTGGTGCTGCCAGGAGCAGATCTGTCTCACTGTCCAGAAAAGTCTAAGTTCTTAAAACATTTTAAATGCCATATTCTGTAGGTCTTAGAAGTATTTAAAGATTACCTACTCAATTGAAATGTATCTTTCTTTGTATACCTAAAAATCCTAACTAACCTAACTATAAGTTTGATTATCAAAGGTGACTATTAACCTTCATTTCTTAATTATACATTACAATTTTAAATCAGTTACATGAACATCATCCTTAGACACAAATTTCAAGAAAAAAACAAAACAAAACACAAACAATAAAAACATGAGCTCTTGTCTAAGAATGTCTTGAATAAGAGCATTCAGTAACACTTTATTATTTTGTCTGCTGTTTTGGTTAATTATTATTCTGAAAACTTTCTCTAATAGGATTGGCATCATATTTGGTGTCTTAGTTAGGGTTTCTATTGCTATGAAGAGACACCATGACCACGAAAGCTCTAATAAAGGCAAACATTTAATTGGGTGGGCTCATTTACAGTTCCAGTGCTTCAATCCATTATTATCATGGCAGGGAACATGATGGAGTGTAGGCAGACATGGCGCTGAAGAAGTGGCTGAGAGTCCTCTATAACAAGAATTCAACTCAGACACTGGGCAGTTTCCTGAGCATAGGAAACCTCAAAATCTGCCTCCACCATAATACATTTCCTCCAACAAGGCCGTATTCACTGCAACAAAGCCAAACCTCCTAATAGTGCCACTCCTTATGAGATTATGGGGGCCAATTATATTCAAACCACCATACTTGTTTTTTGTTTGAGTTTATAAGGGTTTCATTTCTCTTGTATCTGTGAGTTGTTAAGGCCACAACTGTGACAACTGCTGTGTTGCTGAAGAAGGGATTCAAGTTGTGTCAGGGCAACACTGAAGAATCACCTCAATGTCTAGCTGATCTGAAACAGTCTAGATCTTTTGTGTCCTGTCCTGACCATTACCCTTTATGTCCTCTGCATGGTGCTAGATGTTTTGTTTTTTTTTTTTTTGTTTTGTTTTGGTTTTTTTTGCCCGTACTCATTTGTTATTAGCATTTCTTGAGTGAGTGCTCAAGTTGAAGGAACTTCACAACAGTTTGAAACATTAAGCTAAGAAAGGTGTAACTGAAACTTAGCAGAACCTGTGGATCTCACTCTGTGCAATGGGGAAGCATAATAAAGACCCTATATATGCCCTGACCTTAGCGACATGTGAAGGTGCCTTCCTTTATATTGCAGCAGAGATCTTGCCTATGCATTAACTGGATGTGCATATGATTGAAATAATTATGGGAATAAATAATTATGGGAAGAGGTATGTGTAGAAGGGAATATGCAACCTATTTATCAATCAAAATAGAGAGTCACGCAAGTTATGCCCTTTAGCAACCACATCTTCCTTCTACTGAATCTCCAAAAGGAGGACCTGCACAATAATTAGGCTCAGAGAACTCCATCATGTGGTCTGCTGTACTATCCATCTTGACAGTATAGCCCTCTGGAATTCACTGCCCCTTCCCTCTGAGTAAAGTTATCTTGCTCTCTTTACACATCAGAATGAGCCCTGACTTAAGTTAAGAAGCTAAGAACCCGGAAAGAGCAAAGCACACTACAGGCACTCCTTGGAGAAAACTATTTCAGGAGTGACCTGGGGCCCCTGAAGGCTTTTCACTCTTTCCTTCATGCAATGGGAGACCTGACAACTGCGTTATACCCTTCTCCAGTCAAGCTGTAACTTCTGAAAATCCCTCTTAATCCAGCTTCAGGACCTATCTAATGCCACCATTAAAGAAACATACTTAAATTCCCTGGCCTAGTGGCTGAGACTGTTCAGCCTGACTTGGGATTCTGTTCCAAAAACTCAAACCATTCTTTGAGGGGTTGGAACCCCAGCCGGGCTGCTTACTATTACAATCTCAAGCGAAGTTTCAAAACATGGTTCACTAAAAGGAGTCACACCCCCTTAATAAGTAGTTGTGAGAATTTGAGCTGTGCATTTTGCAAACAAATAGTTATAATGGTTTTTGCGGTGTTATTTAGCACAATCTACAGCAGCCCACTAGACTGCACACTACCTATTCAGTGTTAACAACAGCAAACCACAGGGGCTGTGTCCAAACCATGAAGACTCTTAGAGGGAGGTATCAGAGGGAGGGACCGGAACGTTTTTGCAATGACAATGACAAATACTTAAGATGTTGTCCATTTTACAACACATATTAAACCCCTGTGGCCTGCTTGCTTTCAAATCACTGCATTTGATTTTATAAGGAGCCACTTACTTACTCCTCTATACCCAGACAGGGGGTATAGTGAACTGCTGTAGGGAGTAAGGGCCAGACTTCCCGCTGAGTGGCTCTGAGTCCCCAGCCCTCTTTCTTAATCTCCTTCTTAACTTTCCATCTGTCATTGTCCCCCCACAGCAGAAGCACAGCCAGTCCTCTGAGCTCCCCAGGGGCGCTAGGCTCCCAGGGCCAGGGCACTGAGGGCTGGCTGGGGCGGAGCTCGGCTTGCAGGAAGCCAGGACGAGGCGGCTGGGGCTTGGCCACGGGGACGCGCAGAGCTGGCGCGGATCTGCCAGCACGTGAACTCCACCTCCATGCTGGCTTGGCGCCTAGCGGCTGGGCTGCTGGTCTCCGCCCCGCTCCAGCGCCGCCTCAGCTCTCGGCATAGTAATCTCAGTTCCCGATCGCGCAGAGCGGGGCTCCTAGCTGCAGCGGACCGTGGATGTCCCCCAGCATCAGCGTGGTGGAGCCAGGGCTGGGAATACACGTGCGACTGGAAGCCTAGCACCGCGCAGGCGAAGGCCCATGCAGGGACAGCCCTCCAGGAGCAGGTAAGCAACCCTCAGCCGAAGAGGAGCCGCCCCCGCGGACACCTGGCCCAGTGGCCAGCCCTGGAACAGGAGCCGGCAATGTGTGCCCTGTGCTGGTGAATGTGGAATTCGGTCCCACATTTTGTTCGGAGATTCTTTGCCTGTTGCTCCATGTCCCCAGCCCATCTTGCTTCTCAGAAAGGGCTGTGTTCCCCGCAGGTGATGCATTTCTCTGCAAGATTATTGCTCCCTTAAGCTTGACCCAAAGGAAAAAGAGAAAAGCCTTCTGCTGCTTCTGATTTGGGAATTCTAATCCGTAGGATATGCACACAGGGAATATGCCAAGAGGGGTGTGTGTGTCTATGTTGCCTGTGTGTGCCTCTGTGTGCTTGTGCGTGTGGCATTTTTATTATTTTTCTATGATTATTTCCTGTTGGGTCAAAAACTGTCATATTCACTACTGACATGTTCACATGAGGGTATGTGTACTATTTATCAATACATTTGCATATATATTTGCTCTTTAGGTAGGAAGGGAGAGAGAAGGAAGGTTAGGCTCAGACTGATAAAAAGAAGTCATTGCTGAGTGTCTGGAGGTGAACTTTGGAACCACAGTAAATCAAGGCAGGGACTAGAGGTGATAAACACTTCTCCGGGTAGATTATAGCAAAGGTCTGAGATGTTCATCCTGTACACAGCAAATCTTGCTTCCCAGACAGATGGGAAAGACAGGCATAGGCAAGATTTTCAACAGTGTACAAAAGGGAAGGGGAGAAGGGAGACTCGGCACTAGAAAGTAAATTGGGGTGGAGGGAAGGCGGATCAGGCTTCAAGGGCTTTTGAAGGGGTGTTAGGAGAGATCAGTAGTTGCATGTGGGCAGCTCAAGGTTAGGATGATATGAGAGCAGCTGGGGGTGGGGGCAAAAGCCTGGAGTAGGTGGGAAGGAAGGGAGCTTTAGGTAGCTAGCTAGCAGCCACCTTTTCTGAAGGTGTCTCCTTCCTTCCGTTTTCACAACACACTTGTTTAAGATCCATAGGTCTATGCTTTCATTTTATTTTTTCCTGGAATCTGGGTCATGACACAACTGGAAGAGACTGAAGTGTTTACAACACCAGAAAGATTTGGAAAGGGAGTGATTAAGGCTTTAGCTTCATGAAATATTTCCACAGCTCTTGGCGTGGGCTTTTGTTTGTTCTCGCTGGTGATTCTGCATATCTTACCTTGATAACGCTTTGAGCATACTTCTCCCAAAAGAGCCTATTCCAGTTATAAACTATTCTTTCTTTGCCATTGTGTTCAGCACTGGTCTGCCTGAGTAACAGTTGTGGGAATAAAGACACATGAGTCACAGTAGAAAGAAGATCTCTATTGCTTGCCTCAAATGGCCCGAGTTTATGTAGAGAATGTTGATTATGTTCATTGATGAAGAGTAAGCAAGAACTGGTTTGCTTTTACTTCAAGTTTGACTGGTTTGTGTGTGTCTGTGTGTGTGTGTGTGTGTGTGTGTGTGTGTGTGTGTGTGTGTGTGTGTATGTGTGTTGTGGAAGGACTGTACTGACTGTAAACAGGAAAACAATGTAGTAACCACCACTGCTATCACCAGTCTAGACATTCTATCAGAGCCAGGAATTCAAGGAGACACATGTAACCTGCTGTGGTGTGGCGAGGTGTCCCCTAATCACCAAGTACTGCTGGAAACATGGCCCAGCACAACATGGCACATTCTTAGAGTGGAGGGATAAAGCACTAGCCAAATCAGGCCAACCTCAGTTGGTAAGGAAGTGTACTTCCAGCAGAATGTACTACAAATTTGAGTATTTAAATTGCCTCAGACTTTCCCAGCACAGTAAGTTCTTGCAAATTTTTCTTGATTATTTCTGAAATATATGTTTAAAAATGTATTTAGAAAGAACTGTCCTTCACTGTTACAAAATCTTCCACTTAGAGGGAAGCTGTTAAATATCAGTCATAGAATCACAAGATGATAGAATCCTGGCATGTCTGCTTGCACTGGGGCTCTCCGCCCTTTACACACGCCTTCATTCAGCCAACCAGTCACTTGCTCAACCATGCAGTCAATATGTATGTTCTTGAACAAGGCATGGCCTTCGAATCTGAAACAGAAGAATAAATAAGACACCGTCTAAGCTTACAGCCCTTAATGAAGAGATGGATGATGAGAGCTAAGGCACTGTGGGTAGGAACTTCAGAGGCCTGGTTGAAGAGGTGAGGAGCACAAGGCAAGTTTCCCAGGAACCAAAACAATGACAGCTGCTCCCCAGGTTTAGGGGAGAGGGAAGGGCCTTAAGTAAGCAGAGACCTAGGAACGCACTCCTGTAAGTCCACAAAGGTATAAGGTGGTGAAAGAGAAGGGAGCAGTCTATTGCCAAGTTCAGTCCAGAAGGGCTCCTAGGTCAGCCTTCAGGAAAACCTTTTGTTTGGAGACAGTGAATCTATTCATAGTGGGGCTTCTAGGTTGTGTTTACCCAGATCTATATTCCCTAAAGATCTACAGATCATAGCTTAATTTGCAATTGTCTGCTCGGAGGAAAGGTTTTTGAGTAAGCTATGACTTTCTGGGCCTCGGCTGCTTCATCCCCAGTGTCTGTCACCACTTTGTATGTTGTAAACATAAGGAGAGAGAGGAGAGATGAGTTTATAGAAATGAATTTTAAAAATAAAGGAAATCTTTTGTTTTTCTTTTTAATTATATTTGTATTTATTTGTAGTTTATCTATTTAATTTGTATTTTTACTCATTTGAGACATGATCTTGCTCTATAGAACTGACTGCCCTTTAATGCACAATCTTCTACCTCAGCCTCTCACGTTTAATAAAAATAGGCATGCACTACCACATCCAGCTTAGAAATCTTATTTTTTCTCAGGGATAAAGGATGGGTACTAGTGACTACAGAAAGCATTTAAATATCTCAAATGGCTCCATAAGCCACAGTGCAATCAATAGGTAACAATTCTGGAAAATGGATCAAAGAAATCCCAAAAGACACAGAAATTTTTGTTAATTTTTAAGTGAGATAGTTATATCAACCCTATACTGATCAGTAAGTGACCTTCTAGGCTTGGACTTTTCAAACACGAGGCACAAAATGTCCGTGGAATCAGTTTAGTGAGTGGGATCGGCATTTTTATTGTTTAATATACCTGGGAGTAAGTTAACATATAAAGGTAGATGTTACAATGTGGTTTCTTGGTCCTGGGCAGCCAGAGGTCCAGACCCACAGACCTGCAGCCCCAAACCCCTTAGCCACCTGCCGCTGATCAGGCCCCCAGAAATGATTCAGACATTTAAATTAACTTCACACTATTTGGCCTATGGCTCAGGCACATTGCTAGCTTGCTCTTACATCTTAACTGAACCCATTCTCATTAATCTGTCTGTCACGTGGCTGGTGGCTCACCTGTGTTCCTTACATGTTGCTCCTTGGGCGGCTTACTAGATCTGCCTGACTCCGCCCTGCTTCTCCTACCTATGCTCTGATTTCTCCTCCTACTTTTTCTATGGTACCTGTCATGGCCCAAAACAGCTCCTTTATTTAAAGATTGATATTGACAGCACACAGAAAGACATTCCCACATCAGGTAGATGCAGTCCAGAGGAGTTTTAAATAATATGTTTATATGTAAGTACATAATAAACCATAATTTAAGTGCATACCTCCTGCTTTCTGTTCTAAATTGTCTGGGCGCTACTGCTTTAGGCGATAAAGATAGACAGGCTTCACAATGACAAGATTCAGGCTTTTATGTACTGTCCTGAGTAGCAGAGCTGCATCATTGAGAAGGCAACACTGGGAATCTAACTAACTGTGCCAATAGAAATTCAGAGAACACGGCCCTCAGTGCAGAATTCATAAGAAAAGCTTCAGCAAGGAGTTGAAGCTTGAGTTAGTTTGCTTGCCAATGACGGTTGGATTCAAGTGGGTAGTGAGGAAAGGGTGGTATGTAGATGTGTGGAAAATAGATATTTACTATAGAGAAACCATCAACATATGAATCATCTCCCAGTTTCGCGTTTCTCACTCCCTACTCTCCATCCCCAAGCCACTCTGCCTGGCAACAGCACACTCACTAATGTAGCAAAGCTCTGGAATACTGCACACTACTGCACACTATTAGTGACTTGGGTACTTCCTACTGTATCCAAGAACATTCAACTTGCTCTCCCTACATATTCTGCTCTATGACATTTGTCCTACACCTTTCCATTTCTTTCCCTACCCTACAAGTGCTATCTTATTCTCTGTTTCTCAATATATAGCACTTTATGGTATTGCTTATTTTATAGCTAAAATTTATTTTCTTAATACTTCTACTTTAAAGAAAATCTAGCTAGAATGGTCCTTACAACATGAATCTACCCCTTCCTGCCATTTTTTTCCTGTTGCAATGGTTTCCTGGTTGGACCTCGATTCAGTTGAATATGATAATTGAACTACTGACTATTGACAAGATGTACCAAAGTGTCGCATGACTCATAATGCAGAACACAGCAACAGTCACTCCAACAGAGGGAGCAGGGGGAAGTCTGGTGATCAAGTTCAAAAAACAAAAAACAAGCACCCATCATGAACAGAATTCCAGGCCACTGGCCATTTTGTGTGTGTGTGTGTGTGTGTGTGTGTGTGTGTGTGTGTGTGTGTGTGTGCGCGCGCGCGCGCGCGCGCGCGCACGCGCGCGCGCGTGCTTTGACTCTTATCTTAGTGCTTAAATATTTGTGTGAAATTCTTTGGTTGGCAAGATTGCTCAGTGGATAAAAACACATGTCACTTATTCTAGTGAACTCTTCTGTTTCCACATACTTGAACGGGAGAACCTCCAGTGACTGCATCTCCTATCCCAGGCATATACTGAAGAAAAAAAGGAAAGAAGAATGGGAGGGAGGGACAGACAGAGGGAGGGAAAGAGAAATGAAGAAAGAAAGGGTGGTAAAAATTAGTGTTAAAAAAGGCAGTTAACACCTGCATGCTCTGCTCTGGGCCTAATGGTTATTGTGAAGAGAAATAGTCCCAGAAGACAGATTTTTTTTTTTTTTTTTTTTTTTTGCCCCTGAAAAGTCTTTGTCTTTCTCTGATCTCTTGTTGTCTCTACTCTGGAATAAAAGCAAGTTGTGATATAGACCCCTTTTGAATGAAGCTTTGCTTTTACTCAGAACAATAGCCCTAAGTAAGAGATTCACCAGTACGACTTCATCGATTTAGAGTCAACCGTGAGAATCTCAGTGTGCTTTCCTCCTGCGTCCTAGACAACATGTTCATCCTCCTTTCCTGTAGTGGAGTGTTGAGATTGGTAGTAATTCGACAGTTTATCATTCAGTTCAGGGTGGGATGTTGATATTGGGAGCTTCATCTGAATTGAAAATACATTCTTGAATTCCCTGGGGAAAATGTCTATATGATCTTACAGCTTAAATGACTTACGTGTGTTGAATGCCAATGGGAAAATTACTCACAACTTTTTACCTGGGCATGTGTTGGAGTTAGCACCACAAGGATAATACTCTAGTGTCCAAGCTTGTGATTAGATTTTCTTATTTTGACACTGGCCATGACTTAAGACCAGATCATTAATGGCAGGCAGAAATAACTGATCCATGGCCAGAAGGATAAAGGAAATGAGCTCTTGGTTCTAATTCCAAATCTAGAGGTGGAGCTTAGAAATCTGTAATTTTTTTTAAAGGTTCCCAAAAGATTCTGACAGCCACATTTAGGACCACTGTATAGTTTCAGAGGAGCCCCTGTGAAGTCTGTAGCATGTTTTCAGTCACATTAGGTTAGAGCCCAGGCACAGGGCCTGCTGATGGTGGCAGTGGCAGTGATGGTATACTATCAGAGTCCCTTCCTTGGAGGCGAGGAGAAGAGTCTAATTATGTAGTGTTTCCTCTCAAGCTGATGGTGAGTGAAGTATGCCTTTCTAAATCACAAGCAAAAATGGATGATGACAAACAGAAAAATATCTCTGTGTTTTATTCAGTATCTCTTTCTTGCATAGCCACAATTTAGAATGAAATCTGGAACCCACACCCAACTTTGCAATGTGGAGAATCTGTATATGATATGATGTACTCACTGAGGATGTGTATGGGCAGAGCCAGTTTCATTTCAGACCATCTCTGTCCCTATAGTTCAAGGTGTTAGAAAAACTGTGGAGATCAGCTGGATGGTGTTGAGCACACCAGGTTCCATTCAGAATGTTTAATTCCTGGATCCTAAAGAGGATGCATACCACTCTTGCTACTGCTAGCAAGTTTTCTGTAGTCTGGATTCACAACTTGGAAACATTCAAAACCAATAAATATTTAAAAAAGGAAGGAAGGAAGGAAGGAAGGAAGGAAGGAAGGAAGGAAGGAAGGAAGGAAGGACAATTCAAAGGCATCTCTAGCACCTGCATAGTGTTACTAATTGAGTGACAGCTATCCCAGATCCAAGCCTCCTTCAGAACTCACATTCACATTTGCACCTTGCAATTTTCTTAAGAAAAGGAAAGATTAAGAGAAGATATTTTAAGCGTGAACTGCAAACAAACCATTAAAGTAGTAGACCTAGTTTGTGAAGAATAAGATGTCGATAGATTTTTAATTATTTTTCAGAGCTGTTGATTATAAATAGCTTAAATGTTAAGTAGTATCAATGGGACGTTCTTTATAACATATGCAAATTTGCTTAAGCGAGTAGAGTCCTTGTGTTAACTCTGTTTTCTGAGGAATGGGATCATCTTCATTTTAGCACTTGTGGACCATTGATTTCTGAAGTGTAATCGGCTCTGTCCAATCACTCCCCTTAGTGAGTACAGTGCACACATTTTCCACCTTGCAGAATTTGGCATTGCTTCCAGATATTCATTCTGAATTGTGGCCCTGTAGAAGAGAGATACTGAATTTAAAAAAAAGACTGCTTGTTAGTCACATTCTGTGTTAGCCTGTGATAAGAGTGTGCTTTCCAATAAGTGTTTATAAATTGTTAAAAAAAAATATAAGCATTGTTCATTGTGAGTTCCACTGTCAAATTTGGTCTTTGTCTCTGCTGTATGGCATAAGAAATAAATGCTCATTTCTTCTAAGTTATTTTCTCATATACTCAATCGTAGGTTGAAGCTCTGCTATTTCTACAAACCCTCCTTGATTCTTGAGCATTGGGTATGAAATTGTTGAATATATAGCATGAATATTTGATGTGTGCTTACCATATCATTAATTAAGAATGCCTTTAAAAAAACTTCTATAAGATATTTCTCCTTAAAAATGAAAAATCAAAATGAAGTAAACGGAATTTTAAGTGGAGGTTGCTTTTGTTTTTATGCTGAACATTTTCTGAGCCAGAGAACAGAAACCTGCCGGGTTTGTGGGGTATAGGCTGCAATCTGAGCAGGGGTGTGAAATGGCTCTGCAATCCCCACCACCTCAGCATGATTTCTTGCCCATTGTTGTTTAGAGCAGATGAAGGCATCTCAGAGATTATTACTTCATGGGCCTTGGGTTTTCAGATATAGGTACCAGCTTAGACACTGAAACCCATCAGTCTGTAGGCCAGCAAAAGCATCTCAGCCTGCAGCTACTTGCTTTTCATGAAATCAACATACAAAAAGATGAGCTTTATTATAAAAACATGAAATACTGGCCCACGTTCTCTGGGTTGGCACAAAACAGCTGCATGTGTTACCGTCTCCACTTCCCCCTGCTGTCCTGACCTTGAGGTTTCCTGTAAATCACTTGTACTCAATCCTTCCACCTTATTCTGAAATGCACTTAGGACTCAATAGTATGGGTCTTGGAACTCTGGGCTAGGCTTTCCAAAGGAACCACAGAAATCTAAAATTCCATGTCTCAACTAACTTTCACAAAGTGGTGTGCTTAAATGTTTCCATCTTCAAAATATGTAGATTATATAAAAGCTTAATGAATGCAAATTGAGTTGACCTAGTCTGGGAGTAGGAGTAGTTTTATTTTTCTTTTGATTGGTCGATTGCTTGATTTTAAATGTCTTGAAATTGAAATCATTATCAGGTTTTTATAATTATTTTTTCTTCCTATAAAAGAGCCATAGCTAAGATTTTGTCTTAAATTGCTTTACATAATTTTAAGTGTATCATGTTTATATAAAACTTTATATGTTTATATGCCACATTTGCATAGCCTTATGAAAGCTCAGAGCAAATCCTAGTCTTTGGAGTAGGGGTACTTGAGTTAATCTTCCAAGAGTAGCATGGATGCATATCCCAGTTCCTGTCTGGGTCTTGTAAGTTGAGGTATGTTCTTTAAGATGACAGCTGACTGTGCATACAGCCCTTCTCTGAAGCTAGTCATTAATACAGTTGCCACTGAGCAGCAGAATCCTGCTGTTGATATGGATAGAGTTGAGGTGACTTTGTCAGGATTGATAGATTTGTGTTGCAAATAAAGACAGATATCTCTTTGCTTGTTTTTTTTTTTTTCTTTTTCTTTTTTTTTTTTTTTTTTTTTTTTAAGACAAGATTTTCTGTATCCCAAGCTGGTCTCTAACTATCTGTATAGTGAATTGGAAACGACCTTGAACTTCTGATCCTTCTGCCCGTACATCCAGAATGTTGGGTTACATACCAGGTCTGTAATATTGAGAATCAAATCCAGGACTTTTTAATGTTTTTAGGCACTCTGCTAACTAAAATGTACCTCTTTGAGACAACAGGATCCTAATGTCAGGCCAATCTTTTGGTAGCAAAAGCTGCTTCAATAGCTCTGAAGTCTCTAATCCTTTCTCAACTTTCCTTCCTTGTGAGCACTTCGCAAGCCACCCCCACATCAGACCTCCCACCTCCCTTCTAAAAACATCTCCTCATCTAATTATTAATCCTAAAAGTGTCGGTGCTTTGGCAGCTTCATGCCAAGAAGACAGTGCTGAGAATAGTATCATTTGAAGGGAATAGAGGACACAGGGCTGCATCCACTCCTGGCTCTCTGGAGAGGCACTGTGTCCTTGTGCCATAAGACATGTATAACTATAGGTGCTATGCCCTCTGAGGTGTGGTGGTAACATGTAGGCTCGTGATCAATAAAATTCTTCAGAGATAGTTATTTTTTTTTAAGTTAAGGTAATATAAGTTTAATATGTTTCCTAAGAAACTGATCTGTAGATCTCCTACTAATTATTTTGATGTTTGAAATTATAGTGATGACTGATTAAAAGACTATACCCCTGTAAGTTCTGTGAATTCTGAGTGGAGGGCTCCTGGAGGTAATAATGTAAGCCAGGATGGACTTGGAATATGTCAGCTCCTTTTTGCTTTATGGATTTAAGAGAAGCATTGCTGGATTTATTCTGGAGCTGGCTTTTAAAATGTGACTGGGGAAGGCTCTGATTGGAGGAAGTGCAGTTCAGTGGTCACAAGTCAAAGAATACTGAGCCTGTGCTATGTGCTAGGGATCCAGAATTGAAAAAAATAGACTTAAGGATTTAAATAATCCCCAGGACTCCAGGAATACTTCTGTCAGAAACTGATTCACCAAAGTTACAATGAGCCTGGCCAGGATCTCAGGAAATTCCCTAATAGCCCAACAACAGCATCCCTCCTCTATGCCCTGCATCTCTTCCTTCCTGTGGGCACTGACAGTTAAGCTAAGCTTCGTGCATTTTCATATCATAGTTTCACCACATGCGTGCTTCACCCGTGTTCCTTCCTTCTCTGTAGGCCAACCTGAAAACAAAAGTCATTCTCAGTCTAGTCTTAAGGCTTTAGAAAATAAAATTTCAGACATTCAGACACATGTGTCTTCAACTGTATGTTAAAGTTATTCTCTAACTGTTTAAAGCAAGAAACAGGACAGGTGAGAGCATTGAGGTAGACAGAAGAAAAACCCTCCAGTTTCTACTGGTGACTAGCATTAGCACAGAACATCTCTTCCGTGAGAATTTGTCACAAACTTTGTGAAATTCAAGAAAATAGCTACAAATAAGCAAGAGTGGCATTATATATAATCATTTTATTATCAAAAAAATATAGCAGATGTTAGATCTTCATTATTCTGATGATGAACCATTGCTAGAATTGCTGGTGATGCTCCAGTAAATGTCAGTGTTTAGTGGCCATTGGTTCAGTTGGCTGCTTAGACTTGGGGACAATCTTTACCCTAGAGCCTCATGACTGGGACTCCTGTTCCAGAATGCTGGAAATGTCCAGCTGTTTCCGTAGCTGCTCTTTAAAAGGCTGCAGACCCTCTTGTATTGTTCCCTTCCCCCAACTTGGTACTGCCCATGACTCTTCTGTGGGTCTCCTCTCCAGGCCACAAACCTAGTAATTGAAGTAATGATGCACACTTCTGGCCTCCAGAATTTTCCTAGGCTCATTGTTACCACTTGTAATCTAATTTGAGAGGGAGATGCCCTTGCTTTATCACCCAAATGGAAGAGAGGAAGCTAAAGGGCAGGGTGCCACTTCTGTAGTGAAAGAGCAACCAGACCTGTGGGGGCCATGTGAGATGCGATGGAGAGGGAGCAGGAGCTGAAAGACACCTAGTAAGCTCTCAGCAGTGTTGTCTCCAGGCAGTAGGAGAACTCTAGTGTGTTACATTTATCAGGTTTTTCTTTGTTTGCTTTTGGATTATAATTGCAAGTCATATAACTCTCAAAATATTCTTCCAGATTCTCTGTCAGTGTCATTTTGCTGAACCCATTTGTTGTGAAAGCTCCAAGTTTGTACTATTCTTACCCCATTTTAAAAATGAGAAAACAGTATAAAAAACTATACCGGAGGGAGTCCTCTCTAGGAAGAGTCATGCAGCTACAAAGCTAGCTTCCCGATGCCATGCTGTGCTATCTCTCAGAAATTATCAATACAAAGGACTAAACAGGATGCTATGTATAGATTTGTTCCAACTTGGATTTCATTTCATGATGATATGAAATAAAATAAAAAAATATAAAAACTTCTGAAATAGTCATAGACATATTTTTTAGTAAATGAGTAAGTTCTGGGACAAGCCTCTTAAGTCTGTAAATCATTGTATAGGCAATAAAACCAGTAAACATGACTTTATCAGAATATCCAGGTAACACATATGTTCAGCAAACAACATTTTTTTGTTTCTCAAAAGCAAAATTAAGTGAATTCTCTGAAGTCACGTGCACAGGCAGTACACACATGTGAGCAAGCACGTGAACTCTCACATGCACAGCAAGAAAAAGCCAGGGCTGTGCTTTGTTGAACTTGCTGTGGACTTTGGACTTAGGAACTATTTATAGAACTGGTGTTTCCGAGATTGATCTTTTAGTCTTAGACATGCATTACTCAGAAATGTTAAGCAATACTGTATGATAGCTTATAGCTAAGTGAAAACCGAAAACTGGAAAAAAGAAAAATTGCAGTCTTTAAACTTTACTGCCAGGCAAATACTAAGGTCTCTGTTGTTCTTTGCAGCATTCACTATGGAATCAGGGCCTCATACATGCAGTGATCTGTGGTTCTGATGCAGTAGTTGAGTCGAAATATGTTGATCTCTGTCAACTTTGAAGATGAAAATTATTCTTTAAAGTAATTAGTATTTTCTTAGTAAAGAAGAAATTGAGGGAATTCCTCTTAGGGCTGGTATTGTCTTAATCCTTGCCCTCTAAAAGTCTTTCACCAACACTATCTTGTCAAAACCCTCTGTGTTGTAAGAGGTGGTGGCAGAAACTGTGCTCTACTGTGTCTGGAGACTTCCAGAGTGGCTTATGAAATGAACTTAGATAGTCGTGGTTTACTTCTAAGTTTAACCGTTAGGAAAATATGTCTTTTCAAACCATGTGACAAGCATGCCAAACCTGCGATTTTATGGGTAGTATCTTTTTTCTTAAATAGGTCAAGTCAGTAGCTAAAGTCTGCCTAATAAAAATATTCACTAAAAATTGGTTTAGGTTAGTAGTATGTAGACGAAGATCAGTGTAAATCTGATAGAAATACGCAGTTGGCAGAGGAGGCTGTTTACCTTGGAACTGACTGGATTTTCATTCAGTTCCTATGGTGCTATCAGCTCCAATGCCTGCCCTCCCCCCTGTCCTTCACAGGTTTTATCTGTAGCCATGCTCTATATTTGTGGAGTTAAGATGCCCCTGACACACAGCCTTCTTATCTGTACCTTCTGCTCACCCGTAAGTTTGCTTTCATTCACTTAAAGGTGGATTTTTAAGGAAATGCCCCATGGAATGCTCATGCTCTAGACCACTGCTGTGACCCTTGGTGTGTGTGTGTTGGGGGGGGGGGTGTCAAATTATTTTTTCACTGAGGTCACCTAAGACCATCAGAATGCAAACACAGATATTTACATTATAATTCATAACAACAACAAAATTATACTTATAAAATAGCAATGGAAATAATTTATGATTGGGGGTCACCATAACATGAGGAGCTGTATTAAAGGGTCACAGCGTTAGGAAGGCTGAGAACCCCTAATTAAGGTAGTATAGACACAGAGGAAAGCTGCAGATATCAATGCTGCTGTCTGCAGCGTTCTGTGAGGGTGAACCTCTGCCATTCATACTGAAGACAAAGCCCTTGTAAGTCCTGGACCTCTGCCATAATCTTTTCTTTGTCATTCCTGGACGCTTAGAGATCTTCAGTAGGAAGTTCCTTCATTGATAAAATGCTCTGGAAGTGACTCATATCACAAACCTCAAGGTGTGTTCTGAAGGACAGTATTTTGAGCACAGACAAAGGGGCTCTATTTTCACAGTTAGACATACAGACTCTGAAGCCACTTCAGATACAATAGGAAAAGCTGGTACTGCTTTGGGGGTGTAAGGTAATTCGTTCTTGTTCAGTTGGAGATTTCACAAGGCTGATCGAGACACATATGGGAATTCAGTATATCAGTTTCTTGAAACCTTTAAATTTTATTTTATTAAAAAATGTCATTTTTATCTATGTATCATCCTGCTCTCCCTCCCTTCCCTCCTCCCAATCTCTCCCAGTCAGCCTTCAACCTTATCCCTCCCCATCCACCCATCCACTCCCTGAAAAGGGCAAGAAGTCCCAAGGAGGGTCAGCCTAGCGTGGCATATTCACTCCAGGCAGGTCCAACCCACTCATCCATTTACATTGAGATGGGAACGAGATTTCTGTAGTATTAAATTACTTTTTTCATGTAAACTATCCCTTCACTCCAATAAATGATTAAGATGTAACTATTATCAGGGCTGTTTTTCCTTGGGAATTTGCCCTCTGGAAACATTTGTAACCATTCAATGCTCCTGAGCTCAGTGAACATACGTTTCCACAAGCATCTGTGTGATGTCACATCAGCTTTACATGGCTGGCAATTCCTGTGATTTGAATTGGTGAAGAGGAAATGGCTGTGGTTTCCTGCTGGAGTTTCTGTGCAGTAGTGAAATGAACAAACAGGAGAGGGCAGAGCCCTGGGGCTGCCTGCCCACACGCTGTTGCTCTTGGCTCTTTTGTGAACAACAGGAAGCCAACATTTGTACTTTACTGATTTAAGCTTATGTTCACTAAGAACTAACTTGTGTGCTAGTGTGGACAGTGTTCAATGAAAAGAGTATCCCTCCCTTTAAGGGGTAAAATCCTAACAAAGAAAGTAAAATATCAATAACTTCGACAAAGGAAAAATGAAGCAGTCACAGGATAATTGATTTATGTTTACTAGAAACACATTGTAATAAACCTGATTGTTTGCAAAATTTTAATGTTATATTTTATTGTTAGTAAGCATAACCCTTCAAGTAGCATCATATTTGGACATGCTTTAAAGGAAAAACTAGTGAACTCCGGTAGTTTGGGTGCTGATTGGTAAACTGGTTATTTTTGAGACAGGACCTCACCATGTTACCTAAGCTGGTCTTAAACTTACTTTGTAGCCCAGACAGTATAGAACTCAAGACATTTCACTTACCCCAGCCTCTTGAGTATTGTGGTTACGGGTCTGTGTGACCATTCCCTGCTACGGATAGTTTTTAAATCTAGTTATTGAACCAAAGTAGATTTATTTTTTGGCAGTTTTTCTGTTATCTTAGCATGAACCAGACTCCCAGGTCCTCAACTCATTACTTAATGTATGTGTGTGTGTGTGTGTGTGTGTGTGTGTGTGTGTGTGTGTGTGTGTAAATGAGTATGCAGGTAAGCACTCAAAAGCCAAAGCCAAAGCAGGACATCCATTGCCTTTCCCATGGCTAATAACATTATTTCCTTGAAACAGTCTTTCACTGAACTGGAAACTCACAGCTTTTTTTCTGGACTGCTACTTAGTGTGATCTCAGGGTCCACATGATTTCCCTTCAATACTGGGATTATGGCATCTGTACCTAGCTTGTCACAGTTTTACATAAGATGCTAGGGATTTAAACTGAGGTTAAATTCTGGCCCAGTCTATTACTTCTGGTGTGAATGAAGGAAAACATCATATTCTAAGCTCCTGTCACTAAAGGGATGATATATAAAATTATATACTTTAATAACGTAATAATATTTCCCTTTATATTGTCATAATTTTAAAAATATGTGTATTTTCATATATGAGTGTTTTATCTGCATGTGTGCACGTACGTGTGAGTATGTATGTATGTGCCACATGCCTCAGTGCCTGGTGTGGACAAAAGAGATTACTGGATACCCTGGAACTGGAGTTACAGACTGTCATGAGCTGCCATGTTGGTGCTGGGAGCTAATCTGGATCCTCTGCAAAAGCACCAAATGCTATTAACTGAAAAGCCATTTCTCCAGTTTCTATGATAATGTTTTAAATAGCCATGCATGGAAAAACATTTATAACCCACCCCATCCATACTCTGACTAGGAAAAGCTTAATGGGAACTTATTGTGGAAACTAAATAGCTATAGCAAAACACAATGGTGAGTTTATTCTGTTTTGCATCCTGTACATAGTAGGAGCCCCTAGTCGCTTTTACAACCATTTAGTGTATCTATTGTCATTTCTGTATGTCCAGGAGATCCATGCATGAACTATTTCAACATTTCATTTATATCACTCAATTCTATCCTTCCTAAAGCCAGCAAATAAAAATGAATTGTTTAAACAAGTATCCATGAATGAAAACCATTGAAAAATTTAAAATCCATGAAAAAAGAAAGACGGTATGATGGTTTAATTGGAATTCTTTTGCCATCCCCAAAATGTAAAATTAGGCAACAATACATGCCTCAGTTGTGTGGTGATATATTGTATATTTAACGGAAATTTTCTAGAATATCAGAGGACAGAGTCACTCACAGAGCCAAGCCATTAAGGCCAGGGAGTGATGACCCATGCCTTTGATCTCATCACTCCAAAGGCAGAGATCCTTCTGTATTTCTTTGAATTAAAGGCCTAAAAGCCAGGCAGTGGTAGCTCACACCTTTAATCCTTGCTCTAGGAAAGTTGTAAGAGGAATTAAGACAGCTGGGCAGAGGAAGAGAAGGGAGAAGTTGAGCTTTCCCTGCCTCTTCCCTGTTAAACTGAAGAGAGGGAGGCTGGCAATCAGAGGATTCCTGGAGACAGGCCTGAGGAGTGGAGTCGGATGGTTGAGAACGAGCTGTGGTTTGTTTCTCTGTCTCTCTGATATTTCAGCTTTTCCTCAATATCTGGCTCCAAGTTTTCATTAGAATACCAAATAGAATTTGTGCGATACAGTTGCATTGGGGAATCTGTTTGTCAACTCTGATCTTATAAACACTTTGGTGGCAGCAGTAACTTGCCTGTAACTTTGGCTGGAGAGGCAGTACATCCTATGTGCAGGAGAACAAAGACTTGCTTCTTACCCAAAACAAATAGAGAGAACAGACATAACCAAGTAGAGGGGGAGGGAGCACTGAGTATAGCCTTACTGTGGAAGTAGAGATATTTCGATTTTTAGGATTATGATAGCAAAGATTCAGTTAAAAAAAAGGGGGGGGGTAGAAAAACCCTGACAACAAGTATAAGCAAGAACATGAGTCACGGGGGCCTCTCTCATTTTGCTAGTGAATACCTGAGGTTCTGGGACTGCAGAGGCTCTTAGATTTCTATAGTTATAAAGGTTGATCTAAGCTAAATCAGCATTAGGGTGAAATGTATTTAGCTCATTAACTGAGCCGCTATCATGGCTTCTAACATAGAGCAACCACAATGCTGTTCTCTCCCTGTTTGCATAGATGACTAACTGGTAGCTCCCTATTACTGTGCAGTGTTTTGAAACCATTTCACAGTATATGTCATTAGCCTGGACAAAGACCAGGTCTCAAATTTGAAACATGGCTTCTATTCATTGTGTATTGAATATCAGTGACATTTTTTTTAAAAAAGGCAATCAAGGGCTATCTACTCTTGATTGTGGTGATGGTCATACCTTAAATATTTCTCATAATTCATAGACATGCATCCCATAAAAGAGTAAGTATAACTGTGTGTGGATTGTTTTCATTATTAAAAGCAATAAAAATCCAACTTAGAATTGTGGCCTAGAGTATAGTAGCCTCTGAACATTGTATATACATATAGAAATGTGAGTCATCTGGAGAAAATGCATATTCTGATCCTGTTACAATGAACCTTAGGTTTGAGCTAACAACTCCATTGCCTAGGATAACTCATGTTACTGCTCGAGTGAGCACGTGTGTGAGCATCATGTGTAGTGCATCTTCTGCTGCCTATGATTCAGGCATTCAGACTGGGGAATGATGCCTTCCCATGTTTCTGACTCATGAAAAGTGTCCTGCTTCCTGTTGAACTATTTAGAGTCCCCTTAAGATGTGGAGATTCTAGCCTAGCACCAAAGAAGGACACATGTCTCAGTAACTATCACCCAATCAGACGCTGGCAAATCCGGTAATCAAGGTTGCTTCCCCGCTTTGAGGCGAGAGAGGAATATCAGGAAAGGATTATTTCACAAAGACTGGCATGTTTCCAGAAACTTAAATTTCAGTAATTCTAACCTCTTTGAGAAATGATTTCTTCCTGTCATTCCCACCAGTTTTCTCCACACAGTGCCAATCTCTGTACACAGTACAATCTCAGTATTAGTGCTTTGTGATGGATGAGGATGCAAGGGAAGAAGGGAGGCAGGGAAAAACAGGGTCAAAGTAAGCAACACCTGTGACAAAGCCCAAGCTGAGGAGTCCACAATCTGCCACGTATTACACCTGGAATGATGTCTCATTGGCTGCAGTCCAGATAGATTACTGGAAGCAATGTTTTAAAGTGGTGTTGGAAGCACCATGAACAACTGGAGTTTTTTCACCATAACGAGCCACTGAAGGGTTTTTGAGCTCAGATTAATGGGATCAGACTGGTTTCAAGAGGATGTCATTTGACACAGCGAGACTGTGAGATACCCACATCAAGCCTGCCTGGGGATCAGCAGCCACTGTGCTATTCTATCTGGAGAGCAGGAGGAAAAATCGAGGATGGTGCTGAGTGCTACACTTCAGCAAGCCCCAGTGCCTGAAGCTGTGGGTATCAGTGGAGTCACTAGGAATGTGTGAGGAGGACCTGAGAGCTGTGCAAGAATGACTGAGTCTCAGCTGTTACATCAGATACCAAGTTACAAATACTTGTGGCAGAGATGAGACAGCAGTTGGTGACTTCATGACTAGAAGCAGGAAGGGTGCCCAAACCACCAAATGACAGAGAAGACATCGGTGCTGTTAATGCAAACAGAGATGCCAAGAGGGAGAGTCACAGTGGGTAGACTAGCTGTAAAGCCAGCATACAGATACAGCCCTCCGTTCAGCAGTCCAGCTGAGCACGGAGAGCTAACAGGAGCTAGTAAGAGCCCTCTAAACTCAGCCTTGATGCTGTGATTCCCAAGAAGAGGAAGCAGGAGTCTTAACAATGGGGATTCAAAAGTCAGGGTAAGGGAAGTTGAAGCCAAAGCCATAAAGAGGCCATCGACCAGTGAGAGGGAGCATCATGCAGAAGTAACAGTGGCAAAATGATCCCAGACATCATTGTAATGAAGAATACGATTGGACTTTCTGTGGAAATGAAATAAGATCCGGCACTAGGCAGCCTCACACGTAGTAGGCATAAAAGTTGCAGCAGTTACTAGGCTGACAAAGGCTATCATCAAAAACGCACACTCATCTTCCCCACCCTATAAAAACTATAGCCCCAGACTTTATGAGGTTTGTGTGTGATGCCACCTTTTTATTTAAAAAAAAAGAAAAAAAAAATCACAAACTAAATTTGTTGCATAATAACATCTCCTGACCTTTAAAGGGTAAAATGATGTAGTTCGCTCCGTTTTAGAAGAGCTGTGTTGTCCTGACAGAGCATATTGTTTTTCGGTAGGTCTCCTGAGAATGCTCTGTTTGCAAAAACAAATTTTCCTCAGCTAGGATGAAGCTGAATTTCATCAAGTTACAGGAGGCACAAGCAACTCGCATGTCAGCTTCCCTCTCCTCTTGTGTAGCGTGTGGTAAAGGCTGAGTTGCAGTCCCGAGAATGGTGGGCACATGTATTTATAAAAGCACAGTTGGCTCAAAATCGTTAGTTAAGAAAAAAATTAAACAGAATGTTGGATGGCATGAACACACTGCAATTTCTTATGCATCAGTGAGGCCCAAGAGCACCATCCAGTCTGCTTGCATTGCTCTGCCCCAAGAGGCTAAGCATCTCTACTTTGATGCAAACAAAAGTCAGCTGGCTTTGCTGAGAAACGATTTGGAAAGTATTTCTTTTCTGGGACCATCAATTTTTTTTCTCTCTCAAATCTGTGGTTTAAAACAATGTAAACAGCTAAGAAATGATAGTGAGGAAGAAGACAAGACGAGACATCTGCTGTTCTCCTGGAGAGCAGCACTTCTGGTACTTGTAATGACTTTTCTTCCCTAATACATTATGGCATGCATAAAGTGACTCACAAAAAAAGTCTGGGCACTCCCAGGGTCAGGAATATGGCTCAGTTGGAAAAGTACTTGATATGCAAGCATGAAAACCTGAATGGATATCCCAAGCACACTTATCTAAAGTCAGCACAACACCACACACTTATAGTACCAACACTGGATGGTGGATACTGGAGGATCCCTTGGACTTGCTGGCCAACTAGTAAACTCTAGGTTCAGTGAGATACTCTGCCTCAGATAATAAAAGTTGGAGAACAAGAGTAAGACACAGTGTCTAGTTTATGCTACACATAGACATACATATGCACACACATATATATACACCCATAACCAGACATATATATATATATGTTCACACAGGTACACACAAATGCAAGTACATTAATATGTATACATACACACTTGCATATGCATATAGTCTCATATACACAGACATATATACATACATGTAAATTAGTATACATATACTCATGTATGCACACAGGTATACATGAGTATATATACAGGTATATACACATATGTAAGTATACAACATGTGCACACAGGCACACATACCTGTGTGTATATACATATAAATGCATACACAAACACATACATGCACATGAACACACTTGTACACACTTAAATGTACACTCACATACATATGTATACACAAATACAAATATACATACATATATACACACATATATGCATATTATACATATATATATACATGCATATATACATATACATACTCATGTATGCACACACAAATGCATACACAAACAAACACACATATATGTATATATAAACACAAATATATATATACACATACACACATATATATATATATATATTTCCACACATAGGCAATACAATAGTGTATAGTTTCCAATGAAACTTTTTTTAAATGGACACTCAAGAAAACTGGTGGAAACATCTGTCCCTGATGCTGACACACATAAGTGCCTTTGCTCAGGCCACAGGTTATTAGAATGCGTCCTTGTGCATCACCCTAGCACTTCATTTTATATGTCTGACACAAGAGTTACCTTTGTTGGTATATCTTCCCTACAGTGTTCAATTTGGAGAAGAGGACCCAGAGTTTGTCTTAATTTACCTGTGTAGCAATTATAGAACTTAGCACAATGCCCTGAGCAAGTAGAAGTCTCAATATATATCTACTAAATTCATCTCCACTTTCCATTAAGTTTAATACTGAATTCCTCAAAATTCTGAGGCTAGCTTGGTATATGTAAAGAAATAGTTCGCTTTGTCAATATTTTTGTGGAGACGTTTTTTAAATTTTTATGCCATTTGACAATGGATTGTTGTTTTTTAAATGTTTTATAGTTTGTTTATTGCAATAAGAATACCATGTATTTCCTATCATTACTTGGTTGATTTTATTATTCTTTTTGATTTTTATTTTTTGAGACAGGGTGTTAGATCACTCATGTTGAACTCAAGGTCATTATATAGCTGCTGAGAATGACCATAAACTGACCTCCAACTCCACTTCCCACGTGGTGGAATGACATGCATGTGCCACCATACTCCTGAGTTACTTTTTTAATTATTATTTTTTTCTTTTTAAAACTTCTTTTTTTTTTTTTAGAATTTCATACTAGTACTGTATTTACATCATTCCCTCCTTCTTCCCACTCCAATATATACATTTAGTGTTGCTACTATGTATATGTGTGTAGGGGTATTGTGTTGTCTCATGGTAAATAATTGTCCCACCCACTGGTTTAATAAAAAGAGCTGATTGGCCAAAGGCAGGCAGGAAGTGTAGGCGGGGCTACCAGACTAAGAAAAATCTCTGAGAGCAGAGTGCCAGAGGAGCACCAGAGAGAAGCCAGAGGAAGCCGAGGACAACTATGCTGCTCTAAAGAAAGGTACCAAGCCGCATGGCTGAACAAGAGACATGGGTTAGATGAAGGGTAGAGAGCTAGCAAGTGATATGCCTGGGCCTGGGGCTGATCAGCCACAAACTAATGAAAGTGTCTGTGTGTCTCTGTAGGACTGTGGGACTGCGGGACTGAGGGTCTGTGGGCCTAGACCTTGAGTTTAGGCTGGAAAGTCCGGGCCAGAAACCTCATACTACACATGTGTTTAAGGCTGACAACTTAAATTAGATAATCTATTAGAGTTCTTATAGACAAGACTATTTTTTCCTCTCTTAGCAGCCTTTACTTGCCTGTAGCTATTAATCTTGGTGTGGGGCTTTCTGAGATTTCTCCCATCTACCTTTACATATGTTGTCATTCTGTTCGGTGGCAATATTAACATGTCAAGGATGCAGCTCTCAGCCATACAGATAAGACACTACATCCCACAAAACATCCTTATCCTCTGGCTCTTACAATCATTCTGCGCCCTCCCTGCCCCCTCCACAGTGTGCCATGAGCCCTAAGTGTAAGGTTTGGATTGTAGAAATTAGAGTTAAGCTACCCATGGTCATTTGTCTTCTGCATTTCTGATGAGTTATAGAGTTTTGTAATTGTCTCATCTGCTGTAAAAAGGAGATTCTTTGATGATGGGCAAGAGCTATATTTACTTGTGGGCATAAGGATAGGTATTTTGGGTGCAGTTAGAAATTATACTCATTTAAGAAAATGATAATAGTAGGTTCTCTGTGGTGATGACCTCACCAGGTGGTCATGTTTACATGAATTTTCTTCTTCTAAGTGAGTCATAAATAAAAATAAATGACCAGTAGTTACCTACAGTAGTAACTGCTAGTGCACATTTGCTGTTACCTTGCTGTGATGGCCATTGTGTGGTTCCTAAGACTTACAGCTGGGGAGAACTTTTTATTGCTTTTCTCTCCTGGCAACTTGCATTGTACCTTCTGATATTCTGAGAACTAGTCCTTAGGGAGGAGGCCTCCAGGCCAGTTCCAGCTTGATTCTGTGTCTGAAGTATGTGGTATCTTTAACAATAGGGTCTTACCTTCAAGTTCTGGGAGGTGACCGTGAACAATGGCAATCGCCCACATTGTTTTGAGTCCAAAAGACTCAAAGAGAGGTGTCCCAGTGCTGGCCCTGGAGCTTTGTTAGATAGTCTACAACTCCTGTAGGGAACAGCAAGCTGCATAACCTCATTTGAACTATATGTGTGTATACACATATTTTCTATATGTATTTTTAAATAAATGTAAAATATTTTATTTTCTATGGATTTTCAAACATCCATATCCCTCTTCCTTCCCTCTCTCCTGTCTTGCCCTCCCTCTCCATTCCTGTTTAAAGCCCTCCCATTTTTCTCATTCTCTCCTTCATACCATCTGTGTCCCTCTGTCTCCTTCTCTAGGCTCCTTGTCCCCTCCCCCGATGGCCCCTCTTTTACTTTCCTAGCTTTTGTTTTTATTCCAGGTTATATACTTATAGCTAATGGTTTAGGGACAAAACTCCCCAAATAATAGAAAATGTGCAGCATTTTTTCTAGGGTCTGAGTTACCTTACTCTATAATA
Organism: Phyllotis vaccarum; assembly: GCA_033318265.1. NCBI lineage: Eukaryota > Metazoa > Chordata > Mammalia > Rodentia > Cricetidae > Phyllotis > Phyllotis vaccarum. Next base: position 86,412,962 of record JARWLC010000014.1, on the reverse strand, counting down.
ATTTCTGGTTTCATCCATTTTACTTGCAAATTGCATGGTTTCCTTTTTTGTTACAGCTGAATCATAGTCAATATATATTTAACACATTTCATTATCCATTCATCTGTTAAAGCACATATAGCCTGGTTCTACTTCTTAGCTATTGCGAGTAAAGGATCAAACACCATGGCTAAGGTAGTATCTGTGGAGTAGGATGCCTAGCTCTTCTGGGCATAAGCCAAGGAACAAGATACCTATGTTACATGCGGTTCTCCCTTTAGCTTTTTGATAATTCACCACAGTGATTTCTAGAGTTGCTACAGCGCTTTTCAGTCCCACTAAGAAGGTATGAGAACCTCCTTATTCTCACATCACCAGCATCATCTGTTGATAACTCCATTCTGACTGAGATAAGATAAAGTCTCAACATAACTTAGATGTTTATTTCCCAACATCCATGCTGAGGATGTTGAACATTTTTTGAGATATTTATTAGCAATTTTTATTTTTTCTTTTGAGAAGTCTCTTTTCAAGTCTGTAGCACAGTCTTTTGTTTAATGAGGGAAACTTTATACAATATATTTGATCATGTTTTACCAGCTTCTCCCGGCTCCCCCAACACCATCCTACCTACCACAAATCACATTCTCTCTTCCTGTCTTTCCCTTTCTATAAATCAAAATAAACGAAGAGCATAAAAAAAAAAAAACAATAAGAAAGAAAACCAAATTTAAAAAAAAAAAAACTGAAACAAAAAAAATCCCACAAACAAAACATGGAATCCATTTTGTGAGGTCTGATCTAGAGTGTGATTGATATACACAGTGGCAGTCCATTGAATAAAACCGATTTTCCCTTTCTAACAGGTAACTACTACAAATAGATTCTTGGTTAGGGGTGAGACTGTGTTCTACTTCCCATGCTTAGTGTTGGGAGTTTTTCTGATTTGAACTTATGTTTCCTGTAACAATCTTTATGACTTCATATGTGTATCAATCTTGTGCCTGGAAGGCTCTGTTCCTTTGGAATAATTCACCACCTTTGTCTCTCACAGTTTCTTTGCCTCCTCTCCTACATAGATCCCTGGTCCTTGAGGGAAGAGGTTTAATAAAGACATTACATTTAAGACTGACCAAACTCTCTTGTCCTTCATACATTGTTCAGTTTTGGATCTCTGTGTTAACTGTGTCTGCTCCAAGAAAAGCTTCTCAAATGAGGACTGAGTGGTGCTAGCTCTAAGTGTATAACATAATGTCAGTAGGAGCCATTTTATTGCTTTGTTCTTTTCATGTAATAGCGGCAGTAGGTCTTCCCTCAGGCCCAATCTATATAGTATCAGGTTTGTGGTGGCTTTAGCAGTAACAAGGTTGTGGGTTCCATTTCATAGAGTGAACCCTTAAATTAAAAGGTGGTTGGTTACTTTTATAATAGGTGTATCAGTATTACAGTCAGGTCATTGTTGGCTGTCACAGGGTTTATAGTTGAGTGATACTGATGCTGATAATGATGATTATTTTTTGTGTGGACTAGTATAGAGTACCTGATAAAATTATGAATACTATTCAGTAGTTATTATGTTTCTGGGTGACTATCAGCTTGACGTCTCTGTTTAATGTCATAAGTAAACAGGGTCTTCACCAATATGGCTTTATTATTAGGTTGTAGATAGTAACAAATAGTCTTGGCAATGACCTGTGCTATTTGAGGTGTGAGGGGGTGTCTATGAGACACCTCTAGCCAACAATTCAACAAGATGAAGCCAACAATTCAACAAGACGTAACCAACTCCTGGCATGGGAAGTTTTACTTAGTGGCATTAGATGCCTAGTTAAGGTATTGTTTCCGCTATTATATGGTGATTCCCCTTGAATTCCTTCGATACGTGTATATTATAGGATACTTCTACAGTAGGAGGTTCATTGTAGGTTTTCAGAAGGCTTTTAATGTTACTTGTCTCTCCCCATATTTTCTCCTTTACCCTGCTTTCCTATCCCCCTCCCCATTCAATCCTATTTTTCCTTCCCATTTATCCCTTTATCACACTGTGTTCTGTTTTCCTTTCCTTGGAAGATCTCCCACCGCTCCTTACTAAGCCCCTAACTTATGTGATTATTCAAATTGAAGCTTAAAAGTTAGCACTCAGTTATAAGAAAAATTATGCAACATTTCTATTTTAGGGTCTGGGCTCCCTCACTCAGGATGATTTGTTTTTTCTGTCTCCATCCATGGACCACCAAATTTTGTTTTGTTTTTCTTAACAGTTGGATAATATCCCAGTGTGTAAATCTATCACATTTTCATTGTCCATTCGTCAGTTTATGGACCCCTAGGCTGTTTCTAATTTCTGATTGTTATGAACAAAGCAGCAATAAACATGTAGTAAGGTAAAGACTCCTTTGCATGTATGTCCAAAAATGGGATAGCTGGATTTTGAGGTAGACTGACTTTCACCTTATAGATGAATCTTTACACTGACTTCCATAATGGCAACATCAGTTTGCACTTTACCAGCCACGGATGGTCCCATTGACCACATCCTCACCAGTATGAACTGCAATTTCATTTATTGATGGTAAATGTTCTAGCAGGAATAAGATGAAATCTGAAAGCAGTTTTAAGGCTAAGGATATCAGACAGTTTTTAAGTGTTTCTCAGACATTTGTATTTCATCTTTTGAGAACTGTTTAGTTCTATACCATATTTTAATTGGGCTATTTGTTTCATTGATGGTATTTGAGTTCTTTACATATCCTAGATAGGACCTCTCTATCAAAAATATAATTAATAAGTCTCTTTTCACATTCTTTGGCTGTAACTTTCCCTGAGTCCTACTCTTTGTGATAAAGATGATCTTTATCTTCATGAGGCCCCATTTATTAATTGTTGGTCACAGTACCCATGCTATCAGTGTCCTGTTCAGAAAGTCATATCCCGTGCCACTGAGCTCAAAACTATTTCCAGATTTCTCTTCTATTATTTTAATGTATCTGCTCTTATATTGAGGTACTTGATCGATTTGGAGTTGACTGTTATGCAGAGTTATAGATACGGCTCTATTTACAATTCTTCTACGTGCAGCCAAACAGTTTGACTAACACTATTTGTCAAAGATGCCATCTTTTCTCCAGCGTATATTTTTAGCTTTTTTTTTTCTTAGTTGTGTGGTATTATGTCTGTATCTTCAGCTTGATTGTTGACATTGTATTTATTTTTATCTTAAAGCTATCCTGTTTTGATTGTTCTAGCTCTTTAAGAGAACTTGAAATCTAGAACAGTGATATCTCTAATAGTTCTTACATTGTTCAGGATTTCTTTACAAATCCTGGTGTTCTGGGATTTCATTAAACTGCTTAATTTTTTTAATTTCGGTGAAAAAAATGTATTGGAATTTTAATGGGGGTTAAATTGAATCTCTAAATTGCTTTTGTTAGGATGTCCATTTTCACAATATTAGTCCTACTGACCCATGAGTAAAGGAGATCTTTCCCTTGTAGTATCTTCTTTAAATTCCTTCCTCAATGTCATGAAGTTTTATTAAACATTTTTCTTTCTTGGATATAGTTATTACATGGTATTTTATTTTTTGAGGCTATTGTGAAAGGTAGTTTTTTTCTTAATTCCTTTTTTATTATGTTTGCTATTTGTATATAAGAAGACTGATGTTTATGGACTAGTAGGATACCCTACTGCTTTGCTGAGGGTTTATCAGCTGTAGAAGTTTCCCTGTGCTGTCTTTGGGGGATTTTATGGAAGAAATCATATCAGCTGAAAAGAAAGACTTCTTCCCTTTCTATTTGTATCCTCTTAATCAACTTTGGTTGTCTTGTTGCTCTAGTTAAGATGTCAAGTACTATACTGAATAGATATGGATAAAATGGACATCCTTCTCTTGTCTACTTTTAGTAAGGACTTTCATCATGAAGAGATGTTGGGTTTTGCAAAGATGTTTTCTGCAGCTCAGGAGGTGATCATGTGGTTTTTTTGTCTCTCAGTCTGTTTATGTGGCTTACATTTATCAATTTATGCATGTTGAATAATTCCTACATCTTTGAAATGATAATTATGGGTATCTTTTTATGTATTGCTATATTCAGTTTGCAAGTATTTTACTGAGAACTTTTATGTGTATGTTTATCAGGAAGACTGGTCTGTAATTTTCTCTCTCTTTTTTTTTCTTTCTTTTTTTGCTTGAGTCTTTGTGTGGTTTTGATATCAAGGTAATAGTGGCCTCATAAAAAAAAATTAAGATATGTTTCTTCAGTTTCTAATTTGTGGAATAATCTCAGAAGAATTAATTTTTTCATAAATTTTTCTTTTAATGTCTGGTAGAATTCTGTACTTTGTCTATCTGGTCCTATGTAGTATTTTGTTGAGAGATTTTTAGTGCCTCTATTTCCCTAGGGGTTATGGGTCCTTAGGTTGTTTGTTTCATCTTGGTTGAACTTTGTTAGGTCATATATAAAGAAATTCATCCACTGCCTCTAAGTTTTCCAGTTTGATATAGTATACATTTTTAAAGCATATTCTCATTATTCTCTGAGTTTCCTTAGTATTTTTTGTAGGGTCTCCATTTCCAGCTCTAACTTTATTAATTTGGATATCCCTTCTCTGTATTTTGATTAATTTTGCCAAGGGTTTGCCAGTCTTGAGGATTTTCTCTAAGAGCCACCTCTCCAGTACATTGATTACTTAGGTTTTTCTTTTGTTTGTTTATAGTTCACCAATTTCAGTCCTGAGTGTGACTATTTTTTTCTCATCTTTCCCATCTATTTTTGAAATCTTCTTGCTTTTCTATTGTATTCAAGTGTGTCATTAAGTTACTAATAGGACATCTCTCTAATTTTGTTTGAGGTTTTTATGTTATTTTTCAATGTAGGTGTTCAGTGCTATGAACTTGCCTCTCAGAACCACTTTTATTGGGTTACATAGGTTTGGGTATTTTGTGTTTTCATTTTCATTCAATTCTTTCAAAAGAAAAGTGTCTTACTCCCTTCTTAATTTTTGTCTTGACTCCATTTTTATTCATGAGTTGTCCTGTTTCCATTAGTTTGCATAATTACTGCTGTTTGTGTAGTTGTTGAAATCCATTTTAATCCTTTATGGGCAGATAGGATACAGAGTGTTATTTCAGCTTTCTCTTATCTGTAGATCTGTAGAAACTCTCTTTGTATCCTAATTTGTGGTCCGTTTTTGAGAACATTCCATGAACAGATGAAAGTATATACTTTACTGTTCGGACAGAAAGCTCTGCAAGTGTCTGTTAGGTAGGTCTGTTTGATTTATGGTATAAATTAACTCCATCATTTCTCTGTTTAGTTTTTGTCTGAGTTACTTATTAGAGAGGGTGAGGTACCAAAACACTCACTATCATTGTATAAAGGTCAATATATGATTTATAGTTTTTTTTAATGTTTCCTTTATAATATAGGTGCCATTGTGTTTGATATATAAACAATAAAAAATGTTTAATTTTGTGTTTCCTTTTAATGTGGATGTAGTGTCTTCCTCTGTCTCTTCTACATTGTTTTTTGTTGAAGTCTATTTTGTCAGATATCAAAATAACTATGTATGCTTGATTCTTGGGTCCATTTATCTAGAATACCCTTTTCCATTTTTTTTTTTACTCTAAGATGATGGCTGTCCTTGATGATGAGGTGTATTTGATGTAGCAAAAAGTAACTTTTCTAATCCTGTTTGTTAATATGCATCTTTTTATTGAAAAATCAAGAATGTTAATGTTGGGAGTTATTAGTGTACTGTATTTATTCATCTTATTTTGTTATTCTGGTGAGGTTGTTCTATGAAATCTCTCCTTCCCCCCATACTCCCCGCCACAACTACTTTTGATTAACGGTTCTGGGGTTATTTGTTCCTGCAGTCTCTTGAAGGTAGGTACAATCTTTTAAGACTGAAATTTTCATTCTAATGTCTTATGTAGAGCTGGATTTATAAACAGAAATTGCTTATATTTTTTAAAAATTGTATAATGTTTTAATCTTTGTTAATTATTATTGATAGTTTTCTTGGGTTTTGGTAACATAGCTAACATCTGTGATCTCTCAGCGCTTATAGAATTCAATACAGAACCTTCTAATTTTCTGAAAACCGAGGTGTTATTCTACTGTGACTCACTTTATATGGAATTTGGTCATTTTCACCTTGCAGCATTGAATAGCTTTTGAATGCATTTATTATTACATGTTGCCATGAATTTCTTTTTTTTTTTTCCAGTCCTGCCTATTTGATATTCTGAATGCTTTTTATTCCATGATAGGCACCTCTTTCTGAGATTGAGAAAATTTTCTTCTATGAATTTTTAAAAATTATTTTCTGTGCCTTTGTCCTGAGTTTATTCCTCCTCTATACCTCTCATTTGTAGTTTAGTCTTTTCATAATTGCCCAGATTTCCTGCATGTTTTATGCTATACTTTTCTTTCTCATTTTAAAAAGTTGTGCATGTCTGCATTAACTACCATTCACTGCATTAAAAGAACTTCACTGATGAGTTGCACTCATCTATGGGTAGGGAAAATAAATTTACAGAACAGTTTGATTCTGTGTACATTTAGAAAAGTAATAGTAGTCAGTTCACCAAGGGGTGAATTGAGCTCCAATCAAAGGTTTCTGGTCAGGTTTACAGTACCAGCTATGTGTTTAGTTCTCTACAGCAGGTGGTTGGTTACTCCTGTAATGTTCGTGACACTATTGCACCAATGAGCATATCTTGCCATATGTGGTGGTTTGAATGAGAATACCCTATAGACTCATATTTTTGAATATTTGATTCTCAGTTGGTGGACTATCTAGGAAAGAATAGAAAGTGTGGCCTTGTTGGAGGAGGTCTGTCACATGGGGCAATACAAGCCATATCTAGCCTTGCTTTCTGTCTCTGTCTCCATCATTTGGATCAGGATACAAGCTCTTACCTACTATTCCAGCATTGTGCCTGCCTGCTTGTTGCCATGCTTCCCTTCATGATGGAAATTACTAACTCTTGAAATTGAAAGCAAACCCTACTTAAATACCTTCTTTTGTAAGTAGTCTTGATCATGTTGTTTGGTCTACATGTGGCTACAACAGTAGACCAAAAACTAAGACACTATACCACTTATTATTTCAGTTCAAATTGTTCACAGTTACATCAGACTATTAATAACTGTTTACCATCCAGAAGTCTATTTAACATCAGAACATGAACAAGAAAAAAAGCATCCTGGTTAATACTAATATTGGTTTTTCCATGTCCTGTGACCAAATAGGGCCTTCTCAAGTTCTTGTGGGCAACCAACAGGAATGGCAATTGCTTGTATTTTTTCAAGTATCTCTGGAATACCAATGATCAACAATTTGACTGGTGGTATCCAAGACCTGGCATTCACCTTTTTAATTTGCCACCCTATGGCTTTCTGGATGAACATGATATTCTTGCACAGGATAACTTCAATTAGACACATGCTCATATCTTATAAAATAGTAGATTTCCATGTTACTTTTCCAAACCATCCTTAAAAATGGTCTTTCTTGAAGAGGGATTATGTTGTTCCATTGTAAATAATTGTTCCCCACCTATGAGTTTAGTAAAAAGCACTGATTGGCCAAAGGCAGTCAGGAAGTATGGGTGGGGCTACCAGACTAAGAAGACTCAAGGAATAGGCCGGATAGAGCAGAATGCCAGAGAGAAGCCAAAAGAAGCAGAGGACAACTATGCTGCTCTGAGAAAAGGTACCGAGCCGCATGGCTGAACAGGATAAGAGACATGGTTAGTTTAAGGGTAAAGAGTTAGTAAGTTATATACCTGGGTCTTAGGTCGATCAGCCTAAAACTATTCTAAGCATCTGTGTGTCTCTGCGGGTCCGTGGTTCTGCGGACCTAAATCTTGAGGCTAGGACTAAAAGTCCAGGCCAAGAACCTCATAGTACACTTTCTTTCTGATATCCCCTCCTCTGCTTCCCTCCTGAACAGTGTAAATCACTACAGAATGTATCACAATAGTTGATTTCATGTTATAGTACAGAGCCATAGTAGTTACAGCAGAATGTGGTACTGGCACAGGAACAGACACAATGAAAAGTGGGATAGAATCAGGAGCCCAGAGATAACTCCATGAACCTGAAGCTACCTGACTACAAAGATACTGAATGTAAATATGTTTTGGAGGAAAAAACAGCACTTTTATCAAATTATGCTGGAAAAACTGGATATCCACATGTAGAAGGGTGAAACTTGATACTGTTCTCTCACCCTGCACACAGATCAATTGCAAGTAGACCAAGAATCCCAAAGGTAGACCTTAAACTCTGAAGCTTCTTAAAGTCTATGGAGTACACTTTAGGGCACAGACTCAGGCATTTCTGAATAGAACACTGGTTGCCTGGGCGAGGGTGGGGGCGGGGAGGCCGACAATGAACAAGTGGGACTTAATGAAATTCAGATGTTTTGCACTACAAGGAAAACTGCTAATTGATTAAAGAGGCAGTCTACATAATGGGGAAAGGAATCTTTGCCAACTAAATATCTGACAGAGAATTATTTATCTAGAATATACATGGTCCCCAAAATACTAAAGACCAAGAAAAAAAAGTTAAATACTGGGCTATAGAATTGAACAGGTAATCCTCAGAAGAAGAATTATAAATAACTAAAACATTTTAATGTGTTTCACTAACTTTAACCATCTGGGAAATGCAAACGAAAGCTATGTGACGATCTTATCATAGTCAGTAGGGCTAAGATTAAGAGAACAAAAAATAAGAAGTCCTGGAGAGTATGTTGGAAGTGGGAAATCCTCATGCACTGCTGGTGGAAGAGCAAATTAGTGTAACTATTAAAAAACTTTAGGAAAATATATGGAACCAGAAAGCAGTATACCAAATGAGGTAATCCCAACTCAGAAACACAAACATAATATATTCTTATTCATAGGTGGACCCTACTGTCAAATCTTTAGATTTGTGTGCTATTTTGGCATACCTGAAGACTCTATAAGCTAAAGAGGAACCAGTGATGGTATAGGGAAGTCATATCTTAATGGGGCAAGGGGAATGAAAGAATATAAGTGTATACCCCTACGCACGCACACACACACACAGATACACACCATACCACACTACAACACACTACACCAGGTAGAAATTTAGGACAAAGAATGAAGTGTGTCACAAGCTACATGCTAATAAAAATTGCTTCCCAATACCCCCAACCCTCAACCTGTGCTTTGGGACACACTGGTTTTCTTTATAGTTTTCCCATCAATGTCTATTTCTGCTTGGATACAAATGAGTATTTAGTGGTTTTCTTTAGAAATGATTATATGGAAGGGATTATTTGTTCTACTTTGAAAAGAATAAAATGATGTGCATTGGACAACAGAACAAGGAACTGGGGTTTATACAGCATCACCTAACACTGCCAATGCATTTTCAGAATTAAAATGCCAACCATTGGCCATGATCCTGTTACTCTATGAGGTTGGAGTAGATATGGTAGAAAAACAGAGTGGTGATATAAAATTGAGTGGAGAGACTGACCTAATGATGAGATCTATTAGTAGAAAACCCTTATCACTAATGCCGAGACAGCCAAATCATTCTCATTGATGTGCTCCACACCTCTCCTAAGAACAGACATTGGCAACAAGCTACGTGCTGCCATCCCCCTATGAGAAAAACATTAAAAGCATTAGGGACCAAGGAATTAATTTACCAGGGCCACACAGCTAATAGGTGCCAGTCTGGATGTGAACCCAAGCACTCCTGCCCTGGAGACATACCCCTGACAGCCGCTCTCTGGAGGACAGTGTTTTCTGTCAGGTACACAGTCATTCTGAACAATTCCTGGTTGTATCCACCATGTGTCCTTACTGTTCCTCCTCCGCCCTCTCGTTTCCTTGGCTTTAGAATCCTTCACACGACTAACTCCTCATAGTCAGGTCAAAGCTCAGGTGCCAACAGGGACATCTTTCCAGGTCCCTCAAGATGGGATGGATCTCATGCCTCACAGCCTGACAGTGAACAGTCTTTGTGAACAGACAGCCTCAGCCCCACTTACCTCCATCTTGCCTTAGAAACCACACTTTCATCCCTATTCTCACTCTCATGTGGTCCAGCTGAAGAGCCACCATATGTATTCTAACTCCATTGCTTCTCCAGTCACCCTCTGAATGGGCCTCTGTCCCTGTGTTCACATGCCTCCCTGGCTGGCACCCCTAGACTGTCCATTACCTGGACCTATTGCAGCCTAGTTTTCTTGTTTCCTTTGGCCTCCTCCCTCAACAGATGGCTGCTGTGCATGTGAAGCTCCAGCAACAACCAGCTACTACTTTTTGTTCCAGCTGCACCGAACCCTCAACCACTCCCCCTCCTCTGCCAGCCAGCTGTCACTATGTCTGGTCATGTGTTCATGTGCACCTGAAATGCCCTCTGCTCTCTCAGGCAAGCCCAAACTCAAGGTTGACTGTACTCTAAGGCCCTAGCTGATCCCTCTCCTGGCAACAGTGCTTCTGATGTTCTGTTCTCTGTCTGACCCTATCCAAGGGCTAGCTTCTTTGCCTTCCAATCTCTCTTCATTTCAGCCACTATCTCTCAAAGTCCATTGTATATACTACGGCCAATCAGATACTTATGGTTCTGCTTCTATTTGCAGCATATTTCTCCTAACTGCCCAGGAAGCTTTCTCTGATTGTAAATTTAGGGGTTTTCTATTATGATCTTGTATAATATTAAAATCTCTGCCACTGATCTAAGTCTCTCAAGTCCAAGATTGGCCACTAGCTGTCTTCCTGACTATTTAAACTACCACTGGCACAGGGTATCTGCTAAACATTTGGGATGGCCCAAAATAGTATGATTCATACATGCATTGTGGCTGCAACAAACAGGCTGCACCTTCTCTTACTTCACGGCCCTCAACTAAACAAGAGATTTTATAAGAGAAAGAGTAGAGTCCCCACACCAGCTACTCCAATACAGCTTTTCTTATTTCAATAATGGGTAGCCTTTTTGAGCCTACACAGGAAGAATATTATTAATACTTTAAATGGGGAAGACCTCCCATTTCCACCTGTGGTAGCATCACACATACACAGGAAATAATCAAAATGGTGGACTCTAAAAAGTGAACAGTTTCAGATCAGTACGTCTTTGTTAGGAGAACCTCCACAAATTGGTGAGATTGTGGCTATAATTCCTAACTCCTATGACAACAATGTGTAGATAGCTCATCTCAGTCCAAGGAGAGGTCGTTTATACTTCTGATAAGCAACTTCTTGGCTACCTTTTTATATATTTGGATTGTTCATCCAATCCAAATTATTTCTAAGTGAATTATAATTTATCATAATTTCTAAGTGAGTTATTGAATCCACTTATATTTATAATATTATAATTATAAGTGAATTATTGAATACCCAAGTGTTGATCCCACAAAAGATACATACCACTGAAGCGAATGAGAAATCACGACTTTTCAATGTTCCAGGTAACAAAGACACCTCCATTGCTTTCCTGAATTTCATCATTGAACTATAAAGACCAAAACAAATGACAATGTGGAAACATATTTTCACAGAGCTAAGCACAACTTTATAGAAAGGAGAAGAGCAGCTGAGTTAGGGGTGGGTATAGGTCAGGGCAAGGGACTTTCCTCCATTAGGTTATACTTAATTGTCTTGTGGTTAGCATTGGAATAAGAGTCAGAACAACCTGCTGGTTTTCTAGAGCTAGAAAAATGGTATCCAACAACACACTTTTTTCTGTCATAATAATCTAGAGAGGCTGTGCCATGCTGTCTTGGCTTTGCTGGTTGACAGTGATTTGTCAACACACAGCACCAATCTGTCTCAATCTTGATAAGATTTTTTTTTCTCCCATATGTCTATGTTTATGAACACACTGTTCATACTAGATTAAAAAAAAAATCTAACCCAGAGGGTCTTTTTCCTAACTTGATTATATCTATAAAAAATTATTTTTAAATATGATCACATTCACAAGTAGATGTGAAATTTAGGGAATTAATCCTATGCACATATCATTTGTGAAACAGACAACAACATGGATGAAAGAAGAAAAACTTTTGAGAAACCATAGATCCTTCTCATGTGGTTGAGTTGAAAGACTCTGGGGATCCCAACAAGAAGGATGATACAAAGAATAATGAAAGCCTCAATGAACAGACTTGTGTGCCATACTCAAGGATGTCAATTCCATCCTGAAATGGGTATGTGCTTTGTTCTAAGAGTTACATGATCAAATTTTCATTTTAGAAATTCTCTATGGCACCAGAGTAGAGAACTTAAGGTAGAGATTGGAGGGGTGAGATTAAGAAATCACTGAAATAATTTTGTCAAGAAATGATAGGAGTTTATACAAGGCAGGTGTAGGCCATATTGCAGGAAGTTTGTAAGAAGTATGGAGTAAATACAGTGAGACAAGAATACCTCTGACATTTCTGACTTGAATAAAAAAAAAGGGGGGTTGCATTAAAGGGGATGTATGTGATCACAGTAAAAATTATGTGTTGTAGATATCTTTAACAAGGTGCCAGTAAGACTTGTAAATGGAACTTGTCAGCTTTGGAGATTAGTGAAAGCCCTGGGTGGAGACAGACTGGAGGTTAGGGGCCATGTAAGTGATCAAAGTGACAGGTGGCATGCATGGGCTGAAAAGAGCAGACTTCTAGGCAATGGCAACAGTTAGGAAATCAGCTGACAAGGGAAAAGGGAGTTCAATAATAAAATTAAAGAGCCCTCCATAGAAAAGAAAAGAAAATTAAGTAAGAGCAAACCATAGCTAAAGGACCTTCTTGAAGGAGAGTGTCCTGATATTTCTAATGCTGTAAACATCATGACCATAAGCAACCTGGGGAGAAACAGTAAATTTCATCTTTCAGCTTGTGGTCTAAGCAAAGAAAGGCAGAAATTGGTACAGAGGCTATCCTTACTGGCTGCTCCTCATGTTTTGTTCAGCTGCTTTCTTTTAATACCCAGGAACACCAGCCCAGAGGTGCCACTGCCCCTTGTGGGTGGGCTCACCTCCATCAATCATCAAAAAAGAGAATGCATGCCAGACTTTCCCATAAGCATTTTCTCAATTCCCAAATGACGCTGCCTTGTCTCAAGCTGACATGAGACTACCAGCACAGACACAGTGGTCACAATAGCAAATGTTCCGGGGAGGGGGGGAGGGGGGTTCTACTCGAGACATGGGGGTGGGATAGGGATGCATCCCGGCAAAGCCAGCTAGTCATTTAACGAGGACTATTTCAGGGAAATGAAGATCGGCCAAAGAAAACACTTCAGGAGACAGTTATAAAGAGATAGTGAATTGTGAAGGAGTCAGAGAAAACAGTAGCCACCCTGGTTAGGAGTGAATGGGCTATGATTCCACTCACTTGTTAGGATGAAGTACTTTAGAATATCCTCTCAGTGGGGTAAGGCTTGAGAGAAGTAGGGGCTTCTCCCACACTGGGGATATGAGGACATGCAGTTTCAGGAAGCTCAGGGTTTCTCACACCATTGTTATTAATCAGGAATATAATTATTTTCTTCTTGTTCCATGTCCTGAGCATAGTTTCCTGCCCACCTTTCCCAGATCTGTGTTTTTGTTTATGTTGTTGGTGGTGGTGTTTTGTTTTGTTTTTCTGTAGCACTTCAGTGTCATGGAAAGGAATCAATTCTTTCTCTCTGTGTTCTGCCTTTGAAGAACAATCAGTCAAGAGTGCCCAGCCCCTCCATTCAGAGCTAACTTGGGCCTCAAGTACAAAATTATGACTCTTGAAGCTTTAAATCGGTAAAAGGATTTAGATAATGAAAATGATATCTCCTCCCCGCCCCCTGCTTCTCTAGCTTTCATCTCAATCTGTTCATCCTGGATCTGTGGGCAGGGTGTAGCTCCACCATTTTCCAAGGCTTCTGGGTCAGTAAGGGGAAGCTATGAGAAAGATTAACTCTGATTTCTGTACAGGAACAAAAGAGGGAGAATTAAAAAAAAATGCTAGTATTTTTTAATGTATAAATAATAAATAAAGGTAAAATCAAATTTGGGGTAATAATAATTAGTGAAATAATAAAATGGTCTAAAATTATATTAAAAATACATTAAGCTGTATTAGAATATCATCAGAATATCTTAATACTCATACCAAGGTAGTCTCAAAGACTTAAAGATCAACACGCTCTACAGAATAAAGAGAAAAGTAAATATTATATTTTTTAAAAGTATGCGTGGTTATACTGGTATCTAGTATAAAATTTTCATCAATAATTTTCAAAGAATAATTAATGCATTTAAAAATCTATTGTCCATATAAAAAGATACCTATGGTGTTTGTTTGAAGAGGGATAGGATAGCTCTGTTTTTCCCTGTTGTACAAGTTCAGCCAAAAATTTCCTGGAATTTAATTCTCTTGGGGTAGATAATGCTCACAGACTCATTCTTTGAAATGAAGTATCCCTGGCCTCCATTTATACTGTAGACATTATTATAGTAAATTTGAGCACTGCTATGTATAAATGCCCCCAATCCACGCCTTTCAGATCAGCAAGGCAGACAGGGCTTTATCTTTCACATTTTTTAAATAAAACATGTGTGCAAGTATTAACTCATCACTTCAGAAACCCAGATTTTATTTTAGTGATCACATTATAGTCTGTCATTGCTGGGATTGGAACAGGGAGGGGATAGAGAGAGGTCTTCTTCATTAAGGGAAAGAAAAGACCACAGAGAACAGGATAACCCAGAGTTTCTTCTGCCCCTCTGAGCAGGGATGCAAAGAAGGAGAATATTTTGAAGTTCCTTTCAGAGCCGATATCATTAGTGTTTGTCAGCTAAGGCACAAAACTGCCAGAGCGAATCTTATCCAACTGTTCACTGTTCTCGAGGAAAAGAAAAGCTGGCCCTTTGCCTTTTTGTTCTTTTATCCCTCTTATTCCAAGATGCAGCGTACAGTTCAAGGTCAAATAATACGCTAATTTTATCCAGTACTGAGTGCCTGCCTGATATAGGCAGGTACAATCATTTGAGTATTGATTAGACTCACTTGACTAGGAGAATGTGCAGATCATCAGAAATTTCCAACTAGCTATCCATAGTTTGTACTTGTTATCAAATCAGGAGGCCAGAATGTAAGGCTCTTCTTACACAATGTAATTGCTGAAAGGAAAAGTATCAGCTCAGGGTCGCCAAGACCAAGTTCTCAGAGACAGAGGGCAGGGAGTAAGAGATAAACATAGGAGAGAGAGGACATGGGAGAGGAAGAAGGGAACAAGAAAAAGGAATTTGTCTCAAAGGGGCAAAGGACCACCTCTGGACAGAGAAGAAACACACATGGTACATGAGAAAATGAGTTTATCAAGGTAAAAGGGGAAACAATACATTAAGAAGAGGTGTCTAAGTTTAAACAGCCATGTTAGTTAGGTGAGCCAAATGGGGCTTTTGATTGATGAACTTCAATACTTTGATAGCTGGACCTTAGTAGTCAGCCTCAGAAGAGAAAGTGCCCAAATATGGGAATTAACCTTGGTTAGTTTTGTGGATGTAATGTTTTCTGTTTGTTTCTTTGTTTGTTTTAGCAAGAGCAACAAAAATCAGGAGGCCACAGCTGCCAGTGCCACATGCTCAAGTGGGCTTGTGTCCATTCAGTTGGTTTAGCCTCAGGGTAATGTGTGTCAACCACATTACCCTGTGGTGCAAAAAACACTCACAAGAAGGCAAGAGGGTGAGAGCGGGGAGAAGAATAAAAGAAAATGAGAGGCAGGGAAGATCAATAGTCCCTGTGCCCTTCCTGCCATAATGGTCATATTGGGTATGTGGGTGTGAAACACTGCCATCCACATCCAATCATCTGTCAGTACTGAATATTTTCAGGGTAGGATGACACTTGGCAAGCCACTTGGTCTTTACTAGCTGGTCTCCATATTGATGTAATTAGCTAAGAAAGCTCACCAGGAAGACTGACGCTCTGGAAGGCTAGGTTTGGAAAAGAGTGGTCATACGTTGACATACACTGACTCATTCTACCTTTACCCATCACAGCATCAACCCAGGAGGCTCCAGTCTCTTCAACTTCCCTTGAGTTCTTAACCTTGATTCTACACAAGCTGCTGCTCACCCACCACTTAGGTGGTGGCGGCTTCTTCCTCTCCTCCTCCCCCTCCTCTTCCCTCCCTCTCTCTTCTCTTCTCTTCTCTTCTCTTCTCTTCTCTTCTCTTCTCTTCTCTTCTCTTCTCTTCTCTTCTCTCTCTCTCTCTCTCTCTCTCTCTCTCTCTCTCTCTCTCTCTCTCTCTCTCTCTCCCCCCCCCCCATCCAATTCCTAGTTCTAAGCTAGGCAGAAGTAACTGCTAGAGCAAGCAGTTGGGGCTTAAGGAAGCTCCAAGACATAGCTTGGCAGATAGGAGAAGCAGGGAAATGTGTTCCCAAGCAGATGCTGGCACAGGATGCCTGCTCACTAAGCTATCTGAGCTGTTCGCTTACCAGATGGTCATGGGGCTTCAACTTAGAGGCTGTGTGCACTTTATTGAGAGTGAGTATTCAGTGTTTTACAATACCTGCTTAATTTTCCCACTAAAATTAAACTGTTGCTACTCTCACTATAACATAGAGGATGTGGAGCAGAGCCAGTTGGCCTTCGAAGAGAAGTTTGCCCTTGTGCATAAGAAGTCTTTTGGAAAGAAGGATGGCCTCTTAATCAGGCATGTACTCATCACACCATCAAGATTCCATAGGAGAAGTAATCACTCCCATGTTGACTTCTATAGGAAGCTGTTCCTAGTGAGCACAGAAGCTAACTCTTCACAACGAGAACATACACAACAATGTACAGTTTTTAGAACTTTCCAGAACATTCTTACATTTGGGCCCACTCATCTAAGTCTACTCAATTATTTCCCATATAAAAATACTGCTGCCAGTTAATCTCTCAAGGCTTCTTGCTTTCTAACCTTCCTACTACTCTATTCTACTTACAGCTTGTTCTCTGGAAACCCATCCCAGGCACCAAAATAATCAACACAACTACATGTATGGGCCACTCAGCAATGGGAATGTATTATGAAAAGTGCATCATTAGTTTATCATTATGCATCATCGTTGAAGGCTGATTGTCCACGATAAGTCCACTAGAAGCTATCAAATGTACTGAGTAGGAATGTTGGGGCTGCTGCAGGAATATCACCTGCTATTTCACAGTAGACATTTTATAAGGACAAGTACACTCTAAAATAGTGATAAGAATTCTGGTACAGTAAGTAAGCAAACCAAGATGCTTACTTACTGTCATTAGAGACTGTTACATCTGAACATCCTTATTTGCCCAAGGCTTAAAGCTATTGACAGCTGCTGGGCTTGTTTACAGTGGTACCATCAAGTTATGGTGGCTGAATCGTCACCTGTATAATCTTATGGAACACTATTCTTTTCCCAGCTCATTGCTAATAGAAATGTCTCTTGTGACTCCTAGCTGCACTACCAAATCAAATCTTACCTTTTTGTCCCATCAGTTCAAGCCTGAGTCAGCTTCAATAGGCAGCATTAAAGGCCGTTATGATTCATCTAGACATAAAATACTCAAACACATTTTTGTATCAGTGTATCTTCACTCAGTATTTTCTCACCGTGCTTCTGTGCGGTAGATGCTTTAGGCAGTATTATCCCCTCCCTGCTCAACTTAACCCCTTTGTTTCATGCTCTCTACTCCTAGAGACTGCAACTACCCCTCCCTTAACTGCCTTGGTCACTCTGTAATTAGCTTTTTTTTTTTTTTTTTTTTTTTTTTATTTAGAAAGGTTTTTCCTCCCCATGTATTCCCCCTGCTCATTACTCCATGAGGTTCCATATACTGCCCATGCCATTTGACCTATGGAGGGTTTCCTTCCTTTTCCTGATGGTTCCCCAGAGGCTGTTTTTGATTCAGTGAGCTCCCAATAGCCCCAGCCAGCCATCTCTGTGGGACTCTTCCTCATAATCGCAATCTCTTTGCTCATATACTATCTCCCCTCTCTCTCTTTCGCTGGACTGGGAGCTTGACCTGGTGCTTAGCTATGGATATCTACTTCTGCCTTTATTCATTGCTGGATAAAGGCGCATTTAGAATGGTCATTCATTTGACTATAGGGGAAGTCCTGTTTAGGCACCCCCTCCATTAATGGTTGGGGTCCTACCCAGGGACATCCTGTGGGTTCTCGGAGGTTTCCCTAGCACCCGATCTCTTTCCAAATCCACAGTGGCTTCCTCTATCAAGATATCCATCTATTTTTTTCTCCCTCTTTGTTGCTCCTCTCATTCAACCATCTCCTTCTCTCATGATTTGTTCCCACCTCTCTTTGGTCATTACCCATTATGATCCCAATTTGCTCAGATCTCTTCCCAGGGTGATCCCTTGATGCCTCTCTTAAGTTCCTTCTGATCCCAGGCTGTTCAGAGCTTTTTTTTTCCTTGCGCCCAGGCTTATTTTGTGTCTTCAGTGCCTACTTCAGTAGTCTGTAAACTCTGAGTGCTTAGTTAGCTAAGCTGAACTAAACTGCAATTAAAAATAGCAGGAAGGAAGATGCCGGACACAAGTCAGGGCATAGAGTGCCACATAGACTTGTTTACTAAAATGAATCTGTGAAAGCGTGTTTCTATGATCACTGAATGAGTTTTCAAAGTTTGTGTAGTTCTAGAAATTTCTGAGGTGGGGGTAGGTGGCAGGGTTCTGCTCTGATATGTTCTAGTCCAGATTCTTCCTACTTCTCTTTCTCCCTCTGACTGTTAAAATGCTTTCAATCACTGTAATATTCAGATTTAACATCACTTTCACCTCCAGGGGGGTTAAACTGTGTATCTTAGTGATGGCTGGATTAGTGATATAATGAAGCATTTTGGTTGAGTTTTAGTCTTGGGGACATATCTACTGAATTTTCATATAGCATTAACTAAATGAGACTACCATTAAAGAAATATGCCACATTTTAAATTAAGATTATATAATCTACCAAGAAGATAGAATCCTTTTTATTCTTCTTGAATCCAGTCCTTCTGTGGACACAAAACATCACCTTATATAGGAAGGGAGATAATTTCCTCTAATGCCAAATATGAGTGACAGTGACCCAGTAACACAGAGTTAGGTTTCTCAAGTTCCGTGTTCCAATATGGAAGAAGTTCATGAAGTTAATTTATAGCAACAGAACCAAGAAATGAATCAGGGCACTTTTCAAAAACATTGGCGGGAATATTAAAAAGGTAATTACAGCACAGCAGAAGGATTTCTGCTATATGCCTCCAAAACTGTCTGATGACAGAATTTTGGTTGGTAAAACTAAGGTTTTATTAAGTTATTGCATTATAAAAGTTTCCTTTCTGATTGTCACAGATGTTAGGTCTGACACAGAGGTGGGGCAAGGAAAAGCTACTTGAGAGGCTAAAGGTAGCTCGAGGTAAATTTTAATTAGGCAATGGACCTGCAACATTCCAGTCTCCACCTAAGTTCTGATCAGTTAGCCAGTCTTTCAGAGGGTTTATTCTGAACAAAACAGGGAAGTTTTGTTCATGATTCTAAAGCTCCATGTGCTGCATTCTGCATTAGGCACCAGAACACAGTTTCAGCATATTCCTGCACACTCACACATGTGCTGTGCCAGTTCTGTGCTAGACACCAGAGCACACACTCAGTACATTCCTACACACATGTGCTTTGTGTGTGTGTCCCCAATGATTCTCATACGAGAGGATGGATGAGAAGTAATTTATAGGAACATGGGTATCTTGCCAGTGGCTATGCCACTGAAGAAAATGTCTGTTTTTCCTCCTTCAACCATTAACTACAAATAATCCTCAGGGAAGTGTGGGACATTATGAACACTTTCCCCTTCCATGAGAGCATATTGAGGATGCCAGTCTTGTGCAGGTCATATGCAGCTGGCCACAGCTACTGAGAATTTAAAGGCACAAAGCCATGCTATTCCTGGAAGACAGTGTTCCATAGCTTCCCACCCATTTCTCCTGCTCTTCCATTCTATATATACTCCATGATGGTTCCTGTGCTTTAGATCAGGTGATGTAGATGTTCTGTTTACGGCTGGCCATTCAATACTCTTTCAGCCTCAGCACATTAACCAGTAACCTCCAACTGCAAAAAGTATCTTTTCTGCCAGAATGCAAAGCAACACTATGAATCTCTAAACTTAAACCTGGTTATTTATAAAGCAATTTGACAGGCACATCATGTCCGTTTATCAAAATGTTACCAGTGGTCAAGAGTAGGTCAGATGTTTCTGGGTTCTTAGTATTTCATTCAAGGACTTGTAGTAAGTACACAAAGATTTTAAAGTAGCAAGAAAAAGTAGTTAAGAGCAAGGCAATAATACATTCAAGATATATTTGTGAAACGGGAACACATGAGGGAGAACACAAGAGGGTCCCAAGTTACTGTCTATGGTTTCTTTTGTAGAGTCTGAAGAAAAACAAGCTAGTTGCTAAGGGGTATGTGATGGTTTGAATAGGAAATGTCCCCCAGAGACTCGTGTATTTGAATACTTGGTCCCCTTGCTGCAGGAAGTACATCACTAGAGGTGAGTGTGCTTTGAAGGCTTGTATACTGGATGGTTTCCTGCTCTCTCTGCTATTTCTTGTATACAAATGAAATGGGATCAGCCTGCTTCTTCCTCCTCCTATCCTCCAATCCTCCAATCCTAATCTGCTCTACCCCTGCAACCAAATGAACTTTCTTCTCTAGGTTGCTTTTTTCCCAGAAACAGAGAAGTAATTAATATAGGGTGTCATTTGCGTAACTCTCTATTTTGATCGACAGATTTGATTTAGGAAAGCTTTTGATCACTGTGCACATCCTTTCTCAAAAATCAAATCAAACAATAATTTTAATCACATTCACATCCAAATATACATAGGTATAAAGGGTTTCCAAATTATTTCCCACTACCTTGGAGTACATTTCAGTAGAAACTGCCCATAACTGATGATTAGAAATTTCCAGGAGGAGAAATTATACTGTTGTTCAGAGAAGGACATATATACAGCTCCACACAGGGGCAGGGGTGTCTTCGGTTGCTAACTAGTTGTTAGTGTTCTGTTTAAAGAGGTTGCCTGAGCATAGGACTTTCAGGCAGAGGTCTATGCTGGCTCTATTCTAGGTCAGTCTTTGATATGACAGTTTCACACACACACACGTAATGTATTCTATAACTCAACATATTCTCTTATCTTTGTGATGCCCCCACTCCACTCCCTACTTGCCACCAAGTCCCCACCCCACTTGTGTGTCTTTTTGCTCTGTTTTGGTTTTGCTTTGTGACTCACTGGATTTAATCAGGGCCACCCAGGTGGGGATGTAAGCAGCTATGTGCTTGGTAGCTCCACAGTGCTAGGGCAGCTTTTGATTAGGTTGTTTTCCTTTCCTTCCGGCTTTTGTGGTCTTTATGTCACCTGGATATTAACTCTCTATCGGGCATGTGGCCCCTGAGAATCTCTCCCATTTGTGGTCTGTCTAATCACTTTATTTTTTTTTAATTTTGTGAACTCCCATTTTTCAGATGTTTGCCTCATATCCTGAACAACTGCTTGGAGAGTGTTCCCTGTCCTTTTTCCTCTAGCCCTTACAGACTTTCAGGACTTATGTTATGGAGCTGATGTTTTGTGCAGAAAAAAAAGGGGAGAGTCTAGCTTTGTTCTTTAATGTGTATCTATCCAGTTTTCCCAGCACCATTTATGAAAAGTCTATCTTTTCACGAGTGGGAGTTTTTGATTTTTTTTTTCAAAAATTAGGTGTCTGTAGGTACATGGGTTTATACCTGCATCTTTCATTCTTCCCCACTGGCCTGTGTACCTGTTCTTGTGGCAGAAACATGATGTTTTTTGTTATCATGATTCTGAAGCATAACTTGAAATCAGGAATTGGGATAGGTTCTAGAGGCGTGTTCTTTTTTAATATTGAAAAGGTGGTTTTTTAACCTACCAACCACTGTTCCCCCACCTTCTCCTCTTCCCAGTCACCCCACAGCATCCTCCCACACCACTCTCCCACTCATTCCTTAGAGAGAGTAAGGACTCAGGGGATGGGGGTCAATACAGTCTGGCTATCAAGTTGAGGCAGGACCCAGCCCCTCTCCCAAGTATCAAGGCTGAGCAAGGTATCCCTCTGCAGGGAATGGGCTCCAACAAGACAGTTCATGCACCAGAGATAAGCTTTGGTCTCACTACCATAGGCCCCATAAACTGTACCCACCTCGCAACTGTCATCCACATTCACAGTACCTAGTTGCCCATGTGTCAGTCTAGAGTCAGTGAGCTCCCGATATCTCAAGTCAGCCATCTCTGTGGGTTTCCTCTCCTCCCTCTCTTTGAATGGATTGGGAGCTTGGTCTAATGCTTAGCTGGTGATCTCTGTGCCTGCTTCTGTCAGACAAAGGTTCTATGGCAGGAAGGGTGGTCATCAGTTTGATTACCAGGGAATACCAGTTCAGGCAGGCATCCTCTCGACTATTGCTCGGAGTCTTAGCTAGGGTCATGTCTGTGGATTTGTGAGTATTTACCTAGTACCCAGTTGCCCCCTATCCCCCATATGGCTCCCTTTATCAAGATATCTATTTTGTTTTTCTCCTTCACTGTCCCTTCCCCAACTCGACCATCCCATTCCTTTATGTTCTTCCTATCTCTCCTATCCCCTACTTCCCTTTGGTCTCAACTTACTCTGGAAATCTTATCTATTTTTCCTTCCCAAGGGGGTCCATGAATACTCCTCTTAGGATCCTCCTTGTTACCTAGCTGCTCACAGGTTGTAGTAGATTGTAGCCTGGTTATCCTTAGCTTCATGTCTGAAATCCACTTATGTGTAAGTACATATGAAGTTTGTCTTTCTGGATCTGTGTTACTTCACTCAGGATATTCATTTCTAGTTCCATCTATTTACCTGCAAATTTTAGGATGTCAAGTTTTTCTGCTGAGTAATATTCCATTGTGTAAATGTACCATATATTTTTTTAATCCATTCTTCAGTTAAGGCATCTGGGTTCTTTTTAGGTTTGGGCTGTTACAAATAATACTGCTATGAATATAGTTGAGCTAATGTCCTTGTGGTATGATTGAGAAACCTTTGTTTATATGCCTAAGAGTGGAATTGCTGGATCATTGGCTAGGTTAATTACCAGTTTTCTGAGAAACCTCCATACAGATTTCCAAAGTGGCTTTAAAAGTTTACATTTGCACTAGCAGTGGGAGGGTGTTCCCCTTGCTCCACATCCCCTCCAGCATAGGATGTCATCAGTGTTCTGATCTTAGCCATTCTGACAGGTATAAGATGATATCTCGGAGTTGTTTTGATTTGCATTTCCCTCATGGCCTAAGGATGTTGAGGAATTCTTTCAGTGTCATTTAGCTAGTTTAGAGTCTTCTGTTGAGAATTCTCTGTTTAGAACTGTACCCTATATTTTAATTCGATGATTTGGTCTTTTGATTTCTAGATTCTTGAGTTCTTTCAGTATCTTAGAGATTAGTTCTAAGTCAGATGTAGGGCTGGTGTAGGGTTGGTGTAGATCTTTCCCCATTCTGTCATCTGTTGTTTTGTCTTGTTGATCATTTGTCTTTTTAACTTACAGAAGCTTCTCAGTTTTAGGAAGTCCTATTTATTAGTTGTTGCAATCAGTGTCTGTGCTATTGGTCTTATATTTAGGAAGTAGTCTCCTGTGCCAGTGCAAACAAGGCTATTTTGCATTTTATTTACTGTAAGATTCAGTGTAACTGGATTTATGTTAAGGTCTTAATCCACTCAGACTTGGGTTTGTGCAGGTTGATAGATATAAATCAATTTAAATTCTTTTACATGTCACCATCCAGTTAAGCTAGCATTTGAAGAAGATGGTTCTTTTTTTTTTTTTTTTTTTTTTTTTTTTTTGGATTGCACAGTTTTGGCAAAATCAGGTGTTTATAAGTGTGTGGAATAATGTCAGGGCCTTCATTTTAATTACATTGATTCACGTGTTTGTTTTTACACAAATACCAAGCTCTTATGATTACTATATATTTATAGGAGAGCTTTTATTTTAGGGATGGTAATATCTCCAGAAGTTCTTTTATTCAGCAGTATGGTTTTAATGATCCTGAGTTTTTGTTTTTCTTTATTAAGTTGAGTATTGTTCATTAGATGTCTGTGAAGAATTCTGCTGGGATTTTGAGGGGGCTTGCATAGAATCTGTAGATTGCTTTTGATAAGACTGCCATTTTTATTATGTTGACCCTACCTATCCAAGAGCATGGAAGATCTTTCTATTTTCTGATATCTTCTTCATGTTCTTTCTTCATTGTCTTAAAGTTCTTGTCATACAGGTCTTTCACTTCTTTGGTTAGAGATACCCCAAGATATTTTATGTTATTTGTGGCTATTATAAAAAGTGATGTTTCTGTTTCCCTGATTTTTTTCAGCCTTTTTACTATTTGTATATAAGACATGTGAAATTATTTTTTTTTAGTTAATCTTGTATTCTGAAACATTGCTGAAGGTGTTTATCAGATATATGAGTTCCCTGGAAGAGTTTTTGGGAGACACTTATGTATATTATCATATCATCTGTAAATAGCAAAAGTTTGACTTCTTTCTTTCCAATTTGTATCCCCTTGATTTCTCTCTGGTGTTTTGTAGTACTCAAGCTAGAACTTCAAGTACTGTATTGAATAGATGTAGGGATAGAGGGCACCCTTCTCTTGTTCCTGATTTTAGTGGGATCACTTTGAGTTCCTTGCCATTTAGTTTGGTGCTGGCTGTCAGCTTGCTGTATATTGACTGACGTATGTCATGTTTCTTGTATCCCTGATCTCTCTGAGACGTTCATCATGAAGGTGTGTTCAGCATCTAATGAGATAATCATGTGGGGTTTTTCTTTTATCAGGTTATTTATATGGTGGATGAAATGAACTTATTTTCATATGTTGAGCCATCCCTGCATCTCTGGGATGAAGACTACTTGATCATGGTGGGGGGGCTTATATATATATGTATATACTTTTGTGTGTGTATGTGTGTGTGCGTGTGTGTGTGTGTGTGTGTGTGTGTGTGTGTGTGTATTCTTGGATTCAGTTTGCCAGTATCTTTATGAGTATTTTTGCATCTGTGTTTATAAGAGAGATTAATCTGTAATTCTCCTTCTTTGTTGCATCTTTGTGTTGTTTGGGTATCAGAGTGACTATATAATCTCATAAAAAAGAGTTTGGCAATGTTCCTTCTGTTTTAATTGAGTGGAACAATTTGAGGAGCATTGTTAAATTCTAGTACAATTCTGCACTGAAACCATCTGGTCCTGGGTTCCTTTTGGTTGGAAGACTTAATAACTGCTTCTATTTCCTTTGGGTATATTGGTCTATTTCAGTTGTTTATCTGGTCTTGATTTAATTTTTGTAAGTGGTACCTATCCAGAAAACTGTCCAATTGTTTTAGGTTTTTCAATTTTGTGGAGCACAGGTTTTTGTAGTATGCTTTACTGATTCTCTGGATTTCTTCTTCTGTGTCTGTTGTTATATCTCCTTTTCACTTCTGATTTTGTTAATTTTGAGATTCTCCCTTTGCTTTTTGTTTGGTTTGGAGAAGGGTTTGTCTATCTTGTTGATTTTCTCAAACAACTAACTCTTTATTTCATTGATTCTTTATATTGTTTTGTTTGTTTCAATTTTATTGATTGTGGCACTGAGTTTGATTATTTCCTGCCTTCTACTCCTTCTGGGTGAATTTGATTCTTTTTGCTCTAGAGTTTTCAAGAATACTTTTAAGTCCCTTGTGTGAAATTTGTCCAAATTCTTTATTCAGGCACTTAGTGCTATGAACTTTCCTCTTAGCATTGCTTTCATTGTGTCTCCATCTATGGTGACGGAAGGTTTTGATGGGTTTAGTAGTCCTGCCTGGCATAGGTGGTTTCTTAGTGTCTGCATAACATCTGCCCAGAACCTTCTTTCCTCATAGTCCTCATTGAGAAGTCAAGTGTTAATTCTCATAGTTTTGCCTTTATAAGTTACTTAGCCTTTTTCCTTTGAAGCTCTTAATATTCTTTCTTTATTCTGTGTGTTTATTGTTTTGATTATGTGGAGAGCAGACTTTTTTGGAAGTCTAGGCTATTGGTGTTCTGTAAGCTTTGTGTATCTTCATAGACATTTCCTTTTTTAGAGTGGAAAAGTTTTCTTCTGTAATTGTGTTGAATATATTTTCTGTTACCTTTAGCTTGGATTCTCTCCCTTCCTCTATTTCTTAGGTTTAGTCTTTTCATGGTGTTCCAGATTTCCTGGTCTTTTTTCTGTGACTTTTTACTTTAGGGTTTTTTGTTGTTGTTTATTTGTTTCTTGGGGGGTTTTGGCTGATGAATCTATTTCCTCTATGTGTCTTCAAAGCCTAGGATTCTCTCTTTCATTACCAACTTCTGTTTGTCATGCTTACATTGTTTACTCAGATTTTCCATTTCCAGCCTTACTTCAGTTTGTGTCTTCTTTGTGGCATCTATTTCAATTTCAAGTCTTGAAGTACTTTCTTAATCTGTTTGATTTATTTTTCTTGGTTTTCTTTAGGGAATTTATTGATTTCTTCCAATTTATTTGTCTTTTCCTCTACTTCTTTAAGGGAGTTTATCATTTTGTCTTTAATTTCCCTTTTAAAGACTTCTTTCTATCAGCTTTGTAAAGCTTTTTTAAGGTCATTTTCTTCTGCTTCTTCTATATTGGAATGCTCAGGTCTTGCCATTATAGAACCAGTAAGTTTTGGTGGTGCATGTTGTTCTTATGCTGTTGAATGTATTCATGCAGAAGTGTCTACCTATCTTTTCCTCAATTAGTGCAAGCATTGTCTGTATTTGAGGGAGCTGTTCTTGGTTCTATAGGTTCTATAGCTGCTCTTTACAATCAGAGCTCTCTTGTGATGGAGCTGGTTGGAATCTGTGTCTCAGGAAGCCACTGAAGTTGGGAGGATGACTGGGTTTGGTAAATAGAGTGGGGTTTATAGACTACAGAGTTTGATGAAGTGAGGTGGTGGGCAATTTTGCCCAGGGATCCTGCTTGCTGGCCTGAAACTGGCACCACAGTGGGGTTGGGGTACACAAGTTTTGCCTGTTTCTCGGCTTGGAGGCTGTGCTGACTGGCTGGCCAGGAAGGGAGTTACCTCTTGTGATGGAGTTTCCCTGGAATCTGTATTTCAGAAAGCAACTGAGGTTGGAGAAATGGGTAGGTTTTGAGTGTTATGTTTGCTTAGAATTATTTGATGACCCAGGATCTTTTGCACTTCCATATAAAAGTTAACATTAAAAAATTCTCTAAAGAATGGCATTGAAATTTTGATTGGGATTGCATTGAACCTATAGATTACATTGTAAAGATAGCCATTTTCTCATATTGACTCTTCTGATCCATGAGCATGGTTAGATTCATTATTCCACAATGTTGTTTTATTTTTGAGGTCATTGTAAATTAGGTCAATTCCTTCTTTCTTTTTCAGTATCTTTGTTATTGGTGTATACAGGAAGGCTTCTGAATTTGCATGTTAATTTTGTATACTACATGCTAATTTATATACTTCCATTTTACTAAAACTATCAGTTCTAAGAGTTGTCCATTGGAGACTTTAGAGTGTTTTAGATAAAATTTAATAAAAGACAAGAATTGCTTATATCAATATTTGATTTGGGAGAAACAGAAAAGTGGTTAGATATATTTGACTGTAACATATATTTCAATCAGGTTGTGTCAAAGGATTAAAGTTCATAGATATACGTGAATAATAGAAGCTTGTGAAACCTTAATACTTCACTGAATTTGGAATCCCATTAAACCCCTTAGAACAATTAGAAATTTGTCGTCAAGAAAGTTCAAAACTTTTAGAGGAAAGGGAGGTTTGAGGTGCCCATTCAAACAACTGCAAATGTAAAGAGGAAATTTTCTTCTGACAAATCCTAACTTCATAAACAATGAGGTTACCTCAACTAACACCTTGGTGTGGCTGACTATAAAGAAGGCTTCTTATGGGACTGTCAGAGACATGTGTACTAGGAAGCCGGCACTTCTTAAACTGGATCACCATCCTGTATAACATGTACTTAAGGTAACTGGGGAAAAAATAGCACCAATAAAATGAACTCAAAATCAAACATGTAATGTATCTAAAGTGTTTCTGGAAGTATAGTATAGTACAAATTCACTCCAACTATAGTTATGAGCTCACAGTATGTGCCCATTAATTTGCTGTGAATGCTGCCTGAAATACCTCAACCTGGATTCCAGACGCTGTGTCATGAACTGAAGTGGCATGACTGTAAATGCTTCTACAAACACATAGTGATTTTATTCCAGAACACAAAAACTTTTCACATTTTCTTCTTATAATTTCTCAGTTTGGGTCAAAGTACATCTTGGGTCAAATCCTGCCATATTAGAATTCTTGGCTTTCAACATTGCTCTAGTGTTTAGGGCTGAAGAGATGACTCAGGAGTTAATGGTACTTTCTGCTCTTGTAGAGGACCTTAGTTTGGTTCTCAGAACCCACATGGTGGTTCACAACCATCTGTTACTCCATTTCCAGGGGATCTAATGTCCTCTTTTGACCTCTTCAGGCATCAGTCACTTGGTGCACATACATAAATACATTCAGGAAACCACAGACACACATGAAATAAAAAGAAATAAACCTTTAAGTTGTCTTGAATTGCTATTTGAGTTGGTAAATTAAGTTTTATAAAAATTGTTTGATGGATTTGACGTGCAATTAAAACAAAATTTATAGCAATTTCTGAAATGACCCTCAACGTACTTCTGCCATTTTGTACCATATATTTATTTGACGCAACATTCTAACATTGATAATTGTAGAAAGTACATATCATTCTAAAAAGCAGTACTCAGTGTTCTGAAGTGAAAATATTCAGCCAAGACTTAATTACTTATATAAAAATAAACAAGGATTTGCATAACATTATTATGCAAATTTACTCTAATCTTCATAAAGGATACATTTATATGCATACCAAAGAACTGTCTTAATTTTTTTTTTCTTTAATCTATTGGTAAATGTTTGTGTTGTATACTTGCTTTGTATAGCTAAGAAATCAAGCAAAATGTTCTTGGAACAAAAGTAGACCCAAGTAGGAAAAGCTTAAGGATTTCTTGGTGGTGTGACCCTATCTTTAGCAGCATCGGCAGTTGCCATGCTGGGTCAATTTAGTCATCCCTGCCTGGCCTCTTTCTGAACATCCCTTTATTCATTTATTAGAATCCTATGTGTTGCGAACATATATCAAGATACAGGTTGAATCTCTAGGTTTTGGTTTTTGTAGAAATACTCCTTAGCATATTGATTTCTCTCTGAATATAATAGGGCTGTGTGACCAGAACCATAGACCTAGAAAGCTTTAACAACAGACATTTGTTCCTCATGGTTCTGGAATCAGAAAAGGCACAGGCAGACTAGGAGTCTGTTAAGGCAAAACCAGGAGGTGTCTGTCTTATTGCTGTACACTAGCAAGGCAGAACTATAGAGAGATTCAGTCTTTTTGTATAGGATCAATAAATAATCCCATTCATAAAAGCTGGGTTAGGTTCTAATTATCCATCCATCACCCTAGAGGTTAGGTTTCAAAATCTGTGTTTGAGAGAACACAATAGTAAAGTGTAGTGTAAAACCCTGGCTTTAGCTGTGTTTGACGAGTTTGGTTGTTTGTGTGGAGGGCTGTTGCTGCTGCTGTGGCTGATGATGGTGATAATGATGATGACTGACTGACTGAATGACTTGCTGTGCTTGTTTTTTTGCTTGGTTTGGGTTAATGATTCGTTTGCAGTTGAGATTTTATAAGAGTCACTTATGTAACCAAAGCTGATCTCTAACTCCTAACCCTCCTGCCACAGCCTCCTGAGTTCTGGGATCACAGCCACGTGCTACCACATTCAGCTAAGTTTTCATAATTCTCTTTCCAAGAATATCGCTACAGTCTGGCTATAGAAGAAGCTATAGAAGTCTGGAGAGAAGTGTCTCTCCCCAAAGGCTCATCTATTGAAAAATTGGTCCCCAGCTAGGCTTGCTATTAACCAGTAACTAAATCATGATGCTTTTAAATTCTTTGGTGTACTAATCCATTAACAAATTTATAGGTAAGTGGGGGACGTAGGTCACTACTTTAAAGGCTATCACTTGTCCCTAGACTCATTCTTTTCCTCTATGTCTGTGTCCTGTCTACCATGAGGTGAGATGCTCTGTTTCGCCACGTGTTTTCAGTATGACACTCTCTGTATACACAGAACATCTGGCCAGTAGCAGTAGAGCCAAATGACACTGAAGCCCATGAAACCAAGACAGGCCTTTCCTCTTCTAAGTTATTTAACTGAGGTAATTTGTCTTCTTGAGGAAAACTATTACAGGCATTCTCCTTTCCTGTCCTCTGTTTCCACTAATTGTCCACACTGCTGACTTAGACATCGGCCCACTCCCAGGCCCCCTGCAGTATTCTTTGAGCCCGACATTCCTATCCTGGAATAATGTCAGTAAGCTGGTCAAGAATGCAGATTGAAGGTTCACATACTGCTTATTGTCTGTCTGACTTTGGGAAAATTGACTAAATATTTTGAGCTCGTTTTTATCAATCATAAAGTATGAGTTAAATGAGGGCTACCTCTTAGGATTGTTGTGGAGATTAAATGAGAACTATGCAATCTTCACCTGTGGCATGGCACGGGATCAACATTATGTTTCTATCTCTTAATTTATTGTCAACCTACAAGAGATGGGAAGTACTCTCAGGCTTTCCATAGACTGACATGTTGCATCTACAGTATTGCGAAAGACTCCTACTTCACAGCCTGCCCATCCCTGAGCAGTGTAGATTTGACCTCCCCTTCAGTGGTCCTTCTAACATGTGTGTGAATCCTTCCTCCCTAAACCAAATGCCAGCTTCTGCACTTCGGGATTATTGCTTTTACCCAGCACTATCCACTATCAGTTTTAATGGACTTGTTTCAGAACATTTTTCTCATTCATATAAATTAGCAAGAAACCCTTAATAGTTTTTAACTTTAAATGTTGCTACAATGAAGCAAAGCAAACATAAGAACAAGAATGTTCAGTATGGTGGCAGACAGATGGCTCAGCAGGTCAAGGTGCTTGCTGCCCAAGCCTGATGTCTGTATTCTTTCCTGAGAGCCAAGTGAAGATAGAGAAAGAGAACCAACTTTATATAAATTCTTCTCTGCCTGCCATACATGAATGGCATGTGCATGCCTATACACACATGCACACATGCTTGTTAAATAATAATTAATAACAAATTATTTCTTAAAGATTATTCAGTGTTTAGTTATTGTCCTATCTTCTCAGCTATCTCCTTCACCATTAACTCAATAGCAACATTTTTAGCAACCACCATTGCCAAGTTTTCCCAAAAATTTCATTAATTTCAAAAATCACTTTTTGTATTTCTGTACTGTTGTCAGAAATTTCTGGCCCAGCCTAGCCCCAAAATCTGGATCCACAGTCCCACAGCCACTTATAAAATAATTGACTCAGACTCTTAGTATTATAGTAACTGCTGGGCCAGTAGTTCAGGCTTCTTATTGACTAGCTCTTATGATTAGATTAACCCATAGTTCTTATCTATATTTAGCCATGTGGCTTGGTACCTTTTTTTCAGTACAGCGTTCTCATCTTTATTTCTCCGTGCCTGACTCATGTCTCTGCCTTTCCTCTTCCCAGAATTCTCCTAGTCTGGTAAACCTGCCTCTACTTCCTGCTACTTGCCATACTGGTTATTAAACCAATATGACTCACAAATCTTTACAGTGTACAAGAGTATTTTCAAACACTGATCTATTTTTTCATGGGAACCAAATAAAGCCAATTTATATGACTAGAACAAGAAGAAGCTGTAAGGTAAGAAAGAGCCTTACTTTATTCCTAGTAAGCAGACACCCCAAAACTGCCATATAATGGGACACCATGTCATTGGCCTCATCAGTAAATTTTATGTTGGGGACAGAAAGCTAGTCAGTAGTTACTTAGAGAGCCTCTTCTGCGGTGAACTTCATCATTCCTATGCCAATTATTTGATTTACTTTTCAAGATCAGTTCCTTTAGGGAGAATTATTGCTTCAAAGTTTACCCAAATGATGTGGGTACCTGTAATGTTCTCCATCAGATGGTTCATGTTCCTCTAAGAAGCACTAATATGTTCAATTTTACCCTTCCCCTATAACTACAGTGGCTGTGGTGTTTTGTACTAATTCACTTTGATGTAGGATCAGATCATGTGGTCATTCTTAACTGTAGTGAGATTCTAGTGTCAGCTGATAAGGTCCAAAGACTCTTATCCAGAGTTCCGAGTTCCTAAAGAGAGAGTGGCCAATCCCAGCAGCCCCTTTTGAATGGGGTTGGCCACTCCCCCTTCAGGAGCCTGGGACCCTGGATAAGCGTCTTCAGACTTTATCAGCTGACACCTGAATCCCAACACACTTAACTGTGTGTATGTGAGTTCAGCGAGAAACTTCCTTAAGATTTTGTATCTTCTAGACACCTTTTTGTGGTTGTTTGAATGAGAATGGCCCCATAGTCTCATCACTTTGAATGCTTAGTCGTCATTAGGGAATGGCACTATTTGAGAAGGATTAGGAGGTGTGGATTTACTGGAGGAAAATGTGTCACTGGGAGTAGGCTTTATAATTTCAAAAGCACATGCCAGCAACTCACCCACCTCCAATCTCTCCCTACTTCTCTCTGTCTAGGAATAGGATGTAGCCTTTAGCTACAGCTCTAGCTCTGTCTACATGCTTCCATGCTCCAAGATAATAATGGACTAATCTAAAGCTGTAAGCACACCCCAATTAAATGTTTTCTCTTATAATAGTTGCCTTGGTTATAGTGTCTCTTCACAACACTAGAACAGTAACTAAGACACTACTGTGTAATTAATTTAAGCTACAAGGCAAATTGTTCAAAAAGAAATAATGAGAACAGAATCCTGATTTACACCTTTGCTTTATACTATTATGGAATATTTGAAAAAAATTATACTGACTATATCAACAAAAATGTAGATGCAAAAGGAAAAAGTGACAGGAAGAGCGAAGGAGGAAGGAGACCACCCAACCATAGTATACCCCTAGCTTACCATCAACTTGAGACAAAATTATAACAACCCACATCTGTGTATGTTCAGAAGCACTTCGTGAATTCATCACAAACCTGTGAATATGCAAATGCAGCTGTTCCCTAGATCAGAAAGATATTTAATATTTTTTTCTAAATCAGTTTACATATTGCATTTTGTCCTATGTATTTGAAACAAACAGATGAAAAGGCATTGTGAGCACTTACTTGCAAGCTCCCAATAAATTTATACCCATCTGGACATGTAGTTAGAAAGTCTCTAACTCCTGATAGATATGAGTTATCCCTTTATATTGAAACAGTGTGCTTATAAGTAAAACTTATGGCCAACACAAGGACAGTCTGGCACAAGTAACTTAAGTAAGATTTGCCCTTGTAGTCTCACACACACCACCATAAACTGTGGTTTTTTAGCTATAGCCTATGAAAATTGCCTACATCGCCTGGAGTATGTAGATAGCCAAGAGAAGTAAGGAAATTGTGGCTTCTTTAACTACTTGCATGGCCAGGCTGGCCTCCTTACATAGCAAATAGCAAGTTGGAAGTGTGTTGTGCCAGGGCAGTATAAACCCTCTCCTCTAACAGACATACTGCAAGGTATGGACTATGTGAACATTAGGCTATGTGAAAATCAACTTTGAAATTTTTTATTGCATTGAATGAGTAATGTAGCTCTATATTTTAAAATTCAAAATGTATAAAATAGTTTAGTATAAAATATTTTTCTATTCTGACCCTTGGCATTCACTACACTACCCTTGCCAGTTTCATATTTATCCCTGTAGAAATGTTTCCTGTATATATGAACAGTAATGCTTATTTCTACCTGTTAATATGAATGATAGCATTCTGAATACATTCCTTATCTTTATATTTTTAAAAAATTATTATTAGGTTTTGATTTTGTTCATTGTCGTTTCAATTAAAATTGTACTGGCAAGCTGATTGCTTACCATTTTCACAATGCTGCTCTTATGTGATATGCTACTCAGTATGTCATACTCACTGTGTGCAATATTTTCATTTATATAAAGAATTATCACATAGCATTTATGTAAAAGAATTCATTTAGATTTCTACTTTCATGTACTAAATAACCTGGTGCATATATGCATTAGTACATTTATACAAAGTCAGTGCCTAAAGTTGACTTGCTAAGCCAAAGCTCACATGGCCTTGCATTTTTTACAAAGATTTCCCTACACAGTTTATCCTATCATAGATTTTCAGAGGTAGTGTATCGCCTATTAGAGCAGCGTCTTTACCCTGAAAGTCAACCACAGTATTGTTCAATGTCCAGCTGGAATAAATTAGTATACTTTGCAGACATGTTTCTTGGCATTAAAGGATGCTACACTCATCATTGCCCCCCAACATTACTTGACTAATCCTAGAGACAATCTAGTGATTCTCAATCTCAATCAGTGAAGGTAGACTCCTTTGGGTGTCAAATGACTCGGTGATCACATTTCAGGTATCCTGCATATCAGATATTGACATTACAATTCATGACAGTAGCAAAATTACAGTTATGTAATAACAACAAGATAATTTTACGATCACCACAAGGTGAGGAACTGTATTAAAGGATTGCAGCATTTAGGAAGGGTGAGAATTATGGGTGTAGATTGTCACACCCAGAGGTTAGGCCGATATTAGAATCCAGTGAGAAGAGGAGAGTGGGCTGCTTGGCCTCCTGTAGTGTATAGGACAATAGCCTTTCACCAAAAAGCACAGAATGTCTCTAGTGCTAAGATCCCGCATAGAATCTGCATCTATTCATCATACTAATACATTTTGCAAAGTTCTGCATCCTTCAGGGTGAAGTGTGTACCAAACAATATGGGCCCATTTGTGGGACATTTGGGGCTTTTTATCCCCCCCCCTTTTTTTTCTTACACCACCGAAATTTTACTCAGTTCTTTGCAAGAATTGGGAGCACCTCACAGCATAAGCATAGCCACCTTCCTTATGCTTTCTATCCTGAATCTGAGGCATAGAGTCGCACTGGGTTTATTGAATGGACCCAGTACTGCTTAGCTCACTAAATGGACACATGAGTCCTCACAGTTAAGTTTAAAGATTTGTATTTTAATCAAATCCCATTCTGCTTTCAAGCTTCTCTTCTCAATGTCTGTGCTGGGCAATTGTTTTTTTCTGAACTTTCAAAATGACAGTGACAGGGGTCCCCAATCGGATTATGTAGAGTGTTCTTTTGCTGATCTGAATGAACATCTACAGATGTGCTTTATTGCCACAGTACACTAAGTCACTTAATCACATACTGTTGTGCTCACTTATAGCCTGGGGTTGTCTTGTCTCTTTAAATGGGTTAAATCTCCTTAAGGGACCAAAGCAAAGCTTGTTTGCATTCCTGACGCCTCCTGGTGTTTTATCTGCAGGACAGCAAGGTCCTTCCAGGTGCTAGTGTGCTGGCTTCCAACCCTCTCTTCCCCTTTTCTCTCCCCTCCTTCCCTCCCTCCCTCTCTCTCCTCTTCCCTCTCCCAACCCCTCCTCGTTTTGAAAAAATCTACTTAACTCTCATCTCAATTCACAAGCTGAACCCCAAAGACGCCGACTCTAGCAATAAATAAATAAACAAGCAAACAAAACTATTTATTCTGAAGAACAGAGCACCCCAAATTCCTTTAGACACAGAGCAAAGGGGTTGCACAGCAGCAGAAGGAGCAGAAAGGCCTAGGCCATTTCCATTTGTTTCTCCTGGGGTTTCTGAGACTGAGAGCAGGATCTTCGGGCCCAGTCTGCTGCTTTTCACCACATTCCTTTTCATAACCACCACTGTTGCCTCAGACATGTTCTCATTCATCCAAGATCAAAGGCCCCAGCATGAGAACCAGAAGAGGGACTCTTCAGTTTTCCTTGATGTGAGCTGAAGGCAGAAATCATTCCTAAGTGTCTGCCCATTGAGGTGCTAGCCTCAGCCCCTGGAAGATGCTCTTGCCGATAGGAAAGTGGGCTGAGGTGAAGACTTCATTTTAATGAGGACTTGGACAGTTGGGGATCAGTGATAGAGGAGCCAGGAGGAAAGGCAGCAGGACCATCAAGGTCAGGAAGGAAAAACAATGTCATACAGAAGACTGGTGCTTGGCTGCTGCTAAATATATCCTGCAGAAGATCGGGATGGGGAGTAGCACTGATCATATCTAACTTGAGATTTTAAAATGCAAATGCAAAAATGCAAATGAGTGTTAGGTTGACTTCTATTAGCTTGTTATTTAACCACTGCTTAGCCCTGAGATTCCCGCTTGCATGATCTTTGCAATTAAAATAAGCTGAGAAATGAAGCACTTCAATACAGAGGGGGAAAAAAAAAACCCACCAGTGTGTGAGTATCTATCAGGAAAACAAGAAAATACTAGAGTACTAGAGTCAGCTTGATTACCCAAGGGTGAAAGCAGACAACAGAAGTGTTGCAAATACTTATTCTCAAGAGTTCAAATTAAAAACAACAACAAAAACTTTTACTCTTGAAAGTTTATTTTTAAATTTAGCCTCAAGCTAATATGCAGGCAGATTTTTCTGAGTTTTTGGTTTTGGTGATTAAAAAGCCCTAGTACCACCATGTTGAATTGATTTAAAAAGAAGATGGAGGGTACATTGGTGTGCTGACTTTAGATGCCTAGAGTGTGTCTTCCACAGGATCATTTTTAAATGAGAACATATAGCAAATGTATTTAAATATTGAGTCATATAAAATACATTGCAGACCAAATGAGTGAATAATGATTTTGAAGTAATAATATAACTCACTGTTGTTTCTAATTGCCAGGTCAGTGGTTCTTTACTTAAGGCCCATCACACTCTTTTAGGCAGGTAAATTCTATTTATTGACATTTCCCTGTTGCCTCTGAGAAGATTCATGTGTGGTAGTGGAAAGAGGCACTACCTCACAGGATGGTGCCCCAGCACTTCCTAAGCTGAAGGATTTGGAAAGTGGTATGTGCTAGAAGCACTGTCTGGACCCTTTCCTGAAACAGGTCATGATATCTCCTTATACAAAGTCCCATCCCTTATTCCAGCATGTTAAAGCATCCTTGTCCTAAGAAAGACTAGACACAATCTCAGGAAGAGGCCTTGCCACATTCTCCCAATGCCCTGGTGTTACCTGATCCTCTTTATTCTAATATCCCATGACTTTCCAGCCTAGCATAAAAGCACTCAAGCCTAATCACCTCTACAAGCCTTTTTTGTTTATTTGTATTTTTAAATTTTTAATGATTATTGTGTAGGCATGTATATGATATATGTAGACACGGGTACTTGTGTATGGAGGTCAGAGGATAACTTTGTGGAGTCAGTTCTCTCCAACTTTTACTGATACCTTTTTATGATAATCACCATTACCAAGTGAATCATTGTACTGGCTCTTTTTATTTTTTACGAAGGCTCCTCCATCGTATGACTCATACATTAGGTTCATATGCATGTGTATCTGCCTCATGTAAGTCTGATATATAGGTAGTACAAACATATTTAAGCCAGGTGGGAGTTGTGCACACCTTTAGTTTCAGCACTTGTGAGGCAGAGGCAGGCAGATCTCTGTGAGTTCAAGGCCAGCCTGGTCTTCAGAGATAGTTCTAGACAGCCAAGCCTACAGCTACACACAGAAATCCCGTCTCAAAAAACAAAAAACAAACTAGATAGATAGATAGATAGATAGATAGATAGATAGATAGATAGATAGATAGAGAGAGAGAGAGATAGAGAGATAGAGAGATAGAGAGATAGAGAGATAGAGATAGATGATACAGTTTTTTTTTTCCTTCTCTACTAGGGATAAGGCCCTAAAACTATCTGCAAGTGAGTGTCCACTCAAGTGTGTGTGTCTAGATAGAGGTTCTGGAGTTTTCATCTTCTTGAAAGAGATTTTGGCCTTTAACATATCCCAACCTGCTTGAGAAGGGCAGTAGTGTCAATATGCCTAACTTCATTGCTTGAGTTAATAGTGCGATTTAAAGGTTGCATGTTTCACAACCCTTAACCTAATTTACTGTCACTGCCCAGGTCTGATGACACTTCTTGCCCTGGTCACTAAGTTAGCTCCATGTAAAAGTAACAAGTGATGTGGACTTAGAGGCATACGTGTGGTTTGGGTTTTAATCTATTCGATTCTGTTTACTATAAATGCCATTGCCTCCAATCCCCATCTGCAAAGCAGAGCTCAGAGCAAGACAATAATTTTTCAGGAGTTGTTCTGAGAACCAAACAGTTTTGACATTTAAGTATCTGTGTGCATGAAACACACAGTTCTACTCTCACAATAAACAAGACATACTTTATGCTGACTCGGCTGAGAGTGACCATAGCCTGAGATATTGATTCACACCCAAAAGATGGTTTCAATGTGAAAGCAGTTGAATGCATTTTTAATAGTCATAGACCAAAAGAAAATTATAAATCAAGGCATTTACCAAATCCATTGGCAGAGACAGTGGGTGGATAAATTACAGAAAAAGAAGAATCTCTGCCAGGGATTTCAGATGTTGTCCGTTGATGGAAGCCAACTCAAGATGATTTTGTCCCGAGATTTCCAACACAGCAGCTCCCCACAGCCTTCTTTTCTCATCTTCTATCTAGAACCTTAAACCCTGGTGCAGCTTTAATCCTAGAAACTACATCCATTTTCTCAACCTGGCTCCAGGAAATCACATTTGTGCCTGTGAACACCGCGTGTTTTCAGTCTTGTGGTGATAACAGGAAGGCTCTTTCTTAGGATCTATCAAGATGAGGCTGAGTAGATGGGACAACAGTCCTCAGAAAAGGGAAATCATTGGTAAACTTTTGTTTTCTTGTGAAACTGGTGCATTGGTGTCTTGAGGACTCCACCGATTCCTCTATCCTGTGCCCTGGATGAGATGTGTAGTCCGAAGTTTCTCTGTCCCACCCAACTAGTCCTGCATCCATTTCACAAACAAGCACACAAAGGCCTGTATTCATTATAAACTCTTTGACCTATGTCTCAGGCTTGTTACTCGCTGACTCTTACATTCAAATGAACCCATCCCTTTTATTTATGTTTAGTCACGTGGCTCGGTATCTTTTCCCCTTGCAGCATTCTTGCCTTGCTCCTCTATGACTGGCTGATGTCTTCTGCTCTTCCTTTCCTCTCCCCAAATTTCCCTAGTCTGGTTGCCCCACCTTTACTTCCTGCCTGCCTTTTGGGCAAACAGCAATTTACCAGTACTCACAGTGACAAATATTTACAGTGTACAAAGGCATAATCCCAGTGCATGAGATGACTCTCTATGATTAGACATTCAGGATGTCTCTAAACTAAAAGGGCATGGATGCCCTGTGTAAGGGGGGGGGGGGGGGCAATAGGAGAAACGAAGGTAGATATTGAAAGAGAAAAAGGTTAAATGCAAAGGAATGGGTCTGACAAAAATCTCTGAAGTGAGGTCTGTGATAAGAATACACTGAAGCAAACCAGAGGCTGTCCACGAACAAGCCCCAATAAACCAGAAGATCACTGACTAAACGGAAGGGGGATCTGTCCCCAGAACAAACTCCTACAACCACCTTTATGAAGAGCCATCAAGATGACTGGGCACAAAGGGCTTATGCCAGAACCCGAGCCAGTCGGGAGCTTCATCAATAGAAGTGGTTCACCTTGTGACCCACAATTGGGTGTCAAGTTGTCACTGGAAAACATACCTCTCCTTTCAATTAGAGTAAGAGATATTTTATTCTGAGTGAAAACAGCGACTACAGTCTGGGACCATAGAGTCTGTTAGTCCCTAACAGCCATGCCCTCCCTAGGCTCTGATGACAGGCTCTTTGAAAGCAAGGTTCCATGTGTATCTGTCTCTCTGCCCCTCTCTGCCTCTCTCTCCTCTCTCTCTCTGTCTTTGTCCTCTCTCGGGAGCTCTCATTTCTTTCTCTTCCTCTTTCTTTCTTCTTTCTTCCTCTTCCTCTTCTTACTTCCTCTGCTACTATAGCCATAACCGTCTTTTAATCATAAACATATACAGTAAAGCTCGTCTCTACATAAGAACAACCATTAAGAGTCTCCTGCTATCTGCCGCTGCTTTCTGCCACATTCTGCGTTCCCACTGCTTTCATAAAAACCTGCCACCCTTTGCGAATCATGCCTACATATGTATGCTCAAAACCCTAACAGATTCAAGTTGCCCTAGTGACATGCTCTAACACAGAAATAGTTATATACACTTATAGAAAAAAAATTATGAATAAAGGCATTTACCATATACATTGGATAGGCAGGTTACAGCAAAGTTTAAAAATGTCTTTAGAGGTTTTATATGATGTCTAATGACAATCTTAGCTCTTAAGACAGTGGAAGCTAAGGTTTTTACCTGATAGTCCTAGAGATGCTGAATCAGTGTAGACACAAGAAAGAGTGGCAATGCAGGAGACTCCAGATAGCTTGAGATAAGTTAATCATGGATTTGCAACATTCCAACTTCCTAACAAGCTGTAGTCATACTTGTAGAGTGGTCATACAGATAATAGGGTTTTTGTTTTGCTTTTTTATAGTTTTTTGTTGTTTTGTTGTTATTTTTCAGGTTACTTCAGTTTCCATTTGGAATATAGGAAGTAATACATACCTGCTGCACTTTGTAAAATGATTCTAACCTGTTAGGAGTTTAGGATTTATGTTCAAATTATATCTTATAAAGGGAAAGATGCATGAATAGGGTCAGTGCTGGTAGAATCACCTGTACACACAGCCATGCATAGCAGGATGAACTCAGCTACGTGTGCTAATGACAGAGACAAAGGCCAGAGAATAGGATGAGAAATCTTTACTGAGTGGGTGCCAGGCGACGGCCAGTCCCTCATGCCTCTCTCAGTCACCTGAA
Source organism: Phyllotis vaccarum (assembly GCA_033318265.1). Taxonomy (NCBI): domain Eukaryota; kingdom Metazoa; phylum Chordata; class Mammalia; order Rodentia; family Cricetidae; genus Phyllotis; species Phyllotis vaccarum. The sequence continues at coordinate 86,372,043 of JARWLC010000014.1, read as the reverse complement.
GTCTAAAATCAGCTGTCAGGGAACTAGAGACTGGGGTGCTTCCCCAGGTCCCGAGAATATCGGAGTGTCATCTTTAAAGAGAATCTGGAGAGGATGTCTCAAGTACATGTTTGTGGTACGAGGTCAGGCCACCAGCAGATTAGAAATTAGGCAGGAATTTCTGCTCTGTTAGCACTTAGAACAAGATCTTCAGACCCAGTCACATAACAAGACTCTCCTAATTTTAAATCAAGAAGGCACTGAAATGAGGGCCCAGTTATTTGAAATGTCTGTGCCCATGACAATGCCTTCTCAATGTTGCGTAGTCACTGTCATTTTAAAGGAAAATGTCATTTTAGAGGAAAGTACCACCAGCTGGCATTTCTGTATGTATAAGACCCTGCCCTGTATCCTGTGGGGGGAACAGAAAATAACCCATCCTCTCTCCTGCCTTTCTGGGGCTTTCGATACCTGTGGAGAAATGTGGGATTTATACAAGGAACGACTATGCCAACTGGAATGTAGAAATTATAATGCAAAGAACAAAGATGAGCAACCTCTGAATAATTTTAGAAAATGAAGACTATGACTCAAATGCTTTGGAAGACTTGGGAAAGGAAATGGAATTCAAGTGTGGCTTGCAGGACAGTGGGCTTCTCTAAGGATGCAGAAGGGAAAGAAACAGCTGAGGGATTGCACGTGACACTCCAGTGAAACACAAACCTGTAGAAATGGTATCCATATGCAGAGAGCAAAGACTAGTGATGGCATCCAACACACTAATATCAAAAGCAAGTTAGAGAAATAAGATTTATTTATCCTTAAACTTCATATGATAGTGGCCCAGGGTAAATAACACTGGAGATAAAGTTCTCTGCAAAAAGAGTTTTGACTGAACTTTTGATAGTGACTTTGAAAGTGTGAGCTTGCCTATGTCTATATAATCATGTACATCATCCACCATAACTTAGGGGGAGAAACAAAAAAACAATAAACCTCCTTTTATTATTTAAAAGTATGGTAAAATTTTTATTTAAAAAATCTTGGCCCAACCATATTTGACTTTATCTTGGGAGTTTATAGCCTCACTTAAGAATGTTGATATACTATTCATTCTATGAACAGAAGCAAGGTCTTGAATGGTACAGCTTGAGAGACATTTAGAAATTGCAGTATGAGGTTTCTGGCCCAGACTTTCAGGCCTAGCCTTAAGGTTTAGGCCCGCAGACCCACAGACGCGCAGAGACACACAGATGCTTTCAATAGTTTTTAGGCTGATCGGCCTAAGGCCCAGGCATATCACTTGCTAGCTCTCTACCCTTTATCTAACCCATAATTCTTCCTGATCAGCCATGTGGCTCGGTACCTTTTCTTAGAACAGCATAGTTGTCCTCTGCTTCTTCTGGCTTCTCTCTGGCATTCTGCTCTGTGCGTCCTGTTCTCAAGAGTTTTCTTAGTCTGGTAGCCCTCCCAACAATTCCTGCCTGCCTTTGGCCAATCAGCACTTTTTATTAAACCAGTGGGTGGGACAATTATTTACAATGAAACAACACAATCTCCCACAAGAAATCATATTGTCAGTTGTACCAACGAATTCATTGGAAGCCCAGAAAAAAAAAAAAAAATGATTAGCTTGAAGTAACTGCCGTTTATAAGAAAAATACATTTAAATATAGTCACCATTAATTTATGATTTATTAATTTATCCACATGCCTCGATGTCTTATTCCTCCTAAAATATCAATACAGAAACATGTTTGTAATTTTGCATAGGTACATATCCTAGGTCTTATCAGACACATTTTAAGTCAGCATGTTCCTAACAGCTCATCTATCTCCTCTGTCTCCAACCCAGCAATCTCTTTTCATTTAATACTTTGTAGGTCTCATCCTGAATGTATTTAAAATCTATGTGCTCATAAGCACCTCTTGTGTGCATGCATTTGAAGCACTTAGTTATCTTTTGAAAAAGAATGAATGAATATATATGTGTATATATGTGTATATATACTCTTTTCTGTGCCTTCATTTGCTCATTCAACCATCTTTGAGAAAATTCTTGCCAAGGGAAAAGCCGAGGCCTCATGATGCCTCTAATTTCACAGTTATGCACCATACTCTTTACAGTAGAATATATCTTGATACTGCCTACTGCTTGCCTTCGTTTTTGTTTCCAGATTCTGCTACTACAAATCATGCTTGAATGAGCACACCAATTATCCACTTATCTTTCTATTGATAGAGTCTGCTTCATCGGGTCAGAGGTGATCTTTAATAACTAAACTACTTCCCTGAAAAGCTAGAGTGAGATGCCTCTGTTCCTGCAACTATTAAGATTCTCCTCCACTTGGCCTCCCTAGGCCACACTGCTGCACATCTGCCTTTGCAAATGCAGTTGGTGTAAAGTAAAATCTCACTGTACATTTATCTAGTGACATGAACTCACCCTTCATTTCTGAAGCTCACTGGTCATTGGTCTCTTGTTAATTGTGCTTTCCAGCTCTTTTACCCACTTTTCCGACAAATTATCTCCTTTAAAATGCTAAGAGCTTTTGGTATGACACAGGTATTTTTTCCAAATGTCTTCCAATTTTTGTAAATATTTTTCCTCAAGTCTGTGTTCTAAAATATATTTTATGAAACTTTTTCTTATGCAGAGGTTTTGAATTTCATCCAGGTATCCATTTGTTTTTCTTCATTTATGCCTTATTGTAAAAGCATACTATTGCTACCCTATTACACTGATGGTTATTTCTTACATGAGTTTTATTTGTGTCTTACATTTTAATGCTTTAGTCCATATAAATTCATCTAGGATTTTTTACCTGGAATATGAATTAATAAAACAAGCTCTCCCTTTCTTTCCTTCTAGAGTAATTCTTATCAACTCCCCACACTTCCTCATATTGTACTGACCCCCAAACATAATATCACTTTGTTGCTACTTCATAACTGTAATTTTCTACTGTTACGAATTCCAGTGTAAATATCTGTGTTTTCTTATGATCTTAAGTGACCTCCCAAATTGTGACCCACAGGTTGAGAACCATTGTTCTAGATTGTTTATTAATCCATCCTATTAGATCCTTTGACGGACTTGAAATCCCTCTTCTATCTACCCAATTCTAGATACTCTGTTACAAAGATTCTTGATACCCTTAGGCTTGCTCTTCAGGTCTGCCCAAAGCTTCACAGGGTTAGTCCCAGGAATTTTATTTTTCTGACAAATCATATTACAGTGGTGACTTCTGAAGTAGCTATGGAAGCTTGCTATGATTAAAACCTCATTCAATAGACAGCACTAGAGTGTGAACAGAAACCAGTCAGTCAAAATAATATTAGTACAGTTAGAATATTTTTTTCAGTCTTTCTAACTCAAGTAGATTTTTATATCAAGAGATATGAGAAGTGTTTTGTTGTGGTTTGGCGAGTGTGTGTGTGTGTGTGTGTGTGTGTGTGTGTGTGTGTGTGTGTGTGTGTGTGTGTGTGTGTGACAGTCCTAGGGAAGGAACATGTATCATCCGTACCTTATGCTAGGGCCTCACTCCCTCACCCAGGCTTACCTCCACTTACAGTCTAGTCAGAGCACGCCTTGTTCTCTGAGGTCTGGAAAGACAGGCCTGTACTACCAATCTAGTTTCAAGCAGAAAAGTTTGAATGAGCTTATGTGATCTTATAACAGTAGCAGTTCAGTATCCCCCCCCTCCATAAAATGTATGTCATATTAATAATATTGTTTGCTTGATTCCCCAGGCCTATTCTTCAGAGGACTCATCTCTATACCTTCCCACTGAGTTGTGACTACTTTCCAGTGGAAAACAGTTGGGACAAACCCTTGAGTGCTCTTGGAAAGAAGTCCCATGGGGACTGTACCTGACCCTCTGAGAGTGACTAAAATTTCCATAGTGGCAGCTTCTGGAAAAGAGGGGAGTCAAGGAGAACTTCAGAATATCTCCCCACACGGTCAGCAGGATAAAAATGCTAGTGGCCTTGGCAATGCCTCTGCTGAACTCAACCTCAGGCTCAGTGCAGCTGCTGAGGCCCTGATGCAAGCTTGTGTGCATGAGAGCCAGCAAGACATGGCATCTCCCAGTGTCCTCAATGAGGTGGAGCAATTATCTCCCCCACACAATACTCCTGATGACTCTCAGCTGCAGGGAAGCAAGGAGCTGGCAGCACCAGGCCATAATGTTACTGCAGAAAAGGCACTTAGATCTGAGCCAGTGTTAATGGCAGCCATTCATCACACTCACCATGCCATCCCGGACGATGTACCAAATACTAGCACCTGTTTAGTACCTGAAGATTCCTTGGTGAAATCAAAGGCAAACTCAAACAGTGAGGAACCTGAGAAGTCAAATTGTCCAACCAAGGTCACCTGTTGCAGCAGCAAAAATCAAGTGCTTTATGATTGTCCTTCTCCAGAAAATGCCCAGGGAATTGTACAGGCTTCGGATCCAGCAATGGGAGTTCATGTGTCCCCTTCTGCAGAGGAACCTAATGAGGAAGGTCATAAAGTTAACAATAACACCACAGTTGGGTCCAGTGAACCTCTATCAAGAGGAGGATGCTCAGAGAACAAACAGCCCTTTGCTACTGCCATGGAAACCACAGGTGAAGGGTCTGAAAAACTCTCCCAAATCCCCCTCACCAGCAGAGATTCCACATGTCCAGATGCAAAGAAGGTGCCGCTGCCGGTGCAGCATCCAGTGTCAAGGTTCAAAGAAGCCAGTACAATGACCTGCCAAGCTGAAAGGGAAACTAAGGAGGTCCCTGGCAGAACGTGGCAAGATGCAGAGGTGCAAGCAGTGGCAAGTGTGGAGAGCAAGTCTGTCTCTACCAGCCCCAGCATCCTCTCTGCACTCTTAAAGGAAACTGTTGCTCCCGAGCCCGAGAATGGACAAGAGCAGCTCCGTGTAGTTTGCCATGGCAAGGGCAGTGGAGGTCACTTGATAGAACTCTCTAACAGCGTGGTAAACCCCCAGGAGTTAAGACAGTCCCTTGGCATTGTACCACAGGTGCACATCCAGCCAGCTGTTGCCACTCCTACAGCTTCCAAGGAGGAATGCAAACCAGAGAATCAATCAAGAGAAGCCTTTAAATCCTCACCAAAGGCCTCCAGTCAAAACCAGGATACAGAGGAAGATGGGCCGTCTTCAGCAAGCAAAGAAGCAACCTCAAAGCAGCCTGATTCCCAAAAAGCTGGCCCCATTGACCAGGTTTCCCTCGTGGCTGGGAGTCAAGCTGTGATAAGTCATGATTTGGGGAACTCTGAACCCAAGCCACCTGAATTTGTAGTGAAAAATACAAATGACCACAAAACAGAGCCAGACTACAAACTACCTGACTCTTGTAGAGGTGCCAAGGATGAGCAGCAGCTGGAGAGCTTGACCCCCACAGATAAAAGAGGTTCAAAAGACAGGAAGCCTGCTTCTCCTCATATTGTAAAAGAGCACACCCCTGGAACCACCTGCACCCTAGATGCCAAAACCCTACTATTAAATCCTATATCTCAAGAAAATGAAAGTACAGGACCAGAGGCCAATCTTGCACCCTCCCCAGGTAGGAAGAGCCTCACCTTAGAAGAACACAGACAGACCAAGACTGCCATGAGCCTGAGCCTGCCATCTGATGGCACAGGTGACTCGAGCCCAGGCTCTGGCAAGAAGACCCCTTCTCGTTCAGTCAAGGCCAGCCCACGCAGGGCCAGCCGGGTCAGCGAGTTCCTGAAGGAGCTCAACGTGACAGCAGCTGCTGCCCAGGTGGGGCTCACACCCGGAGAAAAGAAGAAACAGATGAGCGCGGACTCCAAGCTGCATCTGAAACAGTCCAAGCGAGTCAGGGATGTAGTGTGGGATGACCAGGGCATGACCTGGGAAGTGTATGGTGCTTCCTTGGACCCAGAGTCCCTGGGAATTGCCATCCAGAACCATTTACAAAGACAAATTAGGGAACACGAGAAGCTAGTGAGAACACAAAGTGACCAGACTCGACGATCTATCTCTTCCGATTCTTCTTCAAATAAGAAGCTCAAAGGGAGACAGCAGGGCGTTCTGCAGTCCATGCTGCAAAACTTCCGGCGCCCCAACTGCTGTGTCCGCCCCGCCCCATCATCTGTGTTGGACTAAAGGAAACAGCACTGCCATGCGAATTGTGGTATTCCTTCTGTCTACTGTCTATCCGTGTCAAAGCTTAAGAGTTGGTTTATGTTTTGCTTGGAAGTTGTTGTTTTCTAAGAGACCTAAGAGTAAAAATAACTATAAAGTTTAAGACTCAGCCATCACAAACTATCTGGTTCTCCATTTAAAAAAAAAAAAAAAGCCATTTCACATTGATAAAAAGAACACAAGAAGAAAAGCAAAGCGAGATGATCTGCATCCCTAATTCAAAAGAAAAATTCTTCACTGAGAATGTGTGTGTGTGTCTGTGTGTGTGTGTGTGTGTGTGCGCGCGCGCGCGTGCGTATGTGACTATTTATACAAACACATTTTCACTACACATGGGTCCTTTGGTATTGTCACCTCAGTCTATCACAGAGTAGTATTTCCACTAAAATATCTGATTTACCTTAAAAGTAGCCAAAACCACTATTAGCACCACTGTGATGATTTCTAGTCTTACTGAAGTAATGATGCTAGTATCACAGAAGTTTAAACTTACTATGAAAAAAAAAAATGAAACAAATTAAATTTATTCCTGGGACAAATAAGGCCAAATGAGTCAATATAATAACAAATGTGAGGTGGCTATGAACATCTGAAGCTCACCCTTTTTATGTGAACAAGTTCTAGTTAGAAAAGTTAGCTACACAACCAAATATGAGTACTGCCTGTGCCAAACATGAATTCAAACCTACATTTTTCAGCAAGCAAAGTGCATCTCCCTGTACTTCTGACCAAATTAAAAGGGTATTTTCTTATACTAGAGAAAGTGTCTGCAACTGAAGTCGTGAGATTAAAGATAACAGTAAATTTTGAATTGAAAATTCATCCTCTGGCAAGTTTTTGACTCCTTAAATGTATTACCTAGATAACTTCAGATTTATCACTTTTAAAAGACATTCTTTGGAGATCTTGTGAAATCTTGAGCTTTGAATGGCCATGTTTTCTCACTGGTTTCTACAGAAAGATAAACATAGACCACCACGAGAACATTCCTGAGGCCCTGAATGGGGTTAGAGTGGCAGCACTTGCACATTGGTGTTGTGTGTAGACAGAGTGCAGCCAGCACATGGGCGGCATTCATCATCTGTAGCCAGTGTTGATTTGAAAATTGCTGTTAACACATTGGACTAAGATGTGAGAGAATGGGCAGCAATTAACTGCTTTTGCTGAAATCACTCCCAGTGAGCCAGCAATGAGGACCTGCAATAGACTCAAATAGCAGTGGTATAGCCAAATATCTATTTTGACTTTTTTCAGTTTGTTTCTATTTTGTAGATTATTGTGAAACATATCCCCACAGATTATAAACATAAAAATTATATGTGAGCTCTAAAACTGAAGCTACATTGAATTTGATTTCTAGGAGAGCAATCTAACGTGTATGTAGGTGCATAAGTAGGCCATTGTGAGAGCCCCCTCTGAGTTGGAGAATGATAATTACAGTGTTATACTTGGAACTTACTTATAATAAAATTTTTAATAAGGCACATTTTCAGTTTCTTACTAATTGGCCTCTATTAAGAATGCTTTATAAAGTGGAAATTACTGTCAAATTACTGATAAAATTGCTATATTAATGATTAGAGAGTTTGTATAAAATCTTTTAGTGTAAGTACTCATTTGCTCAGATGCCTTTGCTGGGACCTAATCTGTCTCCAGCCTTGCACACACTAGGGACTTCTGTCACATGTCAGCACCCATGCTGAATATACACAGGGTACCCCCTGCATACCCTGGAGCAGCTGTCCACAGGGCCCATTCCAGATGGTGGGACCTAGCAAGCCTTTGCTGTGAAATGTTACAATAGGCTGTTCCTACATTCCAATAGGAGAGAAGAAAAGATTCTGATCAATAATAATGTTTGTGGGTTTAAAGTAAGCATATAATACCTAGATAGTTCAGTGAAGCAGAAGCTTGAGAGACCTGTAGGCAACTGTCCCAAATTCAGTAAATCAAAACTACTCAGTCTGGTGTTACAGTTGTACCTCTAGAATCCAAACCTTAAGAAGAAATATTTGATTAATAAGTTTAGTTTTCTATGGTACTATAACTCAATTCTTAATTTCTACAAGACTCTAGAAAACATCACAGTGGTATGAAGAGGTTTTTGCTTTAGTCCTTTTGAATCTTACAGAATTGAAATCTTTTAGAACCAGCGATGGAAATGCCTCACCAAATAGATATGTTAAACTGGGAACCTCTTCAGGTTTTGTGCTCGTTTTGTCTTTCCCACAAGTCCGTGGCAGAACATTTGACCTTCAGGACATCACTGGAGGCCTTGCCGTCTCTGTAAGGAGTACAGGGTGACTTTTTGGGCACCCTACCCATTGCCTACTGTTCTTTATCTGTGTGACAAGCACTGGTTTGATAGTTATTTGTGTCCATCATTAATTTTATTCACATGTCATTTATACCTTCCTAAAACATTTTAGATTTTGAAATATATATATTAAAGAAAGAAAGAAAAAATATTTCTTTAATCAGTCATAAAGTGAGAAGTCAGGGTCTGGAAGTTTATTCAGCTTTTACAATATAAAGATACTATACCACTTAAAAAGAAAATGATAGACTTCTTATTTAAACTGTGATCATTCTGTTTCTGTGACCATGAGACAAACACCCCAGCTTCCAATGTAATTTGTTTGTTGTGAAGATTTTATAATATCTTTTTGAATTAGTGGGGTTTGGTACCACCTATGTAACACAGTAAAATCCTGACCAGCCTTTCCTTTTGAATCAATGACATAAGATAAATAATTTTTATGTCAAAGTTAGCCAGAAACCTGTATGTATATATGTCCAAAATGAAATAGCTGTAAACAGATTTATATGTTTTCCTACCTTAACCAGTTCAGCTGTCTGGAATGTTATTTGATCTTTGATAGTTTTTATTCTTAGAAATCATTCAACATATATTATTTTGGCTGTCTGTATTCCCTGTGTTATGGATTAAATATAAAGTTGGAGTATGGACTGAATGTGCATGTAAAGCCTCTACCCAGAGGCTGGACTTTGTAACCAAATCCTTAGCAGGAGCTTGCTATCTCAAAGCAGAAAGATAGAGAAACTGTCATTTGATTTGATCTGAGAGCTTTTAGGGTTTGCTGTTCCCAGTTTGTGCTATTTTGCTCCATTTGGGGATCCCCCATCATTCTGGGCATGGTGTATATACCACACCAAATATAGAATACAATGAGATTTCACCTTTATTTGTAGAGGATGTATGAGTATGCTTTTAATGTCTCTTGTCTAGCCTTTTTGTATTCACTTTTACATTTATTGCAAATTCACTGTCTCCTTTTACTTCGACAGTGAAAGTTTTTTAAAAGGTCCCCTTCTAGTGTGACGTAATTCTCCATATTTCTTGTCTACTTTTTCAGATCAGTATAAAGAAAACAATTAAAATAACATCTGTATATGGGTTCACATGCTTTTATTGATCACTGGCCAATCATAGCCTTATGTAGACTCAGACATTGCTGCCATAGAAATGAGGCTGTCTACTCCCTCTTGCTTTATTCTATGTCAGAAATAAGTTTGTGAACTCCCCAGTGTGGTGACACAGTGAATTTTGATGTATCTTAAGTGAGCTGACAACATTGTCACAACCACTGCTTTGTGTACATGATGAATCAGAAGCCTTGTTTCTGTCCTCGTTGGTACCATAGTGTCACATTTATACTTGAGCACGCACTTTGTTCTCTGTTAGCAGAGGCCCTTGGATTGTGTGTACCCTCTTCGGTTGGCTCCTTCCAAATGAAGGTCAGCTGCGGCCCACTGGAAACTGCAATCTGTGAATCTCCTGCCATTCTTGGGACCGTACCTCCTCCAAGAAAGTTCTGCAACTGATGAGTGATTATAAAAGTCATCTGTGAAGACACATAGGCTTACAAATAACTACATAATTTTGAACAGTTTTGCAAAAGTAGCTTTGTAAATACTGAAGGAGTTTTTCATGAACTTTATCTTAGTTTAGGAACAGAAAGCATTCTCTTTGGCTACAAAAATCAAATATGTTTGTTTGCAGTAACCAAGAAAATAAATGAAGAACTGAGGAGGAATATTTCTGTTTCACAGTGATAGTTACCAGATGTTTGTACTGCTACGTTTAAGGCTGAACACTCACCAGCTCAGCTGCTCACCTGCCACAACCAAATAACCTCTTTCGAAGTAAATCCAGTTTATCTGTAAATGTGCATATATATATATAAACAACAGACAATCCTGAAAACACTTTGGTTGTTATGAATATCAAGGTAACAATAATTATAAAGGACATCAAAAGAACTATACTCTCAGTGAGATGGTGATGGGGACCAGATGGTGCAATGAGGTGTTATTGCCACATTTTTTCCTAAGACCCAGATATCTCAGAGACAAATTTGAGAATAAAGACTGTTGACTGTGAAGCTAAAGCTAAGCAATACCATGCCCAGAAGAGGCAGTTCTACCAGCAAGTGCATCAGCTGTGGTCACATATGATGTAACTATATCTTGCTCTCTGAAGAAGGACTGTAATTCAGGGGAATACGTGGAAGGACAATCCCTGCTTTCTATTGGAAATCCTAGTTAGATGCATCACATAAGGAAGCAACACAAGTGACCAGGAGCAGAGATTAGTTTGCCTCTCTGTCTCACACCAGCCACAGCAGAAGTGGAGCCACTGAAAGTCGTACTGGCTTCACTCAAATCAGCTGCAACCCAGACCTTTGTCAAATAAGAGGATTGAATTTACAGGAATTTGTCTCCCTGGACACTAGCATGTCATATACAATTCACTTAATATAGTGGATTGTCAGACATAGCAATGAAAATCAGGCTTGCAGAAGTACTAAGACACGGGCTCTTCTAGCAAAAGGCGCCTCAAATAATGCCTTACAGAGAATATTCTAGATGATTTCTGAATACTAATGACTCATCAAGTGTCTTTCTGGGTTCAAGTTCAAAATTAATTGGCTGCAGAGTATTAGGAATTAAGTCACGTATTTTGCATATCAGGAAAAGACACTGATGATCAACCACCGAAGTGATAATTATGATGAGATGTTCTTGTGATTTCCAAGTGCTAGGGAGAATTAAATGGGAGGAAATGTCTAACCTCCAGATCTCTCCGATGTGAAAATGCCAATAGATTTTTAAAAATTCCCCTAGGGATAAAATTATAATTTGGGTTTGTTTGGTTTTAATCTTGCTGCTAGTTGCCTGGAGTGGATGTGCCATGCTGAGCTGACCCACCTTGGGCCTTCTTACCCTTTTGGGGGAGGGGATGAGGTATGGGGAAGGGGAAAGCTGACTGCTGACTGGGAGGGATTGGGAGGAGGGAAGGGAGGGGAAGCAGGGAAATACATGGATAAAAGACATTTTTATAGAAAAAAAATAAAATGAACATACAAAAATAAAGTCCCATTAAGAAGCTTCTAGTAACATTCTCAAGTAAAAAATTAAAATTTCAGCCCCAGCACCAGGCTCTTTCCACTTTCTCATTCTAAAGAAAGGTTAAAAACTTAACGATGAAAAAGTTATGCTCAGAAAGATGCAGTGTTTGAATGCTTAATTATTTGGAGGTTAGACAGTTAAGTTCATCATACATCCATTAGAAATTAATATAGGAGAAAAGATTAACCTGTCCCCTTTGCCAAAACGTCTAAGTATTAAGCAGTTTCCTTCTGGTTCATGTGACTTATTAACTCTTTCTGAAGGCTAAAGTGTGGAGATGAGCACCAGATGAGCATAAGGAGCTTGTCTGTGTCTGGAGGCATTCACTGATTTCAGTGTAGACTCGTTGACATTTATTTTAGGCCATGTCTTGGAGTAAGTCACTTTCTACCATGTCTCAAAATGACACATTATGAACTGGCAGTATTTTAGTCCTGTACCTCAACCCTTAGAAGAGAGGAATGTGACTACTAATGCTTGCTATCAGGGGAGCTACACATACCTCTTACTAAAGACAACAGAAGTCAAACAGCCTGAAAAATCAAGAAAAACTCTTGAGCAGTCCTAAATCTTTATATTTATTTAACTCTGCTGTACTAACCTGTGAAAAAAAAATGTTGTGCATAATACTGTAGCTGGTTGTGGTATGTCTATAAATGTGCTCAGTTTGTGAGTGACTGCCACCTTTATGTATAGAAAAAAAATAGCATGCTATAGTCTATTTAAAGACTCTTTCCTATTACCAGGTAGGCACATGCAGGATAGCAAATAAAATCAATGAAAGTGTTTGTATGTGTGTAGTGACAGAATTGATCATTTCAGTTGATGGTTAGGAGGGACCAGGCTTGTTTTGTTCGTTTTTATCATCTACAAGAGTAGCCAGCATAATTCCCACAAAAGCTGAATGGAGTTGTCTGTACATGTTACTAAATTTGCCATAGCTAATTTATCATGCCATTAGTCACAAGTAAGGTCAGTTCTTTGACCGTTCTGTTGACTTACATGTCTCACACATCCTCTGTGTTAAGTGTGTGATCGTATGTACATACCATGGGTGTGACTGTGTACATACCTTGTATGAATTATCTAAATTCTCTAAGAAGCTGCGGGAAAGAAGGACGAAGAAATAAATATTCAAAAGCCTCAAAAGGGCTTGTCAATATGTATTTTCATTTTCTACACATAAAATGTATATACAGACAAATGTAAATAGCAGATCCAAATAGATGTGCACACAAAATGCATTTTATTCATACTACTGCATTTGAATAAGTCACTAACAAATTAAAAGAACTAATTAACAGTTACATCTTTCCATGACTTTCCTGTTTTACATCTATTAATATTGAGCTTAATGACTCCCCTTAAGAGATTACACCCAAATAACAGATCTTATGTATTAGAAAGCCCAGCTTATTTAGTATCTCACTGAATCTGGTATCTGAACAGCTTCAGACTATTAGTGCTGTTTTTTAATACAGAATTATTTCTGAAAATGACACACACTGGAGAAAACTACTTACATTTTGGAAGCTGAATTTGGACCTTTACCAGTATTTCTACATACAGTCTGAAGGAAAGCTTACATTTTTGTGAAGTATCCCTGGGTTTTACCAGTGTAAATAATTATTCAAAGTAGAGACAATCACAGCTCTTCTCTTGAGATTAGTACAACAATGTGTATCCACATGGAAGACAAATAGAAGTTCAAAGTGAAAATCAGTTAGAGGTGATGCTGGTGAAATAGGGCAATGTAAGCAATTGGGAATTCCTTAAGAAAGACTCAGTACTCCGAAGACTAATCCGAAGACAAGTGTCATGAGCCAGTTATCAGAAATGCTGAACAAAAATATCCACTTAGTTTCAGCAAGAAATTGATCAAAGTTCTCTCTTTTCTTCTCCAAAAAAAAAAAAAAAAAAAAAAATCCTCTGTTAAATAAAGGTCAGAGGCTGACATTTTTTGAGTTAATGTAATCTGACCCTGACTCTGTGACACTACAAACTGTGTCTTCTAGTTGCTGGGCTAACAATATGAGCAAAAATATTAGAATTGTCCCTTGACAGAGAATTCTGTTTGGAATGTACACATACAACCACTTTTCACTAAAGATTATGAATAACATTTAGCACACATTCATGGGTTAATAAGTGGATTGCAGTCTTCACACCTTAGAGATGGCTTAGGCTAAATAGTTGGACAGACACTACATGATGACTGCAGCTGGCTGGTTTACCTGTGATAAGAATACAATTCCTGAAATCTTGATGTTCAACAATGTTTGTTCTTGCATTAAAAAATTATGTAGCCTTGAAAATGTATATTAATTTAAATATCACCAAAATATTCTGTCAATGTGTCAATCATTTACAGGCACTCACTGAGAAAGACAAAAAAAATGAACTACTGTATTTAACCATTGAAAAAAGGGTAATTCAAAAATTAAAGTATGAGAGGTGTTATAACATGTCTTTCTATGAAGATTGTAAAATAGCATGTTTATGAAAGTTCTCATCTCTTGGACAATGTTCAGTAAACCTTCATTTCCCAGATAAATGTGGAAGGTCATGTTTATACAAAGATAATGGTTTCATAGACTCCAACCTTCATTTTTCATTTGGTTTTTTAATTGGTATTTAAAATCCTTAGATTCAGCTGATTAGCTACTTTTTGTCCTTAAAATTTTTGAAATATAATTTTTTGCATCTCATTTCCCACAATAAATAAAATATGGAATAAAATGTCTTATGCTTCTATTTCTCTTTCTATTGTCACCACTACTGTGGAAATTGGCTTTTTAGTCCAGTCTACAATGTATCAAGTCTGTTGAATTCCTGACTGACACTTTTCTACTAGGAATGTGCAGTACAGCCGAGAGTGTTTACCATGAAAAAGTTATGTTGTCCTTAGAATAGAATTCTTACTGGGTCACCAATGCCTCCAACTTATAAGCACAGGTTCTCCTGCCCATGATAGAGCAAAGTGGTGGGGAGAAAGAATATGTGAATATGCGTGTGTATGTGCATTTACCTTGCATGTGTGCATATGTGTGTGCACCTGCACAAGCCTGTATGGAGAGATACACCAGCATAGTGCTACTGCTACTGTAGACATGGTGGTGGCACAGGGCACCTAGATTGCCTCATATCCACACTCTGCTGCCTTTCCTACAAGATTATTGCTGTGTACTTTCAATCACTGTCTACTCCTGAGTAGGTTATTAGATCATACCTTCTTTATTTCTAGAAGGAAGTTGAGACTTGTCCTTGATTTGGTCTTGATAATTAATTAAATGAACATTATAATTTGATCCCTTTTGCTTCCTTAAGTCTGTCTTTATTTTATCAAAGAGTTTTCAAAGAGAAGTATAAGGTTTATAAACTCAAACTTTCCAAAAAGTTTTAAATTAATTCTCCATAAACTTTAAACCAACAGTTATCAATCTGTGGGTCATGATTGCTATAGGGGGTTGCATATCAGATACTTAAATTACTATTCATAATGCCAAAACTAAAGTTATTAAATCGCAACAAAATAACTTTATGGTTGGGGGTCACCGCAACATGAGAAACTGTTATTAAAGGTTCACAGCATTAGAAAGATTGAGAACCACTGCTTTAAACAAATATTTTTTCAACAGTGACAGCTTTAAGTTTTTCTGAAGCCTACAGTCTTTCTAACATGCGGTTGATAAGTCAAATGGTGCCTGGGGCAGCTATTGCCCAACTCTTCTATACTTTGATATATCATCTTGATCCAGTTAAGCCTCAAATATCCCCATTCTAGGAGGCATTGTCTAGCAGTGATCACAGAGTGGCTGCACTAGAATATCTTCTTATGTAGCTCTTCTGCCAACCAGTCTCACCATCCACATTTTTTTAGTGTGAGAAATGCACAGAGGAGGTCCTTTTGGCATCATTTAGCTTAACTGGAGTAATATTAAACAAAACTACCTCTTATGCAAGTAAAGTTGTTGGGCTAAAGGATATACTGTGTGACATATGCTGCTTCCATGATGAGATTTTTTTCAACTTTGTTTTGTTTTTTATTTTCTTCTAGGAGAATATGGAGGGATGGGGTTATGAGTGGGATCAGGATGCATAATGTGAAGTTCACAAAGTATCAATAAAAATTTAAAAATACAAACAACAAATATTTCTGTGAAGAAAAATCTAATCACTAATTTTACAGAATTGCTTTCTGAGTACCATGCTATCTGGGCTATCTGGGTCTATTTGAGTTATACAATATATCTTGTAAACTTGGTGGCTCATAAATGTATTATTCACAGGCCCAGAAGCTGAAACGTCCATCAGAAAAAATTGATATGCTGTCTAGTGGGTGGCCCATTTGGCTCAATGATAATGTTATTTTACTATATCCTCACATAGTAGAAATAGCAAAGAGTGTCAGGCTTCTTTTATAAATGTGACAATAGTCCCATCTGTTCTCATTCCCTAATCGCCTGTCAGAAATGACACCTTGTACCACCAAATAAGGAGTTATAATTTCCTCGTGAATTTTTGGTGGATAAGTACATTGAGACCACAGCAAACATACTTTTTTAATTTTTATTTTTTTCATTTTCTATGCAGTAGTGTTTTGCCTTTATGTGCCCATGCCATGTAAGTGCCCACAGATGCCAGAAGAGGTCAGCAGATTGGCAGATGGTTGTGAGCTGCCCTGTGGATTCTGGAAACCAAACCCAGATACTCTAGAAGAGCAGCAAATGCTTTTAACCATGAAGCCATCTCTCCAGCACAAGCAGACACATTTTTAAACACTTGAAAATTTACTAATCTACAAATAATGTAAGTATCAACATTAGTTCATCCCCCTGACCTAAACATACACTGGTATAAAGTATCAGGGAGCTAATTTTTAGAGTTCTAAAATTTGTAGATGTAGTAACTACATTAAAAATGTTCTACAGCCAGCTTTTCTGAATATAAAGTGGAAAGATAGCATCATGAAATATATATCATCTAGGTAAACACTAAATATGCTTTCAGTGCTTCTCCAGAAGGAGGATTGACTTCTCTGGAATAGTTTTTCCCTAAGACTATTTTGTTCCCACTTTACAGGCCTCAGTTAAACTGTCTTTACAAGACAGACTTCATGAAGAGCTGGTTGTTACCTATATATTCTTTTCGTCTAGTGTGAAAACTAAAATCTGGCTACATACCAAACATTTATCTGAGCACTTCCATATACACCTGAGCCGTGGATGATGCTACATATGTCTTTTTTCAGTTGGCAAATTCTTCAACCAAATTAGATGATCCAAGGGATGCAAGGTAAATACTCACGTTTGATATCAATAGACCTTTGGTTCAAATTTATAAGCTGGACTTCTTGGCTGAGTAACTTTCTGAATATGGGAGCATTTGTTTACAAATTGAGGATAACAATAATTCTCAAAACTGTGGAAATTTGATTAGAAAGGCAAAACAATTTTATTCCCAAGCTTTTTGAACTATCACTCTATTGCTTAAAGCCTAGAATTTTGAAATTTTCTTCTACCTACTACACTTGTTGTAAATCTAGACAACCGCTAAAAATAGTTTTAAACATGACTATGAGACATCAAATTTGACTTTTAAATTATTTCCTTTTGTTGTTTGAAGCATGAGGACAGGCAATACTTCAACCATTTACAGTTGTCAAATCTTTGAAAAATAGGAAAAGATTTTGATCAATTTTGTCACATCAAGTATGATTTATAAGATAAAGTTAAATATTAATATAAAATGCTACCACTTTCAAAAATGAAAAGTTCAAAAAAAGAGAGAAGGGGGAAACAAACTTGGAAAGGAAATTTTTAGCTACATGGGAACTTAACCCTTAAATATAATTTTTTTAGAAAAAAGATTCTACATACAAATTGCTAGAAATTGGAAGAACACCAATAAATCACTTTGAAAGAAGAGCAACAGAACAGAGGATCTTGAGTACACATTGTTTAATGCTGACAGATAAGAACTTCCATGTTGCTAGAAGTTGACCTAGGAGTCTATATCAAAATGTCAAGAGAAAGTATTTCACCTTATTAAGAGATCTACAAACTGAAGTAGCCTGGAGGTATGTGGATTCCTGTATGATGCTGGAAAGGAAACATTCTCCAAAGAATCTACAGAGCCATTGTAGTCAGATAGAGGGAGTACCTGTCACTTCTGAACTGCAATACCTAGAAAGTTATGAACCTTCCAGATTGTTTCTCTGCTCCCTCCCTAATCTTCACCCAGACTGTTAGAAATAGAACCTCTGGGAGTAGGAGAAAAGAGTCAAAAATCACTTGACCTACACAGTGATTTTGTGTGTATATATATATATACACACACAAATATTGTATATACTGAAATATTTAATAGTATGTTTTCTTTATTACATGATAGTGATTTTCAATAAGGATTTTCAATAAGAATACAGTGTGGAATAAACACTAAGTTTCCAGAATATATAGACAGTTTGTGAAAATATATGCCTTATGTTCCTCATTCACAATGAAAGAATTTGTTGTACTTGCTCTTTACTTACAAGTAACTTATTCATAAATATATATACTTTGGCTTTGTTTCCAAACTGCTAAATTAGCAATGACAAGTCACTGTTTAGTATATGGTAGTCACTATGGTAAGTTTCTTATCCTGCTGCCATAAGAGCCTTGTGACTTCATCATTATAATTATTGTCACTCTTATTAGTAGATGAAAGTAAAAAAATACAGGGAAGTTAAAAACCACAGGAAGTTAGTGATGGCACAAAGACTCTCTTAGTATCTTTGTTATCTACCCAACTAGTCCAGTGTGGCCACCTTACTGTATATCAACAGGCAGAAAACCAAAACCACTGGTAATCGAGAAGCCAGATGCTATTTGAATGGTGGTTATCTCTTTATGACCTGTGTTTTATCCTAATAGCCATGATGTGGGAATGTGGGAAATGGGCTGAGTTAAGATGAAGGAACTAGCTAGCAATGTGCCTAAGCCATAGGCCAAACAGCATGAACTTAACATAAGTATCTGTGTATTTCTTTGGGACTTTGGGATTGCTGGGCCAGATAAGTGGCAGTGGGAAGGTCTGAACCATTGAGCTAGTCTGGCCAGAAAACTCAGTGTAGCAGATGGCATCCCAGTGTGGGCCGAACACACACTTAAAGCCAGAGAAAGATTAGAGAGGGCTCTAGATCACAGAAACTAAGCCAAAACAGCTTCCAAATTGTGTATCTGAAGCGGGTCATTGTACAGAGATAGTGTGGCATTTGGGCCCCATTCAAAATGGCGGCAGCAGACTGGAGGCAGCGAGTATAAGCTACAACCAGGCTGGTTCCCAAAGTCTCACAGAAGACTCAGTAGCATGTGATTGATTTAAGGTTTCTATTTATTTTGAACAAAAAGGAAACAAAGTCAAAGATGGTTTCTTAAGGAGAGCACTTCTTGGGTCTACTGTTTGCTGGCAGTGAACAGAGACATGGCCCCTTTAAGAGAACTTACTGACTTAGCATTTTCTGCAAAAATTGTGTGGTTCTTGAAGAGAGTGCTAGTATTTTAAAGCTCTTTTGCTTGGAAAATGATTAAGGATTCACAATAAAACAGATTCAGATTAAAAAAAAACCTGTAAACAGCTCATAGTATGTGTAAAATATACATAGGCTTCAGAGAGAAAAGAAAGAAGGTAAAGAAAGTCCTTAAAAAGAGAAATAAAGTAATAAAAATATAATAAGCCACATAAAATGGAAAAATAGACACAAAATCTGGATTATGGCTATTACTATGTCTTCTTTTAATTTTTAACTGTTAATGAGCCAACTGCAAAAAGACAGTGGATTGCAAAGGCTGCTAAGTTAAAAGAGAATATATATTTTAAAAGTATCTTAATTTTGAAATTTGTGTCTAAGGATTTATTGCTTTGGAAGAGATGTTCTGCTTTTGTTTCTACAGAAGTTGAGAACCTGTGGATTGCTTCCAGGCAAATATGGTTTCATCAGCCAAGAACACCTGAAAATTCTCTGCTTTGAAGAGATGGATGGTCACATCAGTTTCAGGGCTGCAGACTAAGATAATCCAGTCTCAAGAATCTGTAAGATTGCCAGTGTCTCTTAATCAGCAGGAAGTAGTAATGGAAAATTACACCAAAATTCCCAAAATATTGTTTATAAGTGTTTGTTTCATTATAAATGATTAATGGTCATAATTAGTCTCTTTCTCAGAAGAAAAAGGGGATATGGTATATGATTTATTTTAAAAATTAGATTATTGAATTTACTTTAATAAAAATCAGCTGTTAGTCTCAAAATATTTTATATTGGTATGGATTTTGGTTTATTGATACAAATTTAAGGTCAATTCTCTTATGCTATATGTATTTTTCTACTTTTATTTAAAGTATGATGTTTATGTAACTGATTTAAAATTGTAATATATAATTAAGAAATGCATGTTAGGATTTTTTAGGTATACAAAGATATATTTCAATTAGATAGGTAATTTTCAAACACTTCTAAGACCTACAGAATATGGCATTTAAAATATTTTAATAACTTAGAATTTTCTGTGCAGTGAGACAGGTCTGCTCCTGGCAGCATCAATATACTTCAGGAGAAAAATGGGCATTGAAGAAACTCCATATGGAGTTTACTTTCACTGTGGCAATGGTTAGCCACTAGACAAGAACCTGTTCTTGTATTGACTGCTTGACAGTATGCTGTTGAAAGTGAACATGCAGGTTCCATAGGAAAGTGACCTCTGAACTTTAGCAGAACAAGCTGAGATGGTCCTTCAGGTTCCTGCTTTGCAGAGAAAACTTCCAGACATTCCTCAGGACACAAAGAGAAGCAAGTGATGAATTATAACAAAATTAGCAGAGCAGTCCTTCACATATCGTGCTTCACTGGAATGAAAAAAGACTCTGGGCCTGTTGGCTGAAGACGGATGCCCCAACTTTATAAAGGAACTTTGGGTGACTGTCCAGGCACATAGGTGTCAGTCATCTCTGTTATTTCTACATTTTGGAAGTTGCTTGCACATCCAGCTTATTTGGTAAATATTATATCCTTCTGTGGTCTTTGATGTAGTTGAAGATTAGATAGTTATAGGTATAGTTTTTCTTAGCTATTTTAAAAGGTATATTGGATATGAAACTTTAGATTCACAATAATAAGATAGATGATAGACTATTTTCTTTAATTTTGCTAAATACGAATAGACTAAATATTATAACTGTAATTCTTGTTTGATAGCTATTTTGTTACATGTAATTTTGTTATGTTAAAATTGAAACCTTCCTTTTGATTAGACAAAAATGGGGAGATGATGTGGGAATGTCTTTCTGTATGCTATGTGTATCAGTCTTTAAACAAAGGACTGTTTTGGCCATGGCAAGCACCATAGAAGATGTAGGTGGGGAATCAGAATAGTTAGGAGAAGAAGGGCGGAGTCAGAGAAATTGAGCCAACTGCCCAAAGATGAAACATGTAAGGAGCACAGGTGAGCCATGGGCCATGTGGTAGGACAGATTAATGGAAATGTGTTGAGTTAAGATGAAATAACAAGCTATCAATGTGCCTGAGCCATAGGCCAAACTACATGAACTTAATATAAGCATCTGAGTCATTTTGGGGGGAGCCTATGCAGCGGTGGGTGACTAAGAGGTCTGGGGCAACTGGTATGTGCGTCTGGACTTTTGGCCCACTCAGGGCCCGAAAATCTTATTGTAACATAGACATTATAAAATTCTAACTCAGAATGCCAGAGAATTATTTGTTGTCATTAATAAGTCAAGAGAATCATATCTAGAAGTAAATGAATCCCATTTCTATTAACTACTGTCTAAAAGGGCAGGAAGAAAAGCATAATAAGGAATAAGAATTTTTTATTTGCATACAAAGCCTCCAAAAACCCAGATCTTTTTTCCTTCCTAAGATAAGGAAAAACATGACTTTGGTTTCAGTAAATATTGTTCTTTACTTTACTTTTGCAGTTATAGAATTATTTATTGTCAGTATGGATGTAAGATGTATTTGTGTCACAGCTGAAGGACAACAGTACAAATTACCTAAGTTATGTATTGGTTCTCTTTGAAAATGATATTATAGAAAATACAATTTCTTCCTACCCTCACTGCTATTTTAATAATTAATTATTTAGTTAAATTTTTATGAACTTTATAAATACAACTCATAAAATGTATGAATAAGCCTTGAGCACATTTTAAGGTAATTAGTAAAATGATTGGAAAGTATACATTTTTAATCAGATCACCAGCCAGCCTCTTTAATGGAAAAAGAGGAGACTGTCCTGATTTCTTCTTCAACATTTTTGTCTTCAGATACTAATCCTAGTAACACTAGACAAATACATGGTCAAGATATTAAACCAATTAGGAATTTATGAATGATGGAACCATTCCATTTTTTAAAAATAGGTTCACTTGTTTTCAAAATGATATGTTTTCACAAAGTAGAATCTGTCTCTGAAACAGTACTTAGAAGTCTTCAGTCTTTGAGTATTCAGCATACCACGTGCATGCAGTGTGGAAGAAGTGGAAGAGATGGTGTCAGATCTCCCATAAGAAGTTACAGATGGCTGTTCCTATATATTGATGGTATGACTGACCCATGATGTGATTAGGGAAAGGTTTTTATTGTGGATATGAGAGAGAACAGCTTGAGGCATCTGGAAAAGTCCAGAAGAGAGAAAAAAAGTGGACTGAACACGGCCAGATGCCTGAATATGGCCAGAGCTATGTTTGAAAGAGGGCAGAGTAGCAGGGAATAGAGAAATCATAGTGAGAGAAGCAGAGCAGAGAAAGAGGTGAGGAAAACATAGCACGAGTATCAGGGCTATAAGGAGAATGGGTAGTTGTGGGGAGGGAAGCCCATGAGCTGGACAGAGTTTAGGGTAGGTAAGGAGGCGAAAAGGGATAGCATGGGTACTTGTGATGCTGAGAAAACCTGGAGCCCAGCATGTGCTGTGATATGCTGATAGACTTATGTTCCTTCTTGTAGAAGGTAAGGGAAATGACACCTTTTATTGGAAAGAATCCAGTTTCCAATGTTTTTGCAGAATGCTCGCTTTTACCTAGCCATCAGAAATCCACCATAGTCCAGCTTGAACTCATTGGACTGCCTTTTAGAGTTGGGGCGATTGGAGTTCTCTTTGAGCATAACAGTTGTGAACCACCATGTGAATACTGACATTAAAACCTAGGGCCTCTGCAATAGAAACTGCTGAGCCATTTCTCCAGGCCAAAAGTATTGGTAATGGGTGAACTGGCAATACGTTGTTACTAAGTAGGAACAGAAGCTCTAACTCAGCATTGTTCCTACAGTGACCATAGAAAACAATAGTGTGCTGTACATTTCAGATGGCCAGCTGAAAAGGATTTAAAAGCTTCCAGTATACAGACATCATAAATATTAGACATGCCAAGCATGATGTGTCATGTGAAAATGTGGAAACATAGCACATGCTGTGTCAATACACAAGTCTACATTTATGTATCAACCTAAAAATTGTTTTAATTTTTTCTCTTCAGACATTTTTTTTGTCTCTTCCAAGATACTTAGATAACCAAAATATCAATCAAATGTTCATCTGACTCACGTTAAGTTATAACAGATTTTCTATAGTGACAGCTCATCACACAGCAAAACAAGGAAAAAAAAGGGACCTAGAGATAGACCCTGGTTTCTGTACCCTGAGTGAAAGAAAATGTCACTACACTTCTCCTAAGGTTCTCTCCGGGATCTGAGGCTTCAGCACATGTCTTCTGCCTCTCCATGATTTGGAAAAGATTTTCTTTGCTAAACAGAAGGAATTGCCCTATCATGGGCCCTAGAACTGAATCGGCCTGAACTAGCCTGCAACTAGAAGGCTGAGTGACAGTTGCCTTCTGCTGCAAAGCTCCAGGTGGCCTGCCCCCAGGACACCTTGGTGAGACCCAGAAGCCAGCTCCCCTCTGCTCTGCCTTCTGCCTGCTAGTCACTGTAGCAGTTCTCATTCACCTCAGGCTGCACGTGACTTCTCAAGTCTGTGCGGTAGATAACCCCTCCCCCACAGGAAATAAGCTGTGGATCTTTGCTTTTTTACAGAGACATCCTGACAGAAGCTTAAGTTTCTCTCATTCTCAATACCCTTCACTTCCAGAAACATCCCACAAATTGTTCACCATTGGAACTGAGATGGACACATGTGGTGCCAGCTCAGACAACTACTACAGTCTACCCATTGCATTGTGTATATTAACAGAGACAGTTAAAGGATGATACTCAAAATTATTAGAAAGAATGAAAATCAACCAAAAGAAAGTCAGAAAAACATACCCAAGTGTCTTTGTTGCTGAGCGGTGAAGAGTGTACTGCTCTTGAAGAGGACCTGAGTTCTGTGTCATAGATTTTAACATGCCTGTTACTCTAGCTCCAGGAATCTGACATCTATGGCCTCTGTACACATTTGTACACACACACACACAAACATACACACATAATGAAAAGAGAAAAGGCAATCATAAGATAACAGACTTGAGTTCAAATGCTACTTTTATCACTTTGTGTCATTTATCTACATCTGAATGAAAGAAGTGAACTGATTCCTAGAGATGGTAGAGTCTGATGATTTGTGACCCACAAATGTTCTGCACATAAAGGACAGTGCATCTAGAGCTAAGGAAGTAGTTTCTTTATTATTTAATATGTAAGTATTACTTTTGCCCTACACTAAGACACTTGGGAGTTCCAGGGCAGCCAAGGTTGTTACACAGAGAAACTCTGTCTCAAAAGACCAGAGAATAAGAGAAGGAAGAAAAGAAAAAGTTAACTGGACAACTGTGGTTACCAGAGGCCGAGTAGAGTCAGAGCAATCAGGGTAGAGAAATGCTGAATCTTTTAAAAGAATTTTGACTTACTTTTGACTGTAATAATTATATCTATAAGTCTCTGAAGAGCTACAGAAATTTCCACAGACAAAAGCTATCATTTCTTTCTTCTGTCTCCTTAATGCTCTTTGTTGTCTGCAGAGCTATCTGAGATGGTAAGACAATGTAGAAATCTTCATTCTGAGGATTCTCCCAGCCAGAAAGGACTGATCCTTATGCAAGATCCAGGAGCAATGAAGCCCATACATTTGTACCACATGAGTTAAGCTGTACTAAGCTCAGGAAGAGGAAACCCTGTTTATGTTAGCCATGCAATGTGGATGTCTTTCTGTAAACTGTGAAATACCATTGGATAATAAAGGAACTGTTTTGACTATGGCAAGCCAGCTTAGAGGCAGGCAAGAAATCCAAATAGAATGAGAAAGAAGGGCAGAGTCGGAGAGACACGGCAAGCTGCTGCCTTGGAGGAAGATGTAAAGAAATGTAGGTAAAACCACTAGCCATGTGGAAAGACATAGATTAATAGAAATGGGTTAAAATGAAAGAGTTAGCAATAAGTCTGGGTCATAGCCAAACAGCATGTAATTAATATAAGCTTCTGTATTTCTTTGAGACTGCTGGTCTGGACCTAAGAGCTAGGCAAAGCTAAGCAGCTGCAGGCAGATCTTGAGGGTAGTCTGGGCCAGAAACTTCATACTATACCAATGGTACCCGGCCAAGCAATCAGGCGACAGTCAGTAGGCTCTCAATCCTTTTTCTATGGGCCCCTTCACCAATCACTCACTGCCACGGCATGTCCAGTGGAGTCTGCATAGCATACTGGAAGGCTTGCTGCCGGACCTGAGGCAGAAACTTCAAGGAAGTTTTGGTCTCCTGGAACGTTTGGCCCCCCCTGTAGAAGGATGTGTTCTTTTCCTACTCTGATTTATTTTCCTGCTAGCTGCATGAGCTTACAGGAACACAATGAACTGTTACAGATGCTCAGTCTCCCATGACCACCACTCCTGGGTTCTCAGAAGAGAAGGTACCATCGGACCCTCAGAGTTCTCGCTCACTAGAGCTATGTGGAGGGTCCTACTGGAAAATCAGATGTGGGAGTGGGAGAGGTTTGATGACACAATTGCAGAATGAAGAGTTGTTTGCGGAAGAAACAAAAACAGAAACCAATACCTTGAAAGTGGCTTATCTTAAGAACGCTTTAAAACCCAGTCCAACAGATTCCTATGGTCACCCAACGGGTAGGAATTCTCATGAATACATACAGAGGGAACTTCAAAATTCCCAAAAGATTAATGCATGGCAGGTGGCAATGGTTTATAAAGAGTGGATGATGGGAATCACCTATATGAAAAGGACCTTACAAATTTCCTCCAACCACTCCAGACCCTTTTCCTTATACAGGAGTATATGATGAATTTGGCAATATATGGGAAAATTATTTAGGAGAAAGAGTGTCATATTACTCCCTTCCTTTTCATGAGAACTTAGCTAGAGCAAGACCACCCCGGTGTGTGTTAAGTATAGAATAAGGAGAAAGCATTACTAGACAACTGACTAAGCCTTTAGAGGAAATTAATAAGCACAGAGAGGCCTGGAGGAGAAAATGCTATGATTGGAGCTGGCCTCTTCTTACTGTGGACCAATTGATAGAGAGGGACTTTTATGGGCAAATGTGGGGCAGAGGAGAAAAGTACCCAGAGTAAGAACATGGCCAGGCCATGTACATTTATCAAAAGGCTGGTGCACAGAAAGAATTCAGGAGAGTGCGCAAAGGGTTGGTGGGTCTCAAATACTGACCACAAGGCCTGTTGGTTCCTACATGAACTCATGTCTTTCTGTCACATACTGAGTTAATAATTTTCTCATGTACCATGTGCTGCTGTGGTTTTGTGAATTCTTGGGAGCCTTTGGGGCTGCGTTTGGGCTTTGTTGATTTATTGAGGAAGTGAATTGTTTAAGAAATGAGAACATTGTTGTTGAGGCAATTATGTGAACATTATCTCTTTGTAATTTTGACCTATAAAAGATTTGATGCTTTGCTAATAAATTAGCATACAGATCCACTGCTACCTACTGTGTGTCTGTTTGTCCACCGCCGGTCCTTGCACTGATGAGTACCAGAATCCCTGACCTCACCCGATGGAGCCAGTCCATGGCAACCCACTCTGTCTTTATTTTCTAAACAGGAAGGTTAAAAAAAAAAAGACCATTTTTCTTTCTGGGTTTTCTTCTGCATACACTAAATCATGATATAACATCTCATGGCAAACATTGTTCTCAATGGCATCTACAGTAATAAATAAGGCCCTTGTGGTGATTAAATTTGAGTCCAGAGATAGATTATTTTCTACCTCCTATTCTGGACTTTTTTTTCAAACTTAAAATATAATTATATATAAGTCCCCCTACTTCCCTTTCTTCCTTCCAAATGTGTTCTACCTTGCTCCCTCCCAAATGCATGACCTCTTTTTTTTATTGTTACCAATATGCGAATGCATAAATTTATAATCTCAACCTGCTCAGTCTCTTTAGTGTTTTTTATATGTATATGATTTTTAGGGCTGAACAATTGGTATTGCATAATCAATCGGGGGCCTCACTTCTGGAAGGCAATAATTCTCTTTCTCTGAAGTTATCAACTGCCAACTTTTCTTTGTCTAGGAATGGATCCCTGCGAAACTTTTCCCTTCCATATTAACATGTCTATTGGTGTGGTACCTGTTTAAGAAGCGATATGTTGAGGTATCTTGAATAAAGCTTCCCGCTCATTCCTAGGAGAAAAGACTTCACAAAAGATATTCTGGTCCTGGGGAATTATTCAATCATTCTGCCTTCTCTTCTGTGATGTTGCCTGAGCCTTATGTACAGAAGTTGTATAATAGGGTTATCCACAAGGACTAGGCACCCCATAATCTCTATATTTTGATCAGTTGTAGTTTTCTGTAATAGTCTCTATTTATTACAAAGAGATATTTCTTTGATGAGAAATAATAGCTACACTTATGTGTTTATGAGGCTAGATATTTAGAATGCATTTAGAAATTATGTTTGTTTAGAAAAGTAGTAAAATGTTCTTCTCTAAAATCTACGATCTCATTATCCCCAGGAACTTAGGTAGGTTTCCAGAACCAGGCATGATTTCTCTCCTGTTGGATTAACTTTTCCTCATATATAACTTACCACATCAACTTTTCCTATCCAAGGATATGGAATTTTCCCTTATCTGGTCTCCTGAAATGACTCTCCCATCAGTCCCAACAGGGCTACCTCCTACAAGTCTACTGCCTCTCAATCCTGTACACTCCTGTTTCACCTACAAAACCTTATATCTCATCTGTGAATGATAATCTCCATTGCCTAAGCAAATTTTTTTCATATATTCAGATGTCATCAAAGAATGACTTGATAGTTTGACACTGATAAGCAAGCTTTTTATATAATACAATTTATTGAGTGGTTTAGAGATATTTTATGTTACACCGTGATAAATGTATTCCTAAACCCACTTAAAGAATTTTAAAATGGAGCAAAGTGTTCTCAGTCTGTCAAAAGGTCAGAGTAAAGGTTCAAAGTGTATGTTTTCAAGTCCAGTTTCCACACATCTTCTCATAAAACTAAGAACCAAAATAAATGTCACCAGCTCCCTTTGCTCAAATTCATTAACACATCCTCAAGAGAGTCCTCAGGCTGTTAATCAGGGGCTTTTCAGTCTAATTCTAATCACAATTCAAAATTTGGTTGGGTAGAAACACTATTTAAAAATCACTGAGATAGTAAGGGATGTAATTAACAAATCTAAAGTAAAATATATAAAAGCCACAGAAATTAGTCTCACAAAATTAGAAAAACAATAACAAAACCCTAGCCAAATAGGAATATATAGATGCACATGTCTCTGTATTCTAATGTTAAATTAATTCAATAATTAATGTTAACAAACATCCAAAACATCTTTCTGACACTCCCATGGCCTCCAAAGAAGAATCAGCAACTATGTCCCATAATTCTTTTTATTTCTTAAAGTTAACTTTCATCTTGAAGAAATTAATTGGTCTTTCTTTGAAAAACAATTGATTATGCTAAGTTGAATTTAAAAGAACATTTGGAATTCTAGTAAAGAGAACATACACATAAATTCCTTTTTCTAAAACTTATAATAAGGAAAGCAAAAATGTTTTATTTTGGAAATATGACTCAGCAAATTCTTAAATGCAAGGGAATAACAGCTCTAAAACTGGGGGATGAATTTTCCTCTAGGAGGCAACAGGACAGGGATTAAGTAAATAACTAAATCTAAGATGAGTGAAGGATATGAATAGATATTCAATCAAGGCACATGTGCCAATAAATTAAGATACCTACAGGGCACATACAGACATGTTCAATATCAAAAGCAAAGTGCATATCAAAGCCACATGGAGATACCATTGGTATATCACAGTTAATTTGGTAATTAATTGCTTGGAGGCCCTGCTGCTGAGAGGTTGCAGGATTTATCATGGTCTGGCAGCTTTCTCCAAGCTCAGCAATATGGAGGACTCTCCCACCCCCGATTGAAGGCATTCTGTTCTCTATCTGAGCTTATTTGGGGATTGTCTCTAGACCCAGATGCCAGACTTATCTCTAGTATGACCTTTAACCTAGTTTACTGAGAAGCTTTTCCTGTTGCCCATGTGGTAATTAGCCATTGTTCTAGGCGCTTTTAGATAGTACCATGGTTCCACATATGATATCTAAGACTTACACTAAGAGCCTTATGATAGGGGCATGCTGTTTAATACAAATTAAATAATACCCAGCCACTGTCCCCATCCTATATCTCCCCTCACTCTGGAATAAAGTAGAGCTGATTCACTGAAGCTGTCTCCCTGAGAGCTATCTCTGTCATGTTCACAGGCCATGTATAAAGCATTCTATCACTGCTTCTTGCTTCGTCTCCATGGACTATTGATGGCCAACGGACTGTGAGAAAAAAAGGAGACTACACAATTAATTCCAAATACAAAATTTAATTTAGTAATTAAGTCCAAAAATTAAAACAAGTTCTACTCAAGATGTTGAAAAACCAGAACCACATACATTGCTGGTGAGAATGTATCATGATCAGTCTCTTTATGCACAAACTTGCCCTGTGACCTAGCATGCTTCTGTGTAGTATGAGGCTTCTGGCCCAGACTTTCGGGCCTAGCCTCAAGGTTTAGACCCACAGACTCACAGACCCGCTGAGACACACAGATGCTTACAATATTTTTAGGCTGATTGGCCTAAGGCCCAGGCATATAACTTGCTAACTCTTTACCCTTAATCTAACCCATGACTCTTATCCTGTTCAGCCATGTGGCTCGGTACCTTTTCTCAGAGCAGCATGGTTGTCCTCTGCTGCTTCTGGCTTCTCTCTGGCATTCTGCTCTGTTCTACTGGTTCCCAGAGTTTTCTTAGTCTGGTAGCCCCACCCACACTTCCTGTCTGCCTTTGGCCAATCAGTGCTTTTTATTAAACCAGTGGGTGGGACAATTATTTGCAATGGAACAACATAATCCCCCTACACTGCTGTCTTAGTCAATTTCTATTGCTATGAAAAGCCGCAATAATTCTTGCAAAATTTAGTTGGGGTTAGATTACAGGTTTAGTCCATTATTATTATGACAGGAAGGATGGTGACATGCTGATAGACATAATCATAGAGGAGCTGAGAGTTCTCTATCTGGATTGATAGACAGCAAAAAGGAGAGAAATGGGGTCTGTCTTGAGCAACTTCAAGTGACACATGTCCTACAACAAAGCCATAACTATGTCACCAAGACCTCCTAATTCCTGACAAGTAGTGCCACTCCCTAATGACCAAGCATAAAAATGTATGAGCCTATGGGGGCATTCCTGTTTAAACCACCACATTCCATTATCTGGCCCCTGTAGGCTAATAGCCATAACACAATGCAAAAACGCATTCAGTCCAACTTCAAAAGTTCCCATGGTCTATCCTGTGGTAGACTTTTGAACAGTCCCAACACTGTCCAAAATTTCATTTGAGACTCAAGGCACTTTCTTAACTGTAATCCCCTATAAATAAAATATAAAATCAGATCACATGCTTCCAATATGCAACAGTACAAATAAATATACATTATTATTCCAAAAGGAAGGAAAGGGAACCTAATGAGGGAATACACCACTTAAATGAAACAACTAAAGCCAGCAGGGCAAAATTCTAAATTCTGCATCTTCATGTCTGATATTGAAACACTTTTCAAATCTCCAACTCTTTTCAGCTTTGTTCTCTTTTGGGTTGGTTCCACTCCCAGTTAGAGCTCTCCTTGTCAGGTATCCCACAACTGTCATCTCCAACATGCTGGGGTCTCTAAGGCAATCTAGGCTTCAGCTTCACAGCTTTAGACATTAGGCCTCTATGAAAGAACATCCTTAACACATGCCTGGCCTCAGCAGCTTTCCTTAGTCATGGAGGGAGATTCTGCAAACCTTTTCCTGTATCTTTGACTCTAAAGCCAGGGCCACCTACGAGTCTAAGGCTACCAGTTCTTCTGCTTGCCGGGGCTGGAATTGACCCCTCATTTAAACACATTTTCACCAGCTGTCTGTTTTTGATGGTTTCCTTCATTGCCTACACTTGGCTGTCCTGTAACTTGCTCTTTAGGCCAGGTTCATCTCAAACTCAGAGATTAGCCAGACTCTGCCTCTTAAATACTAAGATTAAATGTGTGTGCCACCATTCCAGGAGCTGTTATTCTTTAATTCCTTTTCGCAAGTTGTAATCTTAACTAAGTGGGGTATTTCCGTGAAGTCACCAGTTCCTTTATTCCATTCAGAATCAGGCTTTTCTCTAAACTTTTTATTCCCTGAGCATTATACATAGTTCTATTATACTTCCTGGGCATTTTGGACTTTTCCTGGTTCCGCTCGCTTCTTTTTATTATAGTTCTGAATAAGTCACCACTGAGTGTGGTCCTGCTACAACCATGGTCTTTGCTGATTTCTATGGATCCTGATACCCTAATACCATAAAAGGTCAAGCAGATGTCCAAGATCTGGGCCACTACCTGGGGTCATGCTGTTATCCAAGAAACACCCTTCAGCCGGGGCAATGCTGTTCTGAACTTGGGGCCATAGTGACATCCATGCCATGGACAGTGCTGAGGACCATGACTGGGTCCATAGTTCTACCAAAACGTGGCTCTTTGGTGATGTCCATGGACCATGTTGCCACCAAAGGCCACAAGAACCTCTGGCTTCTGGGCCACTACTTGTAGTCATGTTGAAATCTGAAAGAAATATTGCTGCTGGTGCCATGTCAACCTCAGAGGCATTCACTGCCACTTGTGACAATGGTGTTATCTGGGCCCAAACTGCAGCTGAGGGCCATGTCTGGGTTTATGGCCCTACCACTGTCAGAGTCTGCATTTATAGCTGAGGCTCTGGTTACCACTGAAGGCAATGCAGAGACCCAGAGATTGGGCTGCAGCATGCAAAGCTGCCTCTGGCCCTAATAACAAACAGAACTGCTACTCCACCTTGGGAAAGCTTCCCCCACCCCTCACCATGAGACTAGGAGAGCTGGCTCCATCTCTGTAGAGGAATGGTTCCAACAGGGGAGACATACCAACTCAGGAGCTAGCCAGGCATACCTTAACATCTACTCCATCTATAAGCTGCTGAAGTGTTTATAGGAACTGATCCCGTGGGACCATAGCTGCAAGATTTCCATGACTCAAGGAAATAGCAGGATAGGAAAAGGGAAGTGAGTGGGGGTACAGATGATGTACCAAAGCCAGAGGTCTTGAACCTAACTAACAATTCATTACACAGTGAACAATTGTGAGTAATGCTGTTTGGACAAAAGTGTATACTGCAGAATACACAGAAGTTCCCAATGCCTCTAAGTTGAATGCAGAGGGCTGGAGTAGAAAAAATGATAAAGGAGCAAATTATTGTTCCTTTAAAAAATTACTGTTTATTTTTATCTTATTTTATTCATTTTTAGCTTTCATGGGCACTGCAAAAGTAAAGGATGGGTGGGTATGGAGGGATTGTAATATGAGCATGATTAGGGTACATATTGTAAAATTTCCCAAAGAATCAATCAAAGCAAACAAACAAATAAACTAATAGTCACCACTAGTTACCACATGACTGACAGATTCAATACTAAGCTGACCAGAAATCTCTGCCAATGCTGTTAATTCAAAACTCCTCAATTTAGCCTCAGAAAGACTTTTGGACAATGGCAAAAGAAGCCACATCTTTGCTAAAATATCACAATGGTCTCTAGGCTACATATTAATGTTCCTCGCTTCTGAAACTACTTGAACTGGGCTTCCACTTTTATACTTTCACTAGAATGGTCCAAATTAGGCCCCACTTAAAGTATCCAATTGCTTTTCTAGTCCAAGGTCCCAAAGTGGTCTACATTCCTTCAAACAAAGTATGGTCAGGTCCATCACAGCAATACCCCACTCCTGATACCAGCATCTATGTTAG
Organism: Phyllotis vaccarum; assembly: GCA_033318265.1. Taxonomy (NCBI): domain Eukaryota; kingdom Metazoa; phylum Chordata; class Mammalia; order Rodentia; family Cricetidae; genus Phyllotis; species Phyllotis vaccarum. The sequence continues at coordinate 86,339,101 of JARWLC010000014.1, read as the reverse complement.
TGCTTCTATTACTGTGAAGAGACACCACGACCACAGAAATTCTTATAAGAAAAAGCATTAAATTAAAACTAGCTTATAATTTAGATATTTAGTCCATTATTATGAGGGCAGTAAGCATGGCGACATATAGGCAGACATGCTTCTGGAAAGGCTGAGACCTCTCCATCTGGATCTGTAGACAGCAAGAGGAAAGAGAAAGACACTAGGACTGGCTTAAACATTTATAACCCCAAATTCCACTCTTAGTGATATACGTCCTTTAACAAGCTGGCATCTGCCCACTCCAACAAGACGATACCTTCTAATCCCTGTCAAGTAGTGTTTCTCCTTAATGATCAAACATCCGAATATCTGAGCTTACGGAGGCTATTCTTATTCAAACCACCACATTTACTCTTCAAAGTCTATGCAAAAATGTAAAAAGGATATACAAATTAATGAAAATGTATACATATAATCAAGAGACCATGACTCACCATGATTTAAAAAAGAAAACTGGAATTAACTCAAATATTCATCAACTAGTAAATAGATTTTTTTTTAAAGTGTGATGTAACTGCAAAATAGATAACTTTGGTAAGCATAAGGAATAAAGTGCTGATAAGTGCTATGTGGTAATATATTTTATATTTAATAAAATTAGTCCGGAATATCAAAGGATAGAGTCATCTCTCTAACCTTTTTGTTTGTTTGTTTTTCTGTTTTTGTTTTATTTTGTTTTTTTTGAAGACAAAGTTTTCTGTGTAATAGTCCTGGCTGTTCTGGAACTTGCTTTGTAGACCAGGCTGGCCTCTAACTCACAGAGATCCTCCTTCCTCTGCATCCCAAGTATTGGGACTAGTATGCACCACCACTGCCTGGCTTTAAGCCGTGAACTCACAGAAATCCAGCAGATCTCTGAATGATGGGATTAAAGGCATGGGTTACCACTCTCTGACCTTTATGGCTTGACTGCAGGTTTCTCTGTCCTCTGATTTTCTAGACTAATTTTGTTAAATATACAATATATCATCACACAGCACCTATACAATATATCGCCACAGTGCTGACCACAAATGAGCTTCCAAAAGCATTTCCAACAAAGCTTATGGAGGTACATACTTTTACCCTGAAGTCAACATTGCAGAATGTCCATTTATATTAGAATATCAAACTTCCCCATGGATGTGTAGTTTCAAGTGTCAACTTAAGAATCAAAATAGAAAGAGATAGATACAGAATACCTACTACGTGATTTTGTTATGTGAAATTTCTTAGGAAGACAAGACAGGAACAGTTAAGTACCTATTGTTGGAAGAAGGGAGATGACTGGGGACTAGCACAAATTTCTTTTTTTAAGATAATGAAAATATTATACAGTTAAGTATAATATACGACTCTATAGATATGGTGTGCTGAATTTTCACAGATGTGTACACCTTAAACAGTGACTTTTATCGCAAAAAAAATTCTATCAAATAAAACTATTTTTAAGCAGAGTGTGATAATGTGTATAAGAATCATTTATATGTTTGGATACTAGGTACTGGGAACCACAAAGATAAGAAGTGGGAATTGTTTGGCACTGGCAAGGCTGACCCATCAGAGCCAAGGGGCCTGATGGGGGTAAAACTGAAGTCTTAAGGAGTTTAGTGTTAATTACCATTAAAAGTGCCAAAATGCTTCCTACAGAGAATTTCTGTGCATGAAGGCAGCCCCCTCCATCTGCTATTTCTTTGGAACTTTTGGATATGCCCCCCTATCTCTGTGTGAAAACAATCACACAGACAAAGTCTTCGAGGCCTTTGTTCCCCCTGCCCAAAGCAGACTTACTGTCTGCCTTCCCCGTGTTGAAACTTTTCTCAAATATGTCCCAAAGTCACCATCCCTACTGATAAGAGAGCTATCTGGAGCTAGGTAACCCAAGAAAGTTTCCTAAGGCTTCCTTGCACCTGTATTCATTAACATGTTTGAACCTTTCTAACATTAAAATATCTCCCAGGGACTCAGATTAGTCTTTACTATTATTTTAAGGAGAAACATATGCCTACATTTATGTCCAGTGCCATTATTGCTCTAATGTTCATTTAGTACTTTTAGCAGATGTTTTGAATGCCTTGCAGATGAAGGGTGAAGTGAATACTATGTTCATCATATTACAAAGAGCAGGCTATCACAGGTTCTTTCTGCACTGCAAATGGAAGTGTTGTGTGTAAAAATACATCATAGATAGACCAGAAAGCTTTTCTCTGACTTGTGAAGTGTTAAACCAAAGCCAAAACATTTGGACAAATGTACAAACCAAAAGGCCCTAGAGATCAATGCTAAGAACTTAAGAACTCACAGCTGAACAATGTTACAGATAGCATAGTAGGAAAAAAAGCAGAGCAGCAAGGTGCTGGATCATCTGTGTCCACCTTCATTTATCAACAGCTATTCAACCTAACAGCTGACTGAATAACCAAAAACAGCTTTAAAGAGCTCTTCATTTTCTAATAGAATTTGAATAAATGCTCTTTTTTTAAGGGAATCTGAACCATACATATTGTCATTATTTGGGGCCCCTTTCCTGGAATATCTTCTGCTTCCATCTACATTTGGTAAAAATTAAAGTTCTTTGATTTGAGATACTGAAATAAAGCAAACAAAAGAGATGATGGAGAAATCTGAGCAAAATCAATAGTTTACTACAAAGTATAATTATCAGAGTTAATGTCTGAGTTTTGATGATTGTGCCAAGCATAATATAAAGAAAGGGCAATTGGTAACAAGAAGGAAATGTGGGTGAAGAATATACAGAAATTATCTTTGCAAGTTCAAGGAAAAGAATAAGTTTCATTGTCTTAGAATTGGAAGAAATTCTTATAAAAGACATGGTAATAATAAAAACCAGATATATGTTTGCTAAGATTGTAAAGTATATAAACAAGATATCCAAAGGAAGGTTGAGTAACCCTCAAAGAAGTGACTTTGGAGTTTATCTTCTGCAGAATCTTGAACAAAGAATAGATGTCCAGAAAAAAAAAAGTATTGAGTCTGATAATGTCAACTTTAGTAGAGAATAAGTGACAGAAAGCATAATTAATAAGGCTTGTTAATATAATTAAATCCCCTCATACCAACTGCAGGCCATTAGGAGCTATAGCTATTTTCAGTGGTTAATCTCTGTTTCCTTGGTAGAAGGCGGGGGTTTTGTCTTTGTACCTATGTCTCACTTTGGAGGAAATGGCAGGAAATAGAGAGCAGCTGCTAAAACGTGTCTTGAACTCAGCAATATCTTTTAAACCAGAATATTCTGATTCTTGTACAAGATTTCTCTAAATTCAATACAACTATTAAAGGTGGAATTAAACTACAGAGCAAATACTAAGCTCAAATCAGTATGAAGTCTTCTTCTTGTATTCTACCCACTGGCAGATATAATCCTTCCTGTGGAGTCAACACTTATATGAACAACAGTGAGACGGTAGTTTTATATTTATTTAATCTCATGGCCTTTTATTTTTATGTGCATATATCATACTCTCACTTTTATCTTTGATGTATATGCTTAGTCTCACCTGTAAGGAAGGCAACATGAGTTAAACTCTGAAATATGGATTTAAATGCCATTTTGCCAAACTTGATCAGAGGGTTTACTGTTGTTTAGGTTTTCTTCATCTAAAACACTAGTTCTCAAACTGTGGGTCATGACCCTTTGGGGAATCAACAACTTTTTTACAGGAGTCACAAATCAGCTCACATATCAGATATTTACATTAATATTCATAGCAGTAGCAAAATTAAATTTATGAAGTAGCAACAAAAATAATGTTATAGATGGTGTCACTACAAGAATAACTACTATGGGAGCATAGCATTAGGCAGGTTGAGAACCACTGATTAAAACTAAAATGAGAACGATAAATTGACACCATTTGTGCAAGTAAATGATACACAGATAAGGAATTTTCACAATGCGTGGAATTCAGCTGATTAACCTGAAACTTATTTCCACGATTGTGCCCCAACCATCACTACTGCATTTAGTTTCTTGGCACAAAGACTTTTTGGTTTGTTTCCAGAAAGTCCAAACATAGATGCTCTAAAGTGTGTGAGTAATAGTAATCACTGCCTCATGTGGGTGTAGTAGCTGCTTTTCTGTTGCTATGATTAAACACTATGACCAAGACAACCAAGGTTATTTCACTTTCAGAGGGCTAAGATTCTATCATGACAGGGCTGTTATCTGATCCCCATCAGAAAAGAATGTTCAGACACAGTTTATAGCTAACTGAAAATATTTTTTCCAGCTGGCTGGCACTACCTTTTGGGTATTTTGTACCCAATTATTTCGCCAAGTGTTTAAATCAGGGACTTTTTAAAGGCAAAACCACACCCTGCTATCTTGCTCTGCTGCCACAGGAAGGGATTTTGCACAAGCAAGCAGTTAAACAGAAGCTAAGATAAGATAGGTAGGACATCTTCACATCAGATTTCTAGAATAGAGTTGAGTAACTTTTCATGGGATTTTTCACCAAGGAGATGCATTTCTAATAAAACCTACAATGACTTCAGCAAGAATACAACATGGAAGAACTTCTGTACTGTCTTGCCCTGACACAGGGTCACAGAGCAGCAAATGGGAAGCATAGTGTCAGAAGTAAAAAGCTGAAAGCTTAAATCTTACAAAGTAGAAAGTCTGAACTAGAGTGGCTCAAGTCTTTAAACCCTAAACACCTGTCTCCCCAGTTGACTCCACCTCACTACTGCCACACACACACCCATGGCATACTTTCTCTAACAAGACCACACCTGTAAATCTCAGTCATCAACCGAGGACCAAATATTTAAATGCCAGAAACAATGTGGACCATTTATCATTTAAACCATCACAACAGGTGAATAGGCTAAAGCAGTGAGGGAGTGGATTTCTGGGATTGTGAATCTGCCAAGCTTCTGCTTTTACTCAGCATTTTATTTGAGGTAATTAATTTTCTCTTTGTAGTGTTTAGATTTCCAAAGTAAATAATCATACCCTATCTGGTGCAATCTATCAAAGGTTCTTGTTTAACTACAGTAGAAGGTAGAAAAGGCACCACTCCCAACACAGACAAAATGATGAGTACGTCTGAACTGTTTCTCTTTTCTCTCTCTCTCTCACTCTCTGTGACACAGACGGTGTCCCATTGCTATGTCAAAGCTCATCACATTTGGGGAGTCTTGGTACCATTTTGAGAGGATGCTGTTAGAAATTCCTAGTGCTCCCATAAGTATGTTATCATTCTTGCCAAATTCTAATGCAGACAGTTCCTTGCAACCCTTTGTTAATCTTGCCTGTGTGCTTTGGGGTTTATAGGAAATGGACAGTACTAGAATAAGAAAAGATAACTTTTATTTTTTAATGTATAATGTACAAATGTTTATTGGTATCAGCTCAGTTACTTTCTAATTCATTCATCCTCTCAAAAGGGAGGGGGGTGTGATTAAACATTTATTTGTACCTAGTGGCTAGTAAGCTACATGCTTAGAAAACAACCCACAGTAAAACTACAATCCTACACCAAAAAAGCACACATCCTCTAGGAAGACAGAATTATGAAGTCCTCATTATAATGCATTGGGGTATGTGTGATAATTGAAATGTTCTAGAACATTATGATATCATAAAAGAGCATTTAACTCTGCAATAACACAGAATGGCAGGCCAAGCAAGATATCATTGGAGAGATGAGGACTAATTTATTTTGAAGGCATAGCTACTATAGAAGTCCCCCTAAGAACTATTAAAACTATTGTCCCTGAGAGCCAAGCACATATACTCTTTTCTAATTGGTCTGGAATATTGCTGAAGCATGAGCCTTTAAAAACTGTGACATTCCAAAGAATGAGTGGAAACTAGCCAGGCTGAGAACTAAGTGGGAAAAACCATGAAATAGAGATATACTGAGCAAAAAAGGCAAAAACAAAAAGCAAGACAGACCCTGCTATAAGACCAGGAAGACATGCGTTCTAGGTTGTGAGTGCAGAGTACAGGAAAAGTGGGTAGGGGCTAGGTCTGCCTACAGAAGATAAATAAGATGGCTAGATTTTTTTTTTTTTTATGGCTCTGTTACCTGAGTGGAGGCAAATAGACACGTTAGAAAAGCCAGATGAGGAGAGATTAAAAGTAGATCTTGAAACAGCATTGGGAAATGATTGCTAAAACTAGTTTATAAAATAATAGGAGAATATCTCAAGTATCGCAGGCATTTGGTGGGTTAGTGGGAGAAGGAAATCTGGTAATAGGTGGTCAGAGATTAATACCTACTGACAAGAAGGACAACCGTGATAGCAGCTAATGGAAGAAACATGGCTTGCTCAGTTCACAGAGCTTTCGAGATGCCTGTGGAGTGTTCAGGTGCATGTATGGCATTAGGCCATCTGTTCATGTTTAAATCTGGGTAGGAATACTGAGCTGGACTCATTTAAGGCTGTTTGGCTCTAACTTGTGGCTGAAATAGCAAATACAGTGGGAGACAAGGATGCATAAGCTGGTGGTGGTCCTTACTGTCTCCATTGCATGCTAAGTATTCATTTGTCCATTTGAAAGAAAAATTGACAGAGCTAAGGGCTTGATGCTTTCTGACCTTGACCACGTCACAAGCCCAGTGGCTTCTGGGAGCATTTAAAGCCACAGTTCTGCTAGTCTACAAAACACATCTTAGGCTGACCATTGAGCTCTGAGCTTTGAAATTCTAAATATATTAGTCGTAATAACTGAACCTTATCTGCCCATGTTAGCTTGGCTATACACGGCCCTTTGTTTTGTTGTTGGTGGTGTTGTTGTATTTCAATGGCCAATAATGTTCAGTGGTCAGCAGATAATAACTAGGCCTACCCATGACTTCATTAGCAGCTTATAAACAAAGGGAGTCTTGAGACATTAGTGGTATTCTGGCTCTCTATTGTCATAGTTAATCAGTCTAAGAGTTCCTGGGCTTTAAAAGCCAGTTTTATTCTTATCTGTCACAGTTTGGAGTCTACCTCTGTGTAAACTGGGTCGTTCTTTCTTGTGAACTCCCAGGAATCATAGCCACTGGTTCCAGAGACAAGACTGACCTGAATATGCAAAAATGGCCACTTACAAAGTGGTTTTAGCTGGCAGCTGTGCTGAGGCTAGCACACCCTTGGCCTGGCAGCTGGGAGCAGACATCAGTGGGGGCAGTTAAGGAACACATGCAAGATGGGCAGAGTACTCTGCCACCTTCTGTCCCAAGAGGACCTTGTGGACTCAAAGGCAAGGAAGGAACAACTTTCATATCTTGATGAGGGAAGGCCAGAGTCACATGAGAGACCATTTACTCCTTAGGAAATGCATTCTGTGTGTATGAACTGTGGAAAACATCCATAATCCGTGAGCAAGGCTGGCATAGTCACACAACATATTCTCTCAGAATGCTGACAACTCTGTTCCTTATGCTTTTTGCTGAATTTCAAATATGTTTGATGAAAAGATTTACCATAAGCAAGTTAAAGCTATTCCAAAGAAAAGGTTTAGCGTTGTTCTTTGACTCTCCAGTACATATGCAGCCTTCCATCATCTATAAAATAATAGTAACATGCTCATATTCTAACAAGGTTCTAGAAACTTGCTGCATATAGCTACTAAGACAATTCTCATATTTATTTGCTCCTAAAACAATGCAGATAATAATAGACCATTAAAATTAAAAATTTAAAACTCAGCAGTGAATTTAAGGTTAGAAAATTTAATTTAGCAAATGTCTAGAAAAACATTTTGAGCTGCTTACCTACTTAAAAAAAATGAAAGGAATGAAATACTCAGGGCAGGGAGGTGATAAGGCAGGAAAACTGATTTCTGGTCAATCTCCTGGTGAAAACACCAACATGGAAGGGCTCCCCTGTGAAAAAAAGGCCCTTGGCTAGATTAAGAGAAAAATTGTGAAGCTAGCCAGCAGTTTTAAATGCAGGGAAGCAGACTAGTGGGGTTGCAATTATGTGTTCTCACTGGCACTGTCAACACAAGTCACAGTGACTTTAACAAATGCATTTCAGTCAATTGTGCCCAGAATATAGATAATTGGAGTGTGAGAGGGGCATGCAAGTCGTGAGAGTAAAGGTTAACACTGAGAATATTTGACCAAGAAAAGTGAAGAGAAGATGTGGTGTGGGGCCCAGAGCAGGGTGACCACACAACTGCCGTAAGAGGCTAAATGAAAGCCAGACAGCAGGCTCTTGCTGGCAGCACCCAGCGGTACCAGGAAGAGCCCTTGAGCAGACACCATCCAGTGAGGAGCCAGCACCTAAAAGGAAATACCTAACTTTTCAAACATTCTCTTCCTAGGAAAGGGACATTTACAAAATAAAACAGATAGTTTCCAGGTACAAGCAAACTTTAATGACCACTGCTAAATATTGTAACATGACTAGAATTCAAAGCAGCTGATGAATTTGTAACAGGTACCCCTAGCCCTAGCTTGGGCCAATCCCAGGACTGTAAACCTGAGGCTCTGAAGGTCCTAGGGCAACTCCCCCCTCCTACACACACACACACACACACACACACACACACACACACACACGCACGCACGCACGCACGCACGCACACAACAGAAAACCTTGCTGCTCAGGGACATTCCTAATCCATTGCTGAGTCTGACAGAGTGACCCAGCTAGTTCTAGACTCTTTGCTGCTGCATGGGACTGGTCTCTTGATGGTCTTTTTGGGGTCTGGACTCTGGGCACAACAGTGGGGTTGGAAGACATGGTTAGAGGCTTTACTATGCTCCCGTGCTGTGGGCTGAGACTAAACAACAATCCTCACTAAGGTGGTAGAAGCTGAAAAGGGGAAAGAGAAAAAAGCAAAAGTAGAGAAGTAGTGTCTTAAGAAGAAGAGTAAAGGAAAAGAAATGTGGAGGGAGAGAGGAGCAGGGAAGAAGGAAGAAAAGAGGGAAGGAGGGAGTGAAGAATGGAGGTAAAAAGGAAGGAAGGAAGGGAGCTGTTAAGGAAAGAGAACAGATGTATCTATGGTGGCAAATGAGTGGCATGTTTACTGATATGTGGTTTCATGTATTTAATTTCTTTTTCGAAATATTTTTTAATTCAAAGTATTTTTAAACAAATTGATTTTGTAAGAACTCCACATATGTACACAAAGTACTCTGAGCATATCTACTCACAGCTTCTCTCCCCGGTCTGCTGGACCTCTCCTATGACACCCCCTCCCAACTTCATATCTCCGTTTCCCTGTTCTTTTTTTATAACCCACTGAGTCTAGTTAGAGCTACTCATATATATTTTATCTTAATTGTCATAGAAAATAACAATTTTCTTATGACAGTTTTGTATTTACTTAGCTTGTCCAACCCCTAAATGTCCCCTTCTATTCCCTTTTCTACCCTCATGGCTCATATGTTCTAGTACTTTCTACCTCTCTGACTTCAAATTTAATTTGAAAAAAACAAAAAAAAATTTTAAAGAAAAAAATGTATTACTTCTCACAAGTACTTTGAGTACTTTCTAAGAGTTTCTAGGTATAGGAAGGCAGGGAGGGACAGGAATTCTCTGTAAAGACCTTCTTTTGGTGGAAAAAAGTGTTTCTGCTAATATTAAATAGGATTGAAACTGTGTGTACAAAATGAGAATATGGCCACTTGGATATGATCGTATATAGATATGATACACTAAGGTACGGTTGAGGGGAATGTTTTTATTATAGATATGAGAAAGAATACAACCAAAGGCATCTGGAAGACTCCAGAGAAAGGAAAGAAAGCAGTATCCTGAACAAGTTCAGCAGACTGAACTGGGCCATCAGAAGATGAGGTGGGGAACATGATACAGACAGAGAAGAGAGTGCTGGTGAAGAAGACCAAGAGAAAAGGGACCAAGAAACAAAAGACAAAAGAGAGAACCAAGAAAGCACATGGCGTAAGTGGCAGATTTATAGAAGAATGAGAAACTGGGGGAAGTTTAGAGTAGGGGGTGGTAAGAAGAGCTGAGAAGAGCCCGGGGTACCCAGTGAGTCTGGAGACCAGCATGGGCTTTGGTTTGCTAATAGACACCAAAGATAGCCCTTTATTCTGAGAGGTAAGAAAATAATAACTCCTTTGGTAGAGGAAAATGGGCAATGAGGAAGTGGAGTTTCCTTTGGACCTGAGACGACTGTAATACAGGGTTTCTGGGTACCTTGAAGTGACACTGTAGACAAGGATGACTCAGAGATTCACCTGCCTCTGCCTCCTGAGTGCTGGGATTAAAGGTGTCACCAGGTCTGTGCCAAATTTCTAGGCAATTTTTAAAGACTCACTTGAGAATAAAAACCATGGGTGTTGACAAACAAATAATGCATTGATTCTAGAAGAATAATGCGTTCTGAGCCATTAGTAGTATGTGATGATATATTGTATATTTACTTAAATTTGTCTGGAATATCAGAAGACAAAACAACCCACAGCCAAGCAATGAAGGTCAGGGAGTAGTGAACCATGCCTTTAATTTCATCGCTAGGGAGACAAAGATTCATCTGGATCCCTGTAAATTTAAGGCCTAATAGCCAGGCAGTGTTGGCACATTCCATTAGTCCCAGTATTTGGGAGGCAGATGCAGGAGGATCTCTGTGAGTTTGAGGCCAGCTAGTCTACAGAACTAGTACCATGACATCCAGAACTGTTACACAGAAAACCCTGTCTCAAAAAATTATAACAAAAACCAAACAAAAAACAAAATTAAAATTAAAAAATGAATTGCTGGATTTCTCCTGAGCTGTAGTTTCAATTTAAGGGTACAGCAAAAGGGGGGGAAAACCAACAAAAAACCATGCAGCCTTGTCTTGTTCCTGATTTTAGTGTGATTGCTTTGAGTTTCTCTCCATTTAGTTTGATGTTGGCTGTTGGCTTGTTGTATATCGACTTTATTATATAGGTATTTTCCCTGTATCCCTGCCAATTCTCCAGAACTTTTGTCATGAAGGAGTTTTGGAATTTGTCAAAGGCTTTTTCAGCATTTAATGAGAAACATGTTGTTCTTTTCTTTCAGATTGTTCATATAATGGATTACATTGATATCTTTTCATATGTTGAACCATCCCTGCATTTCTAGGATGAAGCCTACTTGATCATGGCAGATGGGTTATATATATATGTATATGTATGTATATATATATACATATATAGATAGATAGATAGATAGATAGATAGATAGATAGATAGATTTTTGTATCTATTCATATATATACATATATATATATATATATATATATATATATATGCTGTTTAGTTTGGTTTGCCAATATTTTATTGAGTAGTTTTGTATCAATATTCATGAGAGAGATTGGTCTTTTAATTCTCTTTCTTTGTCACATCTTTGTGTGGTTTGGGTATCAGAGTGACTGTAGCCTCATAAGAATTTGGAAATGCTCCTTCTGTTCCTACTGTGTGGAACAATTTGAGGAGTACTGGTATTAGTTTTTCTTTGAAATTCTGGTAGAATTCTGCACTGAAGCCATCTGGCCATGAGCTTTTTCTGCATGGAAGACTTTTAATAACTACTTATATTTTCTTAGGCATTATAGGTTGATTTAGGTCATTTATCTAAACTTGATTTAATTTTGGTAAGTGGTATCTGTCCAGAAATCTGTCCATTTCATTTGGGGTTTCCAATTTTGTAGAGTACAGATTTATGAAATATGACCTAATGATTCCCTAAATTTCTTCAGTGTCTGGTTTCATTTCTGGTTTTGTTAATTTGGATATTCTCTCTTTGCCTTTTAGTTAGTTGGATAAAGGTTTGTCCATCTTGTTGACTTTCTCAAAGAACCAGCTCTTATTCATTGATTCTTTGTATTGTTCTCTTTGTTTCTATTGTATTGATTTCAGCCCTGAGTTTGATTATTTCCTACGATCTACTCCTTCTAGGTGAGTTCCTTCCCAATTTTTGGAGAGCTTTCAGCTGTGCTATTAAGTCTCTTGTGTGAGATTTCTCTATTTTTTTATGTAGGCACCTAGTGCTATGAGCTTTCCTCTTAGCGCGGCTTTCATTGTGTCCCATAAGTTTGTGTATGTTGTGGATTCATTTTAAATTTAGGAAGTTTTTAATTTCTTTCTTTACTTCTTCCTTGACTCAGATGTGGTTCAACTGAGAGAAGCTTAGTTTCATGAGTTTGTAGGCTTTCTGTGATTTTTGTTGTTGAACTCTAACTTTAGTCCATGGTGATCTGATAGGATACAAAAATTTATTCTCATTTTTGTATCTATTCATATTTGTTTTATGACCAAGTATGTGATCAATTTTAGAGAAAGTTCCATAGGGTGCTGAGAAGAACTTACATTTTTTTTTTGTTTTTTTGGTGACATGTTCTTTGTATATCTGTTAGGTCCATTTGAGTCATTATATCTGTTAGGTCCCATATTTCTCTGTCCAGTTTTTGTCTGGAAGACCTATCCATTGGTGAGAGTAGGGTTTAAAGTCTCCCACTATTGTTCTGTGGGTTTTGATGTAAGGTTTGAGCTTTACTGATGTTTCTTTTACATATGTGGGTGCCCTTATATTGGGGGCATATATGTTCAGCATTGATATTTCTTCTTGATAAATTTTTCCTGAGATTAATAAATAATGTCCTTCCTGATCTCTTTTGATTAAATTTAGTTTGAGGTCTATTTTGTTAGATATTAGGATGGCTACACCAGCTTATTTCTTGAGTCCATTTGATTGAAAAGTCTTTTCTCAATTCTTTTTTCTGAGGTACTGTCTGTCTTTGAAGTTGAGGTGTGCCTCTTATATGCAGCAGAAAGATGAATTCTGTTTTGGTATCCATCGTGTTAGCCTTCTGTATTCAGGAGAAAGATGGATACTCTTTTGGTATTCATTGTGTTATCTTATATATTTTATAGATGAATTGAGTCCATTGATATTATAGAATATTAATGACCAGTTATTGTTAATTCCTGTTATTTTTGGTGGTAGTGTGTGTGCTTCCCTGCTTTGGGGTTTGCTTCTGTGAAATTATCTATTGCTTGTGACTTTATTGGTATATCTAGCTTTGTAAGAATGTAATTTTCTTTCTAACACTTTCTGTAGGGCTGGATTTGTAGATAGATATTTTTTAAATATGGTTTTGTCATTGAATATCTTGTTTAGTACATCTATGGTGATAGAGAGTTTTTCTGGGTATAGTAGTCTGGGCTGATATTCATGCTTTCTTAGTGTCCGTATAGCATCTGTCCAGTACCATCTAGCTTTCATAGTCTCCACTGAGAAGTCAGGTGTTATTCTGATGGCTCTGTCTTTATAATTTACTTGAACTTTTCCTTTGAAGCTCTTAAAATTTTTTCTCTATTCTGGGCATTTAGTGTTTTGATTATGTAGGGAGCAGACTCTTTTGGAAGTCCAAAGTCTATTCGGTGTTCTGTAAGCTTCTTGTATCTTCATGAGCATTTCTTTTTTTTTAGGTTGAGAAAGTTTTCGATGATATTCTATATTTGAGCTGGTAATCTCCTTCTGTTCCTATTATTCTTACGTTTGGTCTTTTCATGGTGTCCCAGATTTTCTGGATGTTTTGTGCTATATATATATATATTTAACTTTAGAGTTTTTGTTGACTGACTAATCTATGTCCCCTCTTGTATCTTCTACACCAGAGACACTAGAGACTCTCTCTCCCATCTCTTGCATTCTTTTAGTTATGCTTGCATTTGTTTACTCAGATTTTCCAATTCCAGCATTTCCTAGGCTTGTGTCCTTTTTCTTGCTTCTATTTCAGTTTTTTAGTCTTACACTGTTTCCAACACCGATTTGACTGCTTTTCCTTGGTTCTCTAGTTTTTCTTTAAGAGATTTATTGTTTTCTTCTATTTTTTTTTGCTTGCCTTTCCCAGTAATTTCTTGTGGGAGTTTTTTCATTTCTTCTATAATTTCCTCTGATGTGGGAATGTCTTTCTGTATGCTGTGAATATCAATCTTTAAATAAAGGAGCTGTTTTGGCCCATGACAGGCACCATAGAAAAAGTAGGTGGGGGAATCATAATAGGTAGAAAAGGAAGGGCAGAGTCAGAGACAGACCAAGCCAGAAGCCCAAGAAGAAACATGTAAGGAACACAGGTGAGCCATGGGCCATGTGGCAGACAGATTAATGAAAATGGGTTGAGTTGAGATTAAAGAGCTAGCTAGCGAAGTGTCTAAGCCATAGGCCTAAAAGCATGAAGCTAATATAAGTGCGGAGTCATTTCTGGGGGCCTGATCAGCTTCAGGTCTGTGGGTCTGGACCTCTGGCTGCCTGAGGCCAGGAAACCCTAATGCAACATTTCTCTTTAAAGGCTTCTATCATCTTTATAAAGATATTTTTAAGGTTGTTTTCCTCTGCTTCTTCTATATTATAATGCTCTGACTGGTTTTGCTGTTGTAGACCACTAGGTTCTGGTGGTTCCATATTCTTCATTTTGTTGAATGATTTTTTTTCACTGGAATCTTCTGCTGATCAGTGTACGTGTTGTCTGTGTTTCAGCTAGCTATATTAGGTGCTCTTGGTGCAACTGGAGCTCTTGGAGGTCTCTGTCTCGGGGAGCAATTGATCTCTGCAGCTGGAGCTCTTGTGAAGGAGCTCTCTAGAGTCTGTGTCACAAGAAATCACTCTTGTGATGGGGCTCATCAGAGGCTGTGTCTCAGGAAACAGTTGGGGTTGGGGGAATGGGTGCTTTGGGGAAATGGAATATGGCTTATAAGGTAGAAGGTCTGAAGTGGAGTGTTGGTAGTCAGATTTGCACACAGGAGTCCTTCTTGCTTGCCTGTTGCTAGAGCTGTGATGGGTTAGAAGTCACATTTTGTGCCCTGTTGCCCAGACCTGAGGCTGTCCTAGCTGGCCTGACTGGCCATCTGTGAAGAGGGTAATTCACTTCTTTTGCTGGGGATCTACAGAGGTTGTGTCTCAGGAAGCAGCTGAGGTTGAGGAATGGGATGTTTTTGGAAATGTTATGGGGTAGACAGTCCAATGAGAAGTGTAGATATTCAGACTTGCAGGCAGGGGTCCTGCTTGCTTACCTGCAGCCAGAACTGAGATAGGTTAGGGGGGTACGTTTTATGCCCTGCTGCCTCCCTGGGGAATGTCCTAGCTGGCCTGGCTGGTTAACTTGGAGAAGGGTAACTCCCCTCTTCTCAACTCTTACTAAACGTTTTAAGAATTATAACTTTAGAAATCTGTGACATACTGAAATTATTATCTCTGACTGGGATACACTTAAAATTAAAAAATATTATACAAATTGTTATAATAAAGCAATTAAGTAGAAAATGTTATATAAAAAAAAAAAGCAGTGCTCATACTTTTAAAAGTGCCAGTGTCAGAGAATAACACAGTGGATGAGTAGCTATTTAGGTCAAAGGGGGCATGTGACAGGACCAGTAAATGGCAGGCATAAACTCCAGATAGATCTTGACTTTGAAAGAAGATAAGTGATTAAATATTTGGGGGCATGTTGGGGACTTAGATACGGGCCAACGCTGCATAGAGGTCTGTGTTATGAGAAATTAAGCAAGTAGAGTTTTCAGTGGTGAATGAGGAAGAGAATTGCCTTCTTATAAGGCACAGAATGAGGCACATAACAGTGGCATACTTGTCCCTCTGCACTAAGCCCTCATATGATTCAGCAACATAAACACACAGAACAAAAAGAAGCAAATCTGAAAATATTCAATCCAAAACAAGCCACAAAGGGATAGAGAGTTGTTTTTTATATGATTCTTGTGACATTTAAATTCATAGACAATCTTTGGAAATATGTTATCTTGGGAGGACAAAGTTTTACTTTTTTGTGAGGGATGGATTTTCCCATAGTGTTATTGGCAGATTAGAGTTTTCTTCTGTTCTGTTTACTATGGACCATTAATGTATTCATATAAAACATATTTGAGAACCTATCCCAGGCCAATGGTAATTCTTGGCATTGAGGTCATTGTCATGACCAGTACAGGAAGGAATTTTCCCTCCGTGAGCTTCTATCCTAGCAGAAATGCAAATGGAATAACTTGGTGGTAGATAAATCCCAAGCAGTGTAAAGACAATGAATAATAAAATCATCTCTTCACTGTGGGAACTCATATTCTGCTGGGAGTAAGAACTGATCATTTAAGGAGGAGACAAGTCTCACTTCTTAGCTTATATCCCAAGCAACTTGAACATTGAAGTATTTGTACACCCATGCATATTTCAACAATGAGAGATAAAAGAAACCAAGTGTCTTAGTTAGGGTTTCTATTGCTGTGAAAAGACACAAATGTTCTAAGACCATGACAACTCATATAAAGGATAACATTTAATTGTGGTAGTGCACTTCTAGTTCAGAGATTAAGTCTATTATTATGGCAGGAAGCATGGCATTATGCAGGCACACATGGTGCAGGAGAAGAAGCTGAGAGTTCTTACATCTTGATTCACAGGCAACAAGAAGTAGTCTGAGACACCAGGTATGACTTGAGCCTATTTGAGACCTCAAAACTGCCTTGACAGTGACATGCTTCCTCCAACAAGACCACACCTACTCCAACAAGGCCAAACCTCTTAATAGTGCCACTCCCTTTGAGGACCATTTTCTTTCAAACCACAAGATTTAATATTCATCAAAACTAAATAAATAGATAAAATGTGCTATATAGATACAATGTATTACTAGACATCCTTAAAAAGAGAAAGAAAGCCTGTCATGCTACAACATGGAGGAACCTCAAAGGCATATTAAGTGAAATAATCTAGTCAGAAAGGGCAAATGCTGTGATTATATTCATTTAAAGTATCTAAAGTGGTTAATATTATAGAAACAGAAAGTTGAAAGCAGCATGCCAAAGGCATTTAGATATTCATAAAAGACTGGTTTCTTGTTAGAACCTTAATTTAATTTGTATTTGGATTCCCTTGTTTAAAGATTAGATGATAACACATTTACACACACACATACACACACACAATGGTGTAATAAATGTGAACCCAGAAAACATGCTCTATGCTGCAACTTATTAATAATCTTCTCATGTGTCCAGTGAGTTTGCTGTGGATTGGAGACTACTTTGTATATAAAAAGATAAATAAGCCTGCAGGAAAAGGTCTCCTTCAAATGTTCCCCAAAGCATGGTAGCTAACTATAAGCTTTCAGACAGAGTTAAAATCCCCAAATCTTTATATCTTAGCATTACTAAAAATTAGAGCATCTTAGAGTTCTACATATAAAAGTACAAAAATGGGGCAAGTACCATAGAATATTTGCTAAAACAATTACTCTGTCGAATGTTCCTTTCTCAGAGGAAACCCACACTGATATTATATTTTCTTTACAGCAGGGATAGGTGCAATAACAATGCACTTGCCTCAGACTATGTCTTATCTTATAATAAACATCTACTTGGCAGGTCCCTGGGGATGCTTTGTGGGTCTCATCAGGAAAACAAGCATTTAAAATGCAACCAAGATCATTTAGCGACAAGCCTTTCCACCAGTCTGAATTCTATTCTTCAACACAGGGAAATACAACAAAAAGACAGTGTCCAGTAGGAAGCAGAGAGAACAGGTTATCAAAGGATGGTGCTTTATTCAAAGCAGCAGGAACTTGAAACATGGAGTCATGGTCACAAAGAGGATGTGTGCATGGTTGATAGTGCTTATCTGGCTCCTTTCTTTTTATTCAAACTCTCTTGCATATGTCAAGTTCATACCTTTGGTGGCTTAAATAAGAAGGCCTCCATAGAATCATATATTTGAATTATTGATCATCAGAGTGACAGTGCATGAGAAGGATTAGGAGGTGTGGCCTCTTTGGAATAGATATGGCCTTGTTGGAGGAAGTATGTCACTTTGGGTGGGATTTGGGGTTTCAAAAGCCAGGTCTAGGATCTCCTTCTTCCTGCTGCTAACAGATCTGGATGTAGAACTTTCAGCTACTTCTCTAGCACTGTGTCTGCCTATATACCACCATTGTGGTGGGATTCAGGTGTCAGCTGATAAGAACCGAGGATGCTTATCCAGGGTCCCGTGCTCCTGAAGTGGGAGTGGCCAACCCCATTGATAAGGGGCTGCTGGGACCCTGGGAAGCCCGTTTCCTGGTTCCTGACTGCTGGAGAGACCGGTTTGGCATCCATCGTCCATCACTCGGATACTCCAGTCCCTGTTCAGGTACCACTATAAGCTGTTACCTGTATCAAGAGTGTTGGTTTATATTTTAATAAATATTAATCTTAGATTGGTGCATTTAAGAGAAACTCTGCCTACACACCATGTTCACCACTGTGATGAAAATGGACTAAGCCTATGAAACTGTAGACAAGTATTAGTTTCTTTTATAAGAGTTTCCATAATCATTGTTGTGGTTTGCATAAAAATAGTCCACATGGGATTATAAGTAATAGCACTGTTAGGAGGTATGGCCTTATTGGAGTAGTTAAAGCCTTGCTAGAGAATGAGTGTTGTAGCAAAGAAGTTTGACATTCCCACATCAGAGTGTCAATGAGGCATAGTCTCTGAGGTTTCAGAAGCTCATGGTAGGCCTAGTGGCTCACTTTTCCTTCCTGCTACTAAAAGAATCCAGATATAGAAATTCCAGCCCCTCTCCAGCACCAAGTTTCCCTATACTCTGCCATACTTCCTGCCATGACAATAATGAACTAAACTTCTAAACTCTAAACCACTCCCCAATTAATTTTTATAAGAGATGCTGTGGTCATGATGTCTCTTCACAGCAATAACCTAAGACAGTCATGGTGTTTCTTCACAACAATAGAACATTAACTGAGACAATGACCAAGATTAGATACTGTTAGAATTTCTAGCATCCTCCGGCCACTTCCAGGTTCTACAGTTTAGGCAAAATGCTAAGTCACCCAGGGCCTTATGTTCTATGGTTCTATGTAATTTATATGCAGTGTGGCCACATAATCTATTCACATGTGTGACATAGCTCTGTAAGCTCCTATGCGCATGAGCTGAGCTACCTTTAAAAATGAGACTTTTTCCATTCTACTTTTCATCTTCCTCCAACATTCTTTTTCAGAGAGGTATGTGTCTTTTCCTTTCTTCACTACCAATAAACTCTAAAGATGGGTTTCATTGTATCTTCTGGTCCATTCTTGAGCTCAGGACCTCTCCACAGTAGAACCTTGGGCTAGGTTCATCTACAACTGCCCATCTGCCTGGCCCCTGGATCACCTTGTATAATACTAGCTGCTTCCATTGATGACTTTCCCCTCTACCAGCTGACATCCTGGAACCTTAGAAATGATCATTAATCATCAGGAATTCCAGTCTGTGTTCTTCAAAGTGAAGGACTGCCTACCACAATCTTGTTTCTCTTCTCTTAGACTTTTAATCCCTTGGGCTCAGCCCTGGCCCCTGCTCTCTGTTTGACAAATCATTGAGCAGTTTGTACCATTTAAATTGATGCTCATTTAATCTCTAGGATGTCTGAAAATGTAAAGCTATTGAGTCTTGTATTTTTCTCTTCCTCAGCCATGAGAAATCAGCCTTTCCACAATATCCCCTATGAAATGTCTTTTAGAAACCCTCAAACCTCCACTTAAAGAGTTCTAAGCTTATCCACCTTTTCACTATGAAATGGCCCAAATAACCTTTAGATAACAATTTAAATTGGTCACCTCATGGCTGATTGGACCCAGACATTTTATGGAAACTTTCTAATTTCTGTCAGTGAATGAGCAAATTGAAAAAGTTGCCTTACATTCAAGACTTTTCTTAGTTCCACACCCTCTCTTCTTGCTTCCTATTCACCTACTCACGTGCTCCTAGTTCTGCAACCCGAATTAGAGGAAGCTCTCACTACTACTGTGAGCCCTGCTGCTGAACCTCCCCTTTTATGATCTTAACATTAGGACTGCCCCTTCCTTCTCTTCAGCAACTGTTTCTTTGTTCCTCAGCTTCTTTCTTGTCCCTGGCAACGGGCTGCCCCATAAAGCCTGACCCTACCACCCACTTCCGCTGTTATGAGTTCTCAAGTCATTAAGGAACCCCACCCTAGCCAAACCAACCCAACCACACTTCTCCTTTTGTGAGAGGTAGCCAGAGTGGATGGACTAGTTAAGATCCATGTTCCCCTCTCACTGCCAGAAGTCTCTCAGATAGAAAAGAAACTGGGTTCTCATACCTGTAACTCTACCTCTTTTATAAGAGAATTCCAATATTACCCATTCCTACAATCTCACCTTTCATTAAATATATATAAAATACATATATAATATATATATATATATATATATATATATAAAATGTGGAGTTCTGGTATATATATATATATATATATATATATATATATATATATATATATATATATATATTCCCTGCTTCAAATGTGGTCAAGAGGGTCAAGATTTGTGCTTGCCCTACATCACATGGGCCATCTGGGCCATGATCAAAGTGCCATCAAGAGGGACATTGGCCATTTGGCTGCCTCCGCACACCTCATGGCATGGGATCATCAAACACAGTTCACCTTCCAGCAGCTGACCTTCTAGACCTTTCCATGGACCACTCTTGGCATCCAGGCTCCCTTGTCTCCACCACTTCATCTCCCATAGAGGACCCAGGGCAGTTTTCACACTATGAGGGTGATTCATTTCCTTCCTCTTAAACACCAGAAGCACTTACTCAGTTCTGAGGGAATTTGGGGGACTCACTTCTCCTCATCTTTCTATTGTCAGGGTAGAGACGTACCTACTTCACAAGTCCCCACCACTCAATTGCATTTTCAGGGGTACCCCCCTCACTCACTCATTTTTGGATGTGCCAACTTGCCCTATACCACTAATGGGAAGAGATTTTTTTAACCAAAGTTGGAGCTTTAATTTTTTTTTTGCTCCACCCACTCACCTGACCCCAAAGCTACCATCAG
This sequence comes from Phyllotis vaccarum, assembly GCA_033318265.1. NCBI lineage: Eukaryota > Metazoa > Chordata > Mammalia > Rodentia > Cricetidae > Phyllotis > Phyllotis vaccarum. Next base: position 86,318,265 of record JARWLC010000014.1, on the reverse strand, counting down.
CTCCTGCCCTCCTCCTCTTAGCCATCCACCCTACTGATTCCAAGATGTCATTTTCTTTGCCAGCCTTTCAAGAGGACTCCCAAGTCTGAGAGACCCAAAACCCTTCTATTGCTAGACACCTTTCTCCCCTTGTTATCCAATTACATGACTCTACCTGTTTCATTACCCAAGCTCAGTATTCACTCTTACTCCAGAGCCTCAAAGGACTTAAACCTATCATCTCTGACCTTTTAAGTAAAAAGCCACTTTCCTGTAGGGGTATTGTGTTGTTTCAGGGTAAATAATTGTCCCACCCACTGGTTTAATAAAAAGCGCTGATGGGCCAAAGGCAGGCAGGAAGTATGGGCGGGGCTACCAGTCTAAAAACTGTGAGAACAGGAAGCAGCAGCAGAATGCCAGGAGAATGCCAGAGAGAACACCAGAAAGAAGCCAGAGGAAGCCGAGGACAACCATGCTGCTCTAAAGAAAGGTACCGAGCCCCATGGCTGAACAGGAAGAATCATGGGTTAGATAAAGGGTAGAGAGCTAGCAAGTGATATGCTTGAGCCTGAGGCCGATCAGCCTAAAACTATTGAAAGCATCTGTGTGTCTCTGTGGGTCTGCAGGTCTGCGGGTCTGCAGGTCTGTGGGTCTGCAGGTCTGTAGGTCTGTAGGCCTAGACCTTGAGGTTAGGCCTGAAAGTCCAGGCCGGAAACCTCCTACTACACTTTCCCTCACCTCTTTTACTATTAATATCTCTAGACTTGCATTTAAGAAATCTAATGGAACCTATAGCCTGGTTCAAGACCTCCAGCTCATTTATTCTGCAGTTTAGTTGGAAGTTTCTCCCCCACGAGAAACTCTCAAATACCCAGCAGCCACTTCCCAAATAATTGACTTGGAGGCTTCATATTATAGTAAATGCTGTGGGATAATACTTATACTGTAAAGATTTGTCACTTGTATTGGTTTAATAAAACACTGATTGGCCAGTAGTCAGGAAAGAAATATATGAGGGGTAACCAGACTGGAGGAATTCTGGAAAGAGAAAAGGCAGTATGTACTCATCAGTTAGACACAGAGAAAGCAAGATAGAGAACACTGAACTGAAAAAAAAAAGTACCAAGTTATGTTGCTAAACATAAATAAGAATTATGGGTTAATTTAAGTGTAAGACCTACTTAGTAATATCTTTGGGCTACTGGCCTAGCTTTTACTATAATATTAAGCCCCAAAGTAAATTATTTGGAAAGCTTCCAGGTATTTGAGAGTTTCTGTTGGCACAGAAACTTCTGACTATACTACAGTGGTTCCCCTCTATCCTAAGGTGGTGCCTAACACTTACACACTCCTTTCCACTATTTCCTCAGCAACTACCATTTTCAACTCTGGATCTCAAGAACACTTTCTTCTCTATCCTTTTCAGCACCCAGTTTCATTTGGACTGACCCTGACACTTCTCTGTTTAGCTTAGCTGAATTATCTTACGCAACGGATTCAGAGAGGACCCACTCCTATTTGGTTAGGCCCTAGCCTCTGATTTACTCTCTTTGTCTCTTCTCAAACCTAAACTTATACAGTATGAAGATATTCTTCTTTGTAGCCTATCATTACAATTAGCCAAACTAACACTTCTACTCTTCTTAAATTTCTTGTCCAGTTGAGGTTACAATTACCCCAGCTCAAAAACCCATTACTTTAGATAGAAAGGACCTAATCTAGTCTTTTGTAGTCTGCTCTACTAAAGAGATTTTTATCATTTCTAAAAATAGCTGGCTTCATACATTGCTGGATCCCCCTCCTTTTGCCCCCTTGCTCGCCACTTATATGAGGCAGATCTGGTTTCCTGCATAGATACCTCCTGCACCCCATTACTAAACCATTTCAGAAGCTTCCACAGGCCTCCAGACTCCAGCTCTCTATCTCCCAAATCTAACTTGTCCCTTCTCCCTCTATGTAACAGAAAAAAGGGATTTGTACTTGAGCTCTTAGGCTACCAGCGGGGACCTTCCTTTCCACCTGTAGCATACCTGCCAAAATAAACAGACTTACCACTCAGTAATGGGCACATTGCATACATGCTTTAGCTGCCACTGAGCTCCTTATTCATGAATCAAAGAAACTAACCTACGGAATACCCACCACTATCTTCTCCCACCACAACCTGTCCCATCTCTTAATTTATAAAGGCTCACAAACTCTACCTCCTTCCCAAGTTCTTTGTCTCCAACTGGCACAAGTAGAAGATGCCACACTTACTTCTCAATCTTTCCCAGTCCTCAATATCCCACATCTTCTCCCTCAGCCCAATCCTGACCATTCCTTATCTCATTCCTACATTGAAACCCTAGGAGAACTACTGCCCCATCTGTCACATGCACAGGCTCCAAATATTCTTTTCATATACTCCTGTCCCACACTGCCATCTGACAAAAGCTTGGACTTCTTACAACAAAAAAAGGATCCATAACCAACTCAGCTCAAATTGTGACCATGCAAAAAGCCTCCTATCTCTCCATAGCTATAGGAATTATCCACTGCCAGTCTCATCAGACTGACAGCTCCATCATCTCTTTAAAAAAAAAAAAAATGAGGCTGACTAGGCAGCTAGGACAGAAGCTCTTCCAGGGCCTAGATTAACTTCACACCACAATAGGTCATCCATACACTATAACCCACATTCTAACAGTCACCCCCTGACCCTTGAAAAATTCTAACCTATCTACACCAGCTAGCTCTTTCATCCTAATAGACAAGCTCTGTCTCATTTTGTCAAGGCTCACCTACAGTCTACTCTTGAAGACTTAGAGTTCTTAAAAACTATTACTGTCTCTTGTAATTTGTCAAAAGTCAGACCCTAATTCCAAATATAGCACCACTTTTTCTTCCCACTAGGCTAGAGGCTCTCTCCTGGGGACTGATTGACAACTTGATTTTACTCACATGCCCACAGTCAGATGGGTTAAGTATCTCCTGACTTTAGTAGATACATCTTCAAGATGAATTGAAGCTTTTCCAGCTACTAACAAAATAGTTCAGACAGTCTTTGACCTCCTTCTCTGGGAGATTATTCCTTGATTTAGGCTTCTTGCATCTCTCCAGTCTGACAGAAGTTCTGAATTCATTTTCTAGATTTCCCAAACCTTATCTAAAGCTCTCAGCATCCCTTGGCACTGTTGCATCCAATGTAATCCTCAGACCTCAGGAAAGACAGAAAAAAAAAAAACTGCTCCTTTAAAATATTCTCGTTAAAATGCCACAGGAATTTCATTTTGATTGGATAATACTTAATTTTGGCTTTTTTTCAGGCTCCAAGTTATTCCCAAGAGATCTCTCTCAATTGTGCCATTTGAACTCATGTATGGAAGGCCAGTTCTAACTCCGGGTCTCACATCCAAACCCTCATCCATCCCCAATTACCTGTGAATCTTCCTACTCTTTTATCTCCCCTCTCTTCTGTGGAACTTTCCAGACAACTTCCTAGCTTGGCCATGCACTGACCCCTGCCCAACCCTAATCAATATTGCAGATCAGATTCTTCTTTCTCCATCGTACCAATGCCTCTCACTTCCAAGTGCCAAGGCTCTTTTAGGCAATTTTTGTAACCCCACAGCTACTAAACTTGAGGGCTTTTATCATTAGATTTACCTCTCTCACCTCAAACCCTTCACTCCTTCATCTCAGGACACACCTCTCATACACAGCAACTCAAACAGGACCCTGGTCTCTTACGTTCCTTAAGATGCCAGGATCAGCTGCTTTGTCTCCAATTTCTGAAGAATGAGGTTTCAACCCATAACTATACTTAACTCTACTGGACTGGGAACCCCACATGATTTTGTCCCTAACCTTCTCTCTGCATGCTCCTGTCCCTACTTATCACACCCTGATTAATCAATTCCTCTTCTATTTCTACAATCACTTACTCAAATTTCTAATTAACTACTCAGCTGTTGTACAGGGTTATAAAGCCAGAGGTGCAAAGATGCTCAAACATACCTAGGTGGTAAGAAACAGTAACACTCCAGAGATATTCATACTGCCAGACTCAAAAAGGAAACTCACAAAATAGATTCTACAATAACAGTTCATTATTATTGACTGTTCTCAGTAATCAAATCACCTATGTCTTTTAATGTTAAGATGATACCATAATTAAAAAAAAAAGAATGAGTGCCTTAAGGTTTGTTTTAGGTGGAGATAAAAAGCTTAATTTATAATAAAGAAAACTAAAACAAGTTCTAGATTTCTTTCTGTCTCTCTGCCACTGTTTATAACTTTAACACAAAGCAATAAAATTCTGATAAGCTACTAATTTAACTCTACTGGAGTACCAAACACTCTACTAGTATAGTGTCAAACTCAGAATTTTTAATTCCCCTTGGTTGCTTCTTAAATGTTTCTAAAACTTATCTCTTTTATAAATTTAAAAATTCTTATATGCTACAGAAAGTCAAATAGAACCACCCAAACAGGGTTAGATTCACTCCAGATAAGTGTGGGGATATGTTTAAATTTAATAAAAACAGTCAGTGGTATCAGGGGACAGATCCACTTCTTCCAGTCTTTGTTTTTTCCAGACAGAGTTTTCTGTGCAACAGTCCTGGCTGCCCTGGAACTTGTTTTGAAGACCAGGCTGGCAAGATTTTCTTGCCTCTTAAGTGTCTTCCAACTTTTCCCTGGTCTTGGGAACCCCTTTCAGTTTGGGACCCCCTAAATTTTTCTAAATTTCAGCTTCTGCCTTGCCAGTATCTCATCAGATCCAAGAGATGCCAGAGGGCTCCACGGAGTTCAAATAACATGGAAGATAACCATCTACCTCAGGACAAGGCTCCCAGAGATGACCAACACCCATCAAGTCAGCTGGAGGTAGTTTCAAGAAACCCAGTACCCCTACTCCCACCCACCTGTCAACCCTAACCCCTCACTTTTTATAATCAACAAAAGCATTACCAGCATCCTTCAACCACTTCCAGGGTTCCATGACCAGCAAGCACTGTCAGCATTCTAGAAAAATGCTTAGTCACCCAGGGCCTTAAGTTTTATGTAATCTATGTGCAGCATAGCAATGTATTATATATGCATGTGTGGCATAGCTACTGCATAAGCCCCTATGTGAATTCGCTAAGACACCTTTAAAATTAGACTCTGCCTGTTCCACTTTCTCTTCTGCCACATTCCTTTTCCAGACAGGCCCACATACCCACCCTTCCCCTTTTCCTTCACTACTAATAAGCTTTTAAAATGAGTTTTGTTGTATCTTGTGGTTTGTTCTCATGCTTGGTAAATAACAGATACCACATTCCAGTGATGATTTACCAATAAAACCACCAGTGACGATGTTAAGAATAATTTACACATTGTTATGAAAATTTAAATTTGTATAGTATTGCAGAAAAGAGGAAGGAAGTTTCTTGGGAATTTTAAAAAAAATAGAGCCGTGTAGGATTCTGCAATCTTACCACTGGTTATATACACTAGTCAGCTTCACGTTACCACAAAGAAATAAGAGTCAATTAACTTATAAATATAAAGTATTTATTGATGTTGTTTTTTAAATGATAATAATACCAAACTTCCCTCAAAATATTTATGTTTTTATCTTTAGGTCTGTGCTGTTCTCAAACCTGGTCAGAGAAGCTTCTTATTACGGTGGATAATAATTAATAGAGAAATTTATTACTATTCAAATATGCTGAGAATATGTGACTGGGTACTCAGTAGTAGATAGGTATGTATGTCATCCCATTCCTAAAGCTAAGGGAACATGCTGGAAGAGAGGTGGAAAAGAACCAGAAGATGGGGAGAAGTTCCATAAAATAGTGACTTCTAAATATGAACTCACAGAGGCTCTAGTAAATTGCTTTCTAAATAGAAATGAGTTTGAAAGTGCAAATAAAACACACAAAACAAAATCCATGATAATTCCTAAATAATTAAAACATTCTACAAAACGTGAATGAATGGAGAGACCCATACTCTAAGAATACAAGACAAAAATTTAAGATTTGATTCATACAATTTAGTTTATAAACATAGATGCAATTTATGTGGGAATTCCAATGGAACTGAGGTAGGGGAGCTGTATTTTAGAGTAACAAAGTCTGAGGAAAGGGCTTCTAGAACAACCCAAGTGCACTGGGTCACTCGGAATCTTCAGGGGCCAGCACAGTCAGGTCCTGATGTAGGCTCTTGTGCAGGTACCATTTCCCTAGACTTCTCTTGTCCTCACAAAGCACAAATAGAGAGTCACACTCTACCAGAGAGGCACTAATATCACTCATGAATCTCTATCCTTTGGCTTCCACACGGCTTAGAATTTTCACATGTAATTCTGACGAATACTCAGTCATAATAAACATGTTATTTTTTTGAATGAAAATAGTAATGAAAGGGCTTTCCCTGCCAAACATTTCAATATGTAAAAGTGAAGCACTACAGTAAACCCCAAGCTCGGTCATATATTTAGCACTGAAAAACCTTCAGTTATATTATACTATGTAATACATGACAAAATTATAAAATATTAAAATATCTACTAAACATTTAATTTACTTAGAAATAACAATATAATTATTTGAGGGTAAGATGAGCTAGAACTTCAACAAAAATGAATTCTTTATAAATTCAAGAGTAAAAGTAAAAAGTTATGAAGGAAACTGTTGGGAGCCGCTGGCCCTAGCTCCTCAAGGTGGCGCCGATATCCGGTGCTGGCCAACCCGCCTGAGTCAGTAAACAAAACAAGAGCGCATGCCTTTGATACTCTTCCAGACTAGTCTCTCCGCCTCTCCCGTGGCGTCATGTGAGATAATGAGCTACAGCCTATAGAAAGGTGACACGTCCAAGGCAGAGGTCTTTGGTCTATATAAAAATTGGGCTTTTCCTACCTCGTGGCCTCTCCATCTTCCGTAAGCTAATGCTCTCCCTCAAGACACATTAAAGCTTTGCTGCAGAAGGATCCTACGTGTGCCGTGCCTTTTCTTGCGGGCGAGAAGTGGGCGCGGGACAGGAAACAGCATTTAAATCATATTTTATGACAAAATACATTAAAATTATATTTATATATGTGATTGTGTTGTATGGGCAGCTGTATATGGAGATGGTAGAAAGATAGAATCCATTTTATAACCTCATCTGATAGTCTGTCATTTTACTGGAAAGCTAAGACCAATTAGCATTAAGAATATTATTGATTATTGCTCAGTGTTTATTAATTTCTGCTACTTGTTATTTTGTTTTTGTTTATTTATTTTAAAGACTTAATTTGATTATTTGTCTTGGGATTATTTGTTATGTATATTCTCTTTAGTATCTTATCTTCTGACTGAAATTTTTCTTCTTATACGTCCTCTGTAGAGCTGAATTGGTGAACATAAATTTTATAAAATTGTCTTTATTGTGAAATATTATTTTTCCTTCAGTGTAATTGACAGTTTTGCTAGGTAAAGCAGTCTGTGCTTAGTATCTGTGGTGCTCCAGATAGTGAAGAATTCCAATCCAGTCCCTTACTTAGAGATAAATGACATTTTATTGATTTCAATGTCTTTGAAGTAAGTGACTGATGATTTTAGAAGGTGTCACATAACTTGTGTATTTATATTTTTTGTTTTTTTCTTATTAATATCTGCATTTTTTGAGATGGACATCTTTTCTACTTCTGTTAAGAATTATAGAATCATTTCCCTGATGATTTTCCTTAGGATATTAATCTGCTGTACAAAGCTGATTTTAATTCCAAATGGAATTGATAGTATAGCTTTTGTGTAATTTTCTTTGGCTGTGTTCAGTAGGTTTTTAACACAACACATATTGTGAAATAACCTGAGAAATGTGCCCTTTATGTAGGTTTCATAAAAGTGAAGATATCTGAACGTTCATGTTGGTGTATTTGTTCACAGCAGAAGTGAGCATACTGTCCAGACAGCTGTGTACAACCTGAAAAGCCTGAATAGTCTTATGTGATATCCTTTGTTGGAACAGTGTCCACAATACATGTATAATTTTCCACTGTTGCTTTGGAAATGCACAGGAACAAGATATGAACCCTCTCTACTAACAGCCATGCTTACTTGAGGATAAATCAACTGTGTTAACCTTCTCTATTCTTTCAAGTGGAAGTGTCAGCCAATGTTGAAGTGCTAGTACATTGTGCCTGAATTAAGATTTAGTTACTCTGGGAGTATAGCTCAATGGAAAAAAAGAAAAGAAAAAAAAATTCCCAAATATGTTTGAAATATCAAGCCAATTTTCAGCACCACATAGAAGATAAACAAGCAATAATAACAAAAAACAACATAAAAAATAATAGACACCAAATATATAAAAATACAATAAAAATAAAAGCAAAACCACAACACCAGTAACAATAGGCAAGAAAGGCAAAAGTAATAAAATACTTTCAGGGTCTCATTTTGATATGTTGTTCATAAGAACTTAAATTGTATGATGACTAAGAAATTTCTCATTAAATTCAACATGTGTGTTTAATTTATTAACAATCTCATTTCTAGAAATGTATCCAAGAAGAATAAAAATCTTTGATTGATTACACAAGAGACATAGCTGTATTATGAATACATTCTTCAAAATGGTAATTATCTGGGAATCATTAATAGAGGAATAAATAAACAAGTTGTAGGTGCCTGTTATATAACAGAGCACTGTTCAGCACTAAAAACTATGTGAGTGTAAATTATTTGTCTGGGTTCTTCCTACCTTTCTCAGATTTAGTGACTCTAAAAGTCTGAATTAAAGACAAAAAGAAAAAGATTGTGTGATGGACCCACATGGCAAAATTGTTCTCAGGATTATACTAAGCTACCACTAGACATTTTAATTGTCCTCCTATTCACATTGAAGATGGAAACCAGTGCCTTGCAACAAATTGATATGTTGTTTGCAGTAGTGTTTGTGTGGGTGGACACTGTCCTCATGATTATTAAATACTTACAATCAAAAGAAGTTAAAAAATGTACCTGCCCCAGACAAGGAGCTGGGATTGAAGTGTAGAACTACTTTGTACTTCTCTGGGAGGTAGGTTTCCAGGTCTCTGTGCTGCTTAGGTTATTTGTAACTGTATTATCTGTTCCCACGGTTCTTCTTCTCTCCGGCTCCTCAGAATACAGTGTTGCTAATTCTTCTTGCTCACAAAGATATTTCTAAACTACTATCTTTCTCTTTCCCACTCCAAGTCCTTTACCAGTCAATAGTTGTAGAAACGTTTAACCCGAACATGGTCTGACCAATTATAGAGGCAGCCTTGGGCTGGGTCTGTCAGCTCTCCATAACAAAACCAGAAGTACCAGTGCTTGTCTTTAATCATGGGTGACAGGTCACAGTGAAACCAAAGAACAGCAGAAATATAATACTCATAGTTGAGTATACTCTCATCGCCATCCATTTTATAGTATGTGTCATCACATAGTTATAGAGGGCAGTAGAGAGAAGCAATAAACACACAGGCCTAGCTCTTCAACAGAAGGGATGCGCTGCTTGATTTCCATTCCGAAGATTGTGAATAGAAGTATTAATACCTGGTAATCTCTATTCTGTAAAACCAGTCTTCATTAAATCCCCTAGAATTCTGAGCATTGTCTTTCGGTCAGTAGAACCTATATTTATCCATTTGCAAATCGTTTCTCCCTAGAGCTTCATCTTGAAGAGTTTCTCTGTCAATAGAACCCATTCTTATGGTTAAAGGTCACAAATGCTTCACTAGAGATACACTTTGCAAGAGGGTCTCAATGTAACTGTGCCTAAAGCTTTGTCAAGATAACTGTCATAAAGAAACCTTTCCCCAAAGTTTTGCCATGTTTAAATGTTTAAGAAAAATAAACTATTTGGCCAGGCTCTAGAAGTTTTTGAATCAGCGTCAGCTAAAATCATGCTGACCAAGTTTCATTTGTTTCATTTTCCCCTCACTCAGATAGTTACCTTGTTGTGATGTTTGCAGGGACTTGAGAATACTATCTTTGGATACATAAAGCTGGACATGGTAGCATACACTTGTAGTCGCAGCTACCTAGAAACCTGGGGCAGGATAATCACTTGACATTGCAACTGTAAAATCTCTGGGCAATGAAATGAGACTTACATACCACCACCTCCCCATCTTAAAAAAAATCAATCTAAATGTGTGTGTGTGTGTGTGTGTGTGTGTGTGTGTGTGTCTGTGTGTGTCTGTGTGTGTGTCTGTGTGTGTGTAAGGTGTATAAATGTATAAGAGTACAGGCATATTCCAACAAAACACAATGATATTCTGCTATTTCCAATCTTGTATCATAAGAATGATGGGGAATCCTGTGACATCAAGAATTAAGGTGGAAACCTGTTTGTAGACTCTAGTAGCAATTGGGATGATTATTTCTCTCTGCTTCTCTGACTGTGATTTCTCAAATTAGTTTTGTTCAGTGGAATGTTACCCTAAAGAATTTCACAAAGAGAGGGAAGGAGAGGTGAGGCTTTCTGGATAACAGTCATAATAAGATTATTTTAGAAAACCAAAATAAATACCTTTAGAGGTAAAATTGATTAAATAAACTTTAAGGATGCTATGATTAGTATATCAAATATTTAAAAAAAAACATTTTAAAGGGTTAGTTCATATGTACAGCTTCCTTATTGTATCTGGAAAACACTGATTCCTTGAACTTGTCTACGACCTTTGGCTCTTACAATCCTTCTGTCTTGTTTTTGCATAGAGCCGTGAGCCTTAAGGGAAATAACTTGATAAAGACATTCCCGTTAGGGCTGAGTGCTTCAAGGCCTCTCACTGTCTGCACATTATCCAGTTGTTGTCTCTGTGTTAATCATCATATGCTGCAATAGGAAGCTTCTCTAACGAGAGTTGAGTGATGTACTAATCCGTCAGTGTAGCAATACAGCCTTAGGAGACATTGCATTGCCACAGTCTATGACCTATCTAGTTTCAGATTCTTAGCATCATTAACAGTGTCATGGATAGGTGTTAGCATTCTGACCCACTTCCTGGAGTCTTGGTCAATAAGAATAACCTGGCCTTCTCAGTGTCCTGAGGTCAAGTGTCCTTTAAGAAATGACTCCCCCCATTCACAACTTTCCTCTCCCTCCCTTCATGAGGTAGCACGCACCTCTGCGTGTGCCCTTTCTTTCTCTCTCTTTTCTCTTTCTCTTTCTCTCTAATAAAATAAAACTTTTTCATGTGAGCTGCCGGCAAGTGTGCCTTTCTTGTGGCTCCAAGCTGCTGCCACATGGGTGCTGCCACATAGCATCTCTGGCTCTCCCTTGCTCTGGAACATCTTGGCTTTTACCCACTGGGTCTCTCTCTCCTGCCAACTCTAAAACACAACAATAGGTTCCATCTTATGGAGTAGGCTGTTAATTTCCTCATTCATAAACTGTTCACACCTGCCTAATGATTGTCAGTCAGCCATGGTTTATATCAATCAAAATGGGAAGAAAGCAGGCTTCTATTTCTGACAGTTTGAACAGTGTTAAGACAAGTTGGGCTTTTTTTGTAGAACAATAAAGCAATGTAAAACACATCTGCTGCCAGGCCTGGTAACTTGAGTTTGAGTTTCAACCCACATAGTAGAAGGAAAGATTCAACTTCCTCACATTGTACTCTGACCTCCACAGGCATGTTATGGTATCTGAGAGAACACACACACACACACACACACACACACACACACACACACACACACACACACACACACACTCACAATTAAACATTTTAGCTAAAACTCACACCCAAGAAGAACGATTTTACAAAAGTTTTTTGTAAGATCTATGAACATTAAAATGACCCACAATGAGCACTTCACAGCAATCTTCATTTTAGAGCTCCCTAACAGAGAAACCATTCATCATTGAAGATAACAGTAAGAAAGTTGAAAAGCACTTTCATAACTAGGGCATTGATTACTGAACAATTCCCTCCCCTTCCCTCCAGAGAGATTTCAGATCCTGCCTTCTTGTTTTGGCATAAAATGAAGCCAGCCTTGAGTAAGATGCCTTTCTTAGGGTTTCAATTACTGTGTTGAAACACCATAATCAAAAGAAACTTAGGGAGGAAAGGGTTTATTTGGCTTACACATCCTGAGTCCACTGGGGGAAGTAATGGCAAGAACTTAACCAGTTGGGGACCTGGAAGCCAGGAGATGCAGAGGCCATGGAAGATTGCTCTTCATAATTTGCTTAGCCTGCATTCTTCTAGAGCTCAGGACCTATAGCCTGGTAATAGCCCTATTCACACTGAGCTGAGCTATCCCACACCAATCACTAACTACAAAAATACTCTACAGGCTTGCTTGCCTGTAATCCAATTTTATAGAGGCATGTTCTCAATCGGGGTTCCCTGCTCTCAGATGACTCTAGCTAGTATCAAGTTGACATAGAACTAGGGGCACAGTGCTTTGCATAATCTGGATATTTAACAAATTCATCAGAATTTTACAGTTAAAAGTGACCTCTGTGGTCAAAGGAGCAGGTCATGGCTGGTATTCATTCATTCTTCCTGAAAGCACAACAGGAGCTGTTCCTAGTAAATGTATTCATGTGTATTCATTATAATCATAGTAAAGCCTGTTTCTTGAGAGTATAATGCAGTACTTTTCAAGATTCTTGGCAATGTAAGAAACTCAGTCTTACCATCCTTTGTATGGTAACTGAAAACTACTTTGCATTAGTTTAGTATCTAGTTGCATTTCAACTAGAAATGGGTACACTGGAAAGAGTTATATCACAGAAGGCAGATATTATTTCATCTATATTTTTCTTATTATTTTAGATAATATACAAATATATATCATATATGTATCATATATTATTTGACTTTGTTTCTATTTGCCCTTCCTTGTTCCTTTCTCCTCTCACTGATTCTTATTCCCTAGCCAAAAGATCGTTCTGCTGAAGTATATATAGATTTTTCCATATAAAATGAAATATGTGATATTTGGATTTTTTTTCCTGTCTTGCCTTCTGTGTTCTTTAGACGCCTTACCCCCTTCTACACACACACACACACACACACACACACACACACACACAATGCACACACTGGTCTTTGCTTTTTATGTGTGAAAAGACACCACAACCTCTGCAACTCTTAGGAAGCATTTAATTGGGTTGGCTTACAGGTTGAGAAGTTTAGTCCCTTATTGTCATGGCTAAGAAGCCGGATGGTATGCAGGCAGACATGGTACTAAAGATGTAGCTGAGAGTTCTCTATCACGCAGAAGGAAGAGAGACAACTGGGCCTGGCTTGAGCATTTAAAACCTCAAAGCCCACCCCTAGTGACATACTTCCTCCAAGTTCACACTTGCTCCAATAATGCCAAACTCTTAATACTGTCACTTCCTACAAGCCTAGGGGGAACAGTTCCATTCAAGCTACCACACAAAGAAACATGCATGCATCTAGACTATGAAAATGAGAGAAAACTTTTTTTCTGAGTTCTTACTTCACTTATTAAGGTAGCCTTGAATTCTATCTATTTCCCTGCAAATAACAGAATTTTATTCTCTATACATTACTTTTCTCTATCTATTGATAGGAATCTAATTGGTTTCATTTCTTGATATTGTGAGTTATGAAGCAATAAACACGGCTATCCAGTTATCTCTGGGATGTGATATAACTTAGATTATGTTATAATCTACTTGACATTGTATCTCTTAAATTCTTAATTTCAAGAATCTTTTATTTTGCTGATATTGGGTCTCAGCGTTCTGCATTACACCAAATACAAGTAACTTACTATCACAACTAACCCATGAAGTAAGAGCCAAGGATGATGCATGGAATTCGGTTGGCTTCAGCAATTTGTGGGCATTTCCTCACATTGGAATAATCAGGAGTATCTCTGAAGATGTAAGAGAGTAAGATTGAAACATTGTGTTAAAAGGCTAAGTCCACAGACTAAATGTGACATGCTACAAAACTAAACTCATCCCATATAGTATTTTACTTATCATTTCAGTAACATAAAAAAAGCTAATTTCATCTTATGGTTTCTAATGTCATTCTAAATAGGATATATACTAACCAGATAGAAAACTTGACAGCCAGGGGCTCAAAGCCAACTCCCTTTGACTAGATAAAGGAGCTAACTCCTAAAGCCTCACAGTATCTAAGAGGAACTTATTTGAAAGGATATCAGCCGGAGCTAGCTGCCTTTGAATAAATACATGTGATTGAAAAAACATTCAAATGTGTTTGTTATTTAAAAGACATATGGTCGTTTTATTTTATTGTACCTTCACTCAGGTAGGCACTGTTCTAATACTAATTGTTTCTATATCACAACAGCCCAGTTTGGTAAACACTGTTATCGTGGTTCATGCTCTTGAAGAAATGGAGCCACTGAGTATAACATAGCTGCCCAAGGTCACATTCTTCAGAAATAGAGGAGCAAGAAACCTGGTTCCAAGTCCCTAAGTCATTCAACTGAATGTTATGCTGATGTTCTTTTTATATGTTACAGATTATAGGGGCAATATGCAATTTATAGCATGTAGTGTGTATTAGGTGCTATGGTAACCTCCGTGTAAGACTGATGCAGTTTTACTCCTACCAGCATCACTAAGGTATTTTATTGTTGAAGAAACAGGCTCAGAGAGGCACAGTCCTTTGTCTATAGCTACAATACCAGAAAGTAGCAGACTTGAACTTTATCCTGGATCTGTGTACTGACGAAATCCACAGTGTAAAAAGACTCCACCAAAAAAAAAAAAATAATAATTCTGCTAATCATTACGAGAGAATTAGAAATGCTTTGATCCGACAAAAACGGAAGAATAAATGTTCCAACTTAAACATCATGCATTTATGATGCTCTTGTCATAAACCTAGATGAATTAACTCTAAGGAGAGGATTGGATGCCCCAGACACTCCTCTCACTGAAGGTAAAAGCTTTGCTCAAAGAAGAGAAATGCTATGGACGTCCAGCTCTAGTATTTTTCTAGAATACCATGCTACATTTTAAAGATAGTTCATCCCTACTCACATAGCACATATATTTCAGACATACTGGCTCATCACTCTCCTGTGTTGGCAATTTATGAGTATATCTTCAGTGCTTGAAAGGTCACTTTATCCATGCTTGTAGAACTATATGCAGCAACTGAATCAAAATAATGTGTATTGATACTGTTTACTGATTCTTAATGTATTAACCTAGATTAAAAAATATATTTATTTATTTTCTTTTTAAAGACTCTATTTTGTTTGGTTTTTTAAAGATATGACTCTTAAACAAAGCCTACATGCTCTGTGCTTGCATGGGCTTACAGTTTAAGTAAAGAAAAGCAGTTTTGCCTTGAGACAGTTCCTTGCTATCACACTCGCGGTGCCAGCCAAATTTATTTAGGGCCCTTTCTATCACACTCTAGAGTGGCCACAGAGGGACAGTGGCCTGACAGTGGTCTCTTTGTGGTGAATCATTCTTTCTCTGAAGAACCTGAGCGTCACCACTATCCATAGGTTAGGTGGCTGAAGGTTAGGTTTGCCTCCCTGGAGAGCACATTCCCAAAGTACATCGTAAGTGAACTAGAGGATAGGCTGAACATGTCCAGCGAAATCAGAGTTCATGTACAAGACAAAGCTGTCAAGATGGGGAAGAAGAGAGAGGTGGTCATCTCAAGTCTTTATCAAGACTTGTAGGTGTGGAAACAATATTCTGCCCAACCTGTGAGCCCTAGTGTGAAACTGTATTTTCCTCATCCGATCAAATGAAAATGGAACTCTTAAGGACACTCTGGTAACTCAACCTTGAAGCCAGTTAAAAAAGGATGTCCAATGTGGCCCAAAGCTCAAACTGGGTGTTTAGGAATGGAAACAGCTGACCAAATCTGTGACTGTGAGTTTACCTTTTATCTTTCCTTTGTTTGAGCAAGGAAGTTTGTGCTAATTGTATGTGTACTGTCTTCATCACCTTCTAGCTTTGTGGCTGGCAAAGCCCATCCTCCTCATCTTTCCTTTTAACCAAAAAATGACAAGCACTTTGAGGTTTGCCTTCTGCAAGACTAGCAGTAAACAGCTTTAACCTGCCTGTGTGAAAAATCTGCCTCCTTTCCCAGTTCTATAACTCTTTGTCTACTCAAGAAATTGTAGACTTCCTGCTGTGGCTTTTGTTCCCTGACACTCTGACCCTGCACTCTTGTGTCGGTGACGGGATAGATTAGGGGTTGAGGTATCTTTTCTTGGATCCCTTCTCAATAAAAAGATGAAAGCAACAGTGACTCTGTCACAGTTGTCACAAGAAGAGACGATCCTTCCAGCCCATCCAAATGGTCACTTACTCAGTTTTGTTTTAGAGAATCAAAAATGTGCACCAGTGTTTCCTCCATGGCACTGGGTTCAGGGAGTTCATGTTTATAACGTGGGAAGATCACATTGGTGCTATTTTTTTCATTTGAATTCCCAGGTGTCAAACTGACAGACATTTTATGACTCATCTTAGAAGAAGAAGGTGAAGTCAGGGAAGACGGTAGCTAAATAAACAGGAGGAATTGCTCAGGGTAAAGAAGGTGGTCTCTAAGGTTTCCAGAAAGGGTGCAGGACAGATGAAAACAGACTGGGAAGTAAGAGCAGTCAAAGTGGGCAGAGTTGGGAGAGGAGCCCTGATCTGTGTGGTGCTGATGATGATGAAGGATGGCCTAGGTTCCTAGTCAGGCATATGCCTGGAATTCTGTTCCCACTTCAGTGTCTCTAACTGTTGACCTAGTCTAGAGCAATTTATCTCCCTTATACTGATGTCTCCCTTACACTTTATTCTTCTCCTTCTTTTATACTGAAATGAGGGAGGAGTTAGAGGGTATTGATATTTTGTAAGTGAACTCAGGTTTGGTTGACTCTCTTTTGTATCTCTAACTGCCAGAGGAGGGTGGGCTGAGGCACCAGTCAAATGTCCTTTGTGACAGTCACAAACTCCCAGTAAGGTGCTTCCCAGGGAGAGCCTTGCGCTCCCCCTGAAGATCCCCATTTAGAAAATGTGAACTGAAGTAACCTTGCAAGATAAAGCTCTCAAAGAGAACAGGCATTTGATTATTTTATTCTTTCTCAAAGTTCGGGAATTTTTCCCTCTTCTGTGAGTTCTCGCTATTACTAAGGGATTGAGCCTTTTGAAACGTCACTGCCAGCATTTTCAGGCTATGATTTTCCTGTCTCATTAACAAAGGCCTCTTATACTTCTCTCCTTTCAGAACGGTGAATGTACTTGATCTATTCTTGATGTTCACATGTAGCTTCCAACTGCAACCTCCCACGGCTGACTTTCTGAACTTGACCTTGGGATAGTCTGGAATGGAAGACTGTTTAGATAAGTTTAAATAAATCAGCCACAGTGCTATTCTTTTACATTGCTTCTGTCTGTATCACCAGTTCACAAGTTGGGAAATTTTTCCCAGGGCAATCTTCAAATCCAGCACATAACAGTCTCAAATGACTCTCTGGCCCTGGTTTAGCACAGAAATGAGATAGAAAAGCCAACTGCTGAACCTTAGATCACACGTGATACCTGAAATGCTTCCAGTTACATCTCCCTGTGAGTATAATCGTATCCCAGTTGATGGAGACAGAGGCTGAACACAGATGGTTGTATTCAGTCTCCTAAACATATTTCAGTTTGTTTTGAACATGGAAAACACTGGCTCCTAGCCTGTCTTTCATTTAGCAGTCACACAGATTATATGTGAAGGAGTAAAATTCAAATGCAGAATGCATGATTTGCCTTCAGTGGAATGTAGTTAAATATCAGATTAGGACTTTTAAAGATTGGTTTCAACAGTAAAATATATCTTGCTTTATACAGAAACGTTTTCTTTTCAGAGGAGAAGTTAAATTATGGCTTGGCAGGATTTCTCCATTTGCTGATTAAGACAACAAAAGAAAATAGTGTCTTAGAGCAAATGTCAGAGCTTGATACCTTGACATGATGAAGAAGTTTCAGTGTTTTTGAGGAGCCATGGTTACCAGAGGCTTTTCTGTGTAACTGTGCACTCATTCTTTCTACCTTGGTACATCTAGTCTCCATCAACCATCTTTTCTCTCCATTAAGGCATTTGAGCCCCCTTAGCTTCTAGAAGTTTCTATGTGCACACACCACACAAAAGACCCCAGAGGGAACAAATAACACCTCAGCACTGCACATAAAGAAGGTGCTGCTGCAATCTCAGAAGTTTTTTTTCTGCTTAACCTCACATCAGCCTTTGAACTAATTTAATGTCTTCTTGATTTCACAGTTAAGAAATGAGTTCAGCGAAAAATGAAATCGCTGTTTAGTGAAAACCGGAATGGAAACCTAGCATCATGTGTTGCCAATGAAATCAGCAGTCTGTGGATGTGCATCAATAAGGTTTTCAGAATGTGGGTGATGTGGTATTTGGCAAGGTTTCAATATGTTTTATATTTATTTGACATAAGGAGATCCTAACTCATTAACTCTTTAAAATCCTATTCTCTTACCTTTTAATATAACATTTTGCTGTTGAAAGCATAAGGTATTACTGGTTGAAACACCACCAAAATAGGCTATGAAAGCCTGACCATTCATGAAAAGTACTGTAAACATTTATAAACTTGTAGACAAACAGTGTGTTTTATATAAGAGTACTGAAATATATGCAATAGAAATTTTCCATACTTGCTATTTGCTGCTGGGAAATGAGGCTTCTAGTCCTATTGTGCCTATGTGAAAAAAAAAAAAAAAAATCATTCCTAGCCGAGCTTCAGGCACGGCACAACAAAGCCTCTGCCAGTTTCAAGAACAAAAGAACGGTATGAAACCATCTGTTTGGTAGTGGACTTCTTGTATTGAAGACTTCCTACTGGACCAATTTCTGAGTAAGATAAACAGTGAAAGGAAATGGGACAGATTTTGTGTCACTGCATCATTTCCAAATTTGTCATTAAGCTTATAAAAGCCAAAAAAAAAAAAAAAAAAAAAAAAAGGCTGGTTTTTTTGTAGTCATTTTTTTCTTTTTTTTTGGTGGGGGGTGTTATGTATCCTATTTCTAAGGTTATACTTTTGAACTTTCTGTTGCAATATTATAGTAAAGTTAGTAATAAACACAAGATTAAAAAGACCATGAAAATGGCTCAGGCCTGAAGGTATGAGACCCAAGTTCTAGTAATATTTACTTGTAAAACTTCAAACATGGGTCTGATTGTGACCCTAAGATGTCATAAACACCGGGTGGTTTATGCAACCTTGGAATTATCTAGTTTTCTTCTCTGACTGGCACAGCCATTGAGTCCCATACATCTCAGTTTTAGCTGCTTGAACCAAGAGTGCCTCTGTGAAAAGCTAAGGTTTTCCCGGGGAGTTTTATAGTAATCTTGGGTTTTGTTTGTGGGTTATTTGTGACATTGCCTCAATCTCTCTTCATTCCATAGATTTTAGAAGATGTAGCTAAAGAACTAAACCTTACAATAAATCATAGGAATCAACAAACCTTTGACTATAAGCATACAATGTTAAAAACATTATAAATGCTAAAAAAAATCTCCCACTTCTTTGTTGCCATCCATGAAATTCACCATTTCTGCAAAAAATCTATGCTCTCAAATTTTCTTTATACATAAACCAAAACCTACAAATACATGTTTCTATTTTTTCCTCGAAAAACAAAGGATAACATTGTATAGTGTTCCATGGTCTATTGTACAGATCTTTTCAACATTCCAAAGACTTTAGTATTCCTGTTTTTATTTAACATAATTTTTTATTGAATCTTTGGGAATTTTACATCATGCACCCTAGTTCCACTTACCTCATAGGCTCCCCATGTCCTTCCTCTCTTCACACCTGAAGGGTTCCATGAAAGAAAAATTTTTAAAATCAAACCCAAACAAAAATAGTAAACAAACAAAAACAAAAATGTCAGTGTACCTCCATATTTTCTATCTCTCCAACATCTTTGGTGACCTTGGGAGATGCAGTGGGTCACACAGTGTATCCCCTTTACTTGCAACTGTTCATTGCAATGAGTCTTTGGTCCAGTTCAAGGCCTATAGTTTCTGGCACACTATCATTACCATATCCTCACTATAAACTTCTCCTGGAGATGCCCCAGTAGTGGAGATCTTGAGGGTATCATTCCACAGGACCAGTTCTTTAATGAGCTCCAGCATGTCCTAGATGGAATGGATGCTAGGGTGGTTGCTGGGGGATGGTCTTTCTGTAGGCTGTGAATGTGTATTGCTACCATTGGTTAATAAAGAAGATATTTTGGCTTGTGGTAAGATAGAATACAGTCAGGTAGAAAATCCAAGAGAGATACAGGGAGATAAAAGGCAGGGCCAGAGGAGATGCTGAGAGCCACCAAGGGAGCTAGATGTGGAACACAAGCAAAGCCACAAGACACATGGTAATACATAGATTAATAATTATGATTTAATTTAAAATGTAAGAGCTAGCTATCAATAACAACATAGACAGAACAGTTTGTAATTAATATAAGCCTCTGTATGTTTGTTTAGGACCAAAGAGCTGCAAAACACAGGAAAGCTTCTAGGTACAGGTGGGCCAACCCCAGACTTGGTGATGGGATTCTACTTGGGCCAACCCCTCAGGTGAGGGCCAAGCCAGCTCTTCTTAACACAGGCCATAAGGGCCAGTTCTTCACTATGATGATAGGTGGGGCCATCTCTCCCAAGGACAGGAGGTGGGATCAGCCAACCCAGAACCAACAAAGGGTGGGGCCAGCTTAGCATGACCTTCTGATTTTATTATACTCAGTTCCTATGGCCCCTGAGGTGACACAGCCCACAGACATCAAGACAGACCACAGCTGCAACATAACCATATACACAGACAAGGCCCTCAGCTATAGCCTGAGACCAAATGATCTCCTGACTCCTCATGAAAGCAGAGGCCACTCAGATCAAAATAGCTCTGGTGGCAGAGTATTTTTTTTTTAAATCTTCACAATTGCATTGAACTAACTGTGCTTTATTTAGACAGCAATCTACTGATGGACATTTAGGTTATTCACAATATAATGCTTTTACACAAAACATCCAAGGAATCCTCTCAAGTATCTTCTTGAGAATTTGCAAAGAAGTCCAACAATTCCATTTGTAATTTGGATGTGATTGCCCAGTCAGCTTCTATGGACTAGGTCAGCAAACTTTCCAGTTTATAATAATTTAATCCATGGAAAATGGTGTCATCTCTCTTATGAAGAGTGACTGAAGTTGAGAAGCATTCCATATGCTTGAAAGCTGCTGGCTTTCCTTCATATGTCATCTTTAAATCTTTTGTCCTTTTTCCTATTGTAGTTGTAGTATTTTATTTTATATTTCTAAGAGTTAAATCTATAATAGGAATATTCACTTCATCTCTACATTATCATGTTTTAATTTCTTCCATTTCATCTTTTAGCTCGACCTTGTTTATGATATTTTAAATGAGTTTTTATTTTATGTAGTTGTTATGGAATATTGTATTTTTATGAACCTAGATTGCAAACCATAATTATAAAGGTTCCTTTATGAGAAAATAATACAGTTTATTATATATGAGACTATTCAGTTTTACATTCCTATATATGAAGATTTTACTTACCATATTAAAAAAAGGAAAATATCTGGGGGATAGTGTGGCGGGATTAAGGTGTCAGCCGATAAGGTCAGAAGACACTTCCGGGACCCTGGAGGGGGTGTGGCCAGCCCCATTGATAAGTGGCTGCTGATACATGAGGAGCTCTCTTCCTGGTTCCTGGCTGCTGGACAGAATCAGAATCCATCATCCTTCCATCGCGCGTCCATCGCTCGTCCATCGCTTGGATACACCAGTCCTTGTTCAGGTGCCACTATAAGCTATTACTAATATCGTGAGTGTTAATTTATATTCTAATAAATATTAATTTTGGACTGGCGCCTTGAGAGTAAAACTCTGTCTACAGGATAGAGCCAATAGAGAAACAAATTGACACAGTAAAAACATCACTACTGCTCACTGTTTATATGACATAAAGCTTTGTCTTCCTTTGGTTACAAAATTCAGGTTTATTTACAATTCAGCATTAGCATACAAAAAAGTTTGTAGTAACTTTCAACAGATTTAGTAGTGTGATAATTTATAAAATAGTGAGATTGGCAAGACATATATTCTTTTAAAAATAGTTATTTGTTTTATATGTATGTTTATGTGCCTGAGTACATGTCTGTGCCTGAGGAGATCAGAAAAAGACAACAGAACTACTGAGCCTGGACTTATGGCTGTGACAATAAGGGTGTTGGTAATTGAACCCAGGTTCTCTGCAAAAGCAATGCCCTGATCAAAATATATATTGTATTTGTATTTTATACATATATATGTATATATGGTGACTATATATATTTGTATATAAGCAACTATATGTAGAATATAAAAGAATAATTTCAACTTAGTGATAAAATGAAAAGATCAGAAAAAAAGATACATTTCTCCAAGAAAGATACAAAATGTACATAAGCACATGAAAAGATCTCTTTTTAACCTAATTAGTCATTACTGTTGACTTAGCTGTAAAGAGTGTTGTGGATTACTATCTAAGCCTCTATTACGTGTGTGTGTCTGTCTGTCTATCTATCTATTGCCAAAATAGCTTTGCTTTGAATACACCAAGTAATTAGATGTGTCTTATGTTCATGCTTTTCTTTTATAGCAGTGAGATGAGCTCCTGAACGTTCGCTTTCTGGGTTTGGGGGTCTACACAAATCCAGACAAAGTATCAAGAGCACCAACACTGTGGTTTTACTGCCAGGTCAACTTAGTCCCTTGAGAACATGGACACACTTATCAAAAGGTCCCACAGTTCTGGTAAGATACACATATTTCCTACAGGACATCAATATATCTCAGGTTGGACTTTAACCAGTGTGCAGGGAGGTCACCAAAAAACAGATGCCCTCGATACTTCTGAGTAGAGGTTCACTCATTGTCAGCAGGCTCATTCCAGCAGATTAAACAGTGACAAATGTCTAAAAGAGTGAGAGGTACCTTTTAGTTCCAAGTAATACACGATAAGATCATCAACTGGCCTTAAAATTTTTTCTTCATTTTATTATTTTTATATAAAATGTCTTTTTTATCCATGTATCCCCCTGCTCCCCCCCCTTCCTTCCTCCCAATCCCTTCCAGTC
This sequence comes from Phyllotis vaccarum, assembly GCA_033318265.1. Classification (NCBI taxonomy): domain Eukaryota; kingdom Metazoa; phylum Chordata; class Mammalia; order Rodentia; family Cricetidae; genus Phyllotis; species Phyllotis vaccarum. Next base: position 86,295,175 of record JARWLC010000014.1, on the reverse strand, counting down.
AGCCTTCAGACTCCCCCTCCCTATTCCCCCATCTTCTCCCCCAAAAGGGCAAGAAGTCCCAAGATTAGTCAGCTCAGCATGGCACATCCACTACAGAAAAGTCCAATAAAACAAAATTTTTATTTTGTCCACCTTTCTTTTTTAAAACACGTACTAAAAAAATACCTGAATAAAATGATTGTTATTAACAGAAACTAAAGGAAACTTAAAGAGATAATTAATCTGGCTGTACAATTAACCACCAATGTGATAAACAGAGCAATAGCAGCTCCACCTGGCAGTAATCTTATTAAAAAGAGTCCCGTTTCTGGTAAACAGCTGTAGAATTAGGTCTCACATTTTCATGATGAAATGGTAATACCTGTTACAATAGTAGTAGTAATTCTGTTATTCATTGTATAGTTAACTGCTATTTTAATTTTCTTCTCACCACCCTCATGTACAAGTCATCCAGTAGATCCACACTCAGCCCCATAACAAGTTAACTCATCTATCTGGGTCTGTTTGATTCCTTTTCAAAGCCTGACAGTCAGCAAGAGTTGAAATTCTTTCTGCGCATACTAATGAGTTTTCAAGTAATTAAGGAAGACTTTTACTTCTCTAGATCACGTAAAGTTTATGTCAACTTGACACAAACTTCGTTGTAATTGAAAAGAGAAATTCTCAGTTGAAAGATTTGCCTTCATCAAATTGACCTGTGAGCATGTCTGTGAGGCAATTTCTTTGTTAGCTGATTGATGTGGGTAGTTCCATCCCCAGACAATTAGGCCAAAACTGTAAAAGAGAAGTAACTGAGTGAAACAGTGAACAGAATTCTTCTGTGGTCTCAGTTTCAGTTCCTGCCTCAACTTCCCTCAGTCATGGACTGTGGAGGTAGAAGTGTAAGAAAATCCAGTGTCTGTCTGTATGCTGTGAATATCAATTTTTAAATAAAGGAGCTGTTTTGGCCCATGACAGGCACCATAGAAAAAGTAGGCGGGGAAAACAGAGCATAGGTCGGAGAAGGGCGGAGTCAGAGACAGACCGAGACAGACACCCAAAAAGAACCATACAAGGAACACAGGTGAGCCATAGGCCATGTGACAAAACAGATTAATGAAAATGGATTGAGTTAAGATGAAATAGCAAGCTAGCAATGTGCCTAAGCCATAGGCCAAAGAGCATGAACTTCATGTAAGTGAGTCATTTTGGGGAGCCTAAGCAGCATTGGGCAGCTAAGCAGTATGAGACTGCAGGTCTGTGGGTCTGGACCTCTGGCCGGACGGGGTCAGAAACCTTATTGTAACATGATGTTAGTCATATTGTTTTAGGGCAGGAACAAAAATCTAAGTAGAACATCCTTTTTTAGTGAATAAGTAGTTGTTTTACAAATCATAGACATTTGGAGCTGAGATAATTATAAATGTATGTTTGAAGTCAGCCAGCCAATCTGGGACCCATCTTGCAATCCCACTTGCATGCTTAAGATGTAGCTGAAAGAGCATCCTGCCTTACCTTTGCTTCTCCAGCACCTGAGCCAGCATGTTCATGTAGATGTGATCTTCTCTTTTACTCATATTTTATAACAGGAAAACTTATCTGATAAATATGACTATAATATAGTACAAAGAGGTGGTGTCCAAGAATTACATATCTAAATTTCATTATCAAATGCATCATAAAAACAAACTAATTAACAAATCTGAGGGACATTAATACATCTCGTATAAATTGAGAATACCAAATAATAGAGTTTGGAAAGAAGAGGAAGAGAAGAGGAGGAGGAGGAGGAGGAAGAGGTAATGACAACCTAGGCCTGAGGATCTTGTTCGACTTTGAAAGTATATACTTGGTATATGCAAGGCCCTGGTTCAATCACTGGTTCCTTACCAACCCCTTTTCGTATTTCTTGTTGGATATGAGATCAGTTCATCATTTAAGCCATTTCTATTTATCTGTCTCTCCTGGGTTCCTAAGCTTTCTCTTCAATGTCAGGATCTCAAGACCATCTACTGACACCCTAATAAGCCCCCTTTGAGAGCAAGCACTACTGTGTTATTGAGCTAGCAGGTTTCTGAAGTTAAGAGTAATGGTTTTTGTTTTAGACTTATTTTCTTTCTCAAAGACACAGTGGTGCCCACAACATTATCCAGGCATGATTTCCTCAATATTTCTAACTTTTCTTCCCCAAACTTCTTTTAAGGGATAGCTATGGAGGCCATGTTAAAAATACAAAAAACTCAGAAGTCATTTTGGAAGAGTTCAGTGGTCCACTCTCAACACAAGAACAACGGGCAAGAGTGAGGATGGCATTCATACTATAAACTAACCTTTATTTTTAGCGGAACTGTGAAGGAGGGGAATTATTTAGTTGAAGTCTACGTACTTAAAGGCTTGGCCTTGAGCAAGTTCCTGATGTTGTTCTGTTGTCTGTAGTCTTGTATAGAATAAGTGTTTCAAGTTCTAGGGATCTTATGCAAAAAACTTAAAACACACACAAATAGGAAAGCAGCAAACTTTATTACAAGAAACAGTAGCAGAAACACTGCTAGGAACCTGAGAGCTACTTAAGGTACAGTGCCTCAAAATAGCATTTATCATTTTTTGTTTCTTTATATGGGCTCCAAGGAGAGGAAGTGTTGGTTGTTGAAGACCATAGAAGTGGTAGTTCCCTGTTTTGATTGGTAGACTGGGTTATGTACATTTTTCTCTTCTTGGAATGACCTTTCTTGTGATGCAATTTAAAAAATCACTTGTATTCCAAATTATGCATAGGTACAAGATGGTCAGTAAGGGGATTTTTTTTTCCCCAAAAAGTTTGCTCAGAGTACACAGTTTACTCAACTGCACATACACCCCAAACCAGTCCATTCCAATTCAGCCCAGTATCTACAGTTTCCAGATACACATTCTAGAATATGTTTGGTCACAAAAGGAATTATCCAGCAGTTGCTAAAGGAGGAGTATTGTCTGGAGTAGGGTATATATACAGTTCAATGCAAGTACAGGTATCAGGTTGCTAAACACATTGTAAGGAAAGAGGTGTATGCCAAGCAGAGTCCTAGATTTCTGCCTGCCTCCATTCTACATGTAGTATGACTTCACTCCAAACTTCTTGAGTAAATGAATAAGTAAACATATGAATGTGTAATCATCTCATAAAGTAAGAAACCAAGAAAAACTGGACAGAATTCTGTTAAATTTAGGAAGTAGGGGGATTGCTATGATGCTCAGAGAGGCCTGCACAGGAACTTTCTTCCTCAGGATTACCTGACTCAGTGCTCCAAGAAGGGTTTCAGGTGTCACCCTAACCCTCTGTGGGGATGCGCATGTGGCTTCTTCCTAATAAAAATAGAGCACCCTTGTGAGCACATTCTTTTTTCCAGTGGCTCCATATTCCTCCTATAGCATCTCCCAGAGCCACACGTGCCCCCTTAGAGGTGGGATTATCCAGACAGGTGCAGAGGGTCATCAAGTGAAAAGTGACTCTCCATGTATAGTACCCCCATCAGTATAATGAAGTTGTCAAAGAAGGAGTGGGCTGATTATTTGTAACTGAAGAGACTTTGCACATAGATAGGAAGAAAGAAGTGGTGAAAAGAATCAATCATTTGCCTTTGTAAGTGTTCAACGAGATAGATTTTTTTCCTAGGTGCTTGATGCATTAAGGATATGTCTAAGTATAAAGAATTCTTTTTATGGTATGTCAGTGGGTGGCTTACATGACTAGATTAAACTTTACTTAGGTATTTTACATGAAGCCTTATGCTGTGCACTGTGGGTGGAGTGTACTCAGAAGGCACCAATACAGAATAGATATTTATTAAAATATAAACCAACACTCACGGTACAGGTAACAGTTTATAGTAGTACCTGAACAGGGACTGGAGTCTGGAATGGTGGAAGAGTGATGGACGGACGATGGATTCCGATCCCGTCTCCCCAACAGCCAGGAACCAGGAAGAGAGTGTCTTGTGTTCCAGAAGCCCCTTTTCAATGGAGTTTCCACGCCCCCTTCAGGGGCCCGGGACCCTGGATAAGTGTCTTTTGACCTTATCAGCTGACACTTGAATCCCAAACATCTCCCCCTTTTGTCTAACTAAGAAGGTTCTAAACTAAGACTATGTATAGTAGGAATTATTATGAGGTAGTATCTAGGAGAGGATAAAGTACAAATTCTAATCAAAACCTAACCTATATAAGGTGCATCAAATAGTTCTAGAATATTGGTAGATATTAGGGTGTAAAAATTACTTCAAAAGGTTAATCTGGGAAAGTGAAAATTCAACACCTGAGTGTTCTTATCTAAGGAATAATAGGGTGATAACCTTACATACCCATTCTTCAACCTCTTCAAGACCCGAGAAGGAAGATGAATCATCTGAAAGTCAGAAGTACATGGAAGTAGTGGCTTCCAAAATATGGGAGAGGACAGCAACACAGCTACCTGGACAATCACCTCTGGATTTGTGCGCCGTTGGAGCATCTATCATAATGGCTACAGGCCTATGGTATCTGACAGATCTTTTCACAAGCAGGGCAATTTTGGAGGGACTGTCTTATCCTGTCCAGGCAGGTTTCGTCAGTCTCCATCCATCAACTTGTTCGTCCAGCTTGACACCATGTGTGTACTGTCAGCAATCAAGGTAAGGACAATTCCTTACTCAATGGGCCATTCTCTGCCAAAAGGACAAACTCCAATGGAGTATCTTCGATGCTCAACACCATCTCGTGAAGGGAGCAGTGACACCAGGAGTCGTCGTGTCTCTCGTGGCTGAATTTCAAATGTTAAATGCCATATTCTCTGGGTCTATGAAATGGTTGAAGATTCTTGTCTGTCTATGTTATTCTAACCTGTATCTGATATGACTGGGATATGATACCTTAAGTAATGTTGACTGCAGTTCTTATCATCTTAAGGAATAAACCCTGTACTAAAAATTAGAATACCTATATAAGGGGTGTACAATCCCTGAACAATGACCTTTAATAGGACTATCAAACATTAGCCAGGGGTATATTACCAGGTAAAGTGGCCACAGCATTTTAGACATGTAAATACATATATATCATTTAAACAGAAGTATATAAAACATCTCGTGCATATAAGATATAAGAGCTAGCTAGCAATGTGCCTGAGCCATAGGCCAAACAGCATAAAGTTAATATAAGCGTCTGAGTCATTTCTGGGGACCTGAACAGCTGGGTGGCTAAGCGGTCTCGGGCGGTAGGTCTGTGGGTCTCGGATCTCTGGCCGCCCATGACCAAGAAACCCCACTACTACAGTGCACAACCAAGAGCAATGGTATCCTGTCTGAGTGTGTGAGCATGCCATTTACTGAGATGTACCTGTGCCATGTGTCACTGGACATATATTCAATTACACAGATATTGATAATAAACTCCATGAATATTTATAATTTTTAACTCTTTCATTTACATAGGCAATAAAGCTGGATCAAGTAATGATCCTTAGTAAAACTTGGTCAGAAGCCCTAAGTTACTGAATAGTTAGTGCCAAATTTGAACAGGAAATTGTAAACCCTGACATTTGATAAAGACAGAGGCTCAAAAACTTTCTCTGTCTACTATTACTGAGAAACTTGAATCTTTAAATTTCTTTGATCCTGTATATTTATCTATAAAATACATCTTAAAATTGATCCTTCCAAGTTTGGAATTAGAAATATTTTGTGGAAAGCTTATATGGTACCTAGACCTGTGAGACACTTAGTAATGGATGGTAATTTTGTCATTATTTTACTAATAATTTTGAAATCTTTAATTTTTATATTATTTTAAAGAAGTAATTCTATTCAAAGTGACAAAACTATCATGTGCCCACATTGTAGTACCCAGATTTAGCTGGATTATGATCTCTACCTGATGATTATCCCCTGTGAAGCCTTCTTCTGCATTTTCCTAGCTCTGTCGATATAACCAATATCATATGGCAAAAGTGATCACATATGCAAGGTGTAGAAGAATAAACTCCTCAACTATGGCAACAAGCTAAGACCCAGTTATACATTTCTATTTTGGTGAATATGTTACCAGGCTAGAGATCTGAGGGTAGTGAGTAAATGCATTTTTTTAAGTAGAGAAATTATGCTAGGTTATCTAGATAGTCTTAATATAATCAAATGATCTTTAAACAAAAAGGTAAGTCAGAAAGTACAATATATTTATAGAGCTACTAGTCACTACAGATGACTTCTAGAAACTAAAAAGTACGAAGAAGTAAAGATTTTTTTAAAATGACATATTCTGAAAAGGACACAGCCAGGTCCATACCTTATGCTAGCTCAGCAAAGTTTACTTTGAATTTTTAACTTCCAGAATATAAGACAATACATTTGTGTTGTTTAAACTGCTAAATCAGAGGTCACTTGTCCCCGCTGCAAAGGGGGAATCATAGAGTATGTCACTTTCAAGATTAGCAATAGACGACTGTGGCTTCTGTGAGGTCCTGCATTCTGTCCCATACATCAGATAATCAGCTCTAATGACCAGAGGAGTCCTGAGTGGCCTAAAGCAATGCCTGGGAGCAAGAAACTGGACTGAGAAGTGAGCTTAGAAGTAGTTCTTCTCCCCCCAATCACCACAGGATGGCAGCCTGAATGCATCCTCATGAGAGAAACTGCGCCTTGGAGAAATGGACCTCCTGACCAAAAACAAAGATAGTAAATGTTTGTTGCTTTAAGCTGCTAAATTTCCAAGTAATCTGCAACATGTAATAAGTATCTAGTGCAAAATTATGTGTCCCTTTCACACAGAATCAAGCCTGTCCAGTCTGTAGAACATACAGAAGTGAGGGTATGGAGACTTCTGAAGATAGGACTTCAAAGTTATTACAGCTTCTGCAGCAAACCCATGAAAATCAGCTGAGGTGAAGACCCTTCAGCAGCACCATGGAGCAGCCAAAGTGGCATACATGTAAGAGGCCCACAATCCAGCATCCAAGTTTTTCCACTGAAACTCAAACTTGGTAGAGCAAGGGCAATCCTGGCAGCTGTGTCCTTCTTAACTCTTAACTCACAGAGGGAATAATTATTGTTATTATAAACATTTATTTTTAAGATATTTGTTGTGTATCAATAAATAATGCAAATGTATCAGACACCTAATAGCCTCTAATCACATTTTTAAAAGCTTTTCATACCTGTCGGTTTATTAGTGCCCTTTCAAAATGGTAGCTTAAATGCATATGCAGCTCGCTCCACACTCAGACCTCTAACCAGAATCTCTGCCAACATTATACAATGGAGGAAAAAAAAGAGAGTTGTGAAAATGAGGGGGATGGAGAAAATTAATGGTTCAAGACATAGAAAAGATGAACAATTCATTGCAAAGCAGCTTGAATTTGGAATATATAACAAATTGGCATTTTATAGTCACAACAATAAGGATAGAGAATCCTTTTGTCTCTAACTAAGCTCAGCTTGCTTTCAATCAGTTATGCATGAAGAAGTAGTTTAGCAAATAGAACTCATTAGCATTTGACATTCAAAGACAATGTAGCCACTTCCTGTACAACTTATAGGCCCCTTGGAATTTAGATAATTTATTCAAACTCCAAGTTTAATACTTGGACAGCATCTTTCTGATGTGCTTTTTCCTCATGCTTTTCAGGAAGAAAGCTAGACCAGCAGTGTCTTCAAATGGGCCCCAAGTGAACATCTGATGTGTATTTTGGCCTCTTGCTTTGTTGGCCTCTTGTCTTTAATGGCTGCCTCTGATTTGGGATGTTCTTTGTCCTTACCGCATTGGCTGCTGAGGCAATGAAGCCTTTTCTCTTATTAAGTGGCAGTCAGTGCAATGGCTAACCTTTGCTGGAAAGATAAAACATAACAGACATTCTGAGTGATCAGTGAAGGGCTCAGTGGGGCAACTGTCATTGTCAATGGATTGTACAGTTTGGGAATTGCTGAACATGGCCTTTGTGCCATCAACAACAGTGACTACTGTCTTGGGGTTTCTACTGATGTGATGAAACACCATGACCAAAAAACAAGTTGAAAAAGAGGGTGTGGGTAGTTATTTAGTCTGCACTTGTAAATTTTTGTTGATTATTGAAGGAAGTCAGGGCAGGAACCCAAACACAGCTAGATCCTGCAGGCAGGGCCTGACCATAGAAAGGTGCTGCTTCTTGGCTTGCTTGCCATAAGCTTGCTCAGTCTGTTTTCTTTTTTCTATTTAAACTGTTTTTTTTTTTTAAACATACCCACCACTGTTCCCTCTCCCTCTCCTCTTCCTAGCCATTTCTCAGCGCCTTCCCCCATCCCCCGTGCCTCCATTGCCAATCCATTCCTCAGAGAGGGTTAGGACTCCTGGTGTAAATGCAGTCTGGCATATCTAGTTGAGGTAGGACCAAGCCCCTCCCTCCAGTATCAAGACTGAGCAATGTGTTCCTCTGTAAGGAATAGGCTTCAAGAAACTAGTTTATGCACTAAGAATAAATTCAGGTCCCACTGTCAGAGGCCACACAAACTGTCCACATCACACAACTGTCATCCGCATTCAGAGGGCCTAGTTCAATCCCGTGCAGATTTCCCAGCTGTTCCTTCAGAGTCAATGAGCTCCGAGTAGCTCAGGTCAGCTTCCTCTGTGGGCTTCCCCATCATGATCTTGACCCCTTTGCTCATATAATCCCTCCTCCCTCTCTTCTCCTGGACTGGAAGGTTGACTCAGGGCTTAGCTGTTGTTCTGCTTCCATCAGTTGCTGGATGAAGAAGGTTCTATAATGGCAATTAGGGTGATCATCAATTTGATTATCGAGGAAGACCAGTTTAAGCACCCTCTGCACTATTGCTTGAAGTCTTAGCTGGGGTCATCTTTGTGGGTTCTTGTGTGTTTTCAGGACATCAAGTTTCTCTCTAAGCCCACAGTGGCTCTCTGTGTCATGATATCTATTTTGTTCTTCTTCCTCTCTGTCCCTCCCCCAACTCAACCATCCTAATCCCTCACGTTCTCTTCCCACCTCACCTTACTCCCTCCCCATTATGGTCTCAATTTACTCAACAGATTTTATCTATTTTGTCTTAACAGAGGGATCCATGGATGTCTCTCTTAGGGTACTCTTTGTGACCTAGCTCCTCAGGGGTTGTGGATTGTAGCCTGATTATCCTTTGCTTTATGTCTAAAATTCACTTATGACTGAGAACAAACTATATTTATCTTTATAGATCTGTGTTATCTCACTCAAGATGACATTTTCTAGTTCTGTCCATTTGTCTACAAATTTCAGGATGTCATTTTTTCTTCTGAATAGTACTCCATTGTGTAAATGTACCATTTTTTTAAATCCATTTTTCAGTTGAGGGGCATCGAGGTTGTTTCCAAGTTCTGACTATTACAAATAATGCTGTTATGAACATAGTTGAGCAAATGCCTATGGGGTAAGAATGTGTATCCTTTGGGTATATGCCAAGAGTGGCTGTATAAGCCTACATTCCCACCAGCAATAGGATGGTCCCCTTATTCCACATCCTCTTCAGTATATGCTGTCATTACTGTTTTTGATCTCAGCCATTCAGATAGGTAAAAAAAAAAAAAAAAAAAAAATTATTTCCCTGATGGAGGAATTCTTTAAGTATCTTTTGGTCATTTGAGATTTTTTCTCTTGATAATTCTCTATTTAGTTCTCTACACCAATTTTAATTGGATTACTTGGTTTTTTCATCTCTGGTGTCTTGAGTTCTTTATATATTTTGGAGATCAACCCTCTGTCAGAGGGTTGGTAAAGATCTTTTCCCATTCTGTAGGCTGTCATTTTGTCTTTTGTGTCATGTCTTTGTCTTACAGAAGCTTCTCAGTTTCAGGAGGCTCCATTTATTAATTGTTGCCCATAGTATCTCTGCTACTCATGTTATATTTAGGAAGTGATCTCTTGTGCCAATGCATTCAGGGCTATTTCCTACTTTAGATTCTATCAGGTTCAGTGCAATTGGGTTTATGTTGAGGTTTCTGATCCACTTGGACTTGAGTTTTGTGCAGGGTGATAGATATGAGTATATTTATAATTTCTACATGTTGTTATCATATTATGCCAGCATCATTTGTTGAAGATGCTTTTTCCATTGTATATATTAGGCTTTTTGTTAAAAAAAAAATCAGGTGTTCATAGGTGTATGAATTAATGTAAGGATCTTCAATTCAATTCCATTGATCCACATGTCTGATTTTATGCCAATATCAAGCTGGGTTTTTTTTTTTTTATTATTATTACTATAGCTCTATAGAATATCTTGAAGTCAGATATTGTGATGCCTTCAAATGGGTTTTTTTTCTTCTTTTTTTATTGAAGAGGATTGTTTGGGCAATCCTGGGTTTTTTTGTTTTTCCATAAGAAGTTGAGTATTGTTCTTTTGAGATCTGTGAAAAATTGCATTAGGATTTTGATGGTGATTCCATTGAATCTGTAGGTTGCTGTTGGTAAGATTGCCATGTTACTATGTTGATCCTACCTATCCAAGAGCATGAGAGATCTTTGTATTTCCTGTTATCTTCTTCAATTTCTTTCTTCAATGACTTAAAGTTCTCTTATTATATAGGTCTTTCACTTCTTTGGTTGGAATTATCTCCAGCTATTTGGTATTATTTGCAGTTATTATAAAGGGTGATGTTTCTTTGATTTCTTTTTCAGCCATTTTATCATTTGTATATCATTGTGTATATTGATTTTTTTTTTTAGTTAATCTTATATCCTGCCACATTGCTGAAAGTGTTAATCAATTTATGAGTTCCCTGGTAGAATTTTGGGAACCACTTATGTCTACTATCATATCATCTGCAAATTAGTCAAAGTTTGACTTCTTCCTTTCTAATTTGTATCTCCATCTCCTTTTGTTGTCTTATTGCTCTAGCTAGAACTTCACGTACTATACTGAATAGGTATGAAGAGACTAGACAGCCTTGTATTGTTCCTGGTTTTAGTGGGATTGTTTTGAGTTTCTCTCCATTTAGTGTGATGTTGGCTGTTGACTTGTATTTTTGCCTTTATTATGTTTAGTATATTCCTTGTATCACTGATCTCTCCAATGTCTTTATCATAAAGGGGTATTGGATTTTATCAAAGGCTTCTTCAGTATCTAATGACATGATCATGTGCTTTTTTTTTCTGTCAGGTTGTTTATATCGTAGATAAAAGTGACAGATTTTTGTATGTTAAACCATTCCTGCATGGCTGAAATGAAGCCTACTGGATCATGGTGGATGACTTTTTTGATATGTTCTTGGATTCAGTTTGCCAGAATTTTATTGAGTATTTTTGCATTAATGTTCATGAGGGAAATAGGTCTACAATTCTTTTTGTTGTTGTGTCTTTGTGTGGTTTGGATATGAGGGTGACTGTAGCCTTGCAGAAAGAGTTTGGCAATGACCTTTTTGTTTCTATTGTATGGAATAATTTGATGGTTACTGTTATTAGTTCATTGAAACTCTGGTAGAATTCTATGCTTAAAACCATCCAGCCCTCGGAATTTTTTTTTATTGTTGTTGTTGGGAGATTTTAATAACTGCTTCTATTTCCTTAGGAGTTATAGGTCTATTTAAGTCATTTATCTGGTAAGTGGTACTTATCGAGAAAACTGTCCATTTCTTTGAAGTATTCAATTTTGTGCAGTACAGGTTTTTGAAGCATGATTTATTTATTCTCTGGATTTTCTCTGTGTGTGTTGTTATATTCCCCTTTTCACTTCTGATTTTGTTAATTTTGATGTTCTTGCTCTGCCCTTTGTTAGTTTGGATAAGGGTTTATCTAACTTGTTGATTGTCTCAGAAAGAAAGGAAGAAAGAAAGAAAGAAAGAGAGAGAGAGAGAAAGAAAGAAAGAAAGAAAGAAAGAAAGAAAGAAAGAAAGAAAGAAAGAAAGAAAGAAAGAAAGAAAGAAAGGAAGGAAGGAAGGAAGGAAGGAAGGAAGGAAGGAAGAGAGAGAGAAAGGAAGGAAGGAAGGAAGGAAGGAAGGAAGGAAGGAAGGAAGGAAGGAAGGAAGGAAGAATACCTCTTTGTTTTGTTGATTCTTTGTATTTTTCTCTTTGTTTCAATTTTATTAACTGTGGCCCTGAGTTTGATTATTTCCTGCCTTCTACTCCTTCTGGGTGAGTTTGCTTCATTTGGTCGAGAATTTTTAGTTGTGCTATTTAGTTGCTTGTGTGAGATTTCTCCAAATTCTTTATGTAGGCACTTAGTGCTCAGAACTTTCCTCTTAGTACTGCTTTGATTATGTCCCATAAGTTTAGGTGTGCTATGGATTCATTTTCATTGAATTCTAGGAATGCTGTAATTTCTCTTTTTTCTTTCTTGACCTAGAGTTGGTTCCGTTGAGAGCTGTTCAGTTTCCAGGAGTTTGTAGGCTTCTGTAGACTGTGCTGATACTGATCTTTAACACTGTATACCATAGGATAAAAGAGGCTGTTACCACTTTTGTAGCTATTCATATTTGATTTATAGCCTATTATGTGGTCATTTTTAGAGAAGGTACCATAAGACGCTGAGAAGAAATTATATTCTTCTGTGCTTGGGTGGAAAATTTGTATATATTAAGTACACTTGAATCATAATATCTGTTAGATCTCTTATTTCTTTGTTGAATTTCTCTGGGGCAGATCTGTCCATTGGTAGAGTGGGGTGTTGAGGTCTCCCACTATGAGTATGTGATAGGATAGATAAAGGTAGATTGTTCTACCTACCTGTAAACAATTTTTAGCCAAATATATGGGCTAAGCTAAAGACAATTTACACTGGCATAGATATTTGTATATTGATACAAATGTGAAATCATTTTATATGTTTGATTGAGACAATTTGTACATTGGTACAAAGTTAAGTCTGAAATTGTTTTATATGACCAAAGCAACTTGTACATCGATATAAAACTGAATCTGTAACTGTTATGTAAAATTGAATCTGTAACTGCTATATTTTATATACGCTTCTACCTCTGTTTAAAATATTTGCACATTATTGTCATGTCTACTGTACAATTATTACCTCCATTTAACTAAACTAGACATAATGTATGATTGCACTAGTTATGATATATGCACAAGATGTTATATATACCTCTGTTTGGATGATATATATGAATATACATGTCTAAAATACTGTTGTCATTTTACATGGTATATATACCTCTAGCTAATGTTTGATAGTCATACTAAAAGTCATTGTTCAGAGATTATACACCCCTTTATAGGTAACCTAATTTTATAGTACAGGTTTTAATCCTCAGGATGATAAAAACTGTAGTCAACATTACTTAAGATGCCACAGTCATCTCAGATACAGGTTAGAATATCATAGATAGACAGGAGTATTCAACCATTTCATAGACCCAGAGAATATGGCATTTAACATTTATTATTTGGAATTTGGCCGTGAGAGACACAACGACTCCTGGTGTCACTGCTCCTTTCCTGAGATGGTGCTGATCATCAAAGACACTCCTTTGGAGTTTGTCCTTTTGGCAGAGAATAGCTGGTTGAGTAAGGAACTGCCCTTACCTTGATTGCTGACAGTATACACATGGTGTCCCAGCTGGATTAACAAGATGATGGATGGAGACTGACAAAACCTGCCTGGACAGGATAAGACAGTCCCTCAAAAATTTCCCTGCTTGTGAAAAGATCTGTCAGATACCATAGGCCTGTAGCCAATATGATGGATGCTCCAATGGTGCAGAAAAGCAGAAGTGATTGTCCAGGGGGACAACAGTCCAGATTTCACACCAAGTCATCTGTCATAAGCAACAACAGCTCAGAAGAAGACACCTTGTTCTTTATCTCAACAAAAACATAAAATTAATAAAAGAAGCGAACGTGGTGAAACTCCTTTACACATGGCTGCTATTCGAGGAGATGTGAAACAAGTCGAAGAATTAATAAGCCTAGGGGCGAATGTGAATGTGAAAGACTTTGCAGGTTGGACACCTTTGCATGAACCGTGCAATGTTGGATATTATGATGTTGCTAAACTACTTATAGCAGCGGGAGCAGATGTTAATACACAAGGATTAGATGATGACACCCCCCTCCATGGTTCTTCTAGCAGTGGGCATAGAGATATAGTGAAGCTGTTGCTTCGGCAATGGTGGGAATCCATTTCAAGTCCATAAGCATGGAGAGCGTCCAGTGGATGTAGCAGAGACAGAGGAGTTGGAGTTGCTGCTGAAAAGGGAGGTGCCTCTGTCTGGTGACGATGAAAGTTACACAGTTCCAGGATAAGGAGGCTGATAGAAGCAGCAGCTGTCTTAACAGCTATAAAATGCCCCAAATCTGGGTTCGCCAAACCAGTTCAGAGTGACAGTTTCACAGTGACAGCAATGTGGTAGAAAGACCATACGGAAGAAAGAGTAAAGACAAGATTGCATCTTACAGCAAAACTTCAAAAACTGACCGAAGTGATTTGGGCAAGGAAATGAAAGAGAAAGCATCCATGAAACGTAAATTGCCCTTTACCATTAGCCCCTCAAGAAATGAAGAGCAAGATTCAGACACAGATTCAGACCCAGGACATACAAGTGAAAATTGGGGGGAGAGACATATCTTCTTACAGGATATACTCAGAGAAGGAAGGCCCGGAAAAGAAAAAAACAAAGAAAGAAGCCAGAAGTAAGAATCCCGCCCGGTCAGCAGATGGCCCTTCTAATGCAGATGACAGGGAGGGACAACAGTGGACTGGTATTGAAAGTTTATGTGCCTCTGGTAGTGGAACCAGAATTTATTACTGGTTCATGAACTGGCTCAACCTCAGATGGATATACCAGACTTCATTGACTCTCCCTGGGATTCCTTACCCTCTCTGAGGAATGGATGGGAGGAGGGATGGAGAGAAACTGGGGGAGGATTGGGAAGATGCATTTATTAAAATTTTTAAATTAAAAAATAGTTTTTAAGAGGAAACAGTGTCAAGTAACAGTATTTTCTAGAGTGGCCTCGGTTTGCTGTTGGTGAGCATATGCGCAGCTCCTTTAAGGGAGGCTCCCTGACTCAGCGTTAGTGGCAAAATTTACTTGGCTCTTGTGAGAGGCCCCGCTGCCAAACAATTAAGTGTGGTTTATGAGCAGCAGGAGCTGTCCTCTACTTGGTGGCAATGTGGATTCTAAAATTAACCAGAGCTGAGGTGGTAAATGTGGCTCCTGCTAGCACCTCTGCAATGAAGCTAAACTCTCACAGACCAAAGCAGAGGGGAGCCAGCCACCATAGCCCAGGCTTTAATCTTAGCCATTGCTGTTTAGCAAATTAAAGGTGTGGTCATAAGAAGAAAAAAAGATATACAGTAAAGACAGATTCAGACCAGAAAAAGTCTCTAAATGGTTTAAGTGTGTTTAAAAATAGGTTTGGGAGAGAAAATAATAAAACAGAAAGTTCTTTAAAAAAGAAATAAAGTAAAAAAAAAATGTAAAGATGGAAATTATACAGAGAATCTGGATACTGCGTGTTATTGTATTGTCTTTGGGTTTTTTGACTGCAAATAAAGGAACAAGAGCTACTAAGAGACATTTGATTAATTATAAATGCTACTAGATTAAACCAACACATATGTTTTGAAAATGCCTTGCCTTTAAAATTGACATCAAAAGATATGTTATTTTGGAGAAGAGGCTTCTTTTTTTTTTCTCTCCATAGAAAATGTGAGGTTATGTATCCATTCTGGGTTAAATGAAGTGAGGTTTGATTGAGAAAGGCCCCCTGGAAAATCTCCAATGGAAACGGATGGCCCAGATTATTGAACATTTCAGAGCACCTCTGCTGCAGTTTCTTCTGAGTTCTGCATCTAGAACAGCATGGCTGCCGGCTGAGATTATCTAGCCTCACGGACTACTCCCATCAGAACTTGCCTATGATTCTAAGTTTTCCTTGGGCCCCTGTAAAATTACAGCGCTCCCAATCAGCAGGAAGTAGTCTAGAGAACTCTGCCCATACTCCCCAAAAGGTCATTATAGATGCTTGTTTTTGTTTATAGTGTTGGTTATACATTGTTATAGATAATGGTGAGGAAATAAAACTATTCAAAGGAGATTAAATGTGGGGTTGTGTTTTAAAATGGAAAAAAAGAGATAAGTGTGGGATAATGCTCTTGTACACTGTAAAGATTTGTCACTGGTATTGGTTTACTAAAGGGTGACTGGCCAGTAGGCAGACAGGAAGTAAGACAAGGGGACCAGATGAGAAGAATTCTAGGAAGAGGAAAAGTAGAGCAACAGATGCCAGCCAGAAGCAGAGGATGCAAAATGAGAATGCTGCACTTAGCAAAGGTTCAAGCCACATGGCTAGACACAGATAAGAATTATGGGCTAATTTAAGTGTAATAGTTAGCAATAAACATGAGTCATGGGCCAAACAGCTTATAAGCTGAGCAATTACTTCTTTCTAAGCAGCTGTGGGACCCAGGTGGGACTGAGAAAGGCTAGGCAGGACAGAGAAACTTCTGACTTCAGGAACAAAAAGGAAGATCCCCACGGCACATCATACTTAAAACACTAAAAACAAGCCATCAGGGGAAGGTACTGAAAGTTACAAGGGGAAAAGCAACAGCCTCATAAATACAACCACCTCCCAAGTAACAGCTGAGTCCCCAAGGAAAGCTGGAAGAGCCTAGAGCCATGCATCTAAAATTCTGAAAGACCACAGATGCCAACATAAATTACTATATCCAGCACAACTACCTTTTATGGTTAAAAGAAAAACAAAACACTTTCCATGATAAAAAAAAAAAATAGATAAAATAATCTACACCCATACATGAGTCCCATATAGAATCCTAGAAGCAATAATTCATTGAAGGGAGGGGCAAGCAAGACCAAGAAACCTCAAACAGGAAGTAAATAAATGGTGCTATAATCATCCAAAGACAGAGTAGAAACAAGAACACAAACAAAAGAGAGCACACTCTTTAGTTATACTTAATTAACGGTCTGACTCCCAATCAAAAGGCATCCATCCTAAATTTCATGAAAGACCCTAGACAGCCAGAGAAATTCGGAACAAAAAGTGATCTGGAAAGATTACTATGCCGGGTATCAAGCTATCTTACAAAACAATAGTAATAAAATGGGATGATACTGACTCAGAGACAGGGAAGATGAATGGAACAAAGGGATAGACCTAAACGTGTGCATGAAGCACAGCTATATGACAACATGTCAAAAGTGAACAATGAAAGACAAATTCTGAGTTGATGGTACTGGGAAAACTAAATGTCTACACATGGAAAAATAAAATTAGGCCTAAATCATCCTGCACAAAAGTCAACTCCAAATGGATCAAAGACCTCAATGTAAAATGGGAAATGTTGAAATTGATTGCAGGAAAAAAAAAGAAAAAAAAAAAAAGCAAGCTGTGCCTTATAAGATACAGGCATGGGAAAGGAATCTCTGAATAGGTCTCTATTTGATCAGAATTTAATCCCAAAAATTGGCCAGTGGGATTTCATAAAATTAAAATGTGGAAGCCCACAAAAGATTCCAGTTGTGGCTTCTTTCCATTTTGACTCAAGGTCAGAAAATCTGAGTTTGTCCTTCCCCATCCCAAGGCTGCATGATAGGATGCTTTGACCAAAGGGGTGGTTTCCAGGTGTCTTATGTTTGAAAACTGAAGAAGAGCTTACATCTGTCTGTACCTTTCCTTCCTTTCTGCTTGGTATAAAAAGCCCAGGGGAAATAAAATCAGACTAACTAATTAGTCTTTGAGTTTCCCTGGAGAAATCCTGCCACTATGAAGCTCTATATAAACCACTCTGCCTGTTAAGTTTTTGACTATTCTTTCCCATCCTGATAGAGACAGCCACTCTCCTGAACTCCTCCCTCCCAAATAAATTTCTTTCTCAAGAGTCTTGGGGGAAGATCTTGTTGAAAATGAGAGTTCTCTGAATGAGGGAATGGGCAAAAAAATCCTTGCGGAGACATCCCCTTAGGCAGGCCGAGCAAGACCCAGAAGAACAGAAGAACCTTGCTGAGATGTCCCTTAGGGAACTGAGCAGGACAGAACAGAAAAAGTAACAACTTTTTCCAAAGGAGATTGCTATATTTCTGCAGGGATTTTCTGTTTAGCAGAGTGAAGCAAAAGAAGTAACAGAATACTCTGCTGGGAAGTCCCTTAAGGCGGCTACAGCAGCTCTCCCGGAGAGGAGCAGGATTGCCATATTCTGTGGGAAGACCATCTCCCACTGCCCCGCAGCTTCCTGTCGGGATATCCTTCCCTCCAGAGCTGAGCTGTCCCATTGCAGTTCCAGGTACAGCCTGACTTCCCAGTCAGGATACCTCTCACCCCCTCCCCAGAACTGTAACTCCCTTACACTTCTAACTCTAGCTTTCTGTCCCCATAGTTTCCAATCTACACTCCCCTCTCCAAGACTGTAAAAACTTTGGAACAGCCAGACATATGGCGCCAAGAACAGGGACAAAGTGACGGGCACTGCACACTGAAATGAGCACTCAGAAAATTAAAGTTAGAGGTACGATGATTGAACTCAGGAGTAAAATTGTATATATAGAATAGAGCTGTATAAAGATATTTTTTTTTAAAGCCAGAGGAGCTGAAGTTAGGTTGCAGCAAGTATAGGGTAGTAGTAGACAATTATTTGTATTTAGGTCTTGATTGCATAGGTGTGCCCTTTGTTTTCCTAAGCATAAGACCTTGGCCACAACAAAAGGGTCGGTGAGGAGAAAAGCAAAGTCCAGTACCAAACAGCCACTGGGGGAACCCAGCAGCGCTCAAGAATGAGCAGCCATTTCCAAAACACCAGTAGCAGCAGTGGGAACAGTGGTTACTTCAGTCTGGCATTGTTGAAACCTGAAGGCCAGCAGGCACTGAGAGAACCAATCTCAAAGGAGTGGGGAACACAGACAGCCAAGGTGTTTCTGCTAGCTGACCTGCATGGCAAGAGGCTGAGCGTGATGGGGCTGAAACAGGTGGAGGCAGTGACAGCAGTGTGTTGCCCTGGCAGCTGCTCTGGGTTGGGCCAGCTGGCTTGGGCCACATAGCTGGCAGATCAACAGCCACTTTTTCACCAGATAGAAGGAAGAAGACTCAGGAAGCACAAGGCACACCTGGAGCCTGCGGCAGTGGACTGCTGAATGGAGCAATGGGAAGTAGCCAGCCAAATAACACATCTGGGAGTTGGGCAGGCTGCCTGCCCTGGGTGCACAATGAGTTGTGTGAGCTAGACATAGGGCCGTGAACAGAGCAGGTCATGGATGTTTGAAGCAGAGTGGATGTTTAGGAGCCCAGGTGGTGTGAGGCATTGAGAGATTTCTCCTCAGATTCATTACTAATATGGGCACATTTTTGGATTAATTCAAAACTGAGTTTTAAATTAAAAATGCTTTGTATTATGGCTTGAACAATATGAAAAAAACTTTCAGGGTGGTTGGCAGACTAGGCTTAACGTGGAAAACATTAAGACTGGTGTCAGAACTGGCTCTTTGAACATATGTGTATCTTTTCAGACCTCAGCAATGAGATAAAAGTTTTGCTGCTATGTGACTGAAGCAGAAAAATTCAATAACATTTTCTGAACAGATTAATGTTAGCTTGTGCTAATACCCTATGCTTTGTTAGTAAAACTGTAAATAGTTCTATTAAGAAGTTGCCTTTTGATGTAAAATACCCTAATAGTAGGAAATGTAAGAGATTGCTATTTAATGTAAACTAGAATATAAATAGTTCTATTAAGAGATTGCCTTTTGATGTAATTTGTGAGAATTGTAATTTAACTAATTGTATGTTCATTGTTGATAATCATACTAAAATTATTGGTGTTAACTTATTAATGTTAGTGAACTAGGGTATGATGATAAGTGTTACTGGTTAAAAAGAAAAACAAATTAGAGCTCATCTGACAGAAATCTGAGATGATGCTAATTAGTTCTCACTGCTGATTTTACAATGGCTTAATGTGCAGCTAAATCTGCTATAGACATCCTGGAGCAATTTTAAAAGGCCATTCCATTCTGATGGATCTAGGGAGACCTTTTGATGATGTTAAGAAGGGAAAGTTTGTGGGAGCCCACAAAGATTCCAGCTGTGCTTGTTTTCATTTTAATTCAAGTTCAGAGAAACTGAGTTTGCATCCATCCATGCCCCCCACTCCCGTTCCCCAAGGCTTCATGATAGGAGGCTTTGGCCAAAGGTGTGGTTTCCAGGTGTCTTATGATTGAGAATTAAAGAAGTGTTTACACCTGTCTGTACTTGCCCCTCCCCTTTGTTTGGTATAAAAAGCCCTGGGGAAATAAAATCGGAGCATCTGAGTGCCCTTCTGGTTCCAGCTTTCTGTCTGTCTAATTCTTCCTGTCCCTGAAATTTCCAGTCCACACTCCCCGCTCCAGGACGGTATAAACGCCAGAACAGCCACTCACGACATTAAAACTCCTCAGTATAGCTAAGAGAACAACCAGCGGACAGAAGAGGCTCACAGAGTAAAAAATCTTTGCCAGAAATACATCTTATAGAGGTTTACTATCCAGAATATACAAAGAATTAAAAACATAAATTATAAATCGAGCAAACAGATGATCTAATTTAAAAATGGTCTATGGATCTGAGTAAGGAAATATCAAAAAAGAAATAAAGAATAAGAAATATCCTTTCCTGAAACTATGCAGCATCCTTAGCAATTACAAAAATGCAAAGTAAACCCACCTTGAGACTTCATCTTATTCCATTGAAACTGGCTATGACTAACAAGACAGGTGGGGGAAAGGAACCTCTTCCACTGTTGGTGGGATTGCAAGCAAGTGCAGCCACTCTGGAAGTCAGTGTGGGGAATTCTCAAAATGCTAACAGTATACTTACCATATGACCCACCTATATACTCCTTGGCTTATAAACCTTAAGGACTTGATATCCCACCACAGAAATACTCAGCCATGTTTACTGCAACTCTGTTGAAAATAGCTAAATTGGTGAATGATAAAAATTTGGCACACGAACACTTAATACTATATTATTAAGCTATACAGGAAAATTAAATAATAAAATTTACAGATAAGTGATTAGAATTGTAAAATAGAACACTAAGTGAGGTAATTCATACTCAGAACAACAAATGTCACAAATATTCTCACTCATCAATCCTACTCCAAAGATTTAGATGTGAGTCTATACTACGAAATAAATCTATCTGAATAATACCCAAAGCAGAAGCGACTCATTAGGGGTTTGGGGTATGGGTTCTATAAAGAGAAATATAGGGAAAAGTGACTAGCTAGGGAGAGAAGAGGCACTAATTAGAAGGAGAAGGAGGAAGGAAAAATAAGTAACACTAAGAATGTTTTTTAAACGCCATGGGAAGATTATTATGAGCTTACTTGAAACTACAATGAAACATATACAAAACTCCCCTGCACCCAAAGCTCAGGGAACACTGAAGAACAGGGGTGAGGGATCATATGAACCAGAGGATCGGGGAGCTGTGAGATTCCGTCCCCTAGTAACATCAGAAGCTACTCATAAAGTCTCACAAACATGACTACCCAAATATGAGCTGAACAAGTAAGGCACCAATAGACAATGCCAAGCAGAACCGAAAAAAGCCCACAAGGCCTCAGCTCTACACAAAGAACTACAGGCAACAGAGGAGAGGTGGGAACAGGAGAGGTGGCCTTCCCCAAGAAAAAGTGCACCAACTGGTTGTCCAGTCCCAAGTGGTCAGCCCTGAAAACATTCATACTGATAGCATTAAATGGACTGCATAGCTTATATTTAGGAACATATATGTATAAACATATATTTATATGCATGCAATAACAATTAGCAGAAAAAGAAACTATAGTTATAAAAGAACGGGGAGAAGAGAAGTATATGGGAGTGTTTGGAAAAAAGAAGAGGAAGGGAGAAATGTGATTAAGTTATGATCTCAAAAATTAAAATTAAAGAAAAAACTATTTGTAACATGTATGTGTCTTATATTTATATATACATATAACCATATCTATATTACTAGATAGATAGATTAGCTAGTGTTTACATAAAGTTATGGTCCACTAGGTCATAACTTTCTTCCAGGATCTAGAATGCTAACAAACTTCTAGAGATAGGCATATGAATTTTTTTTGAATTGTTGATTGGGGTTCAAAGAGACTTTAAAAATAATGTAAACTATTGCCATTGCCTCTAGTTGCCTCCAAGAAGTTGAAGGTATAACCCTAACGCTGAAGACACCTCTCACTTCAGATACAAAACTGGAAGGATTCAGCTGTGACCGACTTTGAAGCATCCTCATTGAGGGCTAACTCTCTTATTGTGGTGGTTGCGCGCGTGTGCACACACACACACACACACACACACACAAACCACTATGAGAACCGAGAATGTTAATCACTCAAGGATGTCTCCTTGAGGATAAAAATCAAATACCTGCATTCCATCCAAAGAGCTGAGAGCGGAGGGTGTTAATGACCTGGTGACCTTTTTGCTATCTGTGAAGGCAGGTCTCAGCCATCTTTTGCTATAGAGGTAGACCTCACCCAAATTCCCCAGAATGATTATTCTGGACTCTTTCCTCCGTAGGCCATTACCTATCCTTAGGGGAGATGTCACATATCCTTTATGGACTATTGGTCATAGACCACACTAGATTCTAGGCATTTTTAGCTATAGAACCCACCCTCATGGTCATATGTACTTTGTTAAGAGTTTCTTTGTAGTCACACCATAAGCTTCATTGCACATCTGGATTAGACTGATTTTCGCCTGGAAACCTTTTCCCAAATTTTACTCTTTTAAACATGCTGAAAGTGACCACCTGGCATTAGACTCCCTGAAGTCTGATCCAAGTTGATGAAGTCAATCTGCACCGAGTTTTCATTCTTTTCTCTTCTCCCAGTTTCCTTCCCTGTATGACACCTACAGGGATCCCTTCAATGGTATTAGACAGGGTCTTTGCAAGCTGCAAAGGCAGAAAATAATCAGTAGCACTACACAGCTGTAAAGTCTACAGACTATAGTAATGATGAGCCTGGCAAGATATTCCCAATAGAGCAATTACGGCACTTTTATCTTGGGAATAATTAACAGGTGTCTAAATAGACTTAAATGCCCCTCGAAAGGAGATAATTCATTCCTGGTACGGTAAACCTAACAAACTACCTTTTGCTGGAGAAGACATAAACCCAGGAGGAAAATCTTTTCCTCATCATTGTTTCTGTGTGTTTTTGTTTTGTTGTTATTGTTGTTATTGAATGTTTTTTGTTTTTTGCTTTTCCCTTTTGAGACAGAATCTCAGTTCACTATGTATCCCTGGCCTGGAACTCACTATGCAAATCAGGCTCAACTTGAACTCACAGAAATCTGCACCGTCTCTGACTCCCAAGTGCTAGGATTAAAGGTGTGCAACATACCATTTTCTTAAGCCAATATAATTCCTATGCTTATATATAATAAGCTCGCATACCTTATCAAAGAGGCTTCTTTTTACAGTAGACAAAGTCCATTACAGAAATTCACAACTGGACTAAATGCATAGAACTATTGCCAGTGATGGTAGGGGTGCCCAGCTCCAATTAATATATCTGCACATTTCCAAAAGAAATCCAACACCCAAGGCTCAGGGAAAAATCACAGAAGGGGACAGAAAGAAATGTAAGAGCAGAGAATCAATCGGAATCAGAAAGTTGAGTACAAGATAGTGTCTTCTAGATGTGACAAGGAAGCTGCACCAGTGAAATCTCAGTGATGTGACTGCTTAATGACAATGTCAATTAACATGCAAATGTGGATGCCTGGAGTTTCACAAGGCTGCCTCCATGAAGAACTAAAGGCAAATCAGTAGCTGATGAAGGAGCATCATCTCTCTCCAGGAATAAGTCCCTTGATAGGTTATCCAATCCCAGGGGACCAGCCCTAAACACACCACACACACACACACCCCTTCACATCACACATAATGTGTAACACATTAAAAAAGACGTAATGACTTTGACAGAGTAGTGGACATAAGAGTTGGATCCGGGAGAGGGAAGGATGATTATAAACAATATTCATGTATGAAATTCTCAAAAAATGCAAATTAAAATATTACAAAGTTTAATTAGGGAGAATTAAACATACCAGTGGTAAATGTTTGGAAGAATAATTTCATGCAATTCAGAAGTTACCTATCAAACACACAGTGAAATTTTTTTGTGAATTACAGCATAGTGCTTTTAGTTAGAAATGTTTATTTTTTTATTTTTTTTTTTTACTTTTGTGACTTACTTTTGAATATTAAAAAAAAAAACATATTTAGGAAACTCTAGGACATAATTTTGTGTCTCCTGGTCTGAGAAAGGTTTTTATCAAACAGAATTATTTGAGTACCAAATATTATATAACAAAGAGCATAATACATCAATTACAAGGCTGTCGAGTATCAAAATCTACTTCATAAAAACACACCCCGTTTTCGTTAAATTTCTCTTTACATTCCAGGTAATGAAGTTGATGTTGAGAAATGTGTCAGTATAGTGCTGCCACCTGCTGTACAGCCCCTGTAAGCATCAGGTTTTTTTGTTTCTTTCCTTTCTCACACTTTTAAAAAATATTTTTATTTAAAGTTTTTCCCATACTCACCACCGCTCCCCTCCCCCTCTTCCTCCCAGTCCTCCCTCAGCCTCTCCGCACATCATTCCTACATCCGTTCCCCAGACAAGGCAAGGACTCCCAAGGTGAGTCAGTTCTCTCTGGCACATCTATCTAGTTGAGGAAGAATGAGTCTCTCCCCACCTGTCCCAATGCTGAGTAAGGAGTTCCTCTGTAGGGACTGGGCTCCAAGAAGCCAGTTCGTGCCCCAGGAATAAACTCTGGTTTGACTACAAGAGACTCCACAAACTGCCCATGCCGTTAGACTGTTATCTACATTCAGAGGGTTTAGTTCCTTTCCGTGAACCCTAATTGCCATTATACACTCTTTATCCAGCACCTGATGGAGGCAGAAGCAGAGATTCATAGCACCAGGTTGAGCTCCTGGTCCAGGTGAAGAGAGGGAAGAGAGATTATATGAGCAAAAGGATCAGGATTACGAGGAGACCGACAGAAATGGCTGACCCCTGCTATTGGGAGCCCACTGACTCTGAAAAGACACCACCGGTTTTCTTCAGTCTCTCTAGACTACTAACCAGAAAAAAAAATACTGTGATGAACAAAAACCTCCTGTCCTTGAAAAAAAAAAAAAAAACAACCCAATTTCTTAATCTCTTTGTGTCCATGGGACTCTGAAAATGTTTGCGTAAGATTGTTTTAAATTCAAGGAGTAAAACATAATGATTATCAAGATCTTTCTAATAACAAGGATGTGGTTGATTGAATATGTTTTAATGCGAAGATAAAATCTGGCACCAGTTTAAAATCCACTATAAATGTAAACAAGCATGTTAGTAACTGATGTTGAGGCTTCTTCTGAATGGAAGACGTTAATGCAATGAATCATGAGGTGATGATGACTTGGTGGTTTGTTGACCATACTTTCAATAAGACCAGCTAAACTGCAGCTAGAAGTTGGCAGAGAAATATGATCACTTTTTTTTTTTCTTCTAAATTCACAGGCCACATGCATTCTACCCATGAACCTGTGGGATCTGTAGACTCTAAGTTGGCCATCCATTATTTTTACTGACTATTTGACCATTCGATGTGAAAGAATAATTATCAAAATTTATACAAGTAAAGTTTCATAAAGACTGCGGCAATCCAGGAAAGCATCCTTTTGGAAAACCAAGCAGCTACTTTACACTCATAAAAGTTATCTTTAAATGCGATGTAATGACCACGATAGTGAATGTTTCTAATGTTTTGGTAATTATGCATTACTATATAGAGAAACATCAAATACTATTTATATTTATAATCAAATACTACCTGATTTCCTAATGGCCTAACTAAAATGTAGATTCTAATTCTAGATTTTAATTTGAATATATGGCTGCATTTCTGCTCTCCCTACTTTTCTTTCGTTTTTAATCCCTTACTACTTTCCTTTATCCCTTCATTTTTCTTTGTTGTTTCTCCTTCTTTCACATAATTTTATCTATCATTATATCTTTATTAAGAAACGAGTAAATGAGGCTACACATCGTGCCTCATCATCTCAGACAGTATGGCCCGAGACCCAATAGTCATACAGCTAAAGAACACAAGCTTCCAAGTACCTCAAATCAATGGCTCTCTCCAAGGGGACTAGATAGTAATTAAATCTTTATAATTTTGTGAACTTTACAAAAGTGAGAGGCCTTAGCCACAATCAACTAAGATCATTGTCTCTTTCATATCTCATTTTTTCTTATGCAGAGTTCCTGGCTATTATAGAGATTCATTGATGTTCTAGAGAGATGTAAGGGTGGAGATAATTCAGTTTGAGTTTGATAAAATATGTTTATATGGTTCATATTCATTTTTATACATCAAAGAGTTGCTTAACCTCATAATTACAAAATAATAAATAAAATTTTATCTAATTTTTCATTGTGTAGGTAATTTTTATATGCTTATATATAATTCTAAACCTAGTTTTGTGATTTTTGACCCCCTAGAAGACAATAGATAAATCCATGCAGATGTGAAAGTTAACATTTTATTGGTACATTTTCATCACAATAAAATTATTTAAGAAAAGATGTTTATCTAATTTTTTCTACTCTAGACACCACGATCTTGACAAATGTAGTCAGGATCCAATCCATTTAAGTATTTCTCCATATAAGTAGCTATGATGGTTAACTTATCAACTTGGCAGAATATAGAATCACCTAAGAGACAAGCCTTGCAGAAGACCTGTGAGAGATTATCTTGATCAAAGTGGTGGCTAGGTACATAGCTCTTAGCTACCACTCAGATATGAGAGCCAAAAGAGAGAAGTGTGTTTCAACAAAGCTAAAAGGGGTTGGAGTTCTGAAGAACATTTTGACATCTGACACAGAGTTTGCTCAGCTGGCCTTAGGTCTTGCTTAAGCCCAGTATTTCCTCACTATGTTCCCTTCCCTATATTTTATAGCAGTAATGTGCATTCTGTGCCATTATATGTTAGAAGTTGGGGATCTATTTTGATTTTGATTTTATTTACAGTTAAGAGATTGCATAAATCTCAGAAGAGACTTTGAACTTTGAAGACCCTGACATTCATCCTCGCAACTATGAACACCTGATTTTTGACAAAATAGCCAACTGTACAATAAAATGAAGAAAGCATCTTAAACAAATGATGCTGGCATAAAGAGATGCTAACATGTTGAATATTGCAAATAGATCCACCTCTATCACTTTACCCAAAACTGAAGTTCAATTAGAGCTAAGATGTCAACATAAATGCAGTTACACCAAAACTGATAAAAAGGGAAAGCAAGAAATAGGCTTGAATGCATTAGCACAGAAGACCACTTCCTAAATATAACAGCAGTAGCACAGACACCGAGAACAACAATTAATAAATTGGACCTTCTGAAACTGAGAAGCGTCTGTAAGGGAAAGGACATGATCTATAAGAAACATACAGCAGCCTACAGAATGGGCTGACAGAGGGCTAATCTCTAAAATATATAAAGAACTCAAGAAACTAGACAATGCCAAATAATACAATTAAAAAATGGAGTACAGATCTAAACCAAGAATTCTCAACAGAAGAATCTCAAACGATGGAAAGACAATTAAAAAATTGCTCAACATCCTTAGCCATCCAGGAGATGGAAATCAAAACAACTCTGAGATACAATCTTACATTTCTTAGAATGGCTAAGATAAAAAAACACTTATGACAGACAGCCAATGCTGGAGGAGATGTGAGTAAAGAAATCACTTCTCCATTGCTTGTGAAAGTGTAAACTTGTACAGCTACTTTGGAAATTAGTAGGGCAGTTTCTCAGAAAACTGGAAATCAATCTACCTCATGATCTAGCAACATCACTCATGTGGCATATACACAGATGATACACATTCATTTCACATAGACATTTGCCAACTATATGTATAACAGAATTATTCATAATAGACAGAACCTGGAAACAACCTAGATGCCCCTCATCCAAGAAATAGATTTTTTAAAATGTAGTACAATTGCACAAATGGATGGGATATTACAGAGCAGTAAAAAAAAAAAATTACATCTTGAAATTTTCAGGCAAATGGATGGAATTAAAAAAAAAAATCCTGAGTGAGGTAACCAGAAAGACAAACATTATATGTACTTGCTCATAAATAGATATTATACATAAATAAAAGGATAACCAGGCTACAATCCACAACCCCAGAGAAGCTAAGTAACAATGAGGACCCTAAGAGATATATCCATGAATCCCCCTGGTAAGGGGAAATAGATATCTCTTGAGAATTTAGGGAGCATAGACGGGTAAAGGAAGGTGGGAAGAGAACATGAAGAAATTTCCATTTTTACATGGAAGAGTTGGGTAAGGGACAGAGTGAAAGGGCAACAAAATAGATTCTTGTATATACAGATGTAATTTGAGGTTGGGGGAAACCTGGTGCTAGAGAAATTCCCAGGAATCCACAAGGATGACCCCAGATAAGACAAGTAATAGTGGAGAGGAGGGGGTGCCTGAACTGAACTGGCCTTCCCTTGTAATCAAATTGTTGACTACCATAATTATTATTATAGAGCCTTCATCCAGCAACTGATAAAAGCAGATTCAGAGAACCACAGATAAGCACTGAGTTGAGCTCCCAGTACAGTCAAAGAGAGGAATAAGGGATCATATGAGCAAACTCGTCAAGATCATGATGGGGAAACCCACATAGATAGCTGACGTGAACTACTTGGGAACTCACTGACTCTAGAATGACAGCTGAGAAGTCTGAATGGAACCAATGTGTGGCTTGGGAAGTCTGTGGGGCCTCTGGCAGTGGGAACAAGATTTATCACTAGTGAATAAACTGGCTTTTGGAGCCCATTCCCTATAGAAGGATACCTTGCTCAGCCTTGATGTAGGGAGGAAGGGCTTGGTCCTGCCTCAACTTGATGTGCCAGACTTTGCTGACTTCCCACGGGAGGCCTTATTTTCTGTGAGGAGTGGGTGGAGAATGTGGATAGAACATGGTGAGCAGATGAGAGAGAGGGAGAACTGTGGTTGGTATGCAAAATTAAAAAAAAAAAATAAAAACAAACCTTTAAGTAAAAACTGTAGAGACTATGATAGACCATCAAGACTTTTGAAGATGGACCAAATGCATTTTGCATTATGATATTGTTGCAAGCTTATTGAGGCCAAGCAATAGAATGTGGTAGTTTAAATGTAATTGCCCCAATTAGCTCATAAGGAGTGGCACTATTAAGAGATGTAGCTTTGTTGGAGTAGATATGACCTTGGTGAAGAAAGTGTGTCACTGTAGAGGCAGACTTTATGGTCTCATAAATTCTCAAGCCATGCCCATGTTTCAGTTCATTTCTGGCTGCCTTTGGATCAAGACATAGAACACACCTCTCTCTCTTGACCTATTTCCACTCGTTATCAGCATTCCTTGTCAGGTATCCCATGGCTCTAGCATCTCCAACATCTTTGGCTCTCCAAGGCAATCCAAGCTTCACTTTCATAGCTTCATGCAATGTTCTCTCTAGGCCTCTGTTCAGGGAAATCCCTGATACATACTTGGCCACGGCGCCTTTTCTTAGTTGCCTAATATTCCATAATCCCTTTTTTCTATCCTTACTCTTCTGTTTCTCTAGAACCACTCTGGTACCAAAAACATGTTCTAGTTAGGGTACTCTAGAGTCACAGAACTTAAGGAATGAATATATTTATTCATTCATTCACATATGGAAATTTGGGAGGATAACTTACAGGCTGCAGTCCAACAATGGCTAGCTGTGAATTGAAAGTCCAAGTATCTAGGAGATGTTCAGTCTCACAAGGCTAGGTATCTCAGTTGCTGTACATATGCTGGGATCCTGAAGAAGTAGACTCCAATGCTAGTGAAGAAACAGATGTGCTCACAAGGTGGGAGCAAGCAGGTGAAGAACAAATCGAACCTTCCTTCTTTCCTGTCCTTAGATAGATTTCCAGTAGAAGGTATGATGCAAGTCAAAGATGCGACTTCCCACCTCAAGATATGAATTAAAGGCATGCGTCTTTGCAAGATCAAGAGCGTTTGTCATCCAGCCTCAAGATTCAGTTCAAAGGCATGTTGTCTTCCTGCCTCAAGATCCAGATCACAAGTATGCCCTCCATTTCTGTATTGTAGTTCCTTCAAGATATAGTCAAACTGACAACCAAGAAGAGCCATCACAGCATCACAACTAGCTAGGACTATTGATTGCTTTCTTCTCTTGGCAGCTTAAATAGCACCTTCTGGTACTATGAAAGCTGAATATAAGCTGTAGGGAAACTTTCGGATTAAATCCAGTGCAGGCTGTGCACTATGTCTGAAGTATGCAGCGTTCTCAGCAATAGGGACTTACTTTCAATCTCTGAGAGAAACAACTGGGCAATAACAATATATTGTAATTTTTTTGGTAGTCTGCTGGATTCCTCTTACTAATGACTCAAATGGAGGTTTCACATGTTAGGTCTTTGTTCATAGATCACGTCTTTCATATACACACATCCATGCATGCATACACATCTAATTTTAGGTTAATATAAAATAATATGATTCCTTATGGATTTTCCAATCATGTTAAGTATTATTTGTCAACCTTGGCCCTCTCCTTAGTTATTAATCCCTCTCCCCATTTTTCCATTCCCCTCTTCATATCACGTCCACTTGCTACTCTACTCTTATACCCCTGCCACAGTGCTGTTTTATTTTCCTAGTTCCTTCAGTCACTCCAGGTTATATATTTGCATATGAAGATTTGAGGTTAGGAACCACAGATAAAGAAGAACACACAATGTTTGCCTTTCTGAGTCTGTATTACCTCACTGAATAAAAGTTTCATCCATTATAATTTCTAATTTCATCCATTTACCTATAAAAAGACACACCCTAACATGATGGATACAAAAACAGAAGCCATCCTTCTGCTGCATACAAGAAACACACCTCAACTTCAAAGACAGACACAGGTTCAGAGTATCAGAGTAAAGGGTTGGGAAAAGACTTTCCAATCAAATGGTCCTAAGAAACAAGCTGGTATAGTCACCCTAATATCCAACAAAATAGCCTTCAAATTAAAATCAATCAAAAGAGACCAGAATGGACATTACATATTCATTTCAGGAAAAATCCACCAAGATGAAGTCTCAGTCCTGAATATTTATGCCCCCAAAACAAGGGCACCTACATATATGAAAGAAACATTGCTAAAGCTTAAAACTCCCATCAAACACCACATACTAACAGTGGGAGACTTCAATACTCCACTTTCACTCTTAGATAGGTCAACCAGATAGAAATTCAACAGAGAAATAAGGGATCTAACAGATATTATGATATAATGTACTTACTTAATATACACAGAACCTTCCACCCAAACACAAAGGAATATCATATTTCTCAGCATCCCATGGAACTTTCTCTAAAACTGACCATATATTTGGTCATAAATCAATAGATACAAAAAAAAAAACATCTCCTTGCATCATATCAGACCATCATGGCCTAAAGTTACAACTCAACAACAACAAAAATCACAAAAAGCCTACAAATTCATGGAAACTGAACATTTGTCAATTGAACCACCTCTGGATCAAGGAAGAAATTTAAAAAGAAATCAAAGACTTCCTAGAATTTAATGAAAATGAAGTCACAACATACCCAAACTTATGGGACAAAATGAAAGCAGTGTTAAGAGGAAAACTCATAGCACTAGATGCCTAAATGATAAACCTAAAAAATCACACATAAGAGAAGAGACTTAACAGCATAGCTCAAAGCTTTAGAACATTTAGAAGCAAACTCACCTAGAAGGAGTAGAGGGCAAGAAATAATCAAATTTGGGATTGAAATAAATATAACAGAAGCAAAGAGAATAATACAAAAAATCAATTAATCAAAGAGTTGGTTCTTTGAGAAAGTCAACAAGATAGATAAACCCTTATCCAAATTAACCAAAGAGCAGAGAGAAAGTATCCAAATTAACAGAATCAAAAATGAAAGGGAGACATAACAACAGATATCCAGGAAATCTAGAGAATTATCAGGTCATAATTTGAAAATCTATACTCCACTAAAAGCTAAAAGAAATGGATAAATTTCTGGACAGGTACCACTTACCAAAATTAAATCAAGATCAGATTAAAGACCTAAACATACCTATAAGCTCGAAGGAAATTGAAGCTGTTATTAAAAGTCTCCCAAGTAAAAAAAAAAAAAAAAAAAAAAAAAAAAAAAAAAAAAAAAAAAAAAAAAAAAAAGCCTGGACCAGAGAGAGTCAGTGCAGAATTCTAGCAGACATTTAAAGAAAAACTAATACCTATACTCCTCAAACTGTTCCATAAAGTAGAAACTAAAGGAACACTGCCAAGCTCTTATGAGGCCACAATCACCCTGATTCTCAAGCCCCTCAAAGATGCAACAAAGAAAAGAATTACAGACCAATCTCCCTCATGAACATTGATGATACTCAATAAAAATACTCAATAAAATTCTGGCATACCAAATCCAACAACATATCAAAAAAATCATCCACCATAAATAAGTAGGCTTCATCCCAGAGATTCAGGGATGGTTCAACATACGAAAAACTGTGAATGTCATCCATCATATAAACAAATTGAAAGAAAAAAACCACATGATCATCTCCTTAGATAATAATAAAAAAAAAAAAGCCTGAGACAAAATCCAGCACTCCTCATGATAAAAGTCCTGAAGAGATAAGGAATGCAGGGAAAATACCTAAATATAATAAAGGCGATATACAGAAAGCAAAGAGCCAACATCAAACTAAATGGAGAAAAATTCAAGGCAATCCCACTAAAATCAGGATCAAGAAAAGGCTGTCCTCTTTCTCCTTATATGTTCAATATAGTTCCTGAAGTTTTAGCTAAGTCACTGAAGAAAGAAATTGAAGAGTGTATCAGAAAATCGAAAGATCTCCCATGGTCCTAGATAGGTAGGGTCAACATAGTAAAAATGGCAATTTTACCAAAAGCAATCTACAAATTCAATGCAATTTCCATCAAAATCCCAACACAATTTTTTTACAGACCTTTGAAGAACAATATTCAACTTCATATGAAATAACAAGAAATCAAGGATTGCCAAACAATCCTGCTCAAGAAATAATAATAATAATAATAATAATAATAATAATAATAATAATAATAATAACTTCAGGAGACTCAATAAAAGAACAGTCCCTGACTTCAAGTTATACTATAGAGCTATAGTAATAAAAACAGCCTGCTACTAGCATTAAAACAGACTTTTGGATCAATGAAATCAAATCAAAGACCCTGATATTAACCCACGCATGTATACACCTGTTTGACAAAGATGACAAAAATATTTAATGGAAAAAGATAGTATCTTCAACAACTGGTGTTGGCATAACTGGGTGGTACTATGCAGAAGAATGCAAATAGATCCATAACTAACTACCACCCTACAAAAAACTCAAATCTAAGTGGATCAAAGACCTCAACATAAACCCAGATACACTGAACTTTAAAGAAAAAAAAGGGAAATACACTCCACCTCATTGGCACAGGTGAACACTTCCTAAATATAACACCAGTAGCACAGACACTAAGAACAGCAATCAATAAATGGGACCTCCTGAAACTGAGAACCTTCTGTAAGGCAAAGGACATGATGAATAAGACAAAACGACAGCCTACAGAATGGTAAAAGATCTTCACCAACTCTACATGTGACAGAGGGATGATCTCTACAATATATAGATAACTCAAGAAACTAACCCAAATAATCCAATTTAAAAATGGGGTTCAGAACTACAAGGGGGATTTCAAGAGAAGAATTACAAATGGCTGAAAGGCACTTAAAAAATTGCTCAACATCTTTAGCCATCAGAGAAATGCAAATCAAAACAACTTTGAGATACAACCTTACACCTGTCAGAATGGCTAAGATCAAAACACAGATGACAGCCTATGCTGGAGAGGATGCGGAACAAGGGGAACACTCCTCCATTGCTGGTGGGAGTGTAAACTTGTACAGCCACTCTGGAATGTAGTATGGCAGTTTCTCAGAAAACTGGGAATCAATCTCCCCAAGGATCCAGCAATAACACTACTGGGTATATACCCAAAAGATGCACATTCGTACCCCAAAGACATTATCTCAACTATGTTCATAGCAGCATTACTCATAATAGCAAGAACCTGGAAACAGCCTAGATGTCCCTCAACTGAAGAATGGATTAACAAACTGTGCTACATATATACAATGGAGTACTACTCAGCAGGGAAAAAAAACATTCTAATTTTTTCAGGCAAATGGATAGATTTGGAGAATATCCTCCTGATCAAGGTAACACAATGCAAGAAAGATAAGCATGGGATGTACTCACTCATAAGTGGACTTTAGACAAAATATAAAGAATACCGAAGCTGCAAACCACAACTCCTGAACAGCTTGGGATCAGAAGGAACTTAAGAGAGACATCTAGAGATTCCCCTAGGAAGAGAAAAGAATATCTCGTTAGCAAATTGGGATTATAACAGGTTGCAACCAAGAAGAGGTGGGAACAAATCATGAGAGGAGTGGTTAAGTGAGAGGAACAATGAGGGAGAATAAAAAGAGAGATGGATATCTCGACAGAGGAAGCCAGTGTGAGGTTGGAAAGAGACTGGGTGCTAGGGAAACCTCCAAGAACTCACAGGATGTCCCTTGCTAGGTCTCCAACCAACCTCACCATCCTAGACAGCGCTTCCCCTATTAAGTGTCATCATAGAACCTACATCCAACAATGAATAGAGGTTGAGGCAGAGATCCATGACTGAGCACTGGGCTGAGCTCCTGGTCCAGCTGAGAGCAGGGGAAGATAGTCTGTATGAGCAAAGGGATGGGTATTATGAGGAAAAGTCCTACAAGGATGACTGGCTGGAGCTCTGGGGGGAGCTCACCCTGTCAAGAACAGCCACTGGGGAAAAGGAGCTAGGCCCTCCAAGAGTAGGCAATTGTTGATTGGCATGTGTAGTATGTGGAGTCTCAAAGTGTGGGATCAGACTGTGTTCCAGCACTTTGGGGCCCATTTCCTGCAGAAGAACGGCTAACCCAGTCTCGATATTGGGATGAGGAAATTAGACTTGCCTGGAGTAGATGTGCCATGCGGAGCTGACCCACCTTGGGCCTTTTGCCCTTTTGGGGTAGGATATGAGGGGAAAGGGAAGGGGGAGGAAGAGCCTGAAGGCTGACTGGGAGGGATTGGGAGGAGGGAAGGGACGGGGAATAGGGGGATACATAAATAAAAAAGACATTTTTTTTAAAAAGGGGGGGGGGGAACAAGGGTGGATGAGATTTTAAACAGAAGCGTACATTCAAATAAAGATGGCTTTGTGGAAATGAAAAGGTATAAAGAAAGTGGTCAAGAAATTCTTGAAAAGTTATAATGAAACCTAATGCTATGCATGCTGATTAAACTTTTTGAAATATATATTGAACAATTCAAGCCATCTCTTGGAGGATCTAATGTTAGCAAGAATACTTAAATAAAAAGAAATATTGGGGGTGAGGAGAAAATCCAAAGCAAAAAGCAGATCATATACGTCGAACACATAATAGCAGAGGATATATATTACCATTCTGAAACTCATTCTGAGATCATAGTGAGGAAATACTGGCTCAAAGCAAGACAGAAAACCAGCTGGGCAAACCCAAACTCTATATTGCCATGTCTGATGTCAATACTCTCTTCAGATCTCCAACTCTGTTCAGCTTTGTTAACTTCCACATACTTCTTTCTTTTTGGCTGGTTAGTCTCTGTTAGAAGCTTCCCTCAGCAGGTATCTCATGACTCTCGTGTATCTAATATCTTGCATTCTCAAAGGCAATCCAGGCTTCAACTTCACAACTTCATCAAATGGTCTATCTACTAAGCCTCCAATCAGGAACAACCCTGACATATATCCAGTCCTGGCAGCTTTCTTTAGGTACAAAGGCAAATTCCATAACCCATTTGTCTATCCTTAATTCTAAAGCCAGAACCACTAAAATTCTTCTCCTCTGTAACCTCTTGAGTGATCTCCCACAGTTAAAATGACTCTTAGCATCTCTGTCTTCTACACATTTTTTAACTAGTTTGGTCCATTAAGCAGTGCTTAGAGCATTCTACTGTTTCCATAACTCAAAGTACCAAAGTCTAAAATTCTCCAAGCAAAACCATGGTCAGACCTATCACAGTAACACCCAGTCCCTGATACTAACTTCTGTCTTAGTTAGGGTTTTTATTGCTGTGAAAAGACACCATGACCATGGCAACTCTAACAAAGAAAATGTTTAATTGGTGGAGTTGCTTGCTTACAGTTTCAGGGGTTCAGTTCATTATAATCATGATGGGGAACATGGCAGTGTGCAGACAGATGTGGTTATTGCTGGAGCTGAGAATGCTAACAGGTAGATGACTGAAACACTGGGAAGTATCCTGAGCATAGAAAATCTCAAAGCCCACAATAACACTCTTCCTCCAACGAGGCCATAGCCACTCCAACAAAGCCACACCTCCTTATAATAGTTCCACCCCTATGAGATTGGGATGAGGGAAAATTACATTCAAACTACCACACTAGCCAAGTGCTAAATACCTGCATTGAGGGTAAGAAGCTAATCGTAGCCAACATGAACTGCCCATTCATGTTGTGCTAATGTATACACCTTGACAGCATGCCAGCCCAACCTCAATATGTACCCCTGGGAGGAATATAAACAAGCAGTGGTCACCTAGTAGTTGTGAGAACAGAGTAGCTATATAGAATGTGAGATAGCAATAAGGGAAACCAGAAAGCTGACCAAGAAGACACCAAATAAGAGACCATGAAAAATACAAACCCTTAGTATATGTCCTACATTGCTAATAAGACTTTATTTACAAAACAATGAAATTATAGAGAATTTCAAGATGTTCTCAGAGCATAAGTCCTCAAGTAAGGGTTCTTGTAAGCAGGGTCCTTGTGCAGGCACCACCTACACTCAGAAGAGCTGGTCTTGATTGACAGATGTGGGCAGTGCAGGCTGCCTCCAAATTCAAGATATGGCATCTTGGACACAGTCCAAGTTTCTGACTTGTACACCTAAAAGTTGGTGTTAAATTTGGAAAGAATCTAATTCCTTTCATGTCTACTTCCTGTTATGAAGAACTGCTCTAAGTGACTACCACTTACTACTTCTTCCTCAGCCATCATCAGCTGCACTGGAATTAGAAGAAATAATTTTATTATCTTTGAAATAGTTTTCAGTTCTACTTAATAGTTTCAAGTTGTTTTTTTTTTTTTAAAAAAAGATAGCTTTTGTCTTATATTTGGAAAGATGTCTTAATATGAAGAAAAATAACACAGAGGGCTTTTCCTGATAGATTTTCACCCACATTGTTTAGAATTCTAGAGAAATACAGATGGGGCTGAAATGTACAGTAGTAATATCTTTGTCGAACATGTACAAAGTCCTAATTTTGACTCTTAACACTGAAAACCAGGTAAGCATCAGTATTATCCTGTTTCAGAAGATCCAGCAACACTAAACCTGAGGCTATTATATTCATGAGACAAGAAAGCATTTATTGTTACATGTGTGTTTATGTGTGTTTGTGTGCATGTGAGAGTTATTTTTACATGTGTGTTTATGTGTGTTTGTGTGCATGTGAGTTATTGTTACATGTGTGTTTATGTGTGTTTGTGTGCATGTGAGAGCATACAGACACACTCAACTTTCAGAAGTAGGTTCTCTCCTACCAATAAATCCCAGAGGTTGAACTCAATCCATCAGCCTTGGTGACATGGGCCTTTACCCACTGAGCATCTGGCAAGCAAAGGGGGGCTTTTTTTTTTTAATGGCTAGCTCTAGAATTATTTGATTACTGTTCTTATCAAGAAGAAGGAAGAGGAGGAGGAAGAGTAGGCAGAGAAAGAAAGAAGAGAGGAGGAAAGAAAGGAAGGGAGGGAGGGAGGGAGGGAGGGAGGGAGGGAGGGAGGAAGGAAGGAAGGAAGGAAGGAAGGAAGGAAGGAAGGAAGGAAGGAAGATGGAAAGAAAAAAAGAGAAAAGAATATCAATCCAGACTTGTCTAAACTACTGGAGTGAAGGGAGAAACACAGACCTTGCCTTCTTAAGCATTAACAAGTTAGTGAAAGTCGGTAACTCAGTGGTAGGTTACTTGCCTAGCATGTACGGTTTTCTGGCTAGTGGTGGTTTTGAAGACCCTGGAAAGTATTCAGGGGAGCAAAGTATTCCCTCTTTTTTATTTAAAAAAAAAGCGTGGAGAGGGGGGAACAAGCAGATGATCTTACTAGAAGCTAAACAAGGAGGGGACCACTATTGATGGGGCTGCACTGTTACTATTCCATGATGCCCCGCCTGTAATCTTTCTCACTGAGACTACAGAAATTCATCAGCCTCACCCTATGCACTTGACAAAGCTCATGCCTGAAACTAGACGAGCTATCAGAGAAAGGACAAAAACCAGAGGCCTCTTCCCTGGGCTAAACTCATAGAACACTTTTCCTGAGGTAGAGGAAGCTGGAAAACACTTAAGGGCCTAGATTATGTGATATTTGCCTCAAAATGACTTTCTGAATGTGGATCTGAATATTTATTTAAAAGACAATAAATCTAAAATGGGGAGTGGCCAGTTCAGCTCATTTTTTTTTTTAATTTTTGTTTTCCTGATAGCAGGAGTAGAAATAATTTATTGTGAACAGCTGAATTCATCTGTGAAATTAAAAAAAAAAAGCTAACATTTATGCCCATCAGACAAGTCAAGGAATGAGAATCATGTCGGGTCACCACGGGTAGAGAAAGAAGCCATGCATCATGCACACTGTAAAGATAAAGGGCAGAGCACAAGCACATTCAAAACTGGCAGCATACACGGGAGGATGGTGGTCCTATCCCAGGACCTTCTGTGAATGCAAAGTGGAAAACACAGTACAATTTTGCCCAGATTTCAAGGAACAGGTGTCTTCACAGAACTGTCAATCACTGTCAGACATGTAACATCTGGCAACAGGATGTGTTGTGCTGAGTGTCCCAGGGATGAGAAGGAAACTCTGGGTGACTGACATGACTATCACCACATAGGCAATATTCTGATCTATGGCCAGGCATCCCTACCTCCTCCTGGATCAGCTATCAAGTTCAGTCTCACCTCTCATCCTCTTTTTCCAGTAGATCATCTCCATACCTCACCTGACTTCCTTACCCATGTCTTTGCTACTGTATACTTTATCAAATAATTCAAATTTACAACAGTCTTGATTTTTAAATGCACATAAAAAATTCCCCAAACCTTTGGCAATATTACCTACAGCTTGACCCTGTGGTATAAAACAAAATATTATATGTAGTCTTAGTCTTGCTCATGGTTTTGGCAGAAAAATAAATGTCTTAGAAGTTCCTGAATGATAAAAGGTAATAACGGCATCTTTTGCTTTAGAGAACCACTCTTGGTGGCTCCTAGGTGGCTTCAAGATAGAGGATAGCCTTGAAAAAAACTACATCTATATTAGAAGCTAAAGTTCCAGAAAGGTTAGAGGGTCTGGAGATTGAGCTAGTATCCAATTGCTAGTAATTTAGTTGATTGTGCCTATCCAACAGAAAGACCATAAACCCATAAGCAATGAGGTTCAGGAGCTTGGGTTAAACCTAATAATGTGCTGGGAAGTGATGTACGTCAACTCCACAAAGACAAAGTATCTAGTTAGTAACCTTCTAGGTCTTGTCCTATGTGAATATTTCTACATTTGACTGTTTGTGTCCTTTATAATAAACTGAAGGTTAATATTCATGTTCAGGAATTCTGAGTCATTGTAACAAATTACTGAACCTTGGGAGAGGGGAGGGAATTCTAACCTGAGGACCTGATGCTTACAACTAGTGCTTGAAGTTAGGGCAACCTTGTGGGACTGAGCTCTTAAATCTGGGAAGTCAGATGCTAATTCTGAGAGTGTTAGAATTATGGGACAGATAACTGATATTATCAGAGTTGGAGATAAGATGCTGGTGTTGGAAAAGACATAACACTGTCAGATATCAGGAGGAGGTAAAAATCCCTCAGGCACCTATCAAATCAAACTTTATCATACTACTTCTAATTACACTTTATATCACCTTTCAGTCATATTTGTTACTATAACATGTCTTGAATTCATACACATAAACTATACCCACAAATCTCCCTGCCACAAATGCAGCTAAATTCTTTAAGAACAAGCTAAAAATTTACATGTGAGAAAGGCTTTTCAGGCCATCATTAGAATGTCTCGGTCACATACTTTTATTTTATAGAATACATATTAATTACAGTACCTTTATAGTTTCTTTGTGTTACAGTGACCTAGGAAAATACAAAAATCTCTCTTCAAAGTTTCAGAATAAATGGGGAAACATTCGACAAAATACTTAACCAGTAGTCTTCCAAACTGTCATGGCTATCTCAAAAAGGGAAAATAAGATGGGGTGACTATAGGCAGCCCCTAACCTGGATGAGCTTTCTATTCTAAAAAGAGGTTATTGGGTTAAAACAGGAAATCTAAAGTGTGAAAAAAACACAAGAAAACCCATTATGGAATGTAATATGAATAGTTTGGAACATATAAATAAGCGCAACAGAGCTTATGAACAATCTAGAAACTTCTTACCAGGTTTAAATCACATACAAAGAAAACCACTAAACAGCTGTATGTCATTAGATCTTCATCTTTTACGTTTAAAAGAAATAAAATGATATGCTTTTAAAGACCAATGCCCATTTTCTCTTCTAAATTAGTAAAACATCTGGATGTGTGCAATCCATTAATAGAAATATGAAATATGACAGCTGAAATCAGCCTTTTTAAAAAATTTAACTTTTGTATATTCAAATATGTAATATATTTGTGACTATAAACTTACTAGTTGAAGATATTTGTATCTGTCTTTCATTTTGAATGACAATACTTTCAGTTTTTAATGTCAATTAATTAATAATTTTTGGAGACAAGGACTAACCATGTAAATCTCTCTGGCCCAGAACTTTCTACATATGCTAGACTGACCTCAACTACAAAGAAACCTACCTGTGTCTGTCTCTTAAGTCCTGAGATTAAAAGATTTATCCACCAATCCCACCTTTATGCAGTTTTTAACTCATATTTCAGATAACTTAAAATTGTCACATATCAATATATTGCTATGATTGTGAGTAGTATCCCAATTACACAGCTACAAATATGTCTGAGTGTGAGGATATTGTTTTCCCCATGGTGAAAGTGCTTTTAAAATGTAGCATGCCAATTTATCACCTCTGATTTATGGTAGTGAATAACTGTCCATAAAAAATCTATACTCTTTATTTTTCTTAGAAAGTAATTTAAGTATTATATATGTTATTAGTAAAACTCCTCATTACTACACTGAGAAACTGTAAGCCTTCCACATTCAATTTTCCTCTTGCAACCTAAAAGGACATCCCAAATTAAATTATTTACCAGCTGTACTAAAATTAGAAATGATCATATCCCCCAGTAATTTAATTAATTGAGTGCTGATGGCTGATAATGTCATTACATAGTTGGTGTGAAAATAAAAATCCTCAGAGGTTCAGAGGTGTATGTTTAGCATTCTAGGGAAATCACACTCCAAAATGCAGTAGCTTTTCCAAATATGAC
Source organism: Phyllotis vaccarum (assembly GCA_033318265.1). Lineage (NCBI taxonomy): Eukaryota > Metazoa > Chordata > Mammalia > Rodentia > Cricetidae > Phyllotis > Phyllotis vaccarum. The sequence goes on along the minus strand of JARWLC010000014.1, from coordinate 86,253,523 downwards.
TGTACTAATCTGTATGTTGCTTGTTGAAGTATAAAACACTATGCCATACTCATTTCATTATATACTTAAAACACTCTTCATTTCTAGCCTTTGAAATTATACCATTCTAGTATATTCTTGAAAGCCATGTGTGGATATACCATAGGGTTCCCAAAACACTTTGAGTAGATTCCTACTGGGAAAGGGGGTTAGAAATACCCTTTAACCAGACCTAATCTTCCTTTCATTAGAGGTAAATAGAAATGATGTCCCTTGAGAGGCATAGACTTGGAAATTGAAAGAATTTTCTGCACATAAATGGATTTACAATGACATTTGTCTCCTTGAGTTATATAATAGTGGACACGGCTTTTACTTCAATTACATACACAGGGCATATTACTAAATACTGAAAGTGTTTCTTCCCGGTCTTTTCCTTGTTTCTGATTTTGGTTTTTGGTAAGAAAATCACACCCACGGCATTCTAACGCCCAGCTACATAACTAGCCTTTGCCTTTTGGAAACAAGGTTTTGCTATGAAGCCCAAGTTGGCCTTAAGAGTCTCCTGCCTTTGCTTCCTGTGCTGTAGGATTCCAGGTGTGTGCAACAATAGTATGTCTAACACCAAAAGATGATTTTAATAGCTTTGGCAGTGTGCCCCATAGATTCCTGAAGACTAAATGTCCTTGAGATGTAGAGGAATGGTTTTACCAAGGGCTAAAAACTGTCATCTTAGAAAGTTTAATAAAATCTCTACCACCTATACTTGAGTTTCCTTTGAAAGTAACTAATGATCACAAAGTAAGTGCTATTTTGCACTATACACAGAATTATGCCTAGGTACATGCCATGTTCTTCAGAGGATACAGTTCTAGAAAGGGGCTTCTAAAAGGAACCAGGTGTTACTCTGGTCACTGAGGTGATTAGGATCAAGTTCAACCCTCAGAGGGACAATATTAGTCACACTAGTCATGGCTAGTAGGTCACATTGCCCAACTTCTGTTCCCTTCCTGGACCTTGGTAACTCTGTACCTTAACTCTGTAGCTTTGGTCACATTACCTTCCTTCACTAGTCTTTAGGGAAAACATCTAGTTTCTCTGGTAATGTGGAATGTTTGGAGTGAAAGGATCATCTACAAGTCACTTTGAGTTGGGGGTGGCAGGTGTAAACACAGCACATGTAACCTAGTCCAGTTCAGTCCAGTCCAGGAGTCTCCAAACTCATCAGAAGTTTGTGCTGTTGCCGCAGGTGCTGCTTCATGTCTTGGTCCAGACCTGCTCTTTCACCCTCCCACTTGGACTTTCCATAAGCAGACTGTATTTCTGCTTATAGTACATGAGCTAACATCTGCCTTCTATCATATGAAAATAAAAAGATCTCTTCAGCCATTTTCCCAGACTGTAGCAAGGGGAGAGGCTTTGCCTTTTCTCAATGACTGGATGACCCCTATTGATTAACATTAGACCAAGGGGTCTGTGGAACACAACACCCCCCCCCAACACACACACCTATGCATATACCCCCGCCAGTATTCCCAGAGATGGACCTATGCCTGAAATCTCAACATAGGTCCTCAGACTCCTAAACAGTTACCACAGACTTGACTCATTTTCTAGGAAGAGCCTAGAAACAGATTGCTCAACAACCATTGAGTTCCTTAATGGCTGTTTGTCAATATCTAGAGCATGCCTATTTAAACTTCCACCATTTTATACCCAACAAAACTGAGATTTGAAAAGGCACAGAAAGTTGCTACTGTTACTACAGAAAGATCAGAGCAGCCAGCATTGGTGTTTCAAATCTGCTGGCCTCTAACAATCCTATTCCTGCTTGGAGTGTATACAGATAAGGCATGCAAGATGATCTTACATCATTAAGTGGCAAAGTTTGCTTTTAGAAATGTTTTATAATTACTTTAACTTAAATATTAAAAGGACAAATGGCACTAGGAACCTGTGATTTAGTAGATATGGATGGAAAGTGTGAACCTGGGAAATGGCTTTCTGAAAATATTAAAGTAACTAGTAGCTACAGCTCTCTTAAAGAGTGCTAAACCTCACTGGTTTCTAGTACTTGATGTGTGGCTCCAGGCTCAAGACTCATCTGTGCAGAATTTGCGAAACTATACAGTTTGAGGAAAATATGTTAATAAATGATATAAGAAGTATCAGTGGGAACACACCTTTAGTCCCAACACTCAAAAGTCAGAGGTAGGTGAATCTCTGAATTTGAGACCAGCCTGGTCATTAAAGAGATTTCTAGGAGAACCTAGAAATCCCTGTCTTGAAAAATAAAATAAAATAATAAGTAAAAATAAATAAAATAAAGGAAAAAAAGAAAAGTTTTAGAGGACTAGAGAGATAGAGAGGGCTCCATGGTTCAGAGCACTGACTGCTACTTCAGGGGATCGGGTTCAATTCATGGCACCCACAAGGCAGATCACAACTGTCTGTAGCTCCAGTTCAGGGGACCAGACACTCAAGGCAAAACACCAATGCATGTAAAATAAAAATAAATAGATTAAAAAAATATTTTAAAAAATTTAAAAAGAAATGTCAGAGGAGATTTAGAAGCTATCTGGGAAAGGTATTCTAGAACACAAAAGCCAGATTGAAAGACAGAATATTATCAATCACAGCCTCAGGAAAAAAAAAAATGTTAAATTCCTCTTGATCACAAGCAATCTTATTATGAATAGTCGGGCCTGTTAGAACCAGTCTCCTGTGGCACTTCTTTGGTTCTTGACACCAACCCTGCTACTGCAGCTGGATAAGGTGAAGTAAGTTAGCTGCTTCCTACAGCTCATGTACTCAAGGCATCGTATTGCTTCAGTGGATATGACAATATAAAGCGTTTTGGTTTTTGTTTTTCTAGAAACAAATCTAACATTTATTTGCAATGTCCTAACCATAGCCCAGAACAATTCCACTTTCACTTATTACAACTTAGGTGTCCTGCACACTCAACCAACAGACCCTGAATATGTAGGATTAATCCTTTAGGTTTTGTTCCAGTAATTATTATATTCAACTGAAACTACACATACTTTGTTCATCTTCCTGTAGGAGTTTCCTAATGCAGAAATATCATTTTGAGTTCTACACTGGATCTGTTCAGCCTACTGCTCAAACACACTCTCTGCAGTACGAGAGTATTAAAAGTTACACATTAACTTATTTAACTCTTACAAGCTCCGAGAAACAGATAATTTTCCTATTTTAAAGATATGAGAATAACTTGGCCATGGTATGTCGTACATCAACTTGGGGTCTTCACCAGTATTTCCCTCATGTTCGATTAAATGACACCTCACAGTTCTGATGCTGGTTTCACAATCTGTATATATGCTTGTGTTCCCTGGATTTCACAAAAAATACATCCCATGAAAAGAATGGTGTACTTTCTCAGCTTCATATCATTAGATACATGCCAATGAGTTCATAAAAAACTAACACTGTTTTTTTTTTAAGACTAAAGATGACAAGTTTAATAAAGCTTACTTTTTATGTCCTTCTAAACACATTCTTTAGGAAATTAAAGCTTATATTCTTGAGACAAGGCTGGTATAACTTCCACACAAATGGAGAACTTCTGTCAGGTGGAATAAAGCTGAAGTTCCATGCCCTTCTCTTGGAATATTTAACCCTATCTTTTCCTTCACTACACTCAGAAATGGCCAATCTCAATAGCTCACCGCCTAAATTTTGATAGAAAGTAATGCTCTATTCAAGGCTTTTCACTGCCATTATCCAGTTCACTGAAATCACAGCAAACGTTTTCAAACACAGAGTGCTGAACTCTGAAACATCCCACCAATGGAAATATAAACTCGTCCACCAATATATTTTACTTTGAAAACTGACATTCAGGAAAAAAAAATCACCAACATTTAATTTAAGTAAGATTTATTAAGAGCCTGCTTTGTACACAGCCCATCACTAGACATGGTGAAGTTCAGGCATACAACATATCCCAGCTTTGGCTACCTTGTGATCTAATTAGTATAACACAGTTTAGAAACAAAGAATTCCCTGTCATTGCTCATTCCGAGTCAACATTAAAAATGCTGTAATTTAAGGAATCCAAAGTGGTTTCTAATTCTAAAATCATTTGTAACATTTATTTGGCTTTAGATAAAACCACTGCATACAAGTCACAAGGATGGAAACACATGGCAAGAGGAGGGGGTGCTAAAGATGATTTTTATTTTGAATCCTCTGTTTTCTTCTTATAATGGTCCGAAGCCTCCGCAACACCAGCTTATCAGAGAGCAGCATATCATCTTGTTGTTCTAGATAATCCAGCAAATTTTCAGTCCATTCAAGTGCAGTTTTGTGGCTAATGTGCTTCTCTGGATTGAGTTCTGCTTTCCTCATCTTCATGGAAGGCTTTTGCTCAGCAGCCATAGCCTGGTCTCCAGCACCTACAATGTCAGCTAACACCTGACAATTTGAGTCACTACCTCGAGAGTCAAACCACTGCTCAATATTTTCAATGTCAACATGTTCACAATCTTCCGTATTCTGTAAAACAGTTGCTAAATTAGCAGCTAAAATGGCTCCTTCATCCATGCTCATACTTGAATTTTCTTCATTGCCAGGGAAAAGTTTTTTCCATGCTCTGGTTATGGTGTTTGATCTTATCATGTTCCAGGCTCTTGAGGCCTCATAAATTGCATCCAACACTGTCAGATTCTTCCAAAACAATTTTGGGTCGTTTCCTTCATCCATGTATTTCTGGATAAGTCCTGCTCGGTAATATCTTTTGACAGTGGTTAAAACTCCTTGGCTCATAGGTTGAATAAGGCTTGCTACATTTGGTGGCAAATATTTCACAATTATTCTGCCATCATCTGACCTCAACAAGTCTTCAGTTGGATGTGAGGAGGGAAAGTCTAAGAGCAGGACTGCTTTTTCTCCAAGTCCTTTGGACTTCAGATGCTTCTGCACCTGTGGCACAAAGCACTTCTCAAACCACTGCTTAAAAACTGACTGCTCGATCCATGCACTTTTTTGACTCAAGTAGGTGACAGGAAGGTTTGAAAGGTCAGCTCCTTTGAACGCACGGGGTCTTTTTGCTTTCCCCACAACACAAAGATTAAGTTTATGTAAACCTGTGGCATTTGCACAACACATAATAATGATTCTTTCTCTGCTTGACCTATACTCTGAAGTATTCTGGTCAGTGTCAAAAGCCAGTGTCCTTGATGGTAGGCATTTCCAGAACAGTCCAGTTTGATCAGCACCATAAATTTGTTCTGGGAGGAGATTTTCTCTTTCCACAAATTCTTGAAAGTTGCCACAAAATTCACTGGCAGCAGTTTCATCCCCTTTTAATTTCGTTCCTTTACCAGCAGCCTTTGGAATACCATGGCGCTGCTTAAACCTTGTCAGCCAGCCAGACGAGGCATTAAAATCACCTTCCATCCCCAATGCATCAAAAAAGAACTTGGCCTGTTTTGCACAGATAGTCCCAGACACTGGAATCCCATCTGTTTTCTGTTGATTAAACCACTCTATCATAACTCTATCAAGCTCCTCATATGTTGATGACTTCATAGATTTACGTTTGGACACTCCACTAGTAGGATCTGAATTGTTGGCATAATTTATAATTCTTTCTTTGTTTTTTTTAATGTCCCGCACTGTGGATTCACCAATTCCATACACGACAGAAAGTTTTTTAAAAGAGTTGCCTTCTTCAAGCTTCTTAATAATGTCAAGTTTGTCTTTAATTGTTAAGACCACACGCTTACGTTTTCCCAACATTTTAGTCTGATATTTTAGACAATTAACAACTTTGATCTGAACACAAGCTAGAAAATGTAGGCTTAAAAGCCGTCAGCTGTTCCCTAAGACTTATATGGTGTAACACTTTTCAAAGGAAGTCTGAGTCTCTTCACTTGCATTTTAGAAATTACTCAAGTTCCTATGCCAAAGGATAGCTCCAACTAACCCTATTTTTCCTCTTCCTCCTTGCTCTGTTCATAAATTGAGGCGTTACTGGAAGCTAGAAGTTGAAACTAACTATACTGCCCTAACAGTCTCATGGGGATCAGCTTTTGCCACTGATGCAGGATTTCTTTTTTTTTTCTTATGCCAATGTGCAAGAAAATAGTTTTACTCAGCCTTGCAAACTTAACAATCAGAAAGATGGAGGAGGGACAATCACTGCCTGACTGTCTTTGTCAGGTAGCCAAGTGTGTGAATGCGCTCTTCGAGGCAAGGACTCAGGCGAGTACCTAGGAAAATCATAGCGACAGATTTGAGCTGTGGGAGTGCAAGCAGACAGGCAAACAACTCAGGACTCTAAACCAACTGAAACTTATACCTAATGGATTTGGATAGTGAAAGGGAAACAGTGGACAAAAAGTGATGTCACATGATTCAAGAAAGGATAAAAAACTTCATTGGTGGGAATCAAGACCCAAGGCTGAGACTAGAGGGGTGGCAGGCTGGGCGAAGACCATACAGTAATCCCGGTGGACGATGATCTCCATGACCACAGAAGTTGCTGCTCGAGCCTCTGAAACCTACAGGAAAATATCAAACACGTTTTTCTTTTTCAGTATCAGTCCACGGTATTACTCATACCTACCCTGCAACTGTGTAGAGGACATCACTGCCTATCAACCTGACAGGTAATAGAAAAATAACGCTCGCAGGCACCACCCCGGAGCTGGAAGCCTACCTCCTGACACTACCAGGGCCTCTCCCCGCCCCGGCCAGCAAGCTCGGAGCCGGACGCTGGGTGAAAGTCGACGGCACGGGGTCACGGCCGCAGCCCTGCAGCGGGTGAGTGATCACCGGGCGCGCAGGACGCGGGAGAGCGGGGCACGGGCATCGCTCCGCCTGGCCAGCCAGAACACAGAGCCTGCAATGGAAGCCCCAGCGAAGGCGACCCCGCTGGCCGCTGCAAGCCGCTCGGCTGAGCCGGAAGGCAGGGGATTAGGAGCGCGCGCGCGCCCCCGAAGGAACGTGGTGTCGGCGAGGGGGCGGGGATGCGCGGGCGAGCGCGCGGCGGGGGCGGGGCCTCTGCGGGCAGGGGCGGGGCTCGGTCAATGCTCCGCCTCCGGACGCCCAGCTGCCGCCTCTGGCGGGTGACTTACTCTTCGGGCCAGCAGTGGGCGTCACAGGCTCGTTTGCGGCCGAGGCTTTCAAGGGCCGGAATTGCAATCGCTCTTTCTGCATTCGGGTAAAACCTGGGTCTCCGGAGTCCAGGGAGTGCATGACGTCTGTTTGCTGTCCTCTGCAGCTGCAGCGGCACCGAGCTGGCGGGCGTGGCAGAGGGCACAGAGGACCTAATGCTGGAGCAGTCAAGTAAGAACCAGCCCTGCCACTGCTGTCAAAAGGGAATAATCTCTCCCTCCCTCCCTCCCTCCCTTCCTCCCTCCCTCCCTCCCTCTCTCTCTAGCATAACACTTAAAAAAAAAAAAAAAAACTCCAAGAGGAAAATCAAACTGAGAATTCACTTTGCACTTTGCAGAGAAGGAATGTTGGTTCCAAGCCCTTTTCTGTCTCCCAAGTCCCATATCAACTGCCAGAGATGTCCTCAAAATCCCACTGGCTCACTCTGGTCTATTTATGCTGTCACTAAGGGGCTTTGGACAAGTCCTAGTTTTGCCTGAAAGCCTTTCCCACAATTCTCTCCCCTTCTAGCTTCAAACCGAGCAGTCCTAGTAGTTCTGAATGACCATTTCAAGTAAAGTACAACTTCACAGTAGTTTTACATCGCCTTAAACAGATTCATTTCTTTCTCCTCACTTCTAAGCAGCTTGAAACACTTGTACCTGTGCACCCTTAACAGATGCTGGCTGTCACGGCTGCCAACCTCCTGGAAATGAGGTTGTGCTTAGCCAAATGGAAGCTTTCCTGGTTTTCCCTTTTCCCCTCCTCTCCCAACCTGCTGGGGTCACTTTGTCCTTAAACAAACAAATAAACAAACAGATAAATAAATAATCGTGACTGTCGGCCTGCCCCACTTGAATTATTAGCTTTTTTTCTTTTATTTTTTTTATTTAAAAATATTTTTTTAAACATACCCACCACTGTTCCCACTTCCTCCCCTCTTTCCAATAATCCCCCAGTTTGCTTCTTCCCCTGCCATCCCTCCATCCATTCCTCTGAGAGGGTATGGACTCCAGGGTGAGTCAAAGCAGTCTGGCATATCTAATTGAGGTAGGAACTGGTCCCTTCCCCGGTATCAATGTTAAGCAAGCTATTCCTCTGTGGAGAATGGGCTCTAAGAAGCCGGTAAATTCTGGTCCCATTGCCAGAGGCCCCATAAACTGCCCATGACACTCAACTGTCATCCACATTCAGCAGGCAGGTTCCCCAGCTATCATCTCAGAGTCAGTGAGCTCCTAATAACTTGGGTTAACTGTCTGTGTGGATTTCCTCATCATGATCTTGACCCCTTTCCTTATACAATCTCTCTTCCCACTCTTCGACTAGGCTGAAAGCTCAACCCAGTGCTTAGCTATGGATCTCTGCATCTGCTTCTATCAGTTGCTGGATGACAATTCTATAATGACAATTAGGCTGATCATCAATTTGATTACGGGGAAAGGTCAGTTTAGGCACCCTCTCCACTATTGCTTGGACTCTTAGCTGGTGTCATTTTGGTTCTTGGGTATTTCCCTAGCACCAGGGTTCTCTCTAACCCCACAATAGCTCCCTCTATCAAGGTATCTATTTCATTGTTCTCCCTCTCTGTCCCTCCCCCCAACTCAACCTTCTAATTTCCTCATGTTCTCTTCCCACCTCCCCTTACCCCCTCCCCCCACCATGGTCCCAATTTATTCAGGAGATTTTCTCTATTTCCCCTTCCCAGGAGGAGTCCATAGATGTCTTTCTTAGGTTCCTTCCTCCTTGTTACCTAGCTGCTCAGTGTTGTAAATTGTAGCCTGGTTATCCTTTACTTTATGTCTGAAGTACACTTATGAGTGAGTACATACTCTGTCTTTCTGTCACTCAGTATGGTTTTTTTTTCTAGTTCCATCTATTTGCCTGCAAATTTCAGGATGTCATATTTTTCTGCTGAATAGTAATCCATTGTGTAAATATACCACAGTTTTAAAATCCATTTTTTAGTTGAGGGGCATCTAGGTTGTTTCTACATTCTGCCTATTATGAATAATACTTCTATGAATATAGTTGAGCATATGTCCTTGGGGTATAAATGTGCATTCTTTGAGTATTTGCCAAATATATATCACTATATTGCTGGATCATGAGGTAGATTGATTTCCAGTTTTCTGAGAAATACTGCAATACTGACTTCCAAAGTGGCTGTACAGGTTTACACTCCCACCAGCAATGGAGGAGTGTTCCACTTACTTCACATCCCCTCCAGCATAAGCTGTCATCTGTGTTTTTTTTATCTTAGCGAATCTGACAGGTATAAGATGGTATCTCAGAGTTGTTTTGATTTGCATTTCCCTGATGGCTAAAGATGTTGAGCAATTCTTTAGATGTCTTTCAGCCATTTGAGATTGTGTTGAGAATTTTCTTTTTAGCTCTGTATATCATTTTTAATTGAATTATATGGTTTTTTGAACTCTTGAGTTATTTAAATATTTTGAAAATCAATCCTGGTCAGATGTAGGGTTGGTGAAGATCTTTTCCCATTCTATAGGCTGTTGTTATGTCTTATTGATTATGTCTTTTAACTTACAGAAGCTTCTCAGTTTCAGAAGGTCCCATTTATTAATTATTGCAATCAGTGTCTGTGCTACTAGTGGTATATTTAGGAAGTGGTCTCCTGTACCATTGCGTTCAATAGTATTTTCCACTTTATTTTCTATCAACTTTAGTGTAACTGGGTTTATGTTGAGGTCTTTGATCCACTTTGATTTGACTTTTGCAAAGGGTGATAACCATGGATCTATTTGCATTCTCCTACATGCTACCATGTAGTTATGCCATTTGTTGAAGATAATATCTTTATTCCATTGGATATTTTTTGCCTCTTTGTCAAAAAATCAGATGTTCATAGGTGTGTGGATTAAGGTCCAGGTTTTTAATTTGAGTCCATTAATCCAAAAGTCTGCTTTTATGCCTATACCAAGCTGTTTTTATTACTGTAGCTCTATAGTAGAGCTTGAAGTCTGGGATAGTGATGCCTCCTAAAGTTCTCTTATTGAACAAGATTATTTTGGCAATCCTGAATTTCTTGTTGTTCCATACAAAGTTGAGTACTGTTCTTTGTAGGTCTGTAGAGAATTGTGTTGGGATTTCGATGGAGATTGCATTGAAGCTGTAGACTGCTTTTGGTAAGATTGCAATTTTTACTGTGTTGAGCCTGCCTATCCAGGAGCATGGAAGATCTTTCCATTTTCTGTTATCTTCTTCAGTGTATTTCTCCAGTGACTTAAAGTTCTTGTCATAGGTTTTTCACTTCTTTGTTTAGAGTTACCACATGATATTTGATGTTATTTGTAGCTACTGTGAAAGGTGATGTTTCTCTGAATTCTTAATCAGCATCTTTTTATCATTTGTGTAAAGAAGGGCTATTGATTTATTATATTTTTTAGTTAGTTTTGTTTTCTGCCCCATTGCTGTGTTTATCAGCTGTAGGAGTTCCCTGGTGCAATTTTTAGAATCACTTGTGTCTACTATCATATCATCTGCAAATAGCAAAAGTTTGACTTCTTCCTTTCCAGTTTGTATCCCTTGATCTCCTTTTGTTGTCTTACTGCTCTAGTTAGAACTTCAAGTACTGTATTGAACAGATATGAGGAGAGTGGACAGCATTGTCTTGTTTCTGATATTCAGTGGGATTTCTTTGAGTGTCTCTCCATTTATTTTGATGTTGGCTGCTGGCTTGCTGTATATTGCCTTTATTGTGTTTAGGCATATTCCTTGTTCTCAGCGAGACCTTTATCACAGAGGGGTGTTGGATGTTGTCAAAGACTTTTTCAGTATCTAGTGAGACGATCATGTGATTCTTTTCTTTCAGGTTGTTTATATGGTAGTTGACTGTGACAGATTTTCGTTTGTTCCATCCCTGCATCTCTGAGATGAAACCTACTTGATCATGATGTATGATTTTTTGATATGTTGCTGGATTTAGTTTGCCAGAATTTTATTGAGTATTTTCGCATCAATGTTCATGGGGCAGATTAGTCTGTAATTCTCTTTTTTTGTTATGTCTTTGTGTGGCTTGGGTATGATGGTGACTGTGTGACACTGTTCCTTCTGTTTCTATTGTGTGGAACAATTTGAGGAGTATTGGTATTAGTTCTTTGAAATTCTGGTAGAATTCTATTCTGAAATCCTCTGGCCCTGGGTTTTTTTTTTGGGGGGGGACTTTTAATAACTACTTATATTTCCTTAGGGCTATAGATCTATTCAAGTCATTTATCTTGTCTTGATTTTGGTAAGTGGTACCTATGGAGAAAGCTGTCCATTTCTTTTAGGTTTTCCAATTTTGTGGAGTACAGGTTTTTGAAATATGGTCTAATGACACTATTAACTTTCGCTGTGTCTGTTGTTATATCTCCCTTTTCATTTCTGATTTTGCTAATTTGAACATTCCCTCTCTCTGTGTCTTTTGGTTAGTTTAGATAAGGGTTTGTCTATCTTATTGACTTTCTCAAAGAACCAATTCTTTGTTTCACTGACTCTTTGTATAGTTCTCTTTGTTTCAATGTTATTGATTTTAGCCCCCAGTTTGATTGTTTCCTGCCTTCTATTCCTCCTTCTGGTTTAGTTTACTTCTTTGTCCCCCCAGAGTTTTCAGGTGTGCTGTTAAGTCGCTTGTCGGAGATTTCTCTAGATGTTTTATGTAGGCACTAATGCTGTGAACTTTCCTCTTAGTACTGCTTTCATTGTGTCCCATAAGTTTAGGTATGCTGTGGGTTTATTTTCATTGAATTCTAGGAACTCTGTAATTTCTTCCTTGACCAGAGTTGGTTCAGTTGAGAATTGTTCTGTTTACATGAGTTTGTAGGCTCTCTGTACTTTGTGTTGTTGTTTAATAATAATTTTAGCCTGCGGTGGTCTGATAGGAGACTAAGGATTATTTCCATTTTATGTATCTATTCATATTTGATTTGTGACCAAGTATGTGGTCAATTTTAGAGAAAGTTTGATGACTTACTGAAAAGAAGTTTTTTTTGTTTTGTTTTGTTTTGTTTTTTTTGCATTTGGGTGAAAAGTTTGGTCTATATCTAAGTCTATTTGATACATAACATGTTAGATCTCTTATTTCTGTGTTGTTTCTGTCTGGCAGGCCTGTCCATTGGTGTGAGTGGGGTGTTGAGGTCTCCCACTATTAATGTGTGGGTTTGATGTGTGGTTTAATGTTTGCTATGCTTCGTTTACATATGTGGGTGCCCTTGAATTTGAGGCATAAATGTTCAGGATTGAGATTTCATTTTGATAGATTTTTTTTTCTGAGATGCATATGTAATGACCCAGACCTGGATGCTGGCCTTGAGTATTTATTTTGATGGCTGTGCCCTGTGACTCAATTCTATTTAACAGACTTTTATCAACACTCTAAGGTGGTAGGGCATTGGAGAGGATAGGTTGTAGGTTGTGGACAACTTAAGAATATAAGGTCAGAAGACAGGTACCTAAGATATGTGATCCTATAATTGTGTATGTGCCATACATTTGTCTAGTCATGTAGAAGTCACAACATCAAGGGTCAAGTTTGGTGTCAGCTATGGATGATGTATGGGAATGGTGTCAATGTAGGTTCACATGTGTCAGGTAGTACCACTCTGGTATAGGTGTTGATAATGAGGCAGCAGCATGTATATGGGAAAGGTGTCTTTTATTCGGTTTTCTGTGAACCTAAATTTCTTGAAGAAACAACCTCATTCAACTTAGTGTGGTGCTAGATGCCTTTAGTTCTAGCTATTGGTGAAACAGAGACAGGAGTATAACGTGAGCCCTGTGGCTTGGGGACTAACTAAGCAACCTAGGGAGACATGTTTCTAACAAAGCAGCAATAAATCTATTTTTTCAGAGAGAAGTTATAAAAAGTGTTTGTCTGGCATGCACAAAGCCCTGGGTTCATCCCCAGTGCTATAATATGGGGTCTTATACTACATGACTTAAATCCTGTTTTGGGGATGTAGAAGCAGTAGGACCGGAAAGTCAAGGTCATCCCAGGCTGCATAGCAAGTATGAGGCTAGCCTGGACTACAAAAGACTATTTTAAAAAGAAGAAGAAAAAAAGAAAAGCAAAAAACAAACAAACAAACAACAACAAAAAAAACCCAGGCAAATAGTACACTCTTTTTCCGTAAGAACCTTGTTGGCCCCAAGAACTTTCTGGTTGTTAGATATCCTCTTTTGGGGTTATAGTTTCCCTCCATCTTGATATATTCTGCCTGTCTTCTCATTTCTCAAGTCTCAGATCTCTTTTCTTCCTCTACAAATGCTTTGGGAATCATTGGACTTTCTCTTACCTTATTATTAGAGTAATTGTGTTCTCCTCATCTTTTTTAAAATAGTCTTAAAATTAGTTCCAATTTATCTTGTAATCAAAAGACATGAGTTATGATTCATACCTGTAACCCCCAGTCAGAGAATAAGGAAATTCAGTGCAGGCTACTAGCAAGTTCCAAGCCAACCTGGAATGCACAGTGGGACCCCGTCTCAAACAAATAATATAGACATTTTGTTTACCATTAGTTTTTATTATTTTTCTCATAGATTTCATTTCTTAATCCTTTAAATGCTTTGTGAGATGGCTGTCACTTCTGTTGATGTATGAAACAAAGGCTAACTTAGTATGTAAAACTGTTAAATGTTGTGGACAGAGGGAAAGTTGAACCTACATCATTCTGGCTTTAAGGAGGGTGATCTGCCTCACTATCAAACTATCAAATGGAAATGCTCAACTCAGAGACACACACACAAAAAAAATGATACTGGCATTATTTGTTTCTGCACAATTAAACTTGTCCTTTATTAAACTATATTATTTAACATCAGCCAACAAAGTGGTTTTCTAGTCATGAGAACCGTTCTAGTCATGAACATTGTTCATTTAAAGTGAACGTTCTGAAAATACTCCAAGAGGCTGTTTTGTCCTCATGATCATGGACTTTTTGGGTGACCTGTGCAGATCTTGTTTGCTAAACCTGTAAATATGGGCAGACTACAGTCTAATGCTATAGACAGTCTTACTTCAATTTCAGTGTACTTTTATACAAGGATGTAACAAAAAAAAACACACAATGAACCAAAGAATGTTGTTCGAGTTCAGAAAATCATAATCAGAAAAACATGTATGTAAACTACTAAAGATGTAAATAAACATACTAAATATTAACAGAACAGCCCTTAACCAGAAATTTCTCAGGACAGAATAATGTAAACGCAATTGCCTGACATGTACTATAGATTATATTTGGGAAAGCATGAAAACCAGGCAGAAAGCCACATCTAGATGCAGGGCACAATGACCACATTGAGTTCTATAGCTGTCTTCTGACATCCAACGAAAGAGAACATGTCTTATAAACTAAATGTAAATGTTTGTCACAGGAGGCATGACATCACACCCAAGAACAATCCAAAGAACAAGATGCACTTGAGGTAAAGGCCCTCTGCCTCCCTACCCCAGCCTCTCTCACAGTTCCCCAAGAAACTGTTCACTGTGAGTCTTTTTTTTTTTTTTTTTTTAACCATGTTCTGACCACAATAAACTCTGATTCTCTTTCTTCTGAGCTAATATCTGTGCACCTGTTATCTGTCTTTTTCTTCACACATAATAGTTCTGTAATAGAATGAGATACCTATAGGAGAGTAAATTGTTAATTTTTTTCCAGTCTCTTTTGTTTTTGATTTAATTTGCTTTTCCTTTATCAGTTACCCTCATTGACTAGGATTTTTTTCCCTAGTCAATGATACTGAATTAATCAATTGAATAAGCATAAGATGAGATTACAAATTCTTTACCATGATGCAGTTTATCTGAGTATTAAACCCATTTAGTAGGCACATGGCATGTAATAATAGTTTAAAAATAACCACTCCCAGTTGAAAATCAGTGGGCTATACAGAAATCAGTTCCTGTTGTCTGCTTTCAGTTTAAGAACAATCAAGGGGGACTTTTCCAGCTGGGGCATGACTCAGCTTTCTTCTGGATAGTGTGTTTGTGTTTGTGGATAGACAGAGTATGAATATTTCTCATCAGTAAAATAAAATGTGGGGATATATTGTATATCTAATGAAGTTTGCCTGAAAATCAGAGGAAAGGCCTCTCACAGATTTACCCATGAAGGTCAGGGAGTGGTGGCCCATGCCTTTAATCCCAACATTCAGGATAAGAGGCAGAGATCTTTCTAGATCCCTGTGAATTAAAGGCCAAGCAAAGCCAGGAGGTGCTGGCACACATATTTAATCCTAGCACTAGGAAAGTTGAATGAGGAAGTGAGATAGCTGGGTGGAGAAAGAGGAGGCAGGAGGTCAGCCCTTGGGCTGTGACCCCTTTTCTTTTGGCTGAAAAGAGGCATTCAGTACAAGGAATCATGGACACAGGCCTGAGGAAGTAGCTGGGTAAGAAGTGGCTTGTTCCTTTGTCTCTCTGGTCTTTTACCTTCCCCCAATATCTGACTCCAGGTTTTACTATTAAAGATAAAGTAGAATTTATGCTACAATAAAAGCTTTCTCTTTGAAGTTTCTATCATTACTAAACTTACTTTACTTTGTAACATAAACAAAAGCCCCAAGTATTCAATTTTTATCATAGAAATATCCCTTTGAAAAGTAATGTTATTTCATTTGGGACTCTCTGGATTCAGGTGAAAAGATAGGTATCTCAGAGGAAGGACTGGATCTTTTAAAACGATGATAACATGACAATGGAAGAGGGAATTCTTTATTTTCAAAACACATTTTAATTAAATTTATCTTTATCTGATGAATAAAATTATAAAAATGAAGCTGTAAATGTGCTGTCATGTTATTTTCCAGTACATGCAATATATTGTATAATGTTTAGGTCAGCATAGATATACCCATCTTTCTAGACTTTCTCTTTTCAATGCTAGGGATCAAACCAGTGCCTTGTAAGCGTTAGGCAAGTGTTTTTCTAAAAGTGTCATGTCTTAGAATCAATTGTTAGCCAATTTTAACTTGATTTTTGTAATTGCTGAGTGATAGGGGCATAGTTTTATTAATTTTCATGTGGATACCATTTTTCTAGTGCCATTTTTGGAAAGTGTGATATGTAACACCTTAGTTACTCTGCTATTGCTATCAAGAGACACCATGGCAAAGAAAACTTATAAAATAAAACATTTATTGGGTCTCACAGGTCCAGAGGATTAGAATTCCATAACCCTTGTGTTGAATGGGAGCATGGCAGCCGACTGGCAACCAGGGTACTCAAGCAGGAGTTGAGAGCATACATCCTGATCCACAACCATGAGCAAGAGAAAGGGGTAGACACTAGTTGGGAAAAGTGTGGGCTTTTGCAACCTCAAATCCCACCCCCACTGATAAGCCTCCTTTGATAAGGCCCCACCTCCTAATCATTCTCAAACAGTCCCATCAAAAACGGTCCAATATATACATCTACAGGAACCTGTCTTGGTCACTGTTCTGTTGCCACAAAAAAATAAAAAAATAAAATAAAATAAAAGACTTACCATGGTTTTTGTTTGCTTTCTTTTTTTAAAATGCCTCCTTACAGTTTCAGAGGATTAGTGCATTATCATCATGGCAAGGAGCTTGGCAGCATGCAGACAGACATGGTGCTGGAGAAGTAGCTTCTGTGAATTCTACATGTGGATCTGCAGTCAGTAGGAGGAGTCTGAAACTGGGCTTGGCTTGAGCTTTTGAACCTCAAAGCATACACTCAGTGAGACACCTCCAGCAAGGCCACACTTTATAATCCTTCTCAAGTAGTGCCACTCCCTGGTGACTAAGCATTCAAATATGTGTGCCTGTGGGGCTGTTCCTGTTCAAAAAACGACAGAGAGGCCTGTCTTGGTTACTTTTCTATTGCCAGGAAGAGACACTATAAGCAAAGCTACTTTTATAAAAGGAAGCATTTTACTGGAGGCTGTTTTACAGTTTAAGAGGGTTAGTCTGTTATCATCATAATGGGAAGCAGACAAGCACCATACCACAGCAGTAACTGAAAACTTTACTTACTGTCTCTCAGGCAGAAGGCACAGAGGGGGGGACACTGGACCTTTGTGGACTTTGAAACCTCAGAGCCTACACCTAGAAACATACTTCCTCCAACAAGACCACATCTAATCCTTCTAATACTCACAATTCTACTCCAAGGTAATTTGTAAAAGAAAATGTTCATATTGGGATTTGCGATTCCAAAAGATTAGTGTTCCATAACCATCATGGTGGCAAGCATGGCACCAAGCAAGCAAGCATGTTGTTGGAGCAGTCTCTAAGAGCTAACAACCTGATTCACAAGCATGAGGCAGTATGGGAAGAGAACACGAGAAAGTGCCTATGGGGACCATTTTTATTCAAATGTCTACATTTCATTACCTGGCCTCCATAGGCCTGCAGCCGTATTGTGCAAAATACTTTTAGTTCAGCTTTAAAAGTTCCACAGTCTTTCAGTTTCAACACTGTTTCAAAGTCCAAAGTTCAAGTCTTTTCTGAGACTCAAGACAATCTCTTAACTGTAACCTCTCTAAAAGAAAAATGCAAAGGCAGATCGCATGCTTCCAACATACAATGGCACAGAATGAACATTACTATTCCCCATTCCAAAAGAGAGAGGAGGGAGCACAGTGAGGAAATACTAGACCTAAGAAAGACTGAAAACCAAAACTCGAAGCACTCCGTCTACATGTCTGATGTCAGAGCACTCTTCAGAACTCCAACTCTGCTCAAATTTGTTGACTACAACATATTTCTTTCGCTTGGACTGGTGGTTCCATGGTGACTAAGCGTTCAAATGTATGATGGGGGACATTGTCACAAGAATGTTAATTTCAGCATTACTCAAAAAGAAGGCACAAAAAACATCAGCGTGATCGTCCTACTAAAATGATGCTGAACCTAGACATAACAGCTTGTACATAAACTCTATGACCCTGCTTTTTCCTTCTATAGCTCACTAGATTTTCTAGTGAGCATTTGTTATTCCTAACTCTTTCTTTAATATCTAAACAGTCATATCTATACTGACATGTTTTTTATTTTATTATTTTTTAGATTTATTTATTTGTATTTTATGTGAATGCTTTGCCTGCATGTAGGCTCCTGTGTGCTCTGTCCCCACAGAGTTCAGAAGAGGGCATCAGATCTTAGGGCATAAAGTTACAGAGGGTTGAGAGTTACCATTTGGGTGCTGGGAATGGAACCTGTGCCCTTTGCAAGAACAAGCACCCTTAACCACTGATCTATCTCTTCAGTCCCTATATTTCTATTTTCAACTTTTTTCCTCATAGCATTTAGGCAATACTTATTTTTGTCCTAATATTTAGATAGAACTCAAGATTTTCAAAGAAAAGCCAAGATTTATCAAATACTGAATGTGTAAACAGTACAAATGTATGCTGTGAAGCTTACAGTGGATATCCCAGAAGAATAGCATATTGATTGCCCTGTCTTTCAAAGAGTTTGAAAGTTGAAGGTTACCAAACTAATAGAAATGGATCAGTGGGCTTAAAGGAGGAATATGTGCACATAGGGAAGTAGCCCAGGTCCTGAAGGCTAGGTTGCTGGCATTGGGGAGAGGGCACTGAAATGTCTTAGTTCCTCAAATAGAAATCAGAGTCAGACATTTCTGGTTAAATATAAGATAAAGCAAAATTTCTACAGTGGAAAACTATGTCCTGTTTTCTCCAGTTGCTGTGACAAACACCAAGTCCACAAGTAACTCTGGAAGGAAAGAGTTTATTTGGCTTAAAGGTCATAGTTCATCACTGAAGGAAGCCAAGACAGGAAATCAACCAAAGGCAGAAGCTAAATCAGAAGCCATAGAGGAATGTCTCTTATGGGCTTGCTTCTTTTGAATTTTCAACTACCTTCTTGTAGAGCCCAAGCCTCTAGTTCAGGAGTTGCAATGCCTACAGGGGGTGGGGGTGGGCTCTCCTACATCAATTATTAATTTAAAAAATACCTCAGAGATATGGCCACAGGCCAGTCTGATGGAGGCTATTTGTCAATTGAGTCTTTCTCCCTAACTATGTTTATTTTTGGGTCAAGTTGGGCAAAAATCTAAACAGCAATTATATATCTAGTTTTGTTTGTAGAATAAGAAATTCTCTATAACAAATTACCAAAACCTCAATGGTTAAAAACAACAGTCTTGGGTTATATTATAGTTTTGGAAGTTGGAGTTTCAATGAGCTTCCATGGAGCTAAAATAAAGTTCCTCCTGGATTCTTTTTGTTTTTTAATTCATACTACATTTCTATTTATTTCCCTTCTCCTTGTGACCTACCCAATAGCAAAAGGATTAGTCAAAGCACCATTGTAGTCATCATTAGTAGACATGGATACTAGGATAAGGTAATCTCCACTCCCAAATGGCAACGTGTTATTTTTGGATAAGTGGGCAATAGAGCTCCCTGGGGAATTGGAAGTACTGCTGTTTGATAAACACTCAAAGTTCCACCTTGGTAAATAAGAGAATACTTGCATTTGGTGTGTGTGTGGGGGGGGGGTACTTATTTCCCCTAGAGGTTTCCCAAGAGTTTAGTTTCTTATTTCGTGAGCATGCATAAAATGTACAACATGTACTTATTGCAATTCTAAATACTACAGCTAAGTGGGATACAGGGAATAGAATATTACTTAAAACTCTATGTAAGGGGTTTATGTACCTGTATTCTCCTGGTTTGATATTGCTACTGCCATCTTGAAGCAGAGCAGCTGCACACAACCCTCATGAGGTTAGGACTATTAACATTAACTCGGAGAAGGAAGGAGATTACTCACCAGGATCATGAGGCTTCATAAGATTGAAACTATTAATATTCCCTCAGTGATGGAGTGGGTAGCTCATAAGGTACACGGGCCTTATATATGGTTCTAGAAGTTTGAGAGCCTTTATGATATCCTGCTTTTTGTGAGGAAAGAAAGGTTAAACAATTGATTGGAGTATCTTCTTTTTTGGAAATGCACTGCCTATAAATGGTCTAGAGAACTTCCTGAACTTCATATATCCTAAACCCCTATAGGTAACTTGAATCAGTGCATTTATTTACCAAGATAGACATGGACATACTGTTGGTTCCTTCTTTGTGGGGCAAATAGATATTTATGTTTCCCCAGGAAAAGGTACAAAACAATATAGTTAGTTTACAGTACAAGTAATATTCTATTCCCTGTATCCCACTTAGCTGTAGTATTTAGAATTGCAATAAGTACATGTTGTACATTTTATGCATGCTCACAAAATAAGAAACTAAACTCTTGGGAAAGCTCTAGGGGAAATAAGTACCCCCCCACACACACACCAAATGCAAGTATTCTCTTATTTACCAAGGTGGAACTTTGGGTGTTTATCAAACAGCAGTACTTCCAATTCCCCAGGGAGCTCTATTGCCCACTTATCCAAAAATAACACGTTGCCATTTGGGAGTGGAGATTACCTTATCCTAGTATCCATGTCTACTAATGATGACTACAATGGTGCTTTGACTAATCCTTTTGCTATTGGGTAGGTCACAAGGAGAAGGGAAATAAATAGAAATGTAGTATGAATTAAAAAACAAAAAGAATCCAGGAGGAACTTTATTTTAGCTCCATGGAAGCTCATTGAAACTCCAACCTCCAAAACTATAATATAACCCAAGACTGTTGTTTTTAACCATTGAGGTTTTGGTAATTTGTTATAGAGAATTTCTTATTCTACAAACAAAACTAGATATGTAATTGCTGTTTAGATTTTTGCCAACTTGACCCAAAAATAAACGTAGTTAGGGAGAAAGACTCAATTGTACTAAGTTAGCCTGTGTTATCACTTTTCTCACTGCTGTGACAAAATACCCTATCAAAAGCATGTCATTGTAAGAAAGGCTTATTTTAGCTCATAGTTTGAGTGGGCAATCAGCTGGGGGAGTGATGTGGGAATGTCTTTCTGTATACTGTAAACATCAATCTTTAAATAAAGAGCTGTTTTGGCCCTTGGTGAGCACTGTAGAAGTAGGTGGGGAATCAGAATATGTAGGAAAAGAAGGGCTCAGTGAGCCAGGAGCCCAAAGAAGAAACATGTAAGGAACACAGGTGAGCCACGGGCCATGTGGCAGGACAGATTAGTGAGAATGGGTTGAGTTAAGATGAAAGAGCTAGCTAGCAATGTGCCTGAGCCATAGGCCAAACAGCATGAATTTAATATAAGTGTCTGACTCATTTTGGGGGAGCCTAAACTGTGGCAGGTGGCTAGGTAGGTGCTCTGGGACGGCAGGTCTGTGGGTTTGGACCTCTGGCAGCCTGGACAAAAAACGTTATTGTAACAGGGGAGGGCGTAGGAGGAATAGCAGCAAGAACATTAAGTCTGCTGTAAGGAAGCAGAGTTGATAAATGGGGGCCACTCAGCTCCTTTTCTCCTTTTCACCATCCCAGTTTGTGTTCCCCAGCCATGGGATGTTGGCTAAGTTTACAGTATAAGGTATGTATTTAAATGGAAAAGGCCTCTCTGGAAGTGACAGGTTACCCCCAAAGGGTCATGTTTCTACAGCATCAGAGGACACTTAAGAAATGGTGCTAATAGCTCCAACACTTCCTGTTGACAATTGGCTGACTGAACTCATACTCTTGGCCATCTGATCAGCAAGGATACACTGCAAAGAAAGCAGCTGAACTGGGCACTAAAAATAAATGCCCCAGCATTACAAAAAACAAAAACAAAAAACCCCCAAAAAACCCAAAAACCTTCAGGCAGTCAGATGTCATCTCTATCATGATTTTTCTAGAGTTTAAAAAGTTGCTTGCACTTCCAGTTTACTGAAGTAATAATATATCTTTCTATAGTCTTTGATATAGTTAAAAATTAGATAATTACAATTATAAATTTCCTTAATTTTAAAAAAAGATATAAAACTTTAGACTCACAGAGATAAGTAATAAAATATATTCTTTAATTTTTCTAAGTATAAATAAATGGAAAAATATAACTGTAGTTCCTGCTTGATAGCTATTTTGTTATATATAATTTTACTATGTTAAATTAAAAGCTTACTTTTTAATTAGGCAAAAAATTATATAAATGTCTATATATATTATAAATATTATAAAATAATTTAAAAAATTGTTTTGGCCTATGGCAGAGCAAGTTAAAAATAGGCAAAAAAAAATCCAAGCATAAGTACAAAAAAAAGATAAAGTCACAAAAGACATAATCCAGCCATGCACAAAATATAATAAAATTCAAATAAATCACATAACAAACCAATTAATGAAAATAAATTAAGATACAAGAACTAGCTAATGATAAGCCTGAGCCATAGGCCAAACAATGTACAATTAATTTAAACCTCTGTGTGATTCTGTGGGACTAAAGGTCTTTGGGTCCCAACTTTAAATTAAATGGGCCAAAAATTTCTTACAACAGAGATATTATTTGTACTTCTTACCCTGCTAACCTCTATGTTCAGAGACTCCAGCTTCTAGGCCCTTAAACTGTAGTATCCATTTTCATGGTAGAGGTCATATGTTTCAATGCAAAGAAGTTTCTATGTATTCATATCTTAAGATTCTTGTACACCAGATATTGACATAACTGTAACCAGGAAACATTTTTCAAAAGTGTACTGTACTTAAAAATGTCTAAAGTAAATTTCCCAGTGTCAAATTCTAGGGGTTTTGACCAACCCAGATCAGTAGTGTTGAACCAGATTTCCTCTATCCTCTTACAGATCATTTCTCTGCTCACAGTACGTTTCTGCAGGGATTCCACACACTTCACCAGCTAAACTTAGATGAACAGTGAAGGAGACTTTCCTCCTCTGTGTGCACATGTGCACACAGTGGGAGCTTTCTTCCAGACCCTGGACACTAGAATAGGTACAAACCACACCCAAACACCTGTTTTCACAGAGATCCTTTATCAAGCAGGGAAGGAAAGTTAAAATGGCTGCTTTCTGACTCAGGCAGAGGAACATCGGGCCCTAGAGATGACATTCCTGAAGAGGAAAATGGGAGATGTGTGTTAGAATGGGCTAGCATGTGTTGGTAGAGGAGACAGAGGACCATGGAGAATGGGAAGGAGGCTAAGGTATCTGTCCTGGAGTGTTATGATTAATTCATGTGAGTCTGTTAAGTAGGTAATAAAAATTTATTAGGATATAGATTGGGGAAATACACTCAGGAGAAACAGAACCAAATGAACAGCAGAAGTTGTCCTCTGTTCTGCCTGGGAGCAAATGCATGTGGCCATCAGGTGTCCAAACACATCAAAGAAGGGAAGTGTAACCGCTGTCTCATTATTTTATTAATTTAAAAGGTTGTTTTTGTATTTTCGTATTTTTATGTACCAACCACAATTTCTCTTCTCTCCCCTCCTCGCACTCACCGTCCAACTTCCTTCCATCCTACCAACCACTCACTCCTCCAAGAGGATAAGGCCTCCCATGGGGTGTCAACAAAGTCTGGGATATCAGGTTGAGGCAGGAACCTCCTCCCTCCCCCTATCAAGGCTAAGCAAGGTATCCCTCTATAGGGAATGGGCTCCAGAAATCTGGTTCATGCACTATGGATAAATCCTGTTCCCACTACCAGAGACCCCAAAAACTGCTCAAGCCACACAGCTGTCATCTTCTTTCAGAGGACCTAGTTCAGTCCCATGCAGGTTCCCCAGCTATCAGTCCAGAGTCACTGAGCTCCCAATAGCTTGGGCCAGCTGTCTCTGTGGGTTTCCCCATCATTATCGTGACCCCCTTTGATCATAATCCCTTCTCCCACTCTTCCACTGGACTCTAGGACCTTTTCCCAAAGTTTAGCTGTGGGTCTCTACACTTGCTTCCATCATTTGCTGGATCTTGTCTTTTAAGGGGTCACATGTGTAGGCAAAGACGCACCACCTCTTCTGTGCCAGGTAGCCCAAGGTCATGGGCAGAGTAAATACATCTATACTGGAGGAACAAAGGACTCCCTTTGGATAAAGAGAAGACAAATAGGCAAATGGCAGTTTATAAGTTTAAAAGGGGAAACTCCATGTTAGGGTGAGGTGCTTAATTTTAATTGAGCACGTTAATTAATGAGGCAAAGATTTCTTTTGATTTCTGGGTTTTAATACTTTGATAGCAGAACCTTGGTAGTCAGCCTCAGGAGGAGGAAACAGCCAAGTAAGGGAGTAGACCTTGATGGCTAACTTTAGGAATATAAAGGACTTTAGCAAGCAGGAACTGGGAAGAAGAGCAAGGGCTGCCAGATCCACATGCTCAAGAGTACTAGCATCCCTATGAACAGAGTGTTATAAATGGGAGTGTGCTTGCTTGAAGACTGTTTAAAACTGAGCTGCACCATCAGGCTTCACTGTGCTCATTTGTTTGTTGGTTTGGAGGTTTTAATTTTGTTTTGTTTTCTGAGACAGTTTCACTACTAGCCTTGAAATATAGACAAGGCTGGCTTTGAACTCACAGAGATCCTCCTACCTCTGTGAAGTGTGTCTCTACGTACAGCACTATGACTGTTTCTAAAGCAGTGATTCTTGAAAGTGTCTCTGTGAATTAGACTAATGATTTAAAAGCAGTAAAATCATCCTTTACTACTGTTTACATTAGTGCTGTAAGTAGGCTCTGCTTCATTGTTTAAGCTGATAATTTCTTTTAAGTATTATCTCTAATTAGATTACTAATTAAGAACAGTCAGCTCTCCTCTCCTCACTGTGATTACAAGCAAATATGCAGTATAGTTCGATTTTGGTTGTTTTATGTATAAAAAAAAGTCTTTTTTCATATATCCCCCTCCCTTCCCTCCTCCCAATCCCTCCAACTCAGCTTCCAGCCTCTCCCCTCCCCATCTTTCCTTACCCTTTCCCCAAAGAGCAAGAAATCCCAAGGTGGGTCAGCTCAGCATGGCACATCCACTCCAGGCAAGTCCGATTTCCTCATCCCAATATCAAGACTGGGTTAGGTGTTCCTCTACAGGGAATGGGTTCCAAGTTTCCAGCTCATGCACAGGAATGCAGTCTGATCCCAGCCCTTGGGGCTATACATACTGCCCATGCCTTGGAGGGCCTAGCTCCTTTTCCTGATTGTTCCCCAGAGGCTGTTCTTTCCAGCCAGCATCTCTGTGAGAACTTTCCTCATAATCCCTATCCCCCTGCTCATGCAGACTCTCCTGCCCTGCTCTCAGCTGAACCAAGAGCCCAGCCCAGTGCTCATCCATGGATCTCTGCATCCATTTCTATTCTTGTTGGATGTGTCATCTTCTGTGATGACACTTAGGGTGGTTATTCATTTGATTATAGGAGAAGTCCTGTTTAGGCACCCCCTCTGCTGTTGGTTAGAGACCTATCCAGGAACATCCTGTGAGTTCTTAGAGGCTTCCCTAGCACCTGGACTCTTTCCAACCCCACACTGGATTCCTCTATCAAGATATCCATCTCTCTTTTTCTCCCTCTTTGTTGCTCCTCTCACTCAACCATCTCTTCTCTCATGATTTGTTCCCACTTCTTGGCTGCAAACCATTATGATCCCAATTTGCTAAGGAGATATTCTTTATTTTCTCTTTCTAGGGGAATCCCTAGAAGTCTCTTAAGTTCCTTCTGATTCCAAACTGTTCAGGGGTTGTGGTTTGTAGCTTGGATATTCTTTGCTTTTTGTCTAAAGTCCACTTATGAGTGAGTACATCCCATGCCTATCTTTCTGGGTTTGTGACACCTTGCTCAGGAGGATATTCATCAAATCCATCCACTTGTCTGCAATTTTTAGGATGTCTTTTTTTTAACTGCTGAGTAGTATTCCATTATATAGATGTAGCACAGTTTGTTAATCTATTCTTCAGTTGAGGGGCATCTAGGTTATTTCCAGGTTCTTGTTATTACAAATAATGCTTCTATGAACATAGTTGAGCTAATGCTTTTGGGGTTCAAATGGGCATTCGTTGGATATATGCCCAGGTGTGATATTGCTGGATCTTTGCAGAGATTGATTCCAAATTTTCTGAGGAACTGCCATACTTGAATTTTAGAGTGGCTGTACAAGTTTACACTCCCACCCACAATGGAGAAGTATTCGCCTTGGGCTGTATTCCCTCCAGCATAGGCTGTCATCTGTATTTTTGATCATAGTGTGAAAATAGAAAAATCCTGTAACTCTCTCCCCCTCAACCCCTTCCTGAGGACCCTGAAACTAGCCAAGGTTGAGATGGCTGTTTCTCGGAAAAGCTTTGTTCACAGGATGTACTTCCCCCATTGCCTGGCTGAGAGTGCATTCCTAACAACCTGGTGAGACCACATTCCTCATTCCTGATGTAGCAACCTGGGTGGGGTCACCCAGGAAAGTCCTACCATGAAAACTGTTAACCAAAGCAGGCAAGAACTTTCTGAAGCTTGCACAATGTGCCCATCATGACCATTGCTCCAGGAAATGAATGTCTTCAGGTGGTCCTACTGTTTCATAGGAAATATGTTTGCCTGTCTGCCTGCATGCCTGCATTCCTAAACTCTGTCCTAAGATGACCTTTGGCCCCACCCTGTTATCGTTCTGAGCCTGCCCATTACCTCCCCCATACCTCCCCACCCACCCAGAGTACGGTATAAGAATTCAACCCCGAAAATATTCGGGGCTCTAGGCTTTTCTACAGTGCCTCGAACCCACACATGTGTGTACCGGTATTCATGTTCATTAAACTCTCTTTTTCTTTAAAGTTAACAGTGGTCATTAGCCATGGTGTTGGGGTGTCTTGGGGTGCTCTAGGGGCACCCGCCTATTACAATAGCCATTCTGACAGGTGTAAGTGATAAATCAAAGTTGTTTTGATTTCCATTTCTCTGATGGCTAAAGATGTTGAACAATTTATTAAGTGCCTTTCAGCCATTTGTATTTCTTCTGTTGAGAATTTCCTTTTTAACTCTCAACCTCGTTTTAAAAATTTATTTAGATTTTGAGGCTCTAGTTTCTTGAGTTCTCTATATATTTTAGAGATCAGCCCTCTGTCAGATGGAGGGTTGGTGAAGACCTTATCCAATTCTGTTGTTTTACTGTTGTTTTGCCTTATTGACTGTGTCCGTTGCCTTACAGAAGCTTCTCAGTTTCAGGAGGTCCCACTTATTGATTGTTGTTCTTAGTGTCTGTGCTACTGGTATTATATTTTGGAAGTGGTTACCTGTGCCAATGCATTGGAGAGTATTTCCCACTTTCTTTTCTATCTAGTTCAATGTAGCTGGGTATATGTTGAGGTCTTCGATCCATTTGGATTTGGGTTTTGTACAGGGCAATAGGTTTGGATCTATTTGTAGTTATCTACATACTACCAACCAGTTATGCCAAGATCCTTTGTTGAAGATATTATCTTTCTTCAATTGAATATTTTTGGACTCTCTGTCAAAATCCAGGTTGAAGAGGACGGCCTGCAGACCCCAGGATGTAGCTATGTTTAGTGTCCTGTGGTGGTTACTGGATCTATTTCCATTATCAGAACAATGCCCAAGCAGGTGCTGCAATTTAGGAATCAGGAAGTTAACAGAGGACAAAGAAGCTGGCAAAAGCCAGGTGCTGCTTGTGAGCTGCAGGGGTTACTCGAGGTGAACAAGGCAACCCCGAGTATAAAAGGTTTTCCCTGAGCTCCAATAAACAGCATTCTTCTTTCAAGAGTGACTTTCCAGTGTCTGTCTTTCAATCTGTAGATCTTTGCTCAGTGAAGCTCAATCAGATGACCTGGCATTACACCAGGTGTGTGTGGGTTAATGTCAGAGTATTCAATTCAAATCCATTGATCCACAAGTGTGTTTTTATGCCAGTACTAGGCTGTTTTTATTACTGTAGTGCTATAGTATAGCTCAAAGTCAGGGATGGTAATTCCTCCTGAAGTTATTTTATTGAGCAGGATTGTTTTGGCAATCCTTAGTTTCCTATTATTTCATATGAAGTGTTGAATTGTTCTTTCAAAGTCTGTAAAAAAAAATTGTGTTGGAATAATAATGGGAATTGCATTGAATCTTTAAATTGCTTTTAGTAAAATTTTTACTATGTTGATCCTACCTATCAAGGAGCATGGGAGATCTTTCCATTTTCTGATATCCTCTTCAATTTCTTTCTTTAGTAACTTAAAGTTTTTGTCAAACAAGTCTGCTACTTCTTTCATTAGAGTTATGCCAAAATATTTAATGCTATTTGCAGCTATTATAATGAGTGATGTTTCTCTTATTTCTATTTGAGCCCTTTTAACCTTAGTGTATAGGAGGGCTATTGATGTTTTTTGAATTAATCTTGTACTCTGATACCTTGCTGAAGGTGTTTATCAGCTGTAGGCATTTACTGGTAGAATTTTGGAGGTCATTTATGTATATGATCATATCATCTACAAATAGAGATAGTTTGACTTCTTCCTTTCCAATTTGTATCCCTTTAATCTCCTTTTGTTCTCTTGTTGCTTTAGCTAAAACAATGAGAACTATATTGAATAGATAAGGAGAGAGAGGACAGCCTTGGCTTACTCCTGATTGTAGTGAAAGACTTGTGAGAAAGTTTGTTCAACAGGGACTTCCCACCCGCCCCACCCTCTGTGCCCTGAAAGAGCCATTCTAGGACCCTGCCTGTGCAAACAAGATACCATGAGGACCAACTGCACTTCCCTATCCTGCCTGCAAACAAGATACCATGAGAACCGACTGCACTTCCCTATCTCATGACTTCGGCACACCCCTTCCCCTTTTGAAAGAGCTGTATAAAAGTTAAGCTCGAGGTGCTATTGGAGCCCACACGCGTATGAAATAAAGATCTTTGCTTTTTGAACCCAGGTTCTGACATTGTCCATCCATTTGTTGTTCACGTTCAGCCTTAACAGTAGTGGGATTGCTTTGAGTGTTTCTCCATTAAGTTTGATGTTGGCTGTATATCACTTTTATTATATTTAGGTATTTTCCTTGTATTCCTGATCTCTCCAGGACTTTTATTATGAAGAAGTGTTGGATTTTGTCAAAGGTTTTTCCAGCATCTAAGGAGATAATCATGTGTTTATTTTCCTTTCAGTTTGTGTTTATGATGGATGACATTCACAGGTTTTCATGTTGAACCATCCCTGAATCTAGGATCCAGGATGAAGCCTACTTGATCATAGTGGATGATTTTTTTTTTTTTTTTGATATATTGCTGGATTCGGTTTGCCAGAATTTTATTGAGTATTTTTGCGTCGATGTTCATAAGGGAGATTGGTTTGTAATTCTCTTTCTTTGTTGTGTCTTTGAGTGGCTTGGTAATCTGTGTAGAGGTCAGCCTGCAGCCCCCAGGGCTTAGCACTGTTTAGTGGCCTGCAGATAGCAACCAATTGATCCATTTCCATTACCAGGAACTATGTCCAAGTAAGTGCTGTGATTCAGGAATGAGGAAGTTAGCAGAGGAAAAGGAGCTGGCTAAGGTCAGGTGATGCCTGTGAACTGCACTGGTAGCTCAAGGTCAAAAGGCAACCCCCAGAATATAAGGCTTTCCCTGAGCTTCAATAAATGGCATTCTTATTTCAAGAATGACCCTGAGTGTGTTTATTTTTCAATCTGTAGACCTTTGCTAGGTGAATCTTACTCTGTGACATTGGAGGATTCTGGCCTCATAAAAAGAGTTTGGCAATGTTCCTTCAGTTTCTACTGTATGAAATAGTTTGAAGAGTATTGATATTAGTTCTTATTTGAATGTCTGGTAGAATTCTGCACTGAAACCATCCAGTCCTAGGCTTTTTTTTTTTTTTTTTTTTTTTAAACTTGGGAAACTTTTAATAAAAGCTTCAATTTCCTTTGGGCTTATAGGTCTTTTTAGGTCATGTATCTGATCTTGATTTAATTTTTGTAAGTGGTACCTGTCTAGAAAGCTTTCTATTTCATTTAGGTTTATCATTTTAGTGGAATATAGATTTTCAAAGTATGACCTGATTATTCTCTGGATTTCCTGGGTGTCTGTTGTTCTGTCCTCCTTTCATTTCTGATTCTGTTAATTTGGATACTCTCTGCTTTTTGGTTAGTTTTGATAAGTGTTTATCTATATTGTTGACTTTCTCAAAGAACCAAATCTTTGATTCATTGGTGAGGAACCAAAAGTTCCTCCATCTTAGAGTTAGCAGCCATGTTAGCAAATAGGTCAAGGATAGCTGCCGCGTCCGGTTTCTTAGGGCCAAGTCTTGTCCAGGCGAGGGGCGTCAAGGTTAAATAATCTGCACTCAGGAGTCGTTTAGGTTCCATCATTCAGGATCACAATGAGAGACCCGAGCTTTATTCAGTACATCTTATATCTTAGACCTGTTTCTCCCCCTGCCATGCTTCTCTCCTGCCATGCATCTCGCCTAGCCTTTTTCCCTCTGGCTTCCCGCCATGTTGGATTCCTTCTGCCCCTGCTCACACTGACTCTACTAACTCTACCACATGCTTGTCTCTTGCTTCTGCCTTGTGTCTCTCCTTGTGTCTCTACTTCCTTCTTAACTCTCTCACACCCTGCCCCCTCATCCGGGCACACCCAAGGTCTTGGAAGATCCCAAGAGACTAGCACTCAGCAGGTGGCAGCGATAAGGAGATTTGTAGGGCAAGAAAGCATGTTTTTCCTTTTTCCCCCTATTAACATAAGGTTTTAGTCCTTTGGGGAAGAGGATGGGCCATAAGGCCCAGAATGGCACTATTCGGGAGACAACAGATAGCTCAGGCTAAATCTCCCTTCAGTTCCAAGAAACTTGCAAAAAGATGTTATTCAAAAGGATATCTGGGCCAGGGTACTAGCCTAACTGCAGAATGTTCCAATCCCGCCCTGGGACCAGTCAATAGAAACCCAATCCTGACCTATCCTGAGAAGAGGCCAAGTTAACTCTGGTTTAATTTTTACCCTAATTCCTGGCTTTTGCCTGTAAAAGATAAATGTACTCTCAACTCAGAAACTCCTCCTGACCTTGTACCAATTGTGTGGAAGAGCTCCCTGCCTGGCTTGTATTGTGTACTCAATTAACCTTGTGTTTGTATTTCTGATTCCTCAGACTCCATGATCTCTCTGGGGGGTCATTCTCTGGGCAGAACAATTGATTCCTTGTATTGTTCTCTTTGTTTCTATTGTATTGATTTCAGCCCTCAATTTGATTATTTCCCTGTAGTGCTTTTTGTAGGACCATATTTGTAAGTAGGTAGTATTTAAATCTGCTTTTGTCATGAAATATCTTGTTTACTCCATTTATGGTGATTGGTAGTTTTGTTGGGTATAGTAATCTGAGTTGGCAGCCATGCTCTTTTAGTGTCTGTATAACAACTGACCAGGACCTTCTTGCTTTCATTGTTTTCGTTGAATAGTGGGGTGTCGTTGTGATGGGGCTGCCTTTATAGATAATTTGGCCTTTTTCTGCTGCAGCTCTTAGTATTTTTTCTTGGTTTTGTAGGTTTAGTGGCTTGATTATTATGTGGCAAGCAGACTTTTTTTTGGGGGGGTGTCTGGTTTATTTGGTGTTCTCTAAGTGTCTTGTATCTTTATAGGCATTTCTTTCTTTAGGTTGGGAAAGTTTTCGTCTATGATTTTGTTGAATATGTTTCCTGTGCCTTGGAGCTGGTGTTCTTCTCCTTCTTTGATTCCAATTATTCTCAGGTTTGGCCTTTTCATGGTGTTCCAGATTACCTATATGTTTTGTGTTATGACTCGTTGGTTTTAGTGTTTCCTTTAACTGATGTATCTATTTCCACTACTGAATCTTCCACTCTAGAGATTCTCTCTTCCATCTATAGCATTCTGTTGGTTATATTTACATCTGTAATTCTGGTTCATTTTCTTAAGTTTTCTATTTGCAGCTTTGCTTAGGTTTATGCCTTCTTTAATTGCTTCTATTTCAATTTTTAATTCCCAGAATGTTTCTTTGACCTGTTTGTTTTCTTTTTCTTGGTTTTCTTTATTTTCTTTTCAGGATTTGTTAATCTCTTCCAATATTTTATTTGTATTTCTTCTATTTTTTAAGAAAAGCTTTTAATATCCTTTTTTTTTTAAAGCTTCTATTATCTTCATAAACTTCTTTTGATGGTCATTTCCTTCTCTTTCCTCTTTATTGTTATGTTCATGTCTTGATGTTGTAGAACCACCAGCTTCTTCTGTTGGTGTCTTGTTGTTCATTATATTGTTATGTGCTCTTGCACTGGCATCTGCCCATTGCTTCCTCAGTTCACTCTTAGTCAGCTCTTAGTTGGCTTTTGGTCAGTTGTGGGCCGGGGGGCCAGTGTCTCCAGTAATTGCAGGGATTGTTCTTAGTAGGCTGTAGGCCAAGGAGCTGTGTATTTCCATTTGTCACAGGGGTCATCTTAATCCCCTCAGTTTGTGGTTTGGGCAGGGTTGGCCCATTGGATGTCTGTCCAGCTGTATTTTGCTGGGAATTGTGCTGTGTGTGTGGGGGGGGGGTCTTTCCCAGCTTTCTTTGGATTAAGACAGACCTGGGTGTAGTTGAGGTACCAGGGGCAGTGTCCCTGGGCCTGGGTTTTGAGACAATGATCTCTGTTTGGCTTGGGGGTCAGGGTGCCACTCACCTCTCAGCTCTCTATTTGAAGTAAACACATTT
This sequence comes from Phyllotis vaccarum, assembly GCA_033318265.1. Taxonomy (NCBI): domain Eukaryota; kingdom Metazoa; phylum Chordata; class Mammalia; order Rodentia; family Cricetidae; genus Phyllotis; species Phyllotis vaccarum. The sequence goes on along the minus strand of JARWLC010000014.1, from coordinate 86,220,928 downwards.
GAACTTGCAGTCACTTGAAGATATGTGGGGTTAATCAGTTGTATGAGGCTTGTAGTTGACAACACTTGGAGCCCAGGGACAACACTGTTTATTTCCCAGCTTGTTTATGGCCTAAAGTGATGGAAGAACTGAGAAACTGCTAATTCAAGATTTTTGACAAAAATGCAGATAGTGTTTCTATGAGAACCTTTAATATTTCTAAGAACACTTCCTAAACCCTTCTTTTTGTGTACAAAATTGTTTTATTTCAGGCTGACGATGAAGCTTAGTGGCAAAACAGTTGCCAACTTTGTTCAGAAACCTAGGTCTATCTGCAGCACAGGAAAAGAAAGAGGAAGGGAGGGGAAGGAAAGGGGAAATAGGAACAAGAAGGGGAAAGGGAGAAAAGAAAAACGTCAAACTACAATATTTAATTTTGAAGGAAGATGCCAGAAATGTTAGTGGAGGGAGGTTGTCTGCCCTGTGGACGAGGAGGCTGCCTTGGTCTTGGGGGACTGAACTTGATGTTAAATCTAGAGCTTTTGTATATGTTAGGAAGTGCTTTACTGCTGAGCTTCATCCTCAACCATATGTTTCACCTAATTAATGAAGTGACTTGCATTGAACTAGTCAAATTGGGTCAAGCATTTGAAGATGATTTTGAGGTGTTGAGGAAACATTCAACAGAAGATCTTCAGTCGTTCCCCAGAATACAAAAGTTACCTGTCTTTTATTAGCCACATCAGAGTTGATTCCACCTGCTATGGAATGGTACCTGCAAAGAAACATATCTGTAATTATAGAAATGTAATAAACCATGCTTCAGGCTTATATCTGGAAGAAAATCTTCATCAATTTCCACAGAACAAAAGCATAACTAAAATATCTGTTGATATAACCTGTTCTGCCCAGTCTTAGTGACCCCCAGAAAGATCTCCAGAATCAATCTGAATCTCACTCTCTGGAAGCAAATGCAAAGCAAAGTTTATTGCATCTGTACAGCTGGGCTCAGCTCCTGACTGTCACACAGTTGTACCAGTGTAGAAGTAAGTGCCCACCCCACCCCCCCCCACCGCCCTTCTATGGGGCATGGTTTTAAAATAAAAGATCAAAGAAATGCCATTATCAAGATGAGAGGTGAGGAGCCCAGGGGAAGTTTCTTTACTATTGCCAGCAGTCAGGGGCAGCTGCTGGCTGATTGATTATCTTAGGGGAAGAAGATACAGCTAGGCTGGAATTTTTTTTATTACCCAGGACCTTGGGCACTTAGCCTTGGGTGCTTGGCCTGGGGGATTTAGAAACTTATCAGGATGGGGGACTAGAAATTTTTCAGCTCCCAAAATAGCTGAAGGCCTCAAGGTGAAGGACTTTAATTTCCATATAATCTACTCTTCCCAGCAAAAGAGAGAAAGGGGCAGAAGGAAGTTGCAGCTGTTTAGGTAATTCCATAAACTCTTTGCTATCTCAATTTTTGTACTCAAAGGGTTGGCAATGCCACTGGCATCTTCATATTATATGAAAAAACAAAGAAAAATATGCTGTACTTTGGGGAAAGAGAAAAGGCAGCCGAAAGACCATGATTTATCAGAAGACAGCCAATGTTCTGAGGCATACTAGAGGACAAGGGAGTTTGCATACATCCAGAGAAAGCTTATGTAGCAGTATAGTGAGATTCTCCTTCAGGGCTTTTCTATTTACAGTGTGTCCAGTCTGCAAAGGAATACCTCAGATTAAGCCATGAAAATGTAAATTACTATGCATATGCTCACTACTATGAACTAAACACTACTGGGAAACATACTGGAGCATTGTCAGTCTTAATCTGAGCAGGAATTCCCATTATGGCCATGGCTTCCAAAAGGTGAGTAAGTACAGCATCAGCTTTTCAGAACTCAGGGCAGTTGCCAATCACATTCTGGAGTAAGTGTCGATGGTATGATTACATATTTCATCTTTCCAAATTCTGGAAAGTGAAACACATCCATTTGCCAGATCTCATTTCTCTGCATACCCTAAGGATTACTTCCAGCAGGTAAAGATGGTTGGTTATATAAGGAACAAGTGTTACAATTCCGTAGAATTTCTTTTGCCTGATGCCAAGTGTTGGGAAAACTCTTCTTTAGTCCTTTACTATTAATGTGATGTTTCTCATAAAATTCTGTGGCCTCCAGCACGTTTCCTATTAACAACTGATCAATTTCATCATTACCTTGCACTAGAGGGCCCAGGAGACCCGTGTGTGCCCTGATATGTGTTATGTACATGGGATGTATTCTATCTCTGGCAATATCCTGTAGTTGTATGAACAGTAAGTTTAAGTCTGTATTATCAGGAATGAAGTCAGCAGTTTTAGTATGTAAAACAACTCCTTCTGCATACTAAGAGTCCGTTATTATGTTGAAAGGCTCTGTAAAATCTAACAACACCATAATAATTGCATATAGTTCTGATTTCTGAACAAAGTTATAAGGGCTTTGAGCCACCTTAATTTTTTGATTTGTAACCAGCCTTTCCTAAATTGTTTGCATCAGTATAAAATATAAGCTTCAAAGATGGCTTTATCCTGTACCACATGAAGAAAGATCAAATTAGTTTCCTTTATAAATTGAATTCTCTTACTTCGAGGATATTTATTATTAATCTCTCCTAAAAAAAAATTACTACAGGCCTTTTGCCAAAGTTCACTGTCTGCCCATAATTGATCAATTTTTTTATTAGTCAAAGGCAACAATTTCTGCAGGGTCCATTCCAGTCAACTGGTGAAGTCTGAATTTACCTTTAAAAATAAGATTAGAAAATTTTTCGATATATGTTTTCAGCTTCTTGCTTGGCCTATGCGGCAGAAATATCCATTCAAATATAATATTTTCTCTTTTCTCTTTGCATTAAGACTCCTGTAGGAAGATTGTGTAGAGGGTAAAATAACCAGTATGGAGTCTAGGTCTGGATCCACCAATCCACATGTGCTTCTTGTAGTTTCTTTTCCACCAACACTAATTCTTTCTTGGCTTCATCAGAGAATTCTCTGGGACTATTTAAGTCCTTTACACCATCTAAAGTCTTGAACAAATTAACTAGTTTGTAGTTTTTATACCAGTAATGGACTGTAGATGAACAATATCCCCTATTAGTTTTTGAAAATCATTAAGAGTCCTCAATTTATCTTTATTCAGTTTCACCTTTTGGGGCCTAATTTTTTGTAAACCTATTTTATATCCTAAATAATTGATAGAATCTCTTCTCTGTACTTTCTCTGGGGCAATTTGTAGTTCCCCAATCAGGCAATATTTTCTTCAGTTCTTCAAACAATGTTTCCAATGTATCTATGTTTGGGTCTGCCAACAAGATATCATCCATATAATGGTAAATGATAGATTGTGGGAAGTGCTTACACAGCACTTCTAGTGGTTGTTGTACAAAATATTGGCATAAGGTGAATTTGTAGTAGGTGGATTCTGTCCCAGACTTTCTGGCCTAGCCTCAAGGCTAGGCCCGAAGACCCGCAGACCCGCAGACCCACAGACCCGCAGACCCACAGACCCACAGACCACAGCCCCGCAGAGACACACAGAGGCTTACTATAGTTTTTGGCTGATCAGCCTAAGGCTCAGGCATATCATTTGCTAGCTCTCTACCCTTCATCTAACCCATGATTCTTCCTGTTCAGCCATGAGGCTTGGTACCTTTTCTCACAGCAGCACGGTTATCCTCTGCTTCTTCCTGCTTCTCTCTGGAATTCTGCTCTGTGCTTCCTGTTCTCAGAGTTTTTCTTAGTCTGGTAGCCCCGCCCACACTTCCTGCCTGCCTTTGGCCAATCAGCGCTTTTTATTAAACCAGTGGGTGGGATAATTATTTACAATGAAACAACACAATCTCCCACAGTGGACTATTCAACATTCCTTGGGGAAGGACCCTCCATTGTCTTAACTAGACATGAATTATTAAGAGTAGGCACTGTGAAAGCAAATTTTTCTTTATCCTGTTCTTGTAAAGGTATGGTAAAAACAAAACAAAACAAAAAACAGTCCTTCAAATCAATAACTGTAATAGGCCATCCCTTAGGTAACAAGGAAGGCAGGGGAATACAAGATTGTAAAGAGTCCATAGGTTGAATCACTTTATTAATTGTTCTACTTTCCAGATTTCTTCTTGACAACAAATACAGGAGAATTCCATAGACTGGTTGATTCTTCAATATGCTGAGCCTGTAACTGTTCCTGCACTAGCTGTTCCAAAGCCTGAAGTTTCTCCTTTGTCAAGGGCCATTAATGAACCCAAATGTGCTTTTCTGTCAACCATCTTAAAGGCAGCGCTGTGAGCATCCTTTTAGGTTTGGTGGCTATTGGGCAATTCTTTTGCACAACCTGAATGGCTGGTGAATTTTTTTTATAGCACCTTAAAGCATCGCTTTTGGAAACATAATTGAGTCTCCAGTTGATATCTGAACCTGGAGGAATTTTAATCTGGGTATTCCATTGCTGTAGAAGGTCACGACCCTACAGAGTCACCGCTATATCAGCCATATATGGCTTCAACTGTCCTTTCTGACCTTCTCATCCTATGCATTCTAGCCATCTTACACTCCGCTTCACTTGAGATATTGTTCCAACACCCAGAAATTGTATATCCACTGCCTGTAAAGGCCATCTTGGATGCCATGATAGTTATAATTGAAACATCAGCTCCTGTGTTAGATAAACCCTGGATATAAATATTATCTACTTGTTCTTTCAATTTTGGTCTTTGTTCATTTATGGAAATCTGCCAAAATATTCGCTTTGTGGTTTTCCTTGGAACTTTCAATTTCTCTCTTGAAATCATAATACTATCCAATACCATGTGATCTTCTAGATTAGGCACTGGATTTCCTACTCATTCTGAGAATGCTGCTCCTTCACTGTGACTGGATATGATCAGACCTTCCTTGGCTTTGAAATCTGATTTTTGGGGGCTTCCTGGGGGAAGCCCTGAGAGGCGCTTCCCAATGGTAGAGAGTTGCCTTCTTTGTCCCTGGTAAATCTACAGTTGTTGGTCCAATGTCGTCCTTTACCATACCATCTGCATAACCCAGAAGGCAATGGCCTTCTGTTTGTATCATACCTAAAATGGATATTATTTTCAGAAATATCTTGTTTACAATCCCATCTTATATGGCCTGGTTTATCACACTTAAAGCAAGTGATGCCTTGGTTCCTCACCCTAACATTACACAATTCTATTCATCGCAATGGAGAGATTCAGCATTGATTGCATACTGAATCTATTCCTCTATTGGTGCAGATCTGATCTTTAAAGGCAAAGCATTCTTTTACACTCCAGATTAGCATGGTCAAAGGCCAGAGAAAGTATTAACTGCTTCCTAACTTCTGGATCTGATACTATGCTGCTCTGATACTACACTTTCTGATATACAATACTATCTGATACTATACTATACTTCTCTATGTATAGTCTTGGTAAGTCTCTGCAGAAAGTCAGTATAAGGTTCTTTTAAGCCTTGTTTGACCTTGGTATAAGACTCAATTTTTTGACCAGGGTCCAAAATCTTTTCCCAAGCATTCAATGCAGCAGTAAGGCACATAACAATGTATATTCATTATAAGTAGTCTGAGCCTTCATATCTTCACACATGCCTTTACCAAGGATTTGGTCCTGAGAAATGAAAAAGCCCCTAATTTTTTCTTGTTGCTCTAAGGTTTTAGCCTCCTCCCTAAACCAATTTCTCCATTGCAAATTTTGGCTATAGTCCAATATGGTGGCAGTGAGCTACATCCAATCACTAAGAGTTATCCGTTTTTGTTGACCATGCATTTAACATTTATTTTACATAAGTGGAATGTACCTCATGGGGCATTATTGCTTCCTTGGAATCCTTGATATCTTTCATGAGAATTATACTCTACAAATTCTAGGGACTCCCCATATTCTTTCTTTGACTGAACAGTAACCAGAAACAATACTGATGGGGAAGGGGGTAGCCCTGTCGTGTTTACCACCTTAGATAGAGTGTCTTCATTACCATAATATCCCATCGGGGGTTGACCTGAATTGTTCTGAGCAGAAAATGCATTACCACCCTTTTCCAGTACTGCAACATAGTCCTCCCATCCCTGAAGGTTGGATACTACTGATTTTTCTAGAGCTTGATTTTCCTGATGAAGCAGTCCTTCCAATGAGCTCACAGAATCAGTAATTTTTTGATCCACATTCTTAACATAAGTAACAAGAGTCTCATAATTAACAAGCTTCTTGTTCCCCTATTTAACATAAGTAACAATTTTTTGTTCTCATCCTTAAAGTTTCTTGTTCTCATCATTTACATAAAGCCTGCATTTTTCTTGTACAGTTTTATCCATATCCGAAGAGGAAGCCTTATCTGAAACCCTGCTGTAACCAATTTCCAGAAAATTAACCTCATCTGCCATTTTATTCTTTGAATTTCCATATCACATATCTTAGACATCAGTTGTTGATATCCAAATTTCACCTCTTCCATTATGCTCACCAGGAATTTATTTAATTTGAAACATAAAATATAGAAATAAACCAAAAAATAGTAGGGCTGAGGCATTGAAGCCCTCAAGATATTCATTCGAGATTTTCTCAATCACCGTGGAAAAGTATGACCTGAAGTCATGAATAGAATAATTTTCAGCCATTACCTCAATTCAGTTGCAATGATGGCATTTGGTCAGCAGGTGTCGCAGTAGCATTCAATGCTCCGTTCACCATCAATATGGTGAATGCAGGGAATCTCAGTGGCACGAGCGCACCTACAGGCCCTATTTGGACTTAAGAACCTGAACCCCCAGCAGGCACACTGATGTGGGAATGCCTTTCTGTATGCTGTGAATATCAATCTTTAAATAAAGGAGCTGTTTTGGGCCATGACAGGCACCATAGAAGAAGTAGGAGGAAAAATCAGAACATAGGTAGGAGAAGCAGGGCCGAGTCAGGCAGACCAAGCTGAAGCCTAAGGAGCAACATGTAAGGAGCACAGGTGAGCCACCAGCCATGTGGCAGCCAGATTAATAGAAATGGGTTGAGTTAAGATGTAAGAGCTAGCTAGCAATGTGCCTTAGCCATAGGCCAAACAGCATGAAGTTAATATAAGCGTCTGAGTCATTTCTGGGGACCTGAGTGGCAGATGGATAAGCAGTCTCTAGCGGCAGGTCTGTGGATCTCTGGCCTCCCGGGACCAAAGAAACCCCCACTACTACAGCACACAGACTGAATAAGAGCCTTAGGGAAGGCAAAGTCACACACAATTAACACAGGATGGTATGATAAAATCTGCACCCACCGTGTGTAGTTAATGTGGTTTGCACCTCCACTGCTGCACATTCGTAGTGCACAGAAGCTGGTCACAGACCTGGCTCAGAGGCAAGCATTACACAGTTTGGCTGCAGTGGCCAGGCAACTCTTAACTCTAGTGATTAGGATTCAGAGCTCTTGACCACGAGGGTCATGGGCCATCTCACCCTCTCTGTTGCCGGGTGACAGGGTGTTATGGACCAAGGGCCCACCATGACAATTGGGGCTATGGGAGTGATAGTTAGGAGTGCAGAGTGGCAGCTGGAGGTTCCAGCACAGGGGCTGAGCGTCCAACCCACACACCGGAGTGCAGACTTCCAGGACTGAACACGCTGCCTGTCCTCTGCTTTCTGGAAGAACTTAAGGCATGGAATGGGCTTGCCAGCCCAATATGCCGATGGGCTAGATGCCCACCCAGGGATTCCAGCTATTGCAATAAATCTCACTTGCAATATACCAAATACAAGATTAATATTCATTGAAGGGTATTTTAACACTCACGATTACAAGTTAAACCTTAGGACAATCCTCCCAATCTTATCAGTTAACACCTGAATCCCATCACAAAAATGGACCTAAGTATAGCTTTAAATGTTGAAAAACAATCTTTCTTGGTTATCTACAGATTATTATTTGCCATTTAGGCTTTCAGTCTCCCGGAATTAGTCTCCCAGAAAACACTAGGGGGATGAAGACTGAACTGAAAAGGAAAACTTCAGTTAACATATTTTTTGTTTGTTATTTTATTAATGAAGAATTTTACTACAATTTATTTTAAGAAAATATTGGATTTACTGTGCTTACTATTTGCTATGAAAACTTTTTCGTAGTGTACGTTAGTGTGGGTGGTTTGATAGAAATGTGCCACCACATGGGGCTTAGATGTTGATTTAAATACTTTCTGTTTTGTACTCAGATGAAAAGCCACCTTGCCATGGCTTTCACAGCTTCACAAAAAAATTGTCCACAGGTTATGCAGAAATGTGTCAGTGACCTTCAAATCTACAGTGGGCTGTTATGAAATATCTACTGTAATAAATGTTGGATGATGTTTCATTGTGGTTTTGCATGGCATTTTTTGATTATAGCATATAGTATAGTGTTTTTCCATCTATCTATTAATCATTTGCATGCCTTTGGAAGAATACATATTCAAATCTTTTCCCATTTATTATGCAATAGGATGTTTAGAGAGTTCCTTGATTTTTGTTGTGGTTGGATAAAATTAGCCTGGAATATCAGATAGATAGAGAAAAAAACCACAGTCACTTCTCATCTGCAACTTCTCAGGCCTGTCTCTAGGAAATCCTCAGATTCTAAACCTCTCTCCCCTTAGCCCACAAAAGAAGTATCTGGGAAAGCTGAAAAACCTCTCTTCTCTCCCTCCACCCAGCTATCTTAACTTCCTCTTCTACATTCCTAAAGCTAGAATTAAAGGTGTGAATCACCCCTTCCTGACCTTCACAGCTTGGCTCTGTGGTTGACTCTCTGATATTCCCGCATAATTTCATTAACATATATCACCACAGTTATTGTTCCATTTTTTGAATCAAGGTCTCATTCTGAAATGCAAGGCTGATCGTAGACTGACAGCACACTTAGTTCAGCCTCTCAAGTACTGGTGTTATAGGTGGGAGCCGTTTGCCCAGTTAAATTGTTTACACATTGACTCTTTACCCACTTCATGGTTGAGAATGTTTTTCCTTATTTGGGGGGCTGTTTCCTCTGCGGTAGGGAACTTTTCTGTTGTATAAGAAACTGGAAACAATCTAGATTCCCCTCAACTGAAAAGTGGATTAACCAACTGTGGTACACTATACAATGAAGTATTAACTCAGCAGTGAAAAAAAAAAAAGACATCCTAAAATTTTCAGGTAAATGGATGGATTTGGAGAATATCCTCCTGAGCAAGGTATCACAAGCCCAGAAAGATAGGCATGGGATGTACTCAGTCATAAGTGTACTTTAGACAAAAAGCAAAGGATACCCAAGCTGCAAACCACAACCCCTGAACAGCTTGGGATCAGAAGGAACTTAAGAGAGACACCCAGGGATTCCCCTAGGAAGAGAAAATGAGAAGATCACCTTAGCAAATTAGGATTATAACAGGTTGCAACCAGAGTCAGGAACAAATCATGAGAGAAGGAGATGGTTGAATGAGAGGAGCAACAAAGAGGAAAAAAGAGATGGATATCTTGATTGAAGAAGCCAATGTGGGGTTGGAAAAAGACCAGGTGCTAAGGAAACCTCCAAGAACTCGCAGAATGTCCCTGATTAGCTCTCCAACCAATAGTGGAGGGGTTGCCTAAACAGGTCTTCCCCCATAATCATCAAATGTATAACCACTTTAATTGTCATCAAAGAACCTACATCCAAAGTTAATAGAGGTAGAGGCACTGGGTTGAACTCCTGGTCCAGTTGAGAGCAGGGGGAAGAGAGTCTGTATGAGCAAGGGGACAGGGATTATGAGGAGAATTCCCACAGAGATCGCTGGCTGGAAAGAACAGTCACTGGGGAACCATCAAAAAAAGGAGCTAGGCCCTCCAAGGCATGGGCAGTATGTATAGCCTCAAGGGGTGGGCTCAGACTGTGTGCCTGTGTGTGGACTGGTACCTTGGAGCCCTTCCATGCAGAGGAGTGCCTAACCCAGTCTTGATATTGGGATGAGGAAATTGGACTTTCCTGGAGTGGATGTGCCATGCTGAGCTGACCCACCTTGGGACTTCTTGCCCTTTTGGAGGAGGGGATGGAGGGATAGGGAGAGGGGAGGTTGAAGCCTGACTGGGAGGGATTGGGAGGAGGGAAGGGAGGGGGAGCAGGGGGATACATGGGAAAAAAGACTTTTAATAAGCAAATAATTTTTTTTAAATTAATAAACAGTAACTGAAAAAAAAAATCCCATCTGCCTGCCTTGCTTCTAGTGCTTGTGTTTTAAACCCAGATTAAGGAAATTTCTGTCCAGAACACTGCCAGGGAATTTTAGTCATGTGTTTTCTTATGGTAATTTCATAGTTGTAGATAATATTTCTAAGTCATTCTGCATTGATTCTTGAATATAAGATGAAGGTTCATTTTCATTCTTCCGTATTGTGATGGTTAATTTTGATTGTCCATTTGATTGGATTAAGGACTACCTAAGGAGCTAAACTTGACCTAGTCCTATTTTTTTTTCAGGTCTTTGGAAGGCTGAGGTAGGTGGCTGGATAGTTTTGACTTCAATTAAGAGCAACCTCTTAACCCTTATCTTCATAACTTACTCATATTAGTACACTATTATTTCTTTAAACTATTGCTACCTAATATTAATTAATACCAAATATGTAATATAAATTGATGCTTGCTGAATTTCCTATAGGGAGAAATGGTTTGTAAAAGTTACTCATTAAAAGATGCAGCTGTGTGATTAAGACATGACAAGGTACAGATGATATCAAGCATTTAAATGGTCAAAATGAAAAGCATTATTTTCATATTAAAACAGTTAAAAAGATAAATATGTCAGTGGAAATTGAACTGATAAAATTTAAAATCAAAGGGCAATCCCAAGAATTTTTTTGAGTAGTCAAAAGGATGACTGCAGAACTTAGTTGTATATAATTTTTTTCCATCACATGAAGCATTTATCATACTTTGTAATACAGCTCTACACAAAGTGCTCTGTAAAGCTAATGTAGTTGTAAACAAAGAGAAGGAACATATATTTGGGGACCAGGAAACTTTTGTCAAAATGTTTAACTTTTTGTGATTCATTTCCTTAACTCTAGAATAGATGTACTGTTCTACATTTGGGATAGTATAATGAGTAAATGAATTATTTCATAATATTTGAGTTTGCAGATGCTATATTCATTCTTTAATTCTTTTGAATTTTAATTATGTGTGTGTGCGTTAATGTTAATTGATGCGACCGTAGAGTTCAGAAAAGGGTTTGGATTCTCTCAAGCTGGATGCACAGGTAGTTATGAATCACTACAGGAACTGAACTCCAATCTCGTGTGAGAACAGTTTAGACTCTTAGCTGCTGAGTCATATCTTTAGTTCTTTTGTATTCATTCTTAAAAATCTGAGGCTTAGCCCACAAATTATTTGGGTTTCTTTGAATTTTACTTTACATACAAAGTTTTCATAAGGCAGATGTTAATAAACTATTTTCATATGATGTACGTGTAGAAATATCTATGTTAAAGGAAGCAACAAGTTTCCACGGCCATTTTCACTGTGGAGTAAATTGAAGCAACCAAATATAACCAATTGCTTATAATATACACTGTTGACTCCATGTGCTGAACTCCTCCAAGATTATAGGAGAGATTACTTTTCTCCACTAAGTCAAAGAACAAAAAGTCAGAAAAGTTGAGCTTTTAATATAAAGCCAAGTATTCTTAAAGGTAGACATGCACAGCCAAGTGTACTGTGAGTCAGCCTCGTGAGGCACAACTCCAAAGATGGTATCGGAGTTGATCTAACAGACACTAAACTTTTTAAGTTTATTTTTTGTTTGTTTGGGGATGGGATACGTTCCTTTTCTCCTTCAGAATTGGCTGGTTTGGACCATTACAAAGGACGGGACAAAGAAAAGAAAATTGATTGGTTCAACCCTACCCCAGTAGGAGGGTTGAGTGTCTCATGGAACAGATCTTGCCAGCAGGAAAATGTCCAGCAAATCTTTTTCTTGGAGGGAGAAAAGAAGCAGAAGCCAGCCATCTCAAACGTTTGCATAAAAATCACACTAATCTATCAGGATCCTCTTTCCCTGCCTTTCTATCCGACAGGAGTCCATCTATTTCAGCCTTCTACTGCCCTCTCCCATTGTCCCATGCATTTCTTTAACTGCTCTTGGTGAAGTCCTCTGCTTACTTTCTGCTGTTTAAAAAATGGTGATTATGGGCATCGATAGTTAGGATGTTTGGAGGCAGGCTGATTTAAGAGCTAGAACTTGAAGTTTGAGATTAGGCATCCAGGATGAAGTACAGTTATTTGGTGGTGGAATGTCTCCTTTGGACATTTTCAGTATTGGGTATAACATCTGGAAAATAATAAAGTAAGAACAGCAGTTCTGCAAAAGTATAGTATAGTGAATTATATACTCCATCCCCAAAATGCCCATGTCAGAGGAAAGATCACGCAGGAGAGCTAACCAAAATATCCTTGAAACTCAGTGTGATATGTATTGACAAGGTAAAGGACATCCTTGCTACCCTTATATATAGTATGTATTTTATCAAGTAATTTATTGGTCTGGTTTAGGAGTTTAAGGAGCTTTTAATCTACCATAATAAATTTGAAAATAGGCCAATGGGTTTTGCCTATCTCAGCCTCATGAAGAACACTGAGGGGCAAGGTAAGAGACATTTCTTTTTCTACATCTAGATTGGTATACTTTTGTTTGTCATATTGAAGTGTAACTGCAATAAAACATCATTTGCATCAGACTCCCCTAGGGAAGCAAATTCCTGGAAACTTTACAAGAGAAGTTGTAGTAAGTAGTTTCTGGCCCGGACTTTCGGGCCTAACCTCAAGGTTTAGGACCCACAGACCAGCAGACCTGCAGACTCGCAGTCCCACAGTCCCATAGAGACACACTGATACTTTCAATAGTTTTTGGCTGACCAGCCTCAGGTCCAGGCATATAACTTGTCCTCTGCTTCTTCTGGCTTCTCTCTGGCATTCTGCTCCATGCTTCCTGTTCTCAGAGTTTTTCTTAGTCTGGTAGCCCCACACACACTTCCTGGCTGCCTTTGGCCAATCAGCGCTTTTTATTAAACCAGTGGGTGGAACAATTATTTACCATGAAATAACACAATACCCCTACAAGAAGTTATTTAAAGCAACTGTCTCATTGATGGTGCCCTTTGAGCAAGAGATGCCCCTGCTCATAAAGAGAAATAATGGTTGGTAGATGTTGACCATATGAGCTAAACCTGAGTGGAATCTGGATTCTGTTCTTAAAAAGAGCACAAAAAGGTATTAATATCAAATTACAAACCTGAGAAAGAAAAGTAATACATTGGGTCTAGCTTTTTATAATATTTGTTCCATGGGCATCACTATAATACTCTGAATAATTTCTCTCAAACCTCTGAACTTGACAACAGGTTATATGGTAACCTCATTTAATCAGAAAATGTGGGCATTTAGAGTGCAGAAGGATATATTACATCTGTGAGAATTTTATAGAGACAAAGTGCATTCCATAGTTGGTAAGTACATTCTTAGATTTGACCTCAAGGTTGAAGAACCTAGGCCTGGTTCTCTTAGTTGCAAGTAAGTTCTGCAGTACTGAATAAAGCACGAGTTATCATGTTCTATATCTTGGAAGCTTTTCCTTTATCAAGAAGAAAATGTTTGGTCTACATAACACTACATACAGATTTAAGCCTGGGTGTGTGTGAGCTTTTGACCTGGAAAGATACAAATTGTTATAGTTTATAGTTATATTTTCCAGTTGGGTGTTGAACCATGGAGTTGGCTAAAATTAATAATTTTCTTTGTGCTGTCAGGGATAGTAGAACATCTGGTCTTCAGAGGTCACACAAGCTTGGGAGAAGCCTCTGGCTCCTCTAGCCTTCCTTTTATTATTTCTGAATGTATGTGAGGATAAGTAAAAGGCTATGGTTAATCGTGACTCTCCTTGGAAGCATAGAAAAAGTTCTGCATCTATGCTGACCCTCTTTGTAAAATGGACATTGACTAGAGTTCACCCAGTACCGGTCTCCATGACCTCCTTGAACAAAGAGCAGGTCATTCATTAGAATAAAGGATGTTTGAACTGGGACTTAGTTCATGTTTTGAAGTCAAGGAGCAAAATATTTTGCCTTTTAGTCCCTTGAGCATGTTATTTAGGCCTCTAAGTATGCTTATTCAACACCCAGAAGTTCAGTTACAAAATCTGCTACTTTAAACTATTGTGTAATATTTAAACAAAGCTCAGGGAGAAATTACACACTTATATAAAACTTGATTAGCTGTACTTATTTGCCCTTTTTAAGTTAGTATTTGTGTTGCCCAGAACAGATCAATAATGTAAAATAGCCATTAATTTAAATAGAGGTTAAAGATCAATGTGTTTGACTTAACCTTAGAAATTTTTGTATTTATTTATTATCTCAAGTCTTGTCTTTTCTCTACATTACATTACTTAATTAGATCGTTTATGACTTGTTTCTGGATGTTTTGTTTTGCTGTATACATTATAGAAAAACATCCTTCTTTTTATGTTTTGCCTTGTTTTTTTGGTGTTTTGTTTTAAGACAAGGTCTTACTATGTAGCCCTGGCTATCACGGAGTTCATTATGTAGACCAGGCTGACCCAGAACTCATAGAGATTCACCTGCCTCCCAAGTTCTGGGATTAAAGGTGTATGCCACTATATCTGGCCCACATCCATCCATCTTATATTTATATACAAATCCTTTAAAAATATCTTAATTTTTACATTCTTTTAAACATGTCTTTATCCCCATCCATTCTACTTAAGACGCTCTCTTCTTAAATTTTCTTAAACAAGAGTTGAATCCAAATTACATACATGATGCTCACCATGGTAAATTGCAGACATGACACTCATTGTGATAAATTACATACATGGCACCCACTGTGGTAAATCACAAACATGGCACCCACTGTGGTAAATTACCTATATGGCACCCACTCTTTTGAATTACATATATGGCAGCCACTGTGGTAAATTGCACGCATGGTGCCCACTCTGATAAATTACACACATAGTACCCACTGAGGTAAATCATAAAGATTGCCTATGTGCATATTTAAACCTATCAATCATTTTCTTGTTGAAAGTCTCAAGCAAAACTTTCCACTTGTATTTTACATGAACCTACTCCTATAGTTTCTGGCCCACCAGACACTCGCAAATACCTGGCAGGTACTTCCCAAATAAGTGACTCAGAGACTTAATATTGTGGAGCCCAGAATAGTTTAATGACTCTTTATCCTACAGTTTTTTTGTCATTTGATTCCACAGTTGTTGATCCTTGGTCCTTTGACCTTTTTGTATAGTTTATGTGGTCCAAAGAATGGCCCATCATAGCCATGCTTCTGGCATGAGTACGAGTAGCTGATTAAAAAACAAAACAAAACAAAAAAACCAACCAACCAACCAAACAACAACAAAAAAAGCAGCTGCATTGTAAAACTCTATCAAAGTGATGTTTATAAGATCCAGTAGAAGTTAAAGCTATTACATTGGTGTTTGTTGTTGTTGGCAGATTTTTAGGCAGCATCCCCTCTGTTCTTTACATAGATGGACACTCCATTACCTGCTTGGTACTGTAAATAATAGTAGCTTCTACTGAAATAGCTTACCAGCTCTCCTTAAGGGTGAAAAGGGATTTTACTCTTGAGCCGTCTTATTGTTCTCTTTTTTTCTTGCCACAGAGGTGTTGGAAGACAAACATGCAGAGTGTGAAATCGGGTAAATAAATCTCATGTTCAGAGTTAGATTATCAGTGAGTTCGGTGTATGAAAGTTTACCAATATAATCTACTTCAAAAGACATCTGTTTCTCTATAAAAGTACCAAGTGCTACTTTGAGGGGTATCTAAGAAGAAAAAGGGAGCCCAGTTGTTTACAGATGATAGGCTGGATCAAAAGATTTGTCGCCCTTATAACTTGTATTGTCCAAACAAATCTGATCTGTTGGGCTTCATTCTGGGAATGGTGGCTGACATGGGACAGAAAGCAATTTTCTTTAGAGTATCATCAGAGACAGAACATTTGATTTTGAAGGTTTATACTCTGTTATCTTTACATCTTATAGGATCATGGGTGTGTGGTAACCTGCACTCAAAATCACCTGTCTACTTTTAGACACTTGTGTGTTCTGTCCTAGCTAGTCTTAGGGTAACCAACCAGTTGAAAATTTATTCTCACAGTCATTGTCTATGTGTTTGAAAATAGAGGCAGACAACCTGGAAAACCTAAGTTACTCTCCCTAAATTACTTTCCTATAAAAAAAAAAAAAAGTAAGTTATTTTCTCTTAAGGCTTTCAGGAGCTTAAGTTTCTCCATGCTTCAGGGCGGCAAGCATAGAATGGAGAGAATCTTAGAAGCATTAATTTCTATGTGTAAGGAAAAAGCAAATGGGAAAATTTGATGGGATGTGTTCTTTCCCACTCTTCCTTCCCAACCCACTGTCTGGATGAGTAATGCTGGCCAATAGAAAGAGAGATCTCAGAATGTCCTGATGTGATCTTAGCCTCCTTGATTTGGGCTGCGAAGGGTCTGTGTTTACCTGTGGTCCAGATTCCTTCTAGCTTTGTTATACCACAGATATGATGATCCCATCTGTAAAGCGAATATAAATGGGAAGGACAAATGGAGCATTGTCCCTGATGTCTCAGCCCTTTGGAGAGGCAGCTCTTGTGTATGTTGGGGTATCAGCACAACCCCATTGATTACCATAGAGTCAGTTTCCCAGGTGGGACTGGTTAGTGCTTACCCACACCTGTGGTGCCATGCCCTGATAGTTTTGTTTGCGATCTATCTGTTTTTGATAGACACCTCCATTCTATACATTAGTTCCTTTCAAATCTTCTCTGTGTAGGACCCACCAAAGTAAGAAGAACCTGATGCTTAGTGATAGAACTTTCTCTTCTCACAAAGGAAACACAGTGCTTCGCATCCTATTATTTATGGTGAAGTAGACTAACATGACCTCTCCTCATACAGAAGAGTGGGACTCCAGCAGATCTCAAACCGTAGCCTGGGCAAGTGATAGCTTATAAGAAAGCACCTGACTAGAAGCCTAACATGAGCTGTGAGAGGGAGGGCAGGAAAAGGACATTTTTTTCCAGATGAAATAGAAAGGATTCTTGTGCCTTCTGGTCTCCCTGATCCCATTTCTTTTCTCTTTGTCAGTTTTACTTTAATTTAGACAGCAAGCAGAATAAGCATCCATGGTAATTTTATTTACTATTTAGATTGGGAAAGCTCTTTGAAATTTAGCAAGTGCAAGTTGGATTTAAATTCCCCGGCTCCAGAAAAGATTAAACACACAAAATTACAGCAAAGCCTAATATCTAAGTTCTTTTGAACTTAGGGAATTAAAGCATTGGCCTGTTCTTTTCATTAGCCTGTCTACGTTACTGTAACCAGAAGTTTAAAACAAAGCAAAGATACAAAAGGAGTGATAAGTCAGAAACATGTAATCAACTGTAGAGCAATAGAATGTTGTGGGACAATTGTATACTGTGTGAAGATGTATTGTAATTTTTTAAAAAGCTGAATGGCCAATAGCGAGGCAGGAAAGGCTAGTCAGGACCTCTGAGAAGAGAAAGTCAGGAAGAATCTGGCACAGGGGAAGATGTTAGCAGGACACAGAGTGAATCCACATTTAGAATGGAGGAAAGCTAAAAGGCCGCATGAAAGAACATATATTACTAGAAGCAAGTTAAGTTATAAGCTTAAGCTAAAGGCCAAGCTCTTATAATTAATAATAAGTTTCCATGTTATTATTTGCAGGCTGGCAGTGCCATAAAGAAAGTCTTACTACTAAGGAGCCTTGAGGGGATGGGAACACTTAATTTTGGTTAGGATCAAACAGCTCTAGAGAGATAGCAGGCACAGAAGCAAAGATCCAAAGAGTGGGTATCTTCAGACTCCTGCAGGTCCTGCTTTGGCTGCAGTGGCCACCCACTAGCAGCGGCTTGTCTGACAGCTGGTAATTCATTATTTAGGTCCTAGTATTTTATTATTATTTATTAATTAATTTATTTCCCAGTATTTGACTATGGGCCACTGCAAAGTCACATTTTCTAGGTATAGTTTGTTCCTTTTTCTAGGTGGCCACTGTTGGGGCCACATGGCTAGAAAATCTCTAAATTCACTTTAGAAATGTATATCCCTAAACTCTCCATAGAGGTCTATATTTCCTTATCAAGTAAACAATAAAGGCCATATAGGGGTTTCCTCCACTTCTTTTATTTCAAAGATCCCATTGCTCACACAGGAAGATGAAAATTTTAAAACGGGAAAAAGTAAGAGAAGATGATTGGGATATTGTGAAAGCATGGATTTATCATTACAAAACTGTAGTACGAGGTTTGTCCCTTAATTTTGGGCCTAGCCTCAAGGTTTAGACCCTCAGACCCATAGACCCACAGAGACACACAGATGCTTACAAGAGTTTTAGACTGATCGGCTTAAGGCCCAGGCATATAACTTGCTATCTCTTTACCCTTAATCTAACCCATGTCTCTTATCCTGTTCAGCCTTGTGGCTCAGTACCTTTTCTCAGAACAGTATAGTTGTCCTCTGCTTCTTCTGGCTTCTCTCTGGCCTTCTGCTCTGTTCTTCCTGTTCCTAGAATCTTCTTAGTCTGGTAGCCCCACTCACACTTCCTGTCTGCCTTTAGCCAATCAGCGCTTTTTATTTAACCAGTGGGTGGGGCAATTATTTACAATGGAGCAACATAATCTCCCTATACAAAACTATTTCAGGAAAAAAGCATTTAATACCTGAGGGCAGGGCCCAGGTCGGAGTCTGTAAAGAATCTCAGGAATGCTCCTGATAGCCAATAGATTCAAAAGTTAGTTTCGCCTGAAAGTGTAGGCAGTGGTTGCTCTACCCCATACCCCTTTGCCCAATCCATGTAGCACCCCACTCACATATTATTTTCTTTAAAAACTCTTTCACCTCTGGGTGCGTGGCCAAAAACCCTTCCCTGTGCTCAAACAAAAGGTTTCAAGCCAGGTTTGTTTGAACCTGTCTAAAGCAACAAACTGACCCTCATGTGTTTACATCGAATCCAACACCCTGACGGTCTCTGGGGAGGGTCCCTCAACACGGGCACAACAGATATATAACTGGCTGGAGGTCAGGAGACTTGGAAAATGCTGAAGGTTGTCTGTCTGCAGGCTGAGAGTAACTTCACACATTCCACTAAAGAATGTGGACCACCAGACAGTGTGTTTTCTCATTCACTTTTTTTCTAGGAAAATGGGCCCTTTCCTGTTTCCACCCTTGATCTGCATGGAGCAGAGGCTGCCCTCCTAGGACCCAGGTCAGGTTCTATAACTTAGTTCAGTGCACTGATGTGACTGTAGGTCAATGGGACAAGCCACTTTCGTTTGCTCTCTTTCTGTCATTATTGTTCTGTTTTGTCTCTGTTCAAGTCTTTGCCTGTTGTCTCCCGAATAAGTGCCATTCTGGCCTCTATGGCTCACCATTCTCCCCTAAGGACTAAAACCTTATGTTTACAGGGAGAAAAGCTAAAACAAGCTTTCCTGCACTATAGACGCTGCCACCTGCTGAGTGCTAGCCTCTCGGGATCCTCAAAGACCTTGGGCGTGCCCGGATGAGGGGGCAGGGTGTGAGAGAGTTAAGGTGATAGAGAGCTGGGACAAAAGGGGACATGAGGAGAGACACGCTGGCAGAAGCTGGGGACAAGCATGGAGTAAGGTAGTAGAGTCAGTGTGAGTGGAAGGAGCAGAAGGAATCCAACATGGCGGGAAGCTAGAGGGGAAAAAGCTAGGCGAGATGCAGTGGCAAGACAGAAGCAATGGCTAAGAGACAGACAGGTCTAAGATATAAGATGTACTGAATAAAGCTCAGGTCTCTCAGAATGTCGTGGAGAGCCCCCGAATGATGGAACCTAAATGACTCCTGAGTGCAGATTGTTTAATCTTGACGCCCCTCGCCTGGGAAAACTCGGCCCACAAAGAAACCGGACGCGGTATTTGCCCAGTGATTTAACTTGTTTAAAGAACTATTGTGCACCCCTGACTACCTACTTAACGTTCCTTTTTATTTTTACTCAAACAGGTGAGATTAAAATAGAGAGAGTAGAGACAATCATGATTCCAAGGATAAAAGCATAAGATTCAATCTCATTTGGGATAAAATTCATGAAGAATTAGTGCCCCCAGCTGTCAGCGATTAACACCAGAATGGAGCAGTCACAGCCTTCAGGCCTTGCTGAGAAGGAGGGGTATGTAAGTGAGACTTTCCTTGCTAGTCTTTCAAAGACAAGAGAAGAAACAAAATGCTAGCCTGGGGGTCCAACTATCACCCCATCTCCTGCCAGTCCAGCCTGCTTGAGAGTTCTTGCCACACTCTCTGTTCCATTCAATCTGGCTTAACAAGCACTGGCTCTAGATGAGTCCCCAGATAAGCCCCGGAATTGAAACTATGATAGTGAAGTCATCCAGGGTTGCAGGAACAGGAGAAAACAGGAAAGGCAAGGTTGTATCTATCCCTCAGCCACGTTTTGGTGATATCAGAAGATGCTGCTATTTCCACAAGGTGGTGTTAGTGCCTCTGACTGAGAGCACTGAGCTGTCTTTGTGCCAAAAAAATCAGTGAGTCCTCACGGGAGTTGCAGATCATCAGATGGGAGGAAACGGATTCATTTCATGTTCGCTGTTTTTCCCTCACTTGAGCTGGTTCTTATTTACTCTTCTGACACTTGAAGTCAAAGGTAGCTGCAGGTGACCTCTCACTGGAGATTTGCTGGTTGCTATAGTGATGTATTTTGCTTAGGGCTGTGCATCAATCCCTCTCTCAGGTTCACTTATTTCTCACTGATTTTAAACACCAGGGGAGTATGGACCATTCACGGCACTGACCAGTGGGTGAGAGTCAGCATTACAATGAGTGAAGGCTGCTGCTGTTCATAGTGTCCCCAGTGTGCCCACTGATCTCTTTCCTCTTTTAAGTAAAAGAGAGCAGATGACTGGCTGAAAGGAGACTTGCAAAAAACTGAGTAAAGAGAAGGATCCTGCTGTTTGGAGTCAGCCCACAGGAGTTCCAGGGGCAGCAGGTAGCTCAGGCAGCCACACTGTGAGCTCCTATTTGCTTTGCAGTTTCTTACATGTGGGCAGGATGTCTTTTGTGAATTAATTCCCAGTGTATGTTTAGAACCTTCTCTAAAGCATTTTCACTAGACTGGCAACTTTTTGTGAAATCTTTTTTTCCATTAATTGGACATTACTAATGTGGGTGTGTGGCATATTTTTGTGATCTCATAATTTGGGAGGCTGAGTCAGGAAGCTAACAACAAAACTCTGGCCAGTCTGGGTCACCTAGCAAGTTCTAAATAATGCTAAAAAGTGAGACCACCCACCTATAAACATATAAATAAACAAATGAATGATGTTTCTTGAATAAACCATTGCTCTGTGGTGGAGCACTATCCTATCATATTGGGGGCCTTGGATTTGAACTTCAGCACAGGAAGAAGAGACGATTTTTACTTAGTATGTTGTCAGCTAATCATAAATCCATTGTGTGTGTGTGTGTGTGTGTGTGTGTGTGTGTGTGTGTGTGAGAGAGAGAGAGAGAGAGAGAGAGAGAGAGAGAGAGAGAGAGAGAGAGATCATGTGCATGTATGTTCAGTGTTCAGTTGCAAACGGAAGTCAGAGAACAGCTTTGATTTTATTTACCAGATGCTGTCCATTTTTTTTTTTTCAAAGAAAGGATTTATAACTGGTCCTGGTCTGGAATTCAGCAGGTGCCAGAGACCCACTTGTCTCTACTTCCCCATTGTCAAGATTACAGATGTGTGCCTGGCTTTCTGTGTGGGTCCTTCATATTCAAACACATGGCCTGTACTTTCAAGGTAATCTCTTTACCAACTGAAGTATCTCCCCAAATCAAACCATCATGTTACTGTGTTTTCTATTTTAAAGTATTTCCTAGTTTTAAGTATGAAAGTAATATAATCCATTGTGTAATACTTATGAAGAACCAGAGAAGCACCTCCATTTTTGAGCAAAAGTTTGTTAGCCCCAGTTTGAGACAGGCCTGCCTGAATTCTGCTTAGATCAAAGTACAACAGGAGATGGCCTGGGGGCTAGATGATAGCAGCTAATTAACCATGGATTGCCCTAGTACTGGAGAAAGCCTGGCCACATTCAATAGCCATGGAATGTCCCAACCCAGAAAGTAGTCTAGGGAGGACTGTTTGACAAACAGCCGGCTAAGATAACAGAGGAAATCTGGAAAGTCCTCCCCAAACCAGCTAAAGTTAATCAGAATTGTATCTGTACAAAGACCCCTAATTGATGTATAACCTTGTGGCTTTTGCCTTTAAAAACCCAGCTTACAGAGGGGTGGGTACCTCCTCCAGCCACTGCCATGCTGATGAGCCAGCTGGTTCTTGTCACAACTTGCATTTTTCAATAAACCTTGCTTTTGCATTTTGGAGAGTTTGTGACTCTGGTGGTCTTTTCTCGCGACCAGGGCACAACACTTATAGTGGACTTTCTTGTTTAGTTAAGTTATAATTCACAGTGACTTTTAATACAGCCACTCTTTGGATATCTCTTAGCTGAGGTCAGCCACAAATTTACTGTATGTTTTTGCTGTCACTCTATATCCAATGGTGCTACCAAAAAACTAAAATTCTATGGCAGAGTAATTTGTTTAGAGAGATGAAATTAAGCATGAAAAGTACTTAGAGACCTAATGTAAAAATTATATATTTTAAGCACTAATGCATAGTGTTGTGCAGTGGGAGGGAATGAGCCCTGTGTCTATGGCATGCTAGGAAAGTGCTTCAGCATTGAGCCACATTGCTAGTTCATCTCCAATTATCAATATCTATGCAATACAGAGGTTTTTGATGCCTTTGTTTAAATAAGATCTAAACTGGAATGATTGACATAATGATTTCAGATCTCACATTAATATTTTTAAATCTGGAACACTGCAATGAGAGAGTACTAAACCATGCGGTAAATGTCAGTGAATATCAAAGAACTAGAGGATGGATCTTTATAAGCTTCATACTAAACCAGGAACTCATTGTGGAGTAGAATATAACTGTAAAGATTTTTAAATACAAAGCCAGAAGCTTCAGAGAAATTCTCCACTTTGTGTAGTCTGCTTCAGGACCCGTGTTTCCGCAATATTATAATTTAGCCTCCTGCCATCATAAAACTCCTTTGTTGGAACCAGGCATGGTAACTTGGATGCATAATCCCAGTACTTGGGAGGTTGAGACAGTGGGATCATGAGTTACAGGAAAGCCTGGGCTATGTAGTTGATGGACTGTCTACATGGTTTGATGAGGGAGATAAAAGATGAAAGAATGAAAAAGGAGAGGGGAGGGGCTTTACTGGACATAGGTGAGAAGTGCAGTCCCTACAATCTATATAGAAACTAAGCTGGACCTTGGGAGGGAAGGTATGCATACTAATTTTTCCAAAGGGTATACATCTGTGCTCATTGAAAAGAAATTTTCTGTTCTAGTTAGCAGGCATATAGATGACAAAAAGGATACAGTTTTGAAAACTGAAGAGACGGGCTTGTGTTCTTGCTTGTGAAAAAAGCTAAAGGTTCACAGGAAACAACTCGTAGATGTGTTAAACAGATACATCGGAAGCACAGCTCCTAGATCCATGGCTTAAGGAAGACCGAGAAAGAAGAGGAGGAAAAATTGTAAGAGACAGAGGACCAGGAACTCTTTTTGTGAGATTGTGCCTTCTAGATATGACATATGACACCTATGGACTCTTAACAACTAGGGTGCCTAAACGAGACCCAAACAATTCCAACAACAGTTGATATCCTGGTGTAGATGGGAGAAATCTCAAAAGGCCTTGCTAGATGAAGAGCTACACGCCATTTATAGCTGCCAAGAGAGAAAGAATTACACTTCTCTGGGAATAAACACCCTGACTGGTTACCCAGTATGGAGTGATCATCCCTAAAAATCCACTTGCAGGTAACACTGAATGGATTCAATAGACTATTTGTGTTTATATGTATTTATAACAACAATGGTTAATGAAGAGGCCATGCATTTGTGAGGAGGAATCAGGCATGGGAGGGGTAGGAGAAGGGAAGAGGGGATGATGTAATTATACTTTAAATTTAAAAAAATACTTCAAACATTTAAGCAAATGGTGTTTTGTAGTAAGAAGTTAGGAACTTACTCTATAAGGGCTTGCAGTCAGATGTGAAGTTAAAGCTTCAGCAATATGTCTTACATATGGTTACTGAGTAGAATATGTCCCACTGATTCAGACAGACTGTGGCTCATTTCGTCTGTCCATGCTACTTCTAAAACAGCTCTGTTTCTTTTATTATTTTTTTTTATTTTATTTTTTATTATTTTTTCCCCAGTGGTGTTGCTGAAAACAGAGATTCTCATATACCAAGCAAACACTTTTCTACAATGCTACATACCCAGCTGTAAAATAATGTTGTAAGGATAAATTTTCTTTTCTTCAACATTGCTTGATTATATCGTGTAAGGTTATTTTATATTTCTAATTTAAAAATTGTACACAAAATTAATTCTTCATGTCTATAAGTTACATCTCCAAAGATTAATCTTATTTCATATTGCAAATATTTGCAAAAAATTTTTGTCAATACCAAACATGTGCAGACTTTTTTCCTTTCACTGTTTCATGAATAATAAAGCATAATAATTTACATGCCATTTACATTCTGTTGAGTATTATTAATAGTCTAGAGGTGACTTAAGGTATATATGAAGGTATACATAGCTTATACACAAAAACAACACAATTTTTAAAAGCATGCAAACATCTGTGACTTTGGTATTCACAGGGTCCTGTAATTAGCACCATGAATATTAAGGTGTAACTGTACATATGTTTTCCAGTTGTCGATAAATCCAGATTATTCAAAACACAGCAAAGTGTGTTGCAAAATATCTCATCCTCCCAGTATTTTCTGACCTCATCCAAAACACTGTCAGCATAAATTTTGTGGTACAGATATTTGTAGTGGATTTATGATGTTACATTGTCAATAATTGTCCCACCTATGAGTTTAATAAAAAGTGCTGATTGGCCAAAGGCAGACAGAAAATGTGGGCGGGGCTACCAGACTAAGAAAACTCTGGGAACAGGAAGAACAGAGCAAAATTGCCACAGAGATGCCAGAAGATGCAGAGGACTGCTATGCTGCTCTGAGAAAATGTACCGAGCGACATGGTTGAACAGGATAAGAATCATGGGTTAGATTAAGAGCAAGACTTAGAAAGTTATAGGCCTGGGCCCCAGGTCAATCAACATACAATTAATGTAAGCATCTGTCTGTCTCTGTGAGACTGTGGGACTGCGGTAGGTCTGCAGGTCTGTGAATCCAAACCTCAAGGCTAGGTAGGAAAGTCCAGGCCAGAAACCTCTTACTACAGATATTTAGTTTCTGGTGGTTTCTTAAACACATTTATGCATATATTAATATTTTTATCTTTTAATAAAAATACAGCATACTGTAGTAGGAGGTTTCTGGCCAGGACTTTCAGGCCTAGCCTCTAGGTTTAGACTTACAGACTTACAGACCCGGCAGAAGCACACAGATGCTTACAATAGTTTTAGGCTGATCAGCCTAAGGCCCAGGCATATAACTTGCTAACTCTTTACCCTTAATCTAACCCATGACTCTTATCCTGTTCAGCCATGCAACTCAGTACCTTTTCTCAGAGCAGCATGGTTGTCCTCTGCTTCCTCTGACTTCTCTCTGGCATTCTGCTCTGTTCTGCCTGTTCCTAGAGTCTTCTTAGTCTGATAGCCCCACCCACACTTCCTGTCTGCCTTTAGCCAATCAGTGCTTTTTATTAAACTCATAGGTGGAGACAATTATTTACAGTGAAATAACATAGTCCCCCTACAGCATACCACCCAGACATTTTAAATCACTTAGCTCCTCTCAGAAAGTCTTCATATTACAGAGCCTTGATCATGTTTTTGTTTTTTTCCCCCCATGATTCCATTCTGTGTGTACTTTTTAAAAAGTTCCATACAGATGAACTATTTTTTCAAGACAGGATTTCTCTGTGTAGCCCTGACTATCCTGAAACTTGATCTATAAACCAGGCTACCCTTGAGCTGAGAGATCCACCTGCTTCTGCCTTCTAAGTTCTGCCATTAAAGGCTTGCCAGCATACTACTGATGAATACTGAATTGCTTCTAATCTCATTCCTATTTGTAGATAATACTTCCAGGATTGCATTTTAACAGTTGTAATTTCTAGCACAAATGACTATATCTGTACATTTCCATGATGTTATCAAAGAATGTACATATTTGTAATCAGTGCTACAGAAACTGAGTGCTGTGCACTCACATCACGTGGGAAAACTTAAGCAACATTTGAACTAGAGATTAGTTTTCTTTTATCCCTCCTTAGCAGGCTTTTTCATATTCAGCAGAGTGTTCCTGAATAATGCACTGAGCATGCTGGTGACGTAAATCAGTCATTTCTGACTACGGTTAACCTAGAGTCATGTCTTCAGACTGCACATTCACTGGCAGATTCCAGGGTGACCGAATCAAATCTCAGCTTGCCAAGGTGAGGTAGACCATATCACCTATATCTTGAAAGGATACACAATAATTATCATGAAGGCACACGAGCCTCTTTCCTTATGTGATGGTGCCATTGTGTTAAATCATTGGCCCTGTGTGAGAAGGACGTGGCCAAGTGTGAGGGAAAGAGACTCTAGTTTGTTTTTGCTTAATTGGCCTTGTAGTTCCTTTTCCACGGCTACAGTATCAGCCTTGTACCTCTGATACAAATCACTCTTGTGCTACGGTTCTCTAAAATTTCTGATCTTGTAATTTAACCACAGGGAGGCATTTGGTCGTACTTCACAGGTAACTTAGCAACATGACACAATTTCTTATAATTTTAGAAAGGAAACGGTTCACTCAAACTTATTTCAAGGTTTTAAAACAGACTTTTGATTTTCTTCTTCAAAAATATACATGTCACAGACATGCCATCCCCATAGGTCTTAAGCAATCTCGCATGTACTGTACTTCTCTTCAGCATAAAAATACAGTTCTGTGGGTTATCACACATGATGTAGGATTCCCTAGTTACCACCAGGTGGCAGAATATACTTACGTATTGTAGCACAACTTTCTGGGCCAAAAAAAAAAAAAAAAAAAAACCGCAATCATGATTTATGGCATATTTAGTTACAATGATGTATTCGTACCATAATAAACATCTCAGTTGTACTAAAATGTTATCCATGACACAGTCTTGGACATATGCAATTGTCCCTTCATTTCTAAAACACTATTCAATCTTAGTTTCATGATGATTAACCCACGTCCCCTAAAACTAATGTAACAGACCTAAAATTTTCCAAGTAATAAGGCTATCTCTATGTCTTCTTAGCCACATTTCCACTGTCATCATGGCTTTCTAAAATTGTTAAATAGGAAAACTTAAAGGTTTATTTATGTGGTGATGTCTTGTAGGCTTTTAATATACAGTACCCTGGAATGTATTGGTATAACGTATCCATCTGGAGGAGAGACGTTTCCTGTTGAAAATCACTCGGCTCATGGGAGTTGGTCTCGGTGGTCTGCTCCTGAGGAAGGAGTGCAGAGAAAATGAAGAGAACAGAGACAGAAAAAAGAACTAACTTGGATAACTTCCATACAGGCTTTGTCTCTTCTCCTCCAGGAGTCCAGAGGGATTAGGAGCCTTGAGGATTACAGACAGTCCTTGAAGCTGGGTAGTCATTTTAGAATTACTAGAACTGGTCTATTTTAGGGCATGTTAAAAATAAATTTGCAGGAAGGGAAGAAGTGTAAGGTCAAAGATAGAAAAAATTTGTAAAAGCAGATGCAAAGGGCATCTACAGAGAAGAATCGGACCGAGGAGCTGAGTAAATGCTCTGGTTGACACAGAGGTCTAGACTAGCAGGGTCTGGGCTTTGTATATGTTCTTGAATCCTTTCAGAAATTAATGTTAATATTGGCAGAGAAAAAGCACAGAAGGTTTGGTTGACTATGCTGAAATCTGGTAACACCTTATTCTTTGCAGACTTTTAGAGAAACATGTTACTTACCCATCATTTCATAACGAATGATCTAAAAAGATTAGAACAGTAATATATGTTATGAAGCAGTCTCTGTAGGTGAGAAATTGAACAGAATTTAGCGATGTCTTAGGTCTTAGGTCCTTTATGAGACTTTCATGATACTGTCAGCCAACGTTATAATCCTATCAAGACTTGAAGGAAAGATTACCTCTACACTCATGTAGATGACTGTTGGCAAGGTTCAGTTACTCGTGAGCTGTTAACCCGGGGGGCTCAGTTACTCACTGTTGGCAGCAAAAGAAATAATAGCTTCTGAGAGAGTGAGAGAGGAAAGAGGGAAGAGAAAAGGAAGGGAAGGAGGATGAGGACCAGACGAGAAGCAAGGTGGATTATATCTGACTCTCAGAGTGAGATCACATTATAATTGCTATGTTCTTATCACTGTAAGTCAGACAGTAGGTCCAGACTACAGTGAAATACATTGCATATGGGTATGATGCCAAAACATAAAAGGAACAATGGGGCTATTTCAGAAGCTCTCTATCTACCACACATTCTCATGTTTCTTCTGATTTGGTGAATAACCAGCCATACTGGTTATTAAATATTGAATCTACAAAGTAATAGATTTTATTATGACATTTTATACATGCATATAAAGTACTTTGAGCATGAGTTTATCCTTATATACGTTATATGTGGACAGAATATATATACATATGTATGTATGTATATGTATATATTTAATTTTTTAAAAAATAAGACTCACTGAGCCCACTTAGTACTATCAGTTAGTTATAAGACTATCTTCTGGAGCATAGGTGGCCTCTCAGGGTCTGTATTAATAAGAAAACTGATTCTCTACCAGCAGCGAATCAGCTGCCAGTAGCTCCACAGCTAAGAACAGGACATCATGTCCTCTTCCCCTGTACGTGCTGGAATGTTTCTTGGTTAGATCTTGTGAGGGTCTTGCCAGTGCAGTCACAGTTGCAGTATGCTATTGTGTGCAACAACCCTGTCATGTCATGTCATGTCCAGAGGACACTGTCATTGTAGCCATCTACTACCTTTGTCTCTTACAATCGTTTATCACTTTCTTCCAAGATACCCATGGGGCTTGAAAAGAGTCTGTGTAATATAGAGATCCCATTTAGGGCTAAGTACTCACACTTATTCTCTGTACATTAATCAGTTGTAGGTAGGTGCCTGTTCCAATCACTATTTACTACAAAAAGAAGTTTCTCCAATGAAAGCTGAAAGATGCACTTATCTATGGTATAATGATAAGTCATTAGGAATCAGTTTAGATGTTTTGTAATTTAGCAGAATAATAGTAGTAGGTTCCCTTCTAGGGCCTGTAGCCTGCCTAGCCCCAAGTTCTTGGCCTCAGTAACAGTGCTAGTCATAAGCACAGTTTTCTGGAATTGCCCTTAAGTCCAATCAGAAAGTGCTTGGTTAGTCTTTATGCCACAATTACTGCAGTAGGAATATCTGTCAGGATGATCATTTTTGTATTTCACAGGGCTTATATCTGGATGAAACTGATTGGTGATTACATTTCTTCTCCAGTAACTTGACTAACACCCCCAGAACTATGAGGGCTAGCCAGTAGAGATGAAGCTTCCAGGTCAGTACCAGCTTGGTATCTCTATATTCTGTGACTCAAGTACATGTATCCTTGGTAATATGGTCTTACAATAAAGTTATAGAAAGAAAACCAAGAAAACACCAATTCTTTGCGACCCCACTGACCAACACCTCCAGAAAAGGTGACCCATTTCCGGCACCAAGCTTTTTATTTCATAGCCTGTAGTATCTGGGCCATGTGATTTCTTCCCTGTTTTATGATAACTCCACTTAGACCCTATGCATATGTCTATGTTTATGTATTAGGAAACAGACTTTTGCAAATGTCTTCCATGTTAATTGTCCCTCCCAATTACTCTCTTTCTCCCTATGTTCCTTCCTACATCTTTTGAAATACTCCATTTTATTCTTACTAGTTTTCTGCTTTCTGTGGCTATTCCAAAGTAAAGATGCATTTCTAAGGATTCAAAGCTAACAACCACAGATGAGAAAAAACACGCAGCATTTGTCTGTGAAACACAGTTATCTCAGTCAGGATAATTATTTCTGGCTCCATCCATTTATCTGCTAATTTCATTTTTCTTTATAGCTGAATATTTCATTATATGTATACCACACTTTCATTAAACCCATGCATGTATCAGTTAACCAACATCTAGACTGTTTCCACCTCCTCGTTGTTACAAAGACAGCAACAGTGAACTTAGATGAAGTATTTCTGTGATAGGAAAGAGTCCTTTGGGTGTATGCCCCAGAGTTTTATAGCTGGCCTATATTATAGATCAATTTTTAGCTTTTGGAGAAACCTCCACACTGATTTCCTTAGTGGATGCAGCAGTTTTTCCTCTACAAACAGTGCATAGAATAAACGTCCACCTTTCCCTACATTATGCCAGCCTTTGTTCTCTCTCTCTCTCTCTCTTAGCCATTCAGATAAAAGATAAAGATGAAATCTCAAAAAAGTTTTAATTTGTCGCTTGCTGATAGCTAAGGATTTTTAAGAAATGTCTCAGCCACTTTCTTTCCTTTGGGGAACTCTTTTTAAAAAAATTTTAATTCTGTTGTTTTCTTGATATTTAATTATTTGTAGCTCCATGTAATCTAGAGATTAGCAATCAGTCAGATATATATGCTCCATTTTGTTGGCTGCCTCTTAAATAATGGCATCCTTTGCTGTAAAGAAGCTTTTTAGTTTCCCAAGTTTCCATTTGTCAGTTGTTGGTTTTAATGCCCACATTACCATGGTCCTATTGAGAAAAGCATTTCCTATGCCTTTTAGTTCATTCTGGGTTGTTTTGTTTGTGAGAAGGGGTTGCTTGTTAGCTTGTTACTAGTAGGAACGTCCCTCTTGGTACATATTTGCCACAAACACAGGCTTTGATATGTTTTCTTCTCATTTTCATGAGTTCCTAAAAATGTTTTCCTTCCACATTTAATTTTTTTTCATTGCCCACTGCTTTTTACATTCATTGATATGCTTTTGATTCTTCTTTATAATTTGTTGTTTTTTTGAAAAAAATTTGTTTATTGAAACTTGATTGGTGGCCTAAAATGTGTCTATTGTGGAGAATATTGTATGTAGTGATGAGAGGTAGCTTCCCACTTTATTATGTCTCCTTTCCTGTTACCTAAAATAATATTTGATTTATGTATTGTGGTAGCTATATTTCATGAATGTGTTTTTCCAACTTCTTTATCTTCTTTCTGTATTTATTATTATGTAGTGAGTTTTCCTATAGTCTTCTTTTATTTAAAGAGTTTGCTTTCTTTGGTCTAAGTATACTAATCCCACCCATTTTTTATTCATAATTATTTATTTTTATCTTTTTCCAAATTGTGATTTTTCAGTGTCTTTACTAATGAAGGTGTGTGTATGTGTGTGTGTGTGTATGTGTATGTGTGTGTGTGTGTGTGTGTGTGTGTGTGTGTGTGTGTTTGCTAGTGGGGATAGTTGGGCCTTGCATATGCTCAGCAAGCATGCTTATACACACACATAAGGTATCTGGTAAATTTAATACATTTATACTGAAGGTTGTTATTGATAATCTTTCTCCTGTCATCTTTCAATTGTTTTCTGCTTGTTTTTAATATAATTTTGTTCCTTTATTTCTCTTTTGCTATTTACCTTTGTGACATTTGTAACCTGTAATGGCATGTTAAGATTTGGTTCTGTCTCTTTTGTTTACTTAGCATTCTAGAAAGTTTTGCATATTCATATGTCTTCCTGTAGGTGGTATCATATCTTTGCTTCTAGTGCAGTCCCTTAAGTATTGTTTGAATGCCTGCATTACCATGGTCCTGTTGAAAAAGGGATTTTTCTATGCTTTACGTTTTTTTCTTGGTTGTTTTGTTTGGGGTTCCTTGCCTTGTTTGGGACATATGGACCTATCAATATGATCTTCCTTCTTAGTACATATTTCCTGTAACCCAGGCTGATATTTCTCAATCCTGCTTCTCTGTGAAAGGCTTTGTTACTTCTTCATTGCAGGATGGTTTTACTAGGTAGTGTTCTCGCTTGCCGCGTTTTACTTCCAGGACTTTGATCCTTCTCTTTTGGCTTGTTCCAGTGAGAAGTCTGATGGACAGGACCATACGTTCTATGTGATTTGTCACTTTTTCTTGTTATTTCTGTTTTCAGGTCATTCTCCTGCTGGGAAGAGACATCGTGACCATGGCAACGCTTATAGCCATGGTTTAGTTCATTATCATCATGGTGCTGGAGAAGTAGCTGAGAGTCCTACACCTTGACTAGCAGGAAGTGATCTGAGACGCTGGGTGTGGCTTGAGCCTATATGAAGCCTCAAAGCAAGAGACCACACCTCCTAAGAGTGCCACTCCTTTTGGGAGCCTTTTTTTTTTTTTCTCCCAAATCACCACACAGGTGTTTGTTTGTTATTATTGGATGGGGTTTGTTTATTTGTTTTAAGACTGTTCACATTTTAACTATAATATACATGACTGTTTTGGATGAATCTAGTTGGGGTTCTTTGAGTTTCATGTGTCTATTCCTCTTTGACAAGTTGAGAAGTTTTAAAATATTATTTCACAAGACAAAATGTCATGGTAATTGTTCTTTTTCTTCATCCTTGGGATTTCCCAGAGTTGAAATACTTAGCATTATCTAATGGAGATTACAGCCTGTCTTGCTGCTTTTAGGTGCTTTTTTTTTTTTTTCATTTTGTTGCCTGACTAGGTTCATTCAAAAAAATCTGTGCCCAACTTCACAATCCTTTCCTCAGCTTAGTCTAGTCTGCTGTGGAATCTTTCTGCTGTGTCAATTGTTTTATCGACTAAAGTTTAGGACTTGGCTCCTTTTGGTCTTTTCTGTTCTGATACATTTCCCACCCCTGGCCACTGCTCTATGGTCCTCACAGCATCTATGAATCTCCTTTCCTCTCACTGAAACTCCCTATGTTTATTATGTTGGCTCCTGTTCAGGTATTTCATGATTTCACTTTTACTTTCTTTTCATTCGCTGTTGAAGAAGAATTCTTTTGCTTTGAGGCATTCATTTTCTGAAGGCTTCTTGTGTGTATTGATGTTTGAGTATCTGGTACAACAGTCGTCTCTAACTATGAAAGAGCTTTTATATAAAAGTTTTGTTTGTTAGACTGGGCCCATAAATATAGTGTCTCTATGATTTTATCTTTGGCTGACATGAACAATATCTTTGAGTATTTAAGCAGTCTATACTTCAACAGTGTAGACTCAGAATAGCCACTGCATCACAAATGTGTAGAACACATCTGGAGAACCTTCAGGATGCATATGGGAGATACTTCAGCATATAAACCTGATAGCCATCATTTCCAAGTGAATAAAAGTAGTTATTTCACTTTGCAACTGACACGGACTTCAAGAGAGGGAACTCATATTCCACAGATCTGGCACTGGTGATACTGACGTTGAGGCTTAGAGAATTTTGTCTCCTTACCTTGGAGTAAACCATGTGACACTGTGGGTTGTGGCATCAGTCACCACAGTCTCTGTATCACAGAATATATAGAAAACTTTCCTAGGACCCCCAGGATGGATATTGGAGATGCTTTAGTTGATGAAACCAATAGCCACAGGATAGTATGATAGCTTTTATAGGTCCTACAGGATGAAGACAGGTCATTTGAGGCTCTGTACCAATGGTGATCTCGGACTCAAGGTTTAAGAACACAAAAGGGACCTTCCTTGGATTTTGTAAGGTTACTGACATTGGAGCTAGAGCGTGTAACACACTCACTTGCATGGAGTATGGGTCCCAGTGGTGATCTCCTCCAGGTACCAATGCTTCTATACCAGATGTCATCATTCTAAGGCTTCTTTTAACTCTACAGCGTGAGTGCAGGTAGTCCTAATGCTTACAGTCATTGTCCACCATGTTCCTGGAATATTGTGACACTGCTGAGTCTTCCAGCTCTTTATGGGAAAGCATTGGTGAAACTGCATTCTGCAGCAGCAGCTATGGTCACAAGGCGGTTTCTACAGGGCTGTGCTGGTAGACTCAAGCATGTAGAAGTGGCAGCCACTGGTTATTCAGCTACAAGGACATGAAGGAGTTGCTGGTAGGCTCAAGACAAGGGAGCTGGCTGCTGATTCTTACATAGTGGCTGCTAACTGGCTAGCCTAGAGGCTTGGATTTGGGAGCTGTGTGAAACCAATATGAACTCTATCACTGGAGTATAATAGTTGCTCTGGACTGTTCAGCTCCACAGAGTAGATGAAGTCTGTGAAGACCATGGGATTCTTCTGCCCTGTGGCTATCTATCTGTTGCAGAGACTGGGCTTTCTGAAATGTCCTGCTTTCCATTCCTGTAGGGTGGCAGTCCCTTCTACCAGGAAACCCCTATTGGAGCCAGTTTCTCTCTGTGGCTTCAAACCCAGTGTAGAGTTTCTGTCATTTTCTTCCTGGTTTCTGGATTTCTGCTTCCATCTATAACTCTTAAAAACATTTTTGTTTTGGTTTTATTGCCTTGTTTTTATGTGACAGAGCTGTCATAGGCCATTTCTGTTTTCTTTCTTAGATCTTGCCAACTCTAAATATTATAAATAAATTGTTTCTGGTTTCACAATATTTTGTCATAATTGAAACTAAAATTCATGTCATTTTTTGATATTTATATTCAGCACAACCAAGTGCTATATGTCCAAGGGAGAACATAAGCACTTGTGGGCTGAAAATTCACAGAAGTAATGAGAATGTTTAAATTCTTTTTAGGAGTGAGTAGATCTAGAAATCTACACAGTGCTGGGGCTCACTAAATATTTGTGTAATTAAAAGATTCATAAAGTATTATACCACATTATAACTTAATTATCTTACTCTTTTACTTTATTTTACTGTTTATGTGTGGGACTTGGGTGTGCACATGAGTGCTGTGCCCACAAAGGCTAGAAGAAGCCAAAGTGTCCCTTGGAACTGGAGTTATCACAAGCAGTTGTAAGCTGCCCTACCTGAGTGTTAGGATCTAAACTCTCATTCTTTGCAAGAGCAGGAAGTATCATGACTACTGAGCCATCTCTCCAGCTCTGCTGTAATAATAAAACAACAACAACAACCCAGCAGTGCATTCAGCTGTTGCTTTGGCTGGTGAAACTTCCTGCTGGAAAGATTCCCAGAGGCCTCTCTGCTTAGATTTTACTGACATGTGCAGTGGACTCTTGGCAGAGGCCTGACCTGCGGTTTACTCACACATGCTTGTCTCTCCTACCCTGGTACCCTTCACCTCACTGGTTTTACATTCTTTTCTGTTCTTCTCATTTTACCTTTTCATGGTGTTTTCTTCTCTGGATTCCTCTCAATCACCACGTCACCTTTCAACCCTCTCTTTCTTCCCATTTTCTTTTTTACTAATTTAACCAAAACACTTGTAATGTCTCTTTTATTCCTTTTCCACCACCATCTCCATGTCACTGCTCACTCTGGTCATAATGTAGTTTCTCTGACTCTGCTTGGCAACTCCGCCTTCCAAAAACCCAACTTCACTATCTCCTTTTTCCTTCTTCATGATCCAGTGGCAAAATCTTTAATTTTCAACTTGACATTCGCGAGCCTAATTCTCTTCGGCTGTTGCTCTGTTTCTCCTTGACTCCAAGCACCCTAAAACCACATTTTGTTTTTATTTTATTTTCTAATTTTTTTTTTTTTTTTTTTTTTTTTTGCTGCAGAACTCACAGCCTTCCTCTCTCATTTTCCTGAATCCTGGGCTTATAGGTATGTACCATCAAGCCACTGGCGATGTTTCTATCAGCCTCCCTTCATTGTATCCTGTCTCTGGCTCAATTTATACTTTTTCCCTGTCAGTCACATAGATCAAAATTTTTAAATTCTGATGCTCAGTCCTTGTATTAATCAGATTTTCACAACTGTAATGAAATCTCTGGGTCAATTAACTTATAAAGCAGGAAAGTGGAGCATTTGCTTATAAGTTTAGAGACGCCAGCCCAAAATCGAGTGACCCCAATGTCTTAGGTCTCTGACAAAGTGTGATGTCATGGAGTGACAGTGACAGATTAACCTTTTTACTCCATTAGCTAGAAAGTAAAAAGAGGCTAGGATGCCATAGACTCTTTGGAAGGCATGGCCTGCAAACCAAAGTTTTTCCACCATGCTCTCCTTCCTAGAGGGACCTAGGATTTTCCAGCATTGCCCCCATGGGTCAAAGCCTTTGATACATATTCCTTTAAGAGACATGAGCATCCAAAGTTAAACAAGTCTATGAGACCTCTTAAGGAGAATATGCCAGTAGGAATACAGAATTACCATGAAAGTAAGCTTCGCTGTCTCCATTCTTTCTGTGACTGTAACAGAGTTCCTGAGGCTGGGCTCTTCATAATAAACAGAAATGTATTTGCTCACAGTTCCAGAGGCTAAGAAGTGCAACATTAAGGGCCTATCATACTGCTCTGGCTGCTCTGATATAATATGGTAGAAGTAAAGAAGAGTGGGGATAGGGGAGAGAGAGAAAAGATGGTGTGCACTTTTGAATGAACTTACTCCCACAATAATGGCATGAATTTATTCTCACATCATGGCATCATCACCTCTTAAAGGCCTCACCTCACCAGACCCTTCAAAGTACCAAATGGGCACTTATTTCAACATGCAGTTAGGGAGGATATACCTTAAACAGGCTCTGATGGTTAAACTGCACTGGCTCAGGCTTCATCAACACCCTTCCTGTCCCCTTAGCCTATGTTTTAGCCCAAAGTTAAGGTTCCATCCTACACAAAGCTTTTCTTGTTAACCTTACTGCCCTGGTCTGTTGCCAGCTGGCTGAAGCAAGGATCTTGCTTCATATGATTTTATAGTCTTGTTATCTTACATCTTAAATGTAGTGATTAATAAAAATAGTGCTTATTTCAGAAATTGTTTCAAAGGTAAGTAATTACATACAATTCACATATTTTTTTTCAGAACATTTAGGAATGTTTGTTCATGAATGATAACTGTTACTAGAATGCAAACTAATTTGGCTAAATGTTGTGTGACATAGTTGAGCCTCATGATGAAGTTCACTTCATAGCAATGTGAGAGAGGCCAAGCTTGGTGTTCAAAAGGTAATCAAAACACAGAAAAGAGTTTTTAAATATTAAGTACTGTGTTTCTAATGTGTATTTCTGAAAGATACTGAAATGTGCTATGGCCTTTGAAAGGTGGTCTCTGGAAAGTTTTTGGGTCACTGGAACACACACTCAAAGGGGACTGTAAGAATTTGAGGAAGCCACTAAACGATGTAAAAACCTCCCATGTTCATAGATTGGGAAAATTGATATTGTGACAATAACCATCTGCCTTAGTGCATGTTCTATTGCTGTGAAAGGACAACATGACCATCACGACTCTTTTAAAAAGGTGGGGCTTGGTTACAATTTCAGATGTTTAGTCCATTTTCATCATGGTGGAGAGTAGGACAGCACACAGGAAACCAAGGTAGTGAAGCAGTAGCTAAGAGTTCTACATCTGGATAGGCAAGCAGTGAGGAGAGACAGATACTGGGCCTGGGTTGAGCATTTGAAACCTCAAAGCCCACCCGCAATACACACTATCTCCAACAAAGCCACACTTCTTAATAATGCCACTCCCTTGTGACAAAGCTTTCAAACAATGTGTCTATGGAGGTCATTCCTATTCACATTACCTCATTCCCCTCCTGGCCTCCATAGATTTTTAGCCCTATCATAATGCAGAAATGCATTCAGTCCAACTTCAAAAGTCCCCATAGTGTGTCTCTACCCTATTTAAAGTCAAAAGTCTCTTCTGGGACTCATGGGAATCTAATTATAATCTCCTATAAAATAAAAAAGCATATTACATACTTCCAACATGCAATGGCACAGAATATACATTACTATTCCAAAAGGACAAAGAAAGAGCATAATGAGGAAATATTGGACCAAACCAAGATCTAAAACCATCTGGGTAAACTACAAATTTTGCATCTCCATGTCTGATGTTGAAGTGCTCTTTAGATCTCCAACTCTTGTCAGTTTTATTGATTACAATATATTTATTTCTCTTGGGCTGATGCTACTCCCTGTTATCAGCTTTATTCAAAAGATATCCCACAATTCGAGCATTTCCACCATCTTGGAGCTGCTAATAAAACTGAAATATTACCATCACACCTTCATGCAATGGCTACTATAGGCCTCCATGCCGGGATACCCCTGACATATGCCTGGCCCTAGTGGCTTTTCTTAGTTATGAAGGCATATCCTATAGCTTTTGCTTTTATCCTTGACTCTAAAGCCAGAACCATGTTTTAGTATTAAGGTTTTTTTTTGGCTCTGGGCAGCCAGAGGTCTAGACTTACAGATAAGTTGTGTTAGACTCTTTAGCTGCCCGCAGCTGATTAGGCTTTTAGAAATGATTTAGACATTTATATTAATTTTATGTTGTTTGGTTTATGGCTTAGGCACATTGTTAGCTTGTTTTTATATTTTAACTTAACTTACTTTATTAATTCCCACATCACCATGTGGCCACAGCTGCCACATTCTGCTGCTTGCTAGGGCTGGAACATGACCCCTTCACTCAAATACATTTCCATGTGTCTTCTGGTTCTGATGGTTTCCTTCACCACTTAATCTCAGTTGTTATGGAACTTTCTTTGTAAAGCAGACTGGCCTCAAACTCAGAGATCCACTAGCTTCTGACTCCTGAATGCTTGTTTTAAAGCTGTACTCTACTACACCAAACTTCTCTTTAATTAATTCCTTTTCATAGGTTGGAAGCTTATCTGGGAAGGTGTCTTTCCTTAGGTCATGACTCCTTTTATTCTATTTAACATCAGGTTTTTCTTCAAACTTTTAAAATCTTGAGTACAAGACATAGCTCCATTATACTTTGTTTTACTCCTTTACTTCTCAAACTGTACAGTCTTTATTTTTTCTAGCTTCTTTTTTATTGTTTATATGCATAAGAGTAGCCAGTAATAACCATCTGACACAGTGATATGAGGCTGTCTTGAAATCATTTCAACCAACACTATTAATACAAAATTCTTCAATTTATCCCCAGGCAGATTTTTTGGACAAAGGCAGAAAGCACCCACATTCTTCACCCAAATTACCCAAGAATAGTCTCTAGGTAACTTACTAATTTTTTTTTCTGTAAAACTTCTTGAGTTGAGACAACACAATCTACATTACTCTCAGTACCATCTTCTAAGCTCCTGATAGTATGGCCCATTAAATATCGCTTAAAGCATTCAACTGTTTTCCTAATCCAAAGTTTCAAGTTTGCATTCTTGCAACAAGCAATATAGTCAATATAGACAGACCTATAACAGCAATATCCCACTCCTGATACCAACTTGTCTTATTAAGTGTTCTACTGTTGTGAAAATACACCATGACAGCAGTTATAATTACAAAAGAAAGCATTTAATCCAAACCGTCACAGCAGCCTACCAAAATGAAAAGAAATTGCAGATTCAGTGCAATCTCAAGCAAAACTCCCACGATACTCTTCAATGAAATAAACAGCAACAAACAAACAAATAAACAACAATTAAATTTCATATATAAGTACAAAATATCCCAAATAGATAAAAATAATCATTGGGGTGAGTGTTTGGTTAAAATAATAATGGCGGAATTGTCATACCAGATTTAAGGTTGTATTACAGACTTATAATAATAAAAATAGCATCGTATGATAGATTAATTAATCGTATTCAGATTAACACAATAGAAGGCCCAGTCTTAAGCATGCATAAATACAGCCCCCTGATATTTGACAAAGATGTCTTCTACACACACATACATATACACACATACATATGCTTACACACACATATGCACAATACACACACATATACACACACATATACACAGTACACACACACACAGTTTGAAAGATGTATCCTATGTGGTGAGCTAACGCTCTCAAGACCTAAACTAACAAAACATGGCTTAGAGCTTATTCAGTTGGAGGGAAATTTGTGACTGGTCCTTGTAGTACAAGGTTTCTGGCCCGGACTTTCGGGCCTAACCTCAAGGTCTAGGCTCACAGACCCGCAGACCCACAGTCCCACAGAGACACACAGATGCTTCCAGTAGTTTTTGGCTGATCAGCCTAAGGCCCAGGCATATAACTTGCTAGCTCTCTACCCTTCATCTAACCCCTGACTCATCCTGTTCAGCCATGGGGCTCGGTACCTTTTCTCACAGCAGCATAGGTGTCCTCTGCTTCTTCCAGCTTCTCTCTGGCCTTCTGCCCTGTGTTTCCTGTTCTCAGAGTTTTTCCTTAGTCTGGTAGCCCCACCCACACTTCCTGTCTGCCTTTGGCCAATCAGTGCTTTTTATTAAACCAGTGGGTGGGACAATTATTTACAATGTAACAACACAATCTCCCAGAGGTCCTTTAAAACTAGCCAGCACACCATGGCTAGAGAGGTCATAGACTCCAGAGGAGCAATTACTACTACAGCATTACTAAAGCAGTGTGGTTTCCAATTACCCTCCAAATAATCATCTTTCTATGGCTAACTGCAGCAATCACATATCAAAGAAGCTTTATTTTGTTAGAAATAGAGGCTATTACAGAGATCTACAATGGTCAGAAGACAGATATACAGTGACTGTACTGTATACAGTTCATAGTGGGACATCTTTAACACAAGATTTACACCTAAGAATCAGGAAACATTGTGGAGTAAGTGGAAAGATTGCTCAGATCCTTAGGAACAGTGTAACTGCTGCATGGTAGTGTTCTTGGCAGGAGAGGAATGTTGTTCCATTAATTGCAGGCGATGTTTGCCTGCACAAGCTATACAGAGACCACACCAGTCAACATGAGAATATAGATGGAAAGAAACTTAACAAGGCCTGACTCTGAGATGAAGAGCACAGGCATTCAATGCCTACTGAGGGAAGAAGAGCCAGTTCTTTTCAGGCAAAGCCTTGATTCCAAGTATCCAGCCCTAAACATGTGCATATGAGGGCAACTCTAACTAAACTCAGTGGAGTGTGCGTGCGTGCGTGCGTGTGTGTGTGTGTGTGTGTGTGTGTGTGTGTGTGTGTGCGTGTGTGTGTGTGTGTGTGTGTGTGTGTACTGCCCCTTACCCTCACCAGCTGTAGCACTAGGGAGAGCAGGTGCGACACCTAGGCAGCATAAGACAGCTGACTGACCCTATTGGTGGAGATATGAGTGAGCCAGCCCTGAAGTTCTGAGTGTGGGAGATCTGTCCCCACTACTCATCTGTCATGCAGCAATGTGGGTAGGGGAGAGATGTCCTCCTTTACCCCTCAATTCTCACTACCTGCAACAGATGAGGAAGCCAACCCCCCCCCCCTTTTATCATCTGCGGCACTCAGAAAACCTGGCCCTGCTGCTTGCATGGGTAGCACAGTAGAGCCAACCCTGTTGGTGGAAGCATGTGTGATGTGGCTCTGAGAGTGCAAGAATCAGGTAGCTGGCCACACCCCCTCTCTGTCATGTGATGGAGAGGGTAAGGGAAAGATGTCCTCCCCCACCCCACCCCTGCCACCCGTGGTGGGCAAAGGAACTTATTGTCCCCTTACCAGCTGCAGTACTCGTAAAAGTGGGCCCTGCATCCTGTCTTGGCAGCACAGTAGTGATGACCCTTCCTACTGACAGAGGTGCAGGTGAGCTGGCCCTAAGAGCATCACTGAGGGAGATCTGGCTCTGCTTCTCGTCTGCCATGAGTCATATAATAAACTTATATTCTGTGATAGTGTACTAGAATTGGGAAATTTCCCAGTCTCTTTGTGGAATGTGTTTAATGGGGAACACTTACTAAGACAGAGAACTAGCTCCTAGCAGTCAGTGCCCATGAGGTCTCCAAAGAAGATAATGAAACACCACAAAAAGTCCACCTGGAATGGGATAATGCTAACCAATGGGCAAGATGCTTCAAAGCTATACCTGCTGTGAGAACCTGGCCCAAACTGTGAACAAGCAGGACAAGGGTGTGTGTGTGTGTGTGTGTGTGTGTGTGTGTGTGTGTGTGTGTGTGAAACTTCCTGCACCTGTTAGTATGGCAACTGGTGTTATTATGTAGATCATATTTAGGCAGTCATATTGTTGAGGCTTTATGGATGTGGCTTCTCTGTCACATGTAGAAGACACTATCTTGCTACAGATGTCCTGATCCTCAGGCCCTTCGATTTTTCTGCTTCCTCTTCCATGATGTTCCTTGAGCTTTATGTATAAGGGTTGCATTGCAGATGCGTAATTGGGACTGAACATCTCATAGTCAATTGTTCTCTGCATTTCAATCAGTTGTTGATTTCTGTAACGGTGTCCATCTGCTGCAAAAAGAAGTTTCTTCAATGAGGAGTAAAACTATACTTCTCTGTGGGTATGAGCGTAAGTGTTTAGAATGCAGCTAGTAATTATGCTGGTTTATGAAAAGTGGCAATAATATGTTCTCCTTTAAGATCATGACCTCACCAGCCACAGGTGGTTGTCTCAGTTTACAGTAGCAGCCATGAGATCTCTCTCATGAAGCAGGTCCTAAAGTTCTATTTTATTTATGTTAGTTGTTTTCAGGATGGAAATACCACTATTGTACCCTTGGGTAAATCTTGCTAAGTTGGTCATTGTTGTGGCTTGTGGGCTTTACAGCTGGGTATAGGTCTGCTGATTGCTTTGCTCCCTTGCAAGCTTCTATAGCACCTTCAGGAACTGAGAACTATTTCTAAGAAAGGAGCCTTCCAAGGAAGTTCTAGCTCTGTCCCCCTAGACTTGTTGCATAAGTACATAGTGTCTTCAGCAATGGGGTTTGACTTTCAAGTTCTTGGAAGAAACTAAGGACAAATGCAGCAGCCTATATTGTTTGGGAAATCTCTCAGATAACTCAAAGGGCTTCCATGCCTGGCACTGGCATTCTTATTAGTCTATAGTTTTTTCAAGGAACATTATCACCCTAAGTGGTGCATATATGTTTCTGTGCCAGTATCATGCTTTTATTTTATTATTACTGTAGCTCTCTAACATATCTTGAAACTTGGTATGACAGTTTCTCCAGCATTGCTTTTTGGCTCAGGATTGCTTTGGCTGTCCAGGGTTTTTTTTTGTTTTGTTTTATTTTTATTTATTTATTTATTTATTTATTTTGTGTTTCCATGTGAGTATGAGGATTTTGTTATTGTTTCTGAAAAGACTATTGTGGGGATTTCATTGAGATTCCATTGAATCTGTAAATTGCTTTTGGCATGATAGTCATTTTCACAATATTATCTGTGCTATTCTCATGGTTAAGAAAGGGCCTTCTGTCATCTAGAAATTCTTTTTTTCTGAGATTTAAGGTTTTCTTTTCTAAATTATTTTTTATTTATAAAAGAAACTTTTTAAATCCATGTATCTCCCTGCTCCTCCTCCTTTCCCTCCTTCCAATCCTTCCCAGTCAGCTTTTAGACTCCTCATCCCCATCCCCCATTGTGGGAGGTTGTGTTGTTTCATTTTAAATAATTGTCCCAACCACTGGTTTAATAAAAAGAGCTGATTGGCCAAAGGCAGACAGGAAGTGTAGGCGGGACTACCAGACTAAAATCTCTGAGAACAGAGTGCCAGATCAGAATACCAGAGAGCACCAGAGAGAAGCCAGAGTAAGCCGAGGACAACCATGCAGCTTTAAAGAAAGGTACCGAGCCGCATGGCTGAACAAGAGACATGGGATAGATGAAGGGTAGAGAGCTAGCAAGTGAT
Organism: Phyllotis vaccarum; assembly: GCA_033318265.1. Lineage (NCBI taxonomy): Eukaryota > Metazoa > Chordata > Mammalia > Rodentia > Cricetidae > Phyllotis > Phyllotis vaccarum. Next base: position 86,177,098 of record JARWLC010000014.1, on the reverse strand, counting down.
ATGCCTGGGCCAGAGGCTGATCAGCCAAAAACTAATGAAAGCGTCTGTGTGTCTCTGTGGGTCTGTGGGTCTGTGGACCTAGACCTTGAGGTTAGGCCCGAAAGTCTGAGCCAGAAACCTCATACTACACCCCATCCCCTCCCCCCCCCAAAGGGCAAGAAGTCCCAAGGTGGGTCAGCTCAGCATGGCACATCCACTAAGTTCTAAGGTTCTAACATGATACTTAGGGTGGTTATTCATTTGATTATAGGGGAATTCCTGCTCAGACAACCCCTCCACTATTGTCTGGAGAATTGGCCAGGGACATCCTGTAAGTTCTTGGAGGTTTCCCTAGCACCCAGTCTCAGGTCATTAATATCTTCAATTCAGTTTATTTCCAGATATTTTTGGAGGCAAATATAAATGGGGACATTTCCATGATCTTTTTCTCAGCATCTTTGTTATTAAAGTATAGAAAGGCTACTCATTTTGTAACTTTGTGTCTTGTATTTTTCTGAAAGTAGTGGCATATCTAAATATTTTTGGCAAAATTTTTGGTATTATTTTTATACTTCATATCATCTGTCAATAGGAATAACTTCAATTGTTTTCATATTTGCATCCTATTTCCTCATTTCTGTTCTTGTCTTATTTCTCTAGCTAGTGTTTCCAGCACCATATTTAAGAGGAGTGTGACTATTGGACAGTCCCTACTTATTTCCGATTTTAGTTTTCTCCATTTAAAATGATGTTTGCTGTACGGTTGTCAGATATAACCTTTATTATTATATCCCCAGTTACTCTCCCTAGGATTTTGATCAAAGGACTTTTTTTTGTTCATCTGTTGAGATGATCATGTGATATTGTCTTTAAGTCCATTTATAGTACATTTATCGACTTACATACGTTGAACCACCCCTTTGGGATCAAACCAAACTTGAGGATAATGGATGACCTCTTTGATATATGTTTACATATGTTTGAATTTCATTTTATTATTGTGTTGACATATTAGTATCTGTGCTCCTGAGGACCTGTAAGTTTGTGTTGCTCTTGTTGTCTTTACCTGGTCTTGACAGGATAGTAGTACTGCATCCACTGAATTTCAAAGTGCTCCTTCTGTTTCTAATTTTGGAATAATTTAAGATGTACTGTTTGTGTATCTCCACAGAAAGTCTGCAAAAATTCTGCTGTGGAGCCATCTGGTCCTGGGCTTTTGCTGTAGTCAGAGGCTTTTTATAAAGGCTTTTTTATTTTCTGGGATTCCGAGCTGTTGACGTCCTATTGGTTCAACTTTGGTGGTTTAGATGAATGTAGAAGTTCATCTACTTCTTTTAGATTTTCCGACTTAAGGGAATATATATTGTTAAGCTATTACTTCATAATTTCCTGAGTTTTTCTGGTATCCATTTTTCCTTTTCATTTCTGGTTCTGTTTATTTTGGCCCTGTCTTTCCTTCTTTTTATTAGTTGGGAGAAATGGTCTGTAAGTTTTATTTACCATCTCAAAAGAAGCAGCTCTTCAAGTCTCTGAATGTCCATATTGCTTTCTTTGCTTCTACTTCATTAGATCTTCTCTGACCTTCATTTTCTGTTCCAAGCTGAATTTGGAATGACTTTGTTCTTCTTTTATCAAATTCTTTAGTTGCAACATTAAGGCATTTGTTTGTGGTCCTTCTTATTTTTAAATGTTGGCATCTAGGGCTATAAACTTCTGTGTTGTGGTTGCTTTTAATTTGTCCTAGAGGTATTGCTGGGTTGTGTTTACATTTTCATTTAGTTCCAGAATTTATTTTTAATTTCTTTTTGGATTTCTTTCTTGGCCCATGTATCATTTAGTAATATGTTGTTGTTTAATTTTCTATTGTTATAAATGCATTTTTGTTGATTGTAAGTTTTATTGCATTATGTTCTGATAGACTATATGGAGTTATTACAAATTTTCTAAACTTGTTAAAATTTGTATTGTATTCCAGGATTTGTGGTCTTTTTAGAAGATGCTTTGTAGGGCTACTGAGTAGATTGTGCCTTGTGGTGTGTGTGTGTGTGTGTGTGTGTGTGTGTGTGTGTCTGTGTGTGTGTGTGTGTGTGTGTGTGTCTGTGTAAGCATGCATACACACTTGGATAAAATATTCTGTATATATCTCTAAGATTCATTTGATGTATGATATCATTTAATTATGAGGTTTATTGCTTAATGGAGAAAGTGGGTTATTGAAATCATTTATTATTGCTGAGTTGAAGTTGTAGTAATGAGGTTTCTGGCTGGACATTCCGGCCTAACCTCAAGGTTTTGTCCTGCAGACCCACAGTCCCACAGTCCCGCATTCCCACAGTGACACACAGATGCTTTCAATAATTTTTGGCTGATTTGACTAGGCCCAGTCATATAACTTGCTAGCTCTCTACCCTTCATCAAACCCAAGTCTCTTATCTTGTTCAGCCTTGTGGCTGGGTACCTTTTCTTAGAGCAGCATAGTTGTCCTCTGCTTCTTCCGGCTTTTGCTTTTTTTTTTTTTTTTTTTTTTTTTTTTTTTCTTTTTGGCATTCTGCTCTGTGCTTCCTGTTCTCAGAGTTTTTCTTAGTCTGGTAGCCCCACTCACACTTCCTCCCTGCCTTTGGCCAATCAGCGCTTTTTATTAAACCAGTGGGTGGGACAATTATTTACAATGAAACAACACAATCTCCCACATTTATCTGTGGATTAAAGTCCATCAGTACACATTTTTGTTTATTTTATTTTCATTAAAGAATTACTTTATTCATTTTACATACTAAACCACAGATTCCCCCCTCATCTCTTCTCCTACTCTCTTCCCAAGACTTTTCCACTCAACTAACCCCCAATATCCTCCTCTGAGAGTGTAGACTCCTCCTCTGATGGAGAGTCTACAAAGCCTGGTACGTTCAGTTGAGGCAGGTCCAGACTCCTTCCTGCACCAACGTTGTGAATGGTGTCCACCATAGATAACAGACTCTAAAAAACCAGATCATACTCCAGGGAAAGATCCTGATTCCACTGCTGAGGGCTTCTTAAACAGACCAAGCTACACAACTGTCTCCCATAGGCAGAGAACCTAGTTCAGTCTCATGCAAGCTCCTCAGCGGTCAGTCTGAAGTTTGTGAGTTCCCATGAGCTTGGTTCAGTTGTCTTTGTAGATTTTCCCATCATGATCTTGACTCCCTTGCTCATATAATCTTCTTCCCTGTCTTCCATTGGACTCCCAAAGCTCAGCCTGTTGCTTGGCTGTTGATCTGATGAAAGTTCTATGATGACAGTTAGGGTATTCACCAGTCTGAGTACTGCAGTAGGCCAGCTCAGGAACTTTCTCCACTTTTCCTAGTAGTCTAAACTCAGCTCATCCTGTATATTTCTGGGAATTGCCTAGCACCAGGGTTCTCCCTAACCACATAACGTCTCTCTCTATCAAGATACCTCACTGCTCTCCCACTCCGTTCGAGCATGATTATCCCTTCCCTTCATGTTCTCACCCCACACCTCCCTTCTATTGCCCCCTCTTGCCCCCACTTTACTCAGGAGATCTTATCTGTGTCCTTCTGAGCTAGTTCTTTGTTAGCTAGCTTCTCTGGAGACATAGGTTGTAGTTTGGTTTTCCTTTGTTTTACATCTAGGATATACTTATGAATGAGTACATATCATGTTTGTCTGCCTGAGTCTGGATTAATTCACTCAGGATATTTTCTAGATTTATCTATTTGCCTGAAAATTTTGTGATAATATCATTTTTTTTAAATGCTTAGTAATACTCTGTAGGGGCATTGTGTTGTTTCATGGAAAATAACTGTCCCACCCACTCTTTTAATAAAAAAATCTGATTGGCCAAAGGCAGGCAGGAAGTGTGGGTGGGGCTACCAGACTAAGAAAATCTCTGAGAGCAGAGTGCCAGAAGAGCTCCAGAGAGAAGCCAGAGGAAGCAGAGGACAACTATGTTGCTCTAAAGAAAGGTACCGAGCCGCATGGCTGAACAAGAGACATGGGTTAGATGAAGGGTAGAGAGCTAGCAAGTGATATGCCTGGGCCTAAGGCTGATCAGCCAAAAACTAATGAAAGCATCTGTGTGTCTCTCTAGGACTGCAGGACTGTGGGTCTGCGGGTCTGCGGGTCTGCGGGTCTGCGGGTCTGCGGTCAGTGGGTCCTAGACCTTGAGGTTAGGCCGGAAAGACCTGGGCCAGAAACCTCATACCACAACTCCATGTGCATATGTACCACATTTTCTTTATTCTTTGGTTGAATGGCATCTAGATTCCTTCCACATTCTGGCTATTAGGAATAATGCTGTTATGAGCACAGTTGAGCAAGAATCCTTATGATATAATTGAGCATCTCTTAGATATATGCACAAGAGTAGTATCACTGAGTCTTGAGGTAGATTGATTCCCAGTTTTCTAAGAAGCCACCATACTGATTTTCAAAGTGGCCGTATAAGTTTGCATTCCCACAGACAGTAGAGGAGTGTTCTCCTTACATCCTCTCCAGCATCGACTGTCTTGAGTGTTTCAGATCTTAGTCATTCTGCTAATTATGCTATCTCAAAGATGTTTTGATTTACATATCTGTTATGATATGTAAATCTTGAGCAATTCCTTAAAAGTCTTTTAGCTGTTTTAGATTCTTTTGCTGAGAATTCTCTGTTTAGATCCATAGCCCATTTTTAAATTGGATGATTTGGTGTTTTGATGTCTTGCTTCTTGAGTTCTTGATATATTTTAGAGTTCAGATCTCTGTCAGATGTGAAGATTTTTTCCATTTTGCGGGCTCTCATTTTGTGTTATTTACTGTGTTCTTTGCCTAACAGAAGCTTCTCAGTTTTAGGAGGTCCCATTTATTAATTGTTGTTCTTAGTGTCTGTACTACTGGTATTACATTTAGGAAGTGGTATCCTGTGCCAATGCATTCAAGGCTACTTCCTACTTTCTTTTCCATCAGGTCCAGTGTAACTGGACTTATGTTGACGTCTTTGATCCACTTGGACTTAAATTTTTGTGCGTTGTGATAGATATGGATCTATTTGGAATCTTCTACATGTTGATATGCTAGCACCATTTGCTGAAGATGCTTTTTTTTTTCCTATTGTTTTGGCTTCTTTATCAAAAATCAAGTGTTCATAGGTATGCAGACTAATGTCAAGGTCTTCAGTTCCATTACACTGGTCTACATGTTGGGTTATATGGCAATACTAAGCTGTTTTTATTATTATATGTCTATAGTAGAGCTTGAGGTCAGGAATGGTAAATGCTTTATTGTACAGGATTGTTTTAGCTATCCTACGTTTATTGCTTTTCCTTATGAAATTGAGTATTGTTCTTTTGAGGTCTGTGAAAAATTGTGTTGGGATTTTGATAGGTATTCCATTGAAGCTGTAGATTGCTTTTGGTAAGATTGTCATATTATGTTGGTCCTACTTAACCATGAGCATAGGGCATCTTTCCATTTTCTGATATCTTCTTTAATTTCTTTCTTCAAAGACTTAAAATTCTTATCATATAGTTCTTTAACTTGCTTGGTTAGAGTTACCCAAGGTGTTTCATATTATTTATGGCTACTGTAAAGGATGATGTTCCTCTGGGTTTTTTTTTTCATTCCATTTATCATTTGTATATAGAAGAGCTACTGATTTTTCTTTTTTAGTTAGTCTTGCATTATGCCACATTATTAAAGGTGTTTATTAGCTGTAGGAGTCACCTGGTAAATTTTGAGGTCATTTATGTAATTATATCATCTGCACATAACAAAACTTTGACTTCTTCCTTTCCAATTTGTATCCCCTTGATCTCCTTTTGTTGTGTTATTGCTCTGGCTAGAACTTTGAGTACTATACTGAGTAGATATGGGGAGAGTGGAAAGCCTTGTCCTGTTTCTGACTTTAGTGGAATCGCTCTGAGTTTCTCTCCATTTAATTTGATGTTGGCCGTGGACTTGCTGTAAATTGCCTTTATTATGTTTAGGCTTGTTTCTTGCATTCTTGATCTCCCTGAGACCTTTATCATGGAAGGGTACTGGATTTTGTCCAAGGCTTTTTTAGCATCTACTGACATGATCATGTTTTATTTTCCCTTTCCGTTTGTCTAAATGGTGAATGACACTGGCAGATTTTCTTGTGTTGAGTCATGCCTGTGTCTCTCGGATGAAGCCTATTTGATTGTGGTGGATGGTTTTTTGACATGTTTTGGATTTGGTTTGCCAGTATTTCATGAGTATTTTTGCATCAATGTTCATGAGGGAGATTAGTCTGTAATTCCTTTTTCATTTTTGTATTTTTGTGGTTTGGGTATTAGGGTAACTGTAGCCAGTGTCCTTTGGTTTCTATTGTATGAAACAATTTGAGAAGTATTGGTATTAGATCTTCTTTGAAATTTTGGTAGAATTCTGTGCTGAGTCCATCTGGCCCGGCCCTTTTTTGAATGGGAGACTTTTAAAGACTACTTCTATTTCCTTAGGGGTTAGGTCCTTTTAAATTATTTGTCTGGTCTTCATTTAATTTTGGTATGTGTTACCTACCCAGAAAGCTATCCATTTCTTTTAGGTTTTCCAATTTTATGAAAGTACACATTTCTTAAATAATTCTTTTATTTTATTTGGGCATGTCACATAATGCACCTCAGTAATACTTACTTTCTAGTCCTCCCAGGTCTGACCCCCCTACTCTTGTGCCTCCAAAAAGATTTTTTAAGTGCAATTTGTGTTGCCCATATAGATCCAGTGACAGCCCCTTGAAGAAGTGTATGTTCTTCTCCACCCACACACCTACTCTCTCTAGTGAATCTATTATGGAGAGATACACTTTAGCATTCTTATCACAGTTTTTAAGAGCTCTCTTCAGTGGCTTCCTGTTTAGATTGTTACTTTGGGGGAGGGTATGTCACAAAAGTCTTCTGTCTCCTCTCTCAACTTTGAGCCTGCGGTCATCCTTGTCCTTTATAGTCAGGAAGAACATGAATCAGATTTCTACATGGTGTCTCTCAATAGCATGGATATCAACATAGATTCAGGCTGCAGCATAGACATGAATATTCACATAGACTTTAGTAGTAACATGTATCATGGACAGACATCAACACAGCCCCAAGCTGCAATAGGGCTCCAGACTGAGACATGGCTTCCAGTGGTAGCATAGACTATGGACCTCACCATGGCGTCAGTTGACAGTACTGGGTATTCATATCTACATGGCCCTTGATCACTTATGGCTCAGTCATCAATGTGGTCTCTGGTGCTATGGACCTCAGCAAGTCTCTATGGTAATACAGACCACAGACACTAAAATAATTTGCTCACTGCAGCAGCGTGGGTCATGGGCATCATCATAGCCCTCTGCAGCAGCACAGACCACACACATCAGCATGGTCTTTGGTGGCAACTCTAACCAGGAACACTAACATGGCCTTAGGTGGCAGTACAGCACATGCATATCAACATGACCTGAAATAGCTCAGACCTCAGCCATCAACTTCATTCCTCCTCTATCCATTGACACTTTGTTCCATTTTGTTCCTCTATCCTTCCTCACCTCCATTGCAAAATTTGTTAGTCACAGTGGCACTGGAAACTGCAGAGTGTCACTCAATATATTTTTCTGTGCAAAAAGTTCTATGTGCAATACTCATTGCCACAGGTCATTGGGCTTGCCAAATGTTACTGGTGTGTGAAAGCATCATAAATATCCAACCATCATTGAGACTCAGCCTCAAATATCCCTCCATTATGCAGAACCAGGGTGATATTACGGCTAGGGAGGACATCTGTGGGCAGGATCTGAGCTCCAGACCACTGTACTTCTCGCTGCTCTCAATGCCCACCACCACTGAGAATACCAGACATCTTGCACTTGCAGCACATGGGCATAGCCCCAGTCCTGGGCTTTCCTCCCATTGTGGCAAGTAGTAGTGGCAGCTCCATGCTTCAGGCCAGCCTATAGGCAAAGGACTGGCTCTATTTGGTAATGCCGTGTTCTTTACTACACACTCCCATACCCTTTTTCACCTCCTGGAGTTTTATCATTGTCATGTGCTTGTGGCTTTATTCTGCCATCTTTCTTTCTGATATTTTAAGTCCCCTTTAAAAGCATCAAGCATCTTCCAAAGGACCTGCTTTTTTGTTTTTCCAGGGATAGTTCAGGCTCGGTAGCGCCTCCATGGGTCTCTCAGGTTCCTTGGAGCTGTTCCTCAGTCCTGTGTCAGGTATCAGCAGCCACCACCATCTCTTATCATAGCCATGCCTCAGGTTTTCATCTTCAGTGGCCATGACATAGTCTCAGATCTAGTTCTGCTGCACCAGCTACTCCTCGTGGTCCATCAACTCTGTAAATGGAGTAAGAGTTGGGGTTGACCAACTCAAAATGCTAGCTCTGGGCCAGGATAACAGCCAAACTGGTCAGGCTGCCTGTTGTGTTTGGCTCTTCCAGGTGGCCACCCCATGCCAATTAGTACACTTTTATGAAATTTGGTGCACCAGTGTAGGTGGAGTTTCTCTTAAAATAGACTAATCCAAGATTTATATTTATTAAAATATAAACCAACACTTATATTGGTGCCTAAACAGGGACTGGAGTATCCGAGTGATGGACGATGGATGCCAAACTGGTCTCTCCAGCAGTCAGGGACCAGGAAAAGGAACTTCCCAGGGTCCCAGCAGCCCCTTATCAATGGGGTTGGCCACTCCCCCTTCAGGAGCCCCGGACCCTGGATAAGCATCTTCGAATCTTATCAGCTGACACCTGAATCCCACCACACACCAGAGTTTAATGCATATATGTTTAGATGTGTACGTCTTCTTATTTAATTGCTATTTTGCTTAAAATTGTTTTGAAGTCTCTTTCATCAAATATTAGGAATAATACACATAAGGACACCTGCTTGTTTTCTGTTCCCTTTTGCTTTAAATATTTTACCCCATCCTTTCCTTTAAAGTAGTACCTATCTTTAAAGATAATATTGGTGTCTTATAGACAACAGAATAAAAAAAAATGTTTCTTAATCCATAATGTTTATATGTGTCTTTTGACTAAGGAGCTGATGTGGTGATATATAACAAAATTAATCTGGACTATCAGAGGATATTTAATATTTGACAACGGGTGCCAAATTTTGCATGAACTTTAGTTAGTATATAATGAAAACCCAGAGTCAGATACTGGGGAAAAGCTGGAATATCAGAAACAAGCCACAGCCACCCAGCCAACTCCTCAGGCCTGTCTTCAGGATCCTCCAACTGATGCCTCTGAGTCCTGAAAAGAAGGAAAGTGTCTGGGAAAGCTGAAAAACCCTCTTCTCTTGCTCACCCAGTTCTCTGAACTTCCTCTTTTACATTCCTAAGCTAGGATTAAAGGTGTGGGCTGCTACTCCTTGATCTGACTTGGCTCTATGGTTGACTCTGATTAATTTTATTAAACATATATCACCACAAGCCAAGACCATTAATATTTAATGTTAAGGTGAGTTTTGTTGCTGTCATTTTGAGTTTTTGTTTTGTTTCTATTGTTTGTATTCTTAGGTGCAACTGTATGACTTTCTTTAATTTGGGAAAGTTTCTTCTACGATATTGTTGAATATTTGTTCTATACTATTGACCTGGGGTTTTTCTCCTTTAATTATGTCTATGATTTGAAGATTCGGTCATTTTGGTAGTCTTCCAAATTTCCTATATGTTCCTTTTATGTGATCATTTTTCATATTCATTGCTTAAGTAGTCCAACTTTTAATCTTATATTCAGATAATGACAGCCTATCTTCTATTCAATCGATTTTATTTGTAAGGCTTCTCCCTTACAAATAAATGAGTTTTCCAACTGGAATTGAAAAATTCCATCTTCACTTTAATTCTTTCAGTATTTTTAATAAATACTGAAATTCTTTCAGTATTTTTAATAAAATATTTTTTCACTCAGATTTCAAATTCTGAATTGTTTTCATCATTTCACTGAGCTGTATGTATTATTTGCACTTAATCTGATGTCTGCTGTTATCCTCTTTAATTTTAAGATTTAAAATTACTTTTATTTTTGATATTGTAATTACATGATTTTCTCTTATTCTTCTTCCTTCTGAACGCTTCCATATATTCCTCTGTGCTCTCTTTAAACTAATGACCTCTTTTTTCACTCATTGTTGTTTCAGACATATATTTATGGTATGTATATGTGGGGTATATGTGTGTGTGTGTATTTCCAAATACACAAATACAACATGATGAGTATATATAACGTATGTTTTCAGGTCTGTCTAAATTTGGTTTCAGATAACTAATTGCTGTGCTCTTCCCTTGGAAAAATTTCCTTTGGTTGCCTGTAGTTCTTTGTCTATAGTTGAGATCTCCTGAGCTTTCCCTTGACCATGTTAGCACATTTATTGGTGTCCTTCTTCAGCTCATATTTAGGTAGTTATGTTCGTAAGAATTTATGAGGGAAAATTCTGACATTTCTAAGAAATACAGTGTCACCAAAAACAAACACTCTGTTCCTGTGCCTCTCACAATCTTTCTTCTCCCTCTTCTGCAATGTTTCCTAAACTTTAGTGTAGGCACCAAAGTCACTTGATGTGGTCATGAGAAATGACACCAGACTAGTTGGAGGGTCCACAGCAAATCTTTGGCTGTGGCAATTTTATTGAAAGCAGATTTTACTACCTTTATTAGCAACAGAATATAATAACAATAACTAGTATCAAAGCAGTTGTATTTTCCAGGATACAATGAAGTTTGCAAGATATATGAGCCATGCAAGATTAATATCTATGATCAAATTTTCTGTCAAGTTTTCATGCTCCCTTGATTACTAAGAGGGCATAAAGAAAAACACAGAGTGGCCCAAATGTTTCACTGTTGAGGGTGTGTATCAGTCACTCAGTAAGCCAAAAGAATCACAAGGCATCATATTATCTTCTGTCTAGCCAAATTATATCTATATTATATGTAAATTAGTATATAAATATACATATAGTTTAAATAAAAATTTCTCCTATGGGATAGCAGGATTTTATTTAAGAGCCAAAGACCATCTTACAAAAACCCAACACCAAACATGAGAAGTCTTCATTAATGTTGTTTGTAATCATTGTCCAAGAGACTCTCAAAAGATAGGCTATTGCTCTTGCCCTTTTATGCCAGCTCCCCTCCTACACACATGCAGTAGAAGGGGGTAAGGCCCTAGTGTTGAACAGACTGTACACATCAGACATAGGGCCCAGAGGTCCCTGAGTTTAAAGTTATCTCAAAGCCTCCATTCTGGGGACTAGTTTTCATTATAACATAAGGTACTGAACAAATTTTCAAAGGAGGAACATAGCCAACAATTCACCCAACTATATTTCCTATGAACCATGACAACCATCATGCACAATAACTGTAAAGGTCAGTTGTGTCTTCTTTAAATTTCTAAAGTCTTTGAAGAAATGTGTGGTTGTTCCCTTAAATTCTGTTTTGTGGTTTTCATCTATGTTATTCCCATTGGAGAATGATTCTATCACACTAGTGGGTTTAGAGGGATCTATAAGGTCTTGGCTTTTTATATTGTGGTTTTGCAATGTGTCCTGGCTATCTGACTTTATTTGCTGGTTTGATGTCTAATGTAAGAGTCTAGTCATCCTCCAACTGGGTAATATGGAGCTGTGTGAACTGTGTGAATTGAGGTAGGCCTGGGTGTGTGGAGCCTGTTTGGATAGGCTTTGTTGTAGAGGACAGCAGATGTTATCACCTTGTCCTAGAGGCATGACTTCTTGGCCATCATAGACCTGGGAATCACCTATGGTCTTGTGGTACCAGTATTAGTGATGTGGCTGGAGGGCCAGTTTAAGATTGGGGTGAATGTCCACAGGTCTCCCCCATGCCTTGGAGCAAAGGACCTGAGTGAAGCTGTGTGAACCAGTCTAGCCTTTCCAGGAGCTGCGCAACTGCTTAATCCCTCTTGCATTAGTGAGTGTTCCTCTTGGAACCCCTTAATAAATAATAGTTCTTTATCAGTAGCCATGATTATTATCTTACCATTATACTGGAGTTGTTGTTGGGATCCCCCAAACAAGACCTATGTCTGAATTGAATGTCCAGAGCTAGGCCTGTATGTGTGGAGATGGTGTGGTCAGGTAGGGCCCAGGGGGAAACTTATCAGAAAAAGTTTGTAAAGAAGCTAGGCTCTTGGCTTGAGAGTAGTTGGCAAGGTTCTTGGGAGCTCATGAAACAAAGCTAGTGTGAGAGCTGCTTATTTGAATTTTTGTTTTCCATGGTGCTGAAGCTTGAACTCCAACTGTTGTGGTCGGCAAATAATCTTCCATTGAGATACCCCAGACCTTCATTTCTTATGTTTAATATCCCAAATAATCATATATTCCAAGTGGATGAGAAACTCTATTATCTTACAGCATTTTAGTGTTATCTTCTGAGGTTTTGAAGATCTTGGCATGAGTCTTATCTTCAATTTGCTAGCATTGTCCTAGCATTGTCCATCTGTGGGTCTTCATCTTGCTTTACTGCTCAAGGTGTGCTATCATCAGAGTTTTGGGTTCATTTGTTGACTTCCCTTGAGGAGGTTCACTGGGTTTCTTCAAATGTCAATAGCTAAAAACATTTTTATTTTTTAACAATTTCATTATTTGCATTAGGAAAATGAGAGTTGGGGTTGCCAAATGACTCCTATTTCTTTGTAGATTTTCACTAATTCACATTTTCATTTGGATTCCTCATTCTAGCCTTTAACATCTGAAGTATCCAAAACTCCTTAGCTACTTTGTTCTTCCTGAGACCACGTTTGCTGGGTATGTGGGCTACAGTCTTCCTAAGCCAGCAGACTTCCAGTCAATATTTACTTCCAGCTTCTATGCAACCAGGTTCCACCTTCTCTGCTACTTTTTTAAACCTTTGGTGCTGACATTTGATAAACATTATTTACTGTCATTCCAGCCGAATCTGAAGATGATGAGAAAAATCTCATATTATCACAGTCAGTCTTGTTGCATGAATCCTGATTGGTTTTATAATAAAATCCGAAAGCCAGATATTGGGGTAAATGCGTAAAGATCAGAGGAGCAGAGAAACAAACCACCAGAGAAACTTCTCACCACTACTGAATCCTCAGGCCCAAAGAGGAAGACCCTGTCTCCAGGAATTCTCTGTCTCTGAGTCCTCAGCTGATAGGTTAGTGAAGGGAGGGAGCTCCTGTCTCCTCCAAATCTTTTCTCAGCCCATCCATATCATTTCCTGTCTCAACTTTCCTAGTGCTATGATTAAAGGTGGGTGATCTCAAGTGGTGGGATCAAAGGTCTGTGCCACCGTTGCCTGGCTCTATTTCTCTTTTGGACTGGATCAATCTCATGTAGTCCAAACTGGCTTTGAACTCACAGAGATCCAGACAGCTCTTTGTATCCCAAATGCTAAGATTCAAGAATATGACTTCTATGTCCAACTCTGTGGCTGGTTCTTCTCTCTGATCTTCAGGCGGACTTTATTTCTTAGATGAAACAATATATCACCATAAAATCTTTTTAATGAAAACGAAACCCTGTCCTTTTTACTCCCCATAAATGATTTTAAAAGGAAAAAAAAAACTTCACAACAACAGCTGAGCAAACACTGAATTCCCTGTGAAATTCAGCTTACTAGAATTTGATAATATATAAGCAATGTATTTTCTTAAAAAAACAACCTAATGTCAGAAACATTTAAATCATTATAATTTGCAGTTATAAAGAGATAAATTTATGGAAGCTCATCTGTGCCTGATAATTTAATTTTATTTTTCTTGATTATGTGGAAAGTCTTGTTGGGGGTGCTTAAACTTATCCACAGCTACATGCAGCTCTTCTCTGCCCTTACCCAGGTGCCACATGCACTGTTTGCAGTGAACTCAGTGGGCTTGCCCCACAGGTTTAATCCTATGTAAATACTTCTGAATATTGGGTACTAGGTGTATTCTTTGAGCATTAAAGTTCTGCAGAAAGCAGAGGATGAGTTTCTTATTCTACACAACCATTCTCATTGAAAATTGCTTTTCCTTTTGAAATTTTTCAATTCTCCAAAAATGGTTTCCATGAAAAAATACAGTGTCATGTTTAACTTTTTCTTGACTTTTGTTTACATTTTATTTTCTGTAAGCAGTGATAATGAACTATACAAGCTGATTACTTTTTTTCTAGCTAAAGATTAAACACAAAGCAGATTTAAAGAGTGATGTTCATATATCTATATGCCCTAAGGCACCAGTCAGTCAGAAATGCATTGCATACAGCAGCAGCATGACAGCTGGCCTGCTTCCATCCAGATCCATGTGACTGGAAAAACCCTATTGTTTTTATAACCCCTGGACCTCTAAACTTCTAGATGCTGATAACCAGATGATGTGCTCTTTGCTGAGTACACATATACATCTTTAATCTCATTGTAATGACAGTTGACCCTTTGACACAGTTTAGAAAAGGGGATAAGGTTATCTAAGCTTGGGGAAGAGAAAGAGCATAGTTATTCCATAAAAGTGTGTGAGGACGTGATGCATTCACAGTGTTGCCTGTGTGTGTCTTTCACATGCTGACTCCAACTTCATTGGTGTTATCTGTGGGTACTCATTTCCTCTAAAAACTATTCTGTTTTCATTGCATGGCATTTGGAAGGAAAGTAGATGTCGCCATCGATAGCTGAAGCAATCTCGTTTTAAAGGAAAACTATCTTTACTTTCTTTTTCCCATGTTAGAGTTTAATCGAGGTGAACGTTTTAATAATGCTAAAGCATGAATTATCCAATATGAAAATGATGCTCTTAAAGTGTGTAGTTCAGGGGCTGTACGTGTTCTTATAGAGTGTAATCATCATCATTATCTAATACTTGAATGTTTTAAAGATCCTTGCTTGCTTGGTTGCTTGTTCACAGCCTATGCTTCTTCCCTAATTCTGTTAAGCTGGTTTCTGAACAGTTGTTTTACTGGCAAGAATTATTTACAGAATTTATAAACAATTTGGATCTCTTAAGGTAGAAAAAAAGAGTGTATGATGAGAGCTAAATAATTCTGGGATTTATGGATTAATTCATAGTGCATAAAATGCACTTAAAACCATTTTTCAGCCAAGGATTTAATCATTAGAGCCTAAAAAATGATTGATGGCAGCATATTTTTTTTGGTAAAATTTCATACTAATTGTGCTTTATCAACTTAATATGGTACTAGCACTGTGGATAAAGCCAAATTGTGTTAGTTAGGCTACGGCCAATATTGTCTAAAGTTAATATATTATTATCATGAAGGAGGCTCTGCTTTCTACACCCGTGATTCTTTCCTCCACTCACCTGTTCACTAATTTTTGTTGCATACACAAGTTCTATTTTTTATCTGTTAAAAGTTTGTGTTTTGAGTCTTGGTATTTGTTACCAATTTTGACACATATGTCCTTCAGAATTTTATATTTTCTTGTATATTTTTATTTCTTCCACCCAGTCCCTCTGGAGAGTTTGTAGCTCTTAGTAAAGTGAGATAAGCTGAGCTAGCTGTATTGCATCACTGGGGAGTGCTGTTAAAGACAGGACTGAAGGTTCAAATTCTTTTCCCCCTGGCCATTTACTGAAAACAGATTATTCAGATTACAGTGTCCCCTCTCTCTGCTCCTGCCAGTTCCTTGCCACCTCCCCTCCCATCCAGATCCACTCCTTATATGCCTATCATTAGAAAAGAACAGGCTTCTAAGAGAACAACCAAACAGAACAAATGGAAATACAATAAGATAAAACAAAAACCATCACATCAATATTGAACAAGGCAAAGAATCCACAAGAAAGCATAGAAATAATCCACACACTTGGGGATCTATAAAAATACTAAACCGAGAACTATAATATATATGCAGAGGACCTAATCTGTAGTGGGAATCAGGCAATATCACCTTGACCTAGAGGTGTGGCATCTGGGCCTTGAGGACCCATGTATAGGGCACGGCCAGACCAGTTTTAGACAGGGTGCATGTTGTCTCTTTCTTCTTGGTTTGCTCTCTCACACTCTTGGAGAAAGGACCAGTTCAGCCTTCCAGGAATTGCCCAACTATTCAATCTCTTATATCAGTGAGTATTCCATATAAACCCATTAATAAATATTAATCTTTTTATATAATCAGTTGCCTGTGATTAATACCAACTATACTGGTGCAGACCTGTATAGACAATACACAGCTCTAATTAGAACGTCTCCACTAATGGAGACATTAAGGGAAGAAAGTGTGTAAGAGCCAGAGAGATGGAGGACCCAAAAAGAACATGGCCCTCTGAATCAACTAAGCAAGGTACCAATGAACTCATAGACTGAGGCATCAACAAAGCAAGGCTCATATGAACTCACAGAGACCTAGGCAGCAAAGTCTCACTTAGTTTTATTCAGACATTCCTCTTGAGGACATGGCAGTTCTTTTTTCCAGGCAAAGGCTAAAGTATCACTCCTGGGTAAACAGGTAATAAATGCATCTGTGCTTAGGGACTGGGGATATAACTCAGCGGTAGCATTTTAAGTGGCTACAAGGATCTGAGTTTATTACCCAACACTGAAAAGAACACATATTTGTAGTTTGAAAAATCTCACCAGAACAAAATTATTTTCATTAATAGTTTTATAGAGTAAACTACTGTTATTGATTGATTTTATTAGTCATTTTATATCATCCAGTCCTTGGAGAACTTTGTTACAGTCATGGGTTGCAAAATGTCCACAAGATCACTTCTCTTCCTGTAGAGGAACACACTAACTCCTTTAAATTTGAGTTGTTCTGATGTGGCCTCCACAAACTAGTCAAATAAAAAAGTGAATCCTTTAATTCATTGGATACAAAAGACAGAGGAAAAACTTTGTCACATCCAAGACAGCTGGCCTTTTGGTCCCTTTCCATTCATCTGTGTGTGTTTAGAAATAAAAATGGCCCACAATTTATTTATTCTTATATAGTTTGTACAACATTTCCTGCCTAAACATCCTTTTTTTAAAAAAAAAAAAAAAACTTATTTTCTTTGTTGATTCTTTGGGAATTTCAGATCATGCACCCAATTCTGCTCAACTCCCAGTCCATCCATATCTTCCCCTTACACTGGCAACACCCCCAAAAGAAAATTTAAAATATTCAAACCAAAAACACCATATCAAGCAAGCAAACAAACACAAAAATGAAAAAAAAATACCTCTTCACTTCATCTGCTGTTTCTCAAACACCTCTTCACTTACCCTGGTGACACTGGGAGCAGTGTGTCATATGGTATACCCTTTTGCCTAATCAGCTTTACTAGCAAATGTTTATTGCAACAAGTCATTAGTCTGGCTCAAGGTCTCTAGTTCCTGTCACACTATCATCACTGGATTGTCACCAAAACTCCTCTGGGTTATTCTGCAGCCACCCTGAGTCATGGAGATCCCTCAGGTATTGTTCTACAGGACCAGTCTCTTCATGAGCTCCAGCAAATCATAGATGGGGTAGATGTTATTGCTGTGGAATTATACTCTTGTACATTGTAAATATTTGTCACTTATATTGGTTTAATAAAACACTGATTGGTCAGAAAGCAGACAGGAAGTATGGGCAGGGCTACCAGACTAAGAAAACTCTGGGAAGAGAAGAGAGAGATGTCAGTCAGATGCGGAGGAAAGAAGATGAGAATGCTGCTCTGAGAAAAGGTACTGAACCACTTGGCTAATCATGGGTGAGTTTAAGAGTGAGAGCAAGCCCTGGTGCTTAGCTATGGACCTCTGCCTCCATCTCTATCCATTGTTGGATGAAGGTTCTATAATGACAATAACATGGTCATTTATTTGATTATAGGGGAAGTCCTATTTAGGCAACCTCTCTACTATTGCTTGGAATTTAGTCAAGGACATCTTGTGGGTCCTTGGAGGCTTCTTTAGTACCCAATTTCTTTTCAACCCTACAGTGGCTCTCCATCAAGATATCCATTTCTTTTTTTCTCCCTCTTTGTTGCTCCTCTCACTCAACCATCCCACCTCTCCTTGCCCATTCTCAATTATGATCCCAATTTACTCAGAAATCTTCTCTGTTTCCTCCTCACAGGGGTTTCCTGGATGTCTCTCTCAAGTTACTTCTGTTACTAAGCTGTTCAGGGGTTTTGGTTTGCAGCCTGAGTATTCTTTTCTTTTGTATAAAATCCATTTATGAGTACATACCTGGCCCAGCTGAAGAGAGAGAGAGAGAGGAGAGTGTATATGAGCAAAGGGATCTGAATCATAAGGAGAAGACCCATAGAGATGGCTGACTGGAACTATTGGGAGCTCAGAAACAGCCACTGGGGAACCTTCATGGAAAGGAAATAAACTCTCCAAAGGTAGATGACTGCTGAATGGCATGCACAGTTTGTGGAGCCTCTTGCAGTAGGATCAGACTATGTTCCTGGTGCATGAGCTGACATCTTGGAGCCCATTCCCTACAGAGGAACACCTAACCCAGTCTTAATACTGGGATGAAGGACTCTGACCTACCTCAACTAGATATGCCTGACTTAACCGACCCACTTTGGGAATCTTTGCCCTTTTGGGGAAATGGATGAGTGGATGGGGTGGAGGGAGACTGAGAGAGGACTGGGAGAGGCTAGGAGGAAGAAAGGGAAGGTGAGTAGTGGTATATATGAAAAAAAAACTTTTTAAATAAATAAAAAATGAATAAAATAAAGAGTAAGAGTTATTGAGCAATATGCCTGAGCCATAGGCCAAAGAACATGGAATTAATATAAGACATTGTGTGATTATTTGGGACTGCTGGTCCAGATCTTAGGGCTATGCAGGACCAGAAACTTTTTACTACATGTTATGGTGTTGTGCAGACATTCTTATACACTTTTGTTAAAAGTGTCTCTTCCCCACAAATCATCCAGAACCTACAAAGCCATATTTTATCATAAATGTGTTAGGATATTTCTCCTCTGGCACTATTAATTGTTTTCTTATTTTACTGATTGGAAGAAACATCTCAAATGTTTTCACATGTAAGGCACTGTCAAAATGTCTTTTAATGGTTTAATGGAATATCACAAATTTTGTGCCTTAAAGTAATAAATTCATGATCATAAGCTTATGAAATGATATAATTGTTTTTTCTAATTGAAACTGTCATGAATCTTTCATTTTTGATGAGGTGTAAGAGCATGAAATATGTTAATAATAAAAAGTAAGATCCACTTTCTAGCTTCATAGTTTGAAGATCACTATTCTAATTTTACAGAAGTTCACTGAGATGCATAAACTCTGAGTCTGTGTAATCGTGGTGTATGATTTTTTTGCAAGATTTTAATAATAAAATCCATGATAATTTTTGCTAGATAATAAATTTATCATCTTTTTGTGCTGTTGGAAATGTGTGCTTGGTAAATCCAGTTGTTTCCTCAACTCCAAGTCTTATCAGGTTAAATCCAGTATAACTTTGGTCCTGGCCTAAGCATTAGAGGCTTGGCAGTTTCAGTACTACGTAGTTGTGAATCTAAAGTTTTCCTTGGTGGCTTTTTAGCTTCAAGCCTAAAGGCCACTATTGTCAGGCTTAGGATTGATATTCATCTTCAAGGCGTGTAATGCTTTACTGTCTTATCTACCAAGTTACCAAGTTTTGTAAACTCCACTCTGTATCCTAATGAAGACAAGAGAGGCTGATCCAGTGAACTTGAACCCAGGAAGGTAAATAATTCATTTGTCTTAGTCGCTGACCTTCTTAAACACTGAGATCTCTTATGGTAGACATTTGTATTTTTGACCACTTTATTTTATTCTTTGAAGTTAAGATTTTACGTAGTTTAATTTTTTATGAAGGCACATGAGAAGCCGAATGTTAAGATAAATGTCAAGTTTACATGAGGTTTCTGCCTTTTATAATATTCAGTGAAGTAAGAGCAGTATTGTTCATTATGATTGTAAAACCTTTGGGTGAAAGTGTCCTGTGGGGGTTACAGTTTGTTGGATGAAACACCACGACAAAAAGTGAATTTGGAGGGAAGTGTTATTTGGCTTACTTAGACTTCCACACTGCAGTCCAGCATTGAAGGAAGCCCTGCAGAACTCAAAAAGGACAGAAACTTAGAGGCAGGAGTTGATGTCAAAGCCATGGAATAATGCTGTTTACTTGTTTGCTTTCCATGGCTGGTACAGCCTGCTTTCTCATAAAACCCAGGACCACCTCACTCATTGTGGGATGGCCCTCTCACCATAGTTATTAAGATCTCTACAGACTTGCCAGTAGCCTAGTCTTATGAAGGCACTTTTTCATTTAAAGTTCCTTCTTCTCAAACAACTTTATTGTATGTCAAGTGGGCATAAAACTATCCAGGACAGTGTGTGTCAAGCTGACATAAAACTAGTCAAGATGAAGAGATTTTTTTTTTTCTATGCTAACCTGAAACTGGAGTAATTAGGGCAATGACATGATAAGTCAGTGTACGAACCACACTGTGCTGGGATGGTTGCATGTTTGCATTTAACTTGAAGGTTGATCAATGTTAGTCATTGTAATGGGATGTTAGCTGATAAAGTTTGGAGGCACATCTCTGGAGTACTGGGAGCCTAAATGGGGCGTGGCCAGACCCCATTAAGATGCCTCTGGGACACTGTACTCTTCCCTGATTTTGTTTTGATGTTCTCAAAAATCAGATCAACATCCCATGATGGGATAGTTTCTATCTCTAAGAATTGTCTTAAGGTTTAATTTGTATTGTGAGTATTCATATACCCCTCAATAAATATTAATCCTTTTTATGATATATTGCTAGTGAATTTTCCATGATACACGTTGGGCACCATTTGTAACAAGAGGTTTCTGGCCTGCCTAGCACTATGGTTCAGACCCACCTGCAGCTGCTTCTGCCCCTCACCCCCATAAATGACTCAGATGCTTATATTAATTACATGTTGTTTGGCCTATGGCTTAGGCATATTGCTAGTTAGCTATTTCATCTTAATCCAGCCCATTTCCACTAATCTGTCCTGCCATGTGGCCTGTGGCTTACCTATTTCATTACATCTTGTATCATGAGTGGTTGGATCACATCTCCCTTAACTCTACCCTCCTTCTCCTACCTATGCTCCGATTGCTCCACCTACTTACATGGTGTCCACCATGGGCCAAAACAGTCCCTCTATTTGAAGAATGATATTCACAGCATACAGAAAGACAAGTCATCCACAAATAAAAGCTTTCAAGAAAATTTTAATTTGATGAAATATTTTTCACTATAAAGAAAGATGATTTTTGTTGTAGAAAAAAATTAATAATAAAAAGAATGTTTACCTTCAAAGTTTTTCTAAAATATCTACACCCTCATTAAAATTTCAAAGTCTCTCTAAAATTTTTAAACTTTGATTGTGGGCTCCTATAAAATTAAAAATAAGTTAAATATTTTCTTATTTTGGGACAAAAATCCATGGCACTTTGAATTTTTCAATGATTCTATGAACACAGTTTATCTTCTAGACTCAGGTAAACACTACAGCTGCTTCTCCTCTTGGAGGTTTTCCCATAGTATTGTCATCTCAAAATGCTGGTGTCTCCACTAAAAGTTGGCTTCATGTTTAGTAGTATCCTCTCTTGGGATCTTCGGAGATACTCTGACTGTCACATCATGAATCAGCTTCTTCATGACACCTTCAATCCTTAGGCTTCAATTAGAACTGAGGCTTCACTTTCACCAAAAGCCTGTCACGGTCTCTTGTGATCCTAAGTCTCATCTTCTCTCCATGACACCCTCATGCCTTCAAAACTAGTATCATGTTCATCTGCCAGCACAAAGTCGTCTTGGCTCACCCTCGACTACAGCTTCTGTGTGCTGACCCTGGGGACACATTTCTAGATGTTGCCTCAGTCATGCTGGTTTCTTCTCAATCACTGCTAGTTTCTCAGTTCCAGAAAACTAGCATCAATTGTCCCTGTAAAGCAAAAGTTTTACTTTGGGAGTCTTAACTCAAAATATTAGAAAAGTTTTGATACAATCTGATTCCCTTTGAAATTTCACAAGCCAGGTCTCCATTTTTTTTTATTTTTTTAATTTATTTTATTTTATTTTATTTTATTTTTTTGCCAAGCCCCCACAGAATAGCTCATTGAACTCTAAGTACTCAATGGCTTGACTAGCCTAAGGTCAGTACTGTCACAGGAACATTCCACTTATGGTACCAATCTTGGTCTTAGTGTAGTGGTTTGAGTGGAAATGAGCCCCACCGGCTCATACATTTAAATGATTGGTCCCCAGTTAGTGAAACTGTTTGGGAAGGATTAGGAGGTGCGGCCTTGATGGGTAGCCTTGTTGGAAAAGGCATATCACTTGAGGTGGGTTTTGAGGTTTCAAAAGCCCATGTCAGAACCAATGTCTCTACCTGCTGCCTATGGACCATGATGTAAAGATACCAACTACTGCTTTAGCACAGTGCCTGTCTGCTTCCTGCCATGATTATCATGAACTAATCCTTGAAGCTTTAAGGAAGCAGCCAATTAAATGTTTTTGTTATTGTTGTTGTCAGAGCATCTCTTCACAGCAATAGAAGAACAACTAAGAAAATTAGAATTACTATTGTGATAAAACGTCATACCTAAATCAATTTGTGGGTGAAAGAGTTTATTTAATCTTGCAGCTTGTAGTCCATCATCCAGGAAATCAGAGCAAGGACCTGGAAGCAGGAGCTGATGGAGAGGCTATGGGGGGATGCTAATCATTGGCTTGCTCCCCGTGGCTTGCTCATTCCTTCTTATACAGCTCCCAGGATCATAGACTCAGGCATAGCACCACCCACAATGTACTGGACCTTCCCACACCAATCACTAACTGAGAAAATGTTCCACAAGCCAATCCGGTGGGTCATTTATGAATTGAGCTCATGATTCTAGCTTATGTGAATTTGAAGCAAGAACTAGATCATAGTTTATATCTGTAAAGTTTTCTTAATACTGGATATGAGTTTATCACATCCAAAATGTTAATATGTCTATAAAAATGCATTTTGTTGTGACTTCTAAAGTTCTTTAAATTTCATCACTATCTTCGTATTCATCAAATAAGCCTAGCTTTTTGAGTTCATGTCTTTACATATTTCCTAGGTTGGCCTTGGCTTTGTGAAGCCCAAACAATCCTGTCTTATCCTCTTGAATATTTGAGACTATAGACATGCACTTCTTGTTTCAAATGAAGCTATTCTTATTATTTGGGGCAATTTGTAATCCAGTTACTACATGTTGCCTTAGTCCGACTCCTATAACTGAATTAGCTTTTCCATTTTTCTTTAAAGTGTATTTAAAGGAAAGGTGTTATTTTGGCCCTAGGCTGCTTTGTCAGGAAAATTTGCGCATTGTTCATTACAACGGTTTCTTGTCAAATCTACATCTGGAAATGTGTGAAAGTTTTCAATGTCTGTCTGAGACTGACTTCCTTACTTTAACACAATTATTTCTAGTTGCATTCATTTTTCTGAAAATTACATAAGTTATCTTTATGGCTGAAAAAAATCCGAGTTGTATTAAGTCTTATTTTATCCATTCCTGGGTTGCTGGGCATCTAGGCTGATTCCATAACTTAATTGTTGGAAGTAATACTGGCCATGAACATTTATGGCCAAGTATCTCTGATAAGCTGACATCTAACATTCTTCTGAGCTCTGTTATAAGTAGACCTGTTGCTTTATATTCTAACTTGCCAACATTTTAAAATGTTTCATTTTAATGCAGTTCTCCTTTGAGATTTCATATGTGCATGTAATATATTTTGATTGCGTGTGCTCTCCACTCCTCCCCCTCATTGCTCTTGGTTTCACCCCCACTTCTACATCCTTTTCTAACTTCATGTTCTTGTTCCAATAGCTTAGTGAGTGCAATGTGTGCTGCCTTTGTACATATTCACGTGTGTGACGCCGTATCCTGAAGTGTGGTTAACCTACCAGTCAGTGACCATTCCCTTAAAGAAAATTGACTCTTCAGCTTCCAATAAACTACCATCTAGGGTCGGGGGTTATAGTATTTCCATCCCGTGATAGAATCAACAATCAACAACCTCAGCTGTTATGTGAGTTCGTGAGTGCAGAGCAGATGACCTGTCATATCCAAGAGATGCTGTTTCATATAAATATTCTGACTCTTAAAAACCTTCCTGTCCCTTCTTTCTTTAGGTGGCATGAGCTTTAGTGGGAGGGATGTGACACACGTGCCTCATTTGTGGCTGAACACTCCACTCAGATTTATTCTCTGCATCTTGTCCATTTGTGAGTTTCTGTATTGACTGCTGCAGAAAGAAACTTCTCTGAAGAAGTCTGAGATCTGCACTAATCTATTATCAGAGCTACAAATGTGGAAGCCTGAAGGAAGCTTCCTGATAAGTACCAATTTAACTTCCTCAACTCCTATTACCTTCAGCAACAGGTCAAGTTCTAACAGAAAGCCAAGAGCAGTTGCAAGAGCTTCTATTAACTGAAGAGATCCCTGGGACAACCCTGACAAACAGCTCATGTGGAGGTGTCCCATAGCTGTCACTGGGCTTTTTATGTGACAATTTGTGGCCTCTGTGTGGAATAACTCCAATTAAACTGGTTTCATTTGTTTCTTTATCTCTCTCTCTCTCTCTCTCTCTCTCTCTCTCTCTCTCTCTCTCTCTCTCTCTCTCCTCCCCTCCCACCTGCAGAGGTCACACAAGGATAATTTATGAGATCCTGGTGTTTCCTTCCATCATCTTGGTGTCAGGAACAAAACTAAGATAAGATTGGGAGGCTTTGTGACAGGTGTCTATCTGCTGAACCATTTGGCCAGTCAACTAAGCTGTTTTATATGTGTATGTAAAGCTTAAAAATAGTAGTTTTTTAATGGCTTTTCAGCATATAGTGTTACCTACTCCCCTCCCCACACCTCCTCTGCCCTCCCTTTTCCCCGCCATAGCACCTGTGTTCTGCTATTCTCCTACTTCCTTCTCTTAAGACCTTTCCCACTTCCCACTTCCCTGTGCTTCCCCATATTTTCCCGCAGGGACTCCAAATTAAACACAAAAATCAAAGATTCTGTGCAAAATCCACAAGTAAGAGCCTGTGCTATTTGTCCTTCTGAGTCTGAGTAATAGTGTAATTTTGTTCCCGTTCATTTCACTTGCCTACATTTTATACTGTTTTATTTTTCCTTACAGATTACATGACATCCCCTTGTGTATATGGGCCCCATTCTCTTTTCACTAGTTGATGGACAGCTAGGCTATTTTCTGTCTTTTCTGAAGAGAATAATTACCAACATGGGTGAGTATCTTGGTGATGGACTTCAAGTCCTTTGGCTGTATGTGGTATAGGTGAGTCACACGGTCGATCTGTTTCTAACTTTTTGAGGAGCCTCCACTCTAATTTCTTTAGTGACTGCACCCACTTACACTTTGACCAACAGTAATGGGGGACTTTTTCCTGGCATTCTTGCTGGTATTTGTTGTCATTTTTTCCTTATTCTTAGCCATTGTGAAGAGGGTGAGATGAGGTCTCAGAGTAGTTTATTTGCATTTCCCTGATTGCTAAGAAGTGCATTGCAATCAACCTCCAAATCCTAGAAATGACAGTGACATCTGGATACCTGGATAGTCACCCAAAGTCAATTTTTTATATTGTAGCATCCATCTTCAGTGTGCAGGCCTATAGTCTCTGGCATACCTTTCGGTGAAGAAGGAAATTTGAAGGACTGCTCTGCCCATTCTGGTGGAGTTTGTCAGTTGCTTTCCCAGTGTCCAATAGAATATCTGGCAGTTTTCTCTGCAAAGCAGGAACCTGAAAAACCACCTCAGCTTGTTCTACCAATGTTTAGTGATCTTTTTCTTATGGGTCCCGTATGTCCAGTTTATACAGCAAACAGTGGAGGCAAAAACTATGTCTTTCTCAGTGGCCAAACTTTGCCACAAACTAAGTAAACTCCACATGGAGTTTTTTCTATGCACTTCATCCTCTTGAAGTAGATTGGTGCTGCCAGGAACAGACCTGTCTCATTGTCCAGAAAAGTCTAAGTTTTGAAAACATTTTAAATGCCATATTCTATAGGTCTTTGAAGTATTTGAAGATTACCTATCTAATTGAAATATATCTTTGTACATCTAAAAAAAACCTAACATGACTATAAGTTTAATTATCATAGATAACCAATTATTAATCTGTATTTCTTAATTATACATTACAATTTTAAAGGAATTGCATAAATATAATATCTTAAACAAGAGCATAAATACAAATACAATATAACAAAATTAACCTTAAATTTGTATCAATAAATTAAAATCTATATCAAAGTAAAGTATTTAAAACAATAAGTTGCTTTTTAAAAGAAGATTCAATAATCTATCCTTTTTTCCTATTATATCTATAGCACCTTTTCTTTTTTTAGAAAGAGATTGACTATGACCAATAACTGAGCCCTCTGAACAAAGGAAAACATCTATAATCTATTTGGGAATATGGGCATAGTTTTCTAGGACGCTTCCTACTGATTTGGGGTGCTGGTAATCTTTGAGGGATGCTGAGGATGGATCATCTCAGTTATTAACCGTAAAGCTGCTGTTGATGTTGGATCATTGTGGCCATCTCAATCTCTTCCCATCTGAGATTTTTCAGGGGGTCTTCCTCAATCAAACTATACTCATCGGGAAACAATCCACAGGACCTCATCTTCTGTGGAAATAAAACCAGAACCTTTTTTCCAAAGCCACATATCCTTAGACCCATTTCAAAGTCAAGTTGTCTTTAAAATATATATATGTTCATTCAACTTAGCATCAAATGTATTTCTCTAGTTATCTCATTACGACTTATGAAATCAGAAGAAAGCCACAACAATATACATAATCCATACTGTATACTTTTCATCTTTACATGGCTTATTATATTTTTATTACTTTATCTTTTTAAAGGACTTTCTTTGTCCTGTTTCCTTTCTCTTCAAAGCCTACATTTATATATATATACCACAACATTTTGAGGGTTTCTCCATCTGAATCTGTTTTATGGCATATCTTTAATTATTTCTTTGCCCAGGAGAGTTTTTAAATGCTAACCTGTGTAGTTGGGACTAAACTGCTGCTAGCTTCGCCCTGCTCAACTTTTCAACATGGCACAGGAGTCACACTTATCTTCCCAGTTTTGGAAAGCACTATTAAGTATCATGGTACTGCGTTTTTAACATATGCTCCCAAACCAGCAAGCAGTGCCTGAGAAAAGCCTCTTTGTGCCACAGCCTGTGAAAGAAACTGTGGAAACTGGCCATGCAGTTTAACTTTTGGCAGCTGCTGGAAGATACATCTCTGAGATTGAGACTAGGAAGCCCAGTGTTGTCCCATTTCTATGTGTTTAGAATCTTTTTAAAGCTTTCCCAAGTCTATCTGAATCAATGCCCAATGGTGGGCGTTATTTGTAGTCTCAAGTTTCTGGCACAGCCTAACCCCATGGTCTAGACCTGCCCATAGCTGCTTAGTCCCAAATAATGACACAAAAGCTCATATTAATTACAAACTGTTTGGCCAATGTCTCGGGCTCATTATCAACTATCTCATAACTTAACTTAATCCATTTCTATTCCACGTGGCTTCATGACTTTACCTGTGTTTCATTACGTCTTGCTTTCTGGGCGGCAGCTTGCATCATCTCCTTGATTCCACCCTCCTCCTTTATCTGTGCTTTGATTTCCTGCCTGCTTCCAAGATGCCTTGTCATAGGCCAAAACAGCCTCTTTACTAACAAATGGCAATAAAGCACATTCATAGTATACAGATAGACATCCCACATAACCGTCTCTTCAGCCCATGATATGAATTTTTTAAATTTTATTTTTAAATGTTTTAAATAGAAATAGATTTACAATATCTCCCTCTTCACTTCCTCCTAATTACCCTCCCTCAAAACGTTCCCATGTGCCCCCTCCAGTTGACAGTCTCTTTCTTTTATTAGATTGGTTATATACATGAATTTTAAAGATTTATTTAAAATTTTCTGCTAAGAATTGGACTGAGATTTCGAGGGGCATTACAATGAACCTGAGGATTGTTTTTGGTAGGATGATATTTTTTCAGTATTAAACCTGCCAATCCATGAGCACGTTAGGTCTTTTATCTTCTGAGGTCTTCAGTTTTTTCTTCAGTGTTTAAGGTTTTTAGTTCAGAGGCTCTTCCTTCACTTCTTTAGGTAGGTCTATTTCAAAGTATTTGAAAAGTCATTGTTAATGATATTATTTCCATGATTTGTCTCTATTTGTGTTTCTTTGATGTGTGGGAAGACTACTTATTTGAGCATATTAAATTTTTCCTGTTACTTTGCTGAATGAGTCTGTCAGCTCTAGGAATTTCCTGGTAGACTCTTTGGGGGCTCATATACATAAATTATCTGCAGTTATGTGTACTTGGACATCTTCCTCTCGTGTTTGTATTCCTTTTTCTACTTCTGAGGTCTTAGAACTTCAAGCACTATTTTGAATAGGAATGTCAAGAGTAAACACTCCTGTCTTTCCTTTTTTCCTACAAATCTTTCTTTACACCCTTGACTTATTCTAGAACTTAAAGAGAATGCTTCAAGTTTGTCTCCATTAAACGTGGTAATGTCTATTGTTTTGTCTTGGATATATTCATTATTTTGAGAAATGTTCTCTCCGTCCCTAATCTATCCAAGGTTTTCTTCATAAAAGGATGCTGGATTTTGTCAAAGTTCTTTTCTTTGTATATTGAAATGATCTTATGATTTTAGTTCTTGAGCACACTTGTATGATAAAATATATTATTGAATTACATATATTAAACTATCCCTGCTTCAGTGCAGTTATTATGATGTGTGATATTTTGGATATCTTCTTAATTTGGTTTGCAGTTATTTTATTGGAAACTTTTGTATTCATATTTATCAGGGAGATTGGCCCATAATCCTGTCACCCCTTTCATCTGGTTTTGGTAACATGGTAATAAGGGCTTCATAGAAAGTGTTTTGAAATGTTTTTCCTTTTTCTGCCGTATACAATAATTTAAGGAATGCTCATTGTTCTTTGAATATTTAGTGGGATTATTTACTGAACTCATCTGACCCTTGGATTTTTCTTAGTTAAGATTTTTTTTGATGTGGGAATGCATTTATGTATGCTGTGAATCTCAATCTTTAAATAAAGGAGCTGTTTTGGGCCATGGCAGGCACCATAGAAGAAGTAGGAGGAGAAATCAGAGCATAGGTAGGAGAAGCAGGGCAGAGTCAGAGGCAGATCGAGCTGAAGCCGCCCAAGGAGCAACATGTAAGGAGCACAGGTGAGCCATGGGCCACGTGGCAGACAGATTAATAGAAATGGGTTGATTTAAGATGTAAGAGCTAGCTAGCAATGTGCCTGAGCCGTAGACCAAACAGCATGAAGTTAATATAAGCGTCATTTCTGGGGGCCTGGGCGGCTGGGCAGCTGAGGGGTCTGGCACGACATGTCTGTGGGTCTCGGACCTCTGGCTGCCCGGGACCGAGAAACCCCACTGCAACATTTTTTTTTTTCTTTCTGAGGCACCATCTCACTGTGTAGACCTATCTCTCCAGGAAGGATTCACTTGCCTTTGCCTCCTGGGTGCTGGATTAAAGGCATGTTCCATCTCATCTATCCAAGCTGTATAATCTTTATTTACTGCTGTATAATCTTTAATTACTGCTGCTATTTCATTGGTTATTATAATTTTTTAAATTATTTAATTTCTCTTATTTTAACTTTGGTGAGTCATATGTATCTGGAAATTCACTTGTTTCTTCTAAATTTTCTAATTCAGTGGAATATAAAAGTTTTAAACTTTGTCCTTATTTTATGTTCCTCTGTATCTACTGACTTTTTCTTCCTTTTTACCTCTAATGTCATTACTTTGCATCTTCCTTTTCTTTTGATCGACTTGGCTAAGGATCTGTCCGTTTTGTTTATGTTTACATTGACTCATTGATTCTTTGTATGTGTTTTCATTTGTACGTAACTAATTTCTACCCAGATATTTGCTATTTCTCTTTGTCTACTGCTTTTGGTTTATTTTGTTTTTCCAGTGTCCTGAGGTTCATAAGGAGACGCTCCGAGATCTCTTTGGTAAATTTAGTCTTAATGTAGGCTCTTAGAGCTATAAATACCCTTTTAGATATGCCTTCACTATATCCTACAGATTTGGGTATACTGTATTTTTATTTTCATTTAATTCTAGAAATGTTTTTATTTTCTTGATTTTTTTATGTTGTTTTGTTTTGCTTGGATTTTGCCATTTTCATTGTTCTTAATTTCTAAATTTATTCCATGGCAGTCATTTAGAATACAGCATAGTGTTTCAATTTTCTTTATTGGGATCCAATGTTCTTGAGACTTGCTGTTTCATGGATTCCTAATAATTGACATTGTGACTAGGGTGGGAGAGACTTTCAGTATAGCTGTAAGTTGCTATTCACAAACTTAATTTTCATATGCCTCTTGATCATTTGTACTATAGCTGTTATAACTCTGCTCATTTCATTGGCCCATTATTGACTTCACTTTTTTTTATTTATTCGTTATTTAGCTTTCTGTGTTGTTAATCTAGTCTACATACGAATACTCTGTCAAACGTGCAGTAAGAAGAGATTTTTTTTTTCTACTCTGCGGGTTGTATCTTTACTCAGTTTCCTTTGCTGTACAGAAGCTTTTAAATTAAATGAAGTCTTCTCTGTCTCCGTCTCTCTCTGAGCGTGTGTGTGTGTGTGTGTGTGTGTGTGTGTGTGTGTGTGTGTAAGTGTGTGTACAGGCACACCTGTGCCAAGGCATACAGGTGAAGGTCAGAAGACAGCCTTGGGGTCAGTCCTCCTCACCTCCCTTCCTTAAGATGGGGCCCTTTTGTGTAGCTCACTGCTGTGTAGACAAGCTAGCTGCTTCATTAGTCTGTGAGGATTTTCTTGTCTTTTCCCATCTAGCTGTGCAAACACTGGGATTAAAGTCACATACTAACTACTGCATACAGCTTTATGTGAGTTCTGGATATTTGGACTTGGATCCTTACTTTTAGACACATGCTTTACCCACTGAGCCATATCTCTACCTTAGCCCCATCCATTTTTGTTGTTTTCTTTTTTAACTTAAAAAGTTTTAAAAAAAATTTACATACCAACATCATCCCCCCCCTCCCTTCCTCATGGTCAATCCTTTCCCCTCCAACCTAATCCACTCTTTAGAGAAGGCCTCCCATTGGGGCATCAACAAAGTCTGCCATATGAAGTTGAGGCAGGACCAAGCCGCTTTCCCTTGTACGGAGAAGGTTCCCCTCTATAGGGAGTGGGATCCAAAAAAGCCAGTTCATACACTAGGGATAAGTCCTGGTCCCACTGCCAGGGTCCCCCCAAACTAACTGTCCAAGCCACACAACTGTCACATTCACAGGGCCTTGTTCAGTCCCATGCAGGTTCCCCAGCCATCAATCCAGAGCCCGTGAGCTCCAGTAGCCTGGGTCAGCTGTTGCTTTGGCTTTCTTCATCATAATCTTGATCCCTTTGTTGAAATAACCCCTCCTTACTCTCTTTGACTGAACTCTGGGAGTTCTACACAGTGCTTAGCCGTGTATATCTGCTTCTGTTTCTATCAGTTACTGGATGAAGGTTCTATGATGACGATTGGGGTAGTAATCAATCTGATTACAGGGGGAAGCCAGTTCAAACACTTTCTCCACTCTTGCTTGGAGTCTTAGCTGGGGTCATTCTTGTGGACTGCTGACAATTTTCCTAACACCGGGTTTATCTTTAACACTATAGCGGCTCCCTCTATTCAGATATTTCTCCTTGCTCTCTCTTTCTGCCCCTCCCCAAACTCAGTCATCCTGTTCCCTCACGTTCTCTTGCCATTTCCCCTTACCCCTCCCCCCCACTCCCAATTTGCTCAGATGATCTTATTTATTTTCCCTTCCGAGAGGGATCCGTGCATATTTCTCCTAAGGCCCTTCTTATTACCTAGCTTCTCTGGA
This sequence comes from Phyllotis vaccarum, assembly GCA_033318265.1. NCBI lineage: Eukaryota > Metazoa > Chordata > Mammalia > Rodentia > Cricetidae > Phyllotis > Phyllotis vaccarum. Next base: position 86,145,213 of record JARWLC010000014.1, on the reverse strand, counting down.
GATGCAGATTGTTTGTCAGTCTTACCAAAAGCAATCGACTGATAGCCCCATCCTTGTACCAGTCCCACCTACCTCCACTGCCTGTCTGTGCTTCCCTGACCTTACCTTTCCTAGCCTCTAAAGTATTGAGTGATAACATGCTTTTACAGATATAAACACTGTAGAATTCCTGCAGGCTGGCAGAAAAGGTGCTATTTAATCACATATTTCTGGAAACAGTACAAATTACAGATTTTAAGAGTATTAGCACACAATTAGTATAAAATGAGGTGAAGATAAATGTTGTGCTAATAAATTAAGGTCTTCACTGTGAATATATTTGAGCAGGGATTTAGTAAGAATAAATATTCTCAAAAATGTTGGTGGAATGTACACAAGATGGTTCAGTGGGTAAAAACGCTTTCCACACAGACCTAATAACGTGCATTCAATTCCCAGAACCACATAAAGGTGAAAAAAGGAACCTGACTCCCTAAAGTTTCCCTCTGCCTTCTAATTCTATATGAGTGTCATAGCACGCAGACATACATGTGCACGTTTTTGCATGCATGGTAAAGAATCTCACTGGATTATTCCTACATCCTGAGAATTTATATAAAACTAAATTTAAAAGTCATGAACTGATTTGTATCATGGAGGAAATTTCAAGACAGTAAGTATAACATTACATTTACGGCATTCTTTTTACTGATTATTTGCATGCAGATCTACAGTGAGAAGAGCAATAAATGGGCAGAGAGAAATAAAAATGTGCAATGTTGGAGGAAAAGTGCACTAGGGAAATTGGTAGTTACAGTCAAGTCATTTGCTGAAAGAGGCCATAATTGTTAGAGATTATCACCACTAAAAGGAAGCCTCATGCACTGCACTGTAACCACAGCAGAACTGTTTTATTAGGAGAGGAATGTATGTCCTTGTTGGAGGAGATGCATCAGTGAAAGTGGGCTTTGAGCTTACAAAAGACTCGTACCACTACTGGTGTCTCTCAGGAGACCACGTCTCAAACCTATGGGCCAATGGGGTAATTCTCATTCAAACCACACAGGTACTATATGAAAGACACTGCCCAATTCTACTGACAGCTTGAGATGGAGCCCATCCTCCTTGGACCACATTTGCGCAGCTTTTGTATGCTGAAACTGGTGGGGAAACTTCCCTAAGTACTTGATTTCCAGGATCAGAAAACCCCTTGATCTATTTGTTCAAGTTGGAGCTTTAGCTCTGTGGGGTTTTGCCCTGAAGCACCTTCTCAGATTACCTTAGCCCTACCAACTTCCCCGACCAATCTGCAGTTATTAGAGGCTGATTTTATTTTATTTTTTTTTACTAGCTTTGGGAATTGTGAATCATCTTGACAGAAGCCAGAAATTCAGTGAGGGTGGATGGCTCTGTGTTTATTGTGGTTTAGGGTTAATTAAAAACTAAGTGATGGGAAGAAACAAGAAACACTATTGATCTTTAGCTCACTTCCCTTTTTAATTTTGTTACTTCCTAATATTCTTGGCACTTTAAATGAAATTCATTGTGTACATTTAATTAGATTTTATGACTTAAAAACACTGATGCCTTTAATCTTTAATGTAAACAAATTTCACAATTGTTACTAATGTGAAACATTTTGATCCAATGACGCTTCCTGCCTTTGCTTGTTTTGTGGGTAGATGTGTGAATGTCTTCCTTTTTAACAAGCATTTAATTACTAATTAGGAACATTACAAGTCTTCCTGGAGCTTAAAGTGATAATCAGTTTGAGACTGGGAATTTATTCTTCCACATTTACCTCTATCAAAGATGATACATGTCACTTATTGCCAGCACCAAGAATGTTTTCAGATTTTGTTTTGTTCCATTGAACAAAACCATGCTGCCACTAAACTTGGTGTCATCCTGCCTCTGTCTTCTGACTGCTGGAATATTGAGCATATACCATAAATGTTGACATACAATGTTTTCAAAATTCTAGTATAAACCATTTATGACAGTCAATAGATTTTTTTGTTGCTAGAATCAGACTATTCATACTGAGTATCATGATTAGTATTTTTCCACTTCATTCTTCATTTATCAGTTTACTTAGAAGTTTTGTTCTCCCCAATAACTTAGAATATTTTTTTTATAGATTCCATATTCCCACTGAGCTTTTTTTCTTCAGTCAAGTATGACTGAAAGTTTTAAAATCTCTATATCTTTTATCTACTAAAACAAAATATTTCTCCTTTTAGTTTTTGCATTTATATATTTTATGATCTTAAATTTTAGAAGCTTTAAAAGTACATGCAATTACGAAGTATGGAATAAAAATATACAAAATTGTATTTAATAACTTTAAATTGTTCACGTCTTTCTTTCTGACTTTCCCCCAAGACAAATGCTATTTTGAATGTCATCAAGGATTTATTTTTGCATGCTTTAAAACTTTGCCTTTTGTAACCTGCAAGGAAGATCTTCTTGACTCTTTGACCAAAGGGGTTTCATAGACAACCCAAAGTACCACAGGCCATTGGTTGTTCTCTGCAGCCTGATTATTACTAAATATACCATTTATGCCATCAAACACAGAGAACTTGAGCTGATACCCAACTAAAAGCTTTATTCCTGCTAACTAGCATTTATTGTTCTGGAGTTGAGCGATGCATGACTCCATAGAAGAAAAGTAATTATCAATATCACCCAGAAACAAACCCTGAAACTTAAAACAGTGAAGTGCCAGCAAGATATACTGATGAAATGGCATGATTGTGATGGGAGTAACCAACAGCATCATCCATTTGGATTTATGATTCTCTTCATAAGATGGAACACATACCTGACAGTGTTTAAATGGCCCAGAACCTGAGAGTAGGTAGATCATGGATACCTGGAGTGACCAACTGTTATTATTTTGCTAAAGGGACATGGCAATAAACGACTCCTAATTGCATACTACAATATATCATTAGATAAGTGAATCACTCAACACGCATCAGAGAAGATTGTTCTTGCAGTAGATGCTAATTAGCAGAGAGACTCACAGCTGAACAATGTGAAGAAAATAAGAGATTTTGAAGCACTTAGTCCTAAAAGAATGTCTTTATTGAATCCCTCCCTCAAGACTAAGAGATCTATGGAGAAGAAGAGACATAAAGATTATATACAAAGACGATGGATGACTCCAAGGAAATAGCATCTACCACACACAAAGACCTGCAGTTATCCCTTCCTCAAGAGTAACACTGTAGCATGGTTGTGATGTGGGCATCTCCGCGTGCACACACACACACACACACACACACACACACACACACACACTTTTACAGATGGACATTCTAGGATAAGGAATGTTGCTTTTTAGGATTACAGAGGACAAACAGTGATAAAATTTATAATAGTCTGTTCCAATAAAACTAAGTGAGAGAATAATAGAAAAGGGGAGACCAAAATCATATAGAATTGTTTCTACAATATCATTGTTTCTGGACAGAGACACTCAGCTAAAGCATTAATAACTGCTGATTTTCTAGTTTATATTGCACACATATATTTTCATGCAAGTTAGTCTCCTGGTAAAAATAAGTCTTTTATTTCTTTAAGACAACCAAAATTATGAGATTCAATTACAAAATAAAATAAATATATAAGTGATGATGATGATCCTGCCACTTACCCATGAGTTTTCCAGTATTTCTTCCTAAGACTTATGCGTAGTCTTCACCTAGTCCTTCTGTGTGAAGACAAGGGTAGACTTTATTACTCTGATTAGTGCTAATGATGCTTCGGTCCTCAATTTTCAAAACAACAATGATCAAAAGGGAGATTCTAATCTGGGTCTCCCTCAGAGGTGGCACTCTTCCCATAGTGATACATACCTGAATTCCCATCTGGGAGGCCGAGACACAAGGATTGCAAGATCAAGGAAAGACTGGCTCCACAGAGATACTTTTGTCTCAGAAAAAAAAATAATAGAAAGGTAATTTTAGACTACAAACGGTTGCTCAGTAACTGACTGCTTGTTAAAATAGACAATAGTCTTCCTTTGTCTGTGGATGTGTAATCCCAAGCCCATAATGGATGCCTGGAAGTTAAGATAGCATCAAATAATTGACACAAAAACAGGAATGTTGGCCAATGTAATCAAATTGAAGACCTAGACAAAAATCCACACACATATATGATGTGGGAATGCCTTTATGTATGCCATGAATCTCAATCTTTAAATAAAGGAACTGTTTTGGGCCATGGCAGACACCATAGAAGAAGTAGGAGGAGAAATCAGAGCATAGGTAGGAGAAGCAGGGTGGAGTCAGACAGATCGAGCCAGCTGCCCAAGAAGAAACATGTAAGGAGCATGGGTGAGCCACAGGCCACGTGGCAGACAGATTAATAGAAATGGGTTGATTTAAGATATAAGAGCAATGTGCCTGAGTCATAGGCCAAACAGTATGAAGTTAATAGAAGCATCTGAGTCGTTTCTGGGGGTCTGAGCGGCGGTGGGTTCCTAAGTAGTCTCAGGCGGCAGGTCTGTGGGTCTCGGACCTCTCAGCCGCCCGGGGCCTGAGAACCCTACTACTACACATATAGACATCTATTTTTTTTAAAATAAAGAATAGAGAATACACACTAGGAAAGACAGCATCTCCAACAAATGATGTTGGTCAAATTGGATGGCTGCATGTAAAAGAATCCAAATAAATCCACACTTATCACTCCGCACTAATCTCAATTCCAAATGAATCAAGGACCTCAACATAAATCCAGATAGACTGAATCAGATAGAAAAGAAATTGGAGAAGAGTCTGAAACTCATTGGCATAGAAGGAGATTTCCTGAACAGAAAACCAATAGCACAGACACTAAGAACAACAATTAATAAATGGTACCTTAAGAAACAGAAAAGCTTCTGTATGATAAAAGACGCCATCATTTGATCAAAGCAAGAGGCTACAGAATTTTTTTTAGCAACTACACATCCAATAAAGGGCTAACGTCTAAAATCTATAAAGAACTCAAAGAATTGATATTAAGAAAACAAATAGCCCAATTAAAGTAAGATACAGATCTAAACAGAATTCTCAAAAGATGCAACACAGATGACTAAGAAATATAAGAAATGTTCTACATCCTCAGTCATCAGGCAAATGCAAATCAAATTCACTTTAAGATTTTCATCTTACTTTAGTCAGAATCGCCAAGATCAATAAAACAAATGTCAATACATCTTGGTGAGAATGTGGGGTAAGGGAAGCACTCATCTATTGCTGGTAAGTACAAACTTGTACAACCACTATACAAAACAGTATGGTGGTTCCTTGGGAGTCTGAATACAGTTCTACCTCAAGATCCAGCTATAGCACTCTTGAGCATATACTGTACATCCTACTACAGAGGCATTTGCTTAACCATGTTTATTGCTCTTTTATTCATGATAGACAGACATTGGAAACAGACTAAATGCCTGTCAATAGGTGAATGGATAAAGAATGTGTGGTATATTCACACAATGGAATGCTATTCAGTTATTTTTAAAAATGAAATAATAAAATATGTAGGATGACACAAAAGTTATTCTGAGACCCCAAAATACAAATATGGCATGTATCCACTTATATGTAGATGCTATTCTTTAAGTCTTTGACAAGTAGGCTAGTGATCTGGGAACGTCTTTCTATATGCTGTTAATATCAATCTTTAAATAAAGAAGCTGTTTTGGCCCAGGACAGGCACAATAGAAAAAGTGGGCAGGGAAATCAGAATAAGTAGAAGGAGGGCAGAGACACAGATAGATCAAGCCAGATGCCCAAAGAGGAAACATGTAAGTAACACAGGTGAGACATGGGCCATGTGGAAGGACAGATTATAATGGAAATGGGCTGAGTTAAGATGAAAGAACTAGCTAGCAATGTGCCTGAGCCATAGGCCAAACAGCATGAACTTAATATAAGCATCTGAATCATTTTGGGGGCCTAAGCAGTGGCAGGCAGCTAAGCGGTCTGGGATGGCAGGTCTGTGGGTCTGGACCACTGTCTGGACAGGGCCAGAAACCTCATTGTAACAGGTTACTATCCTATTGACCACAGAGGCTGGATATAGACTAAGGGACTCAGGTAGGAGAAGGATTTCTATAGAAAGGGTATGTAGAATAGATGTTATGGACAGGTGGAGCAGATTGGGTTGAGAGAAATGAGGATGGAGGAGGAAGAGGGAGGTGAGGGAGAGAATATGAGGAGGGAAAGATTAAATGAAAGACCATTTGAGTGGTCATATGAAAACAATCCAGTGAGCTTCTTAAAATATTTATACCTATGAACAAAATCTCAATTTGAGTCACAAAACTCAACTATATATCTCTCATCAACAAATAAAACCTGCAGGACCAGTAATGAGTTACAAATAATTCAATTATTAGCAAAGGAGCTCAATGGGAACTCCCCCAAAATCCAGGTTATTGCCAAGGCTATTGTGTGTTCTCCATAAACTGACAGTAAGACTTTATTTCTGAAGACAACATCTTTGTACTTCCTTAAACATGGAAAAGTCTCTTGTAATGGGTTTATGGCCCCATCCAGCCAGAGGTCCAGACCCACAGCGTGGCAGTCTTAGGCACTTTAGCTACCCACCGCTGCTAAGGCCACCCAAAATGACTCATGCTTATATTAACTTCATGCTGGTTGATCTATGGCTTAGGCACATTAGCACATTAGCTCTCTCATCTTAAATCAACCCATTTTCATTATCTGTCTTGCCACATAGACTGTGGCTTATCAGTGTTCCTTACATGTTTCTTCTTTGGGTGTCTGGCTCTATCTGTGTCTGACTCCACCCTCCTACTACCTATTCTGATTTCCCCACCTACTTTTTCTACAGTGCCTGTCACAGGCCCCAAACAGTCCTTTATTTAAAGGTTGATATTCACATTCCCACATCACCTCCCCATTTCTGTCTGATCAAAAAGGAAGGCTTCAATTTTAACATAGCAAAATTACATATAACAAAATAGCTATCAAGCAAGAATTACAATTACAATATCTAGTTTATTTGTATTTAACAAAATAAGAAAAAATTATATCATCTACCTTGTCCTTGTGAATCTAAAGTTTCATATCCAATATACCTTTTAAAATAACTAAGAAAAACTATTCCTATAACTATCTAATCTTCAACTACATCGAAGACCACAGAAGGATACAATATCTACCTAAGTAAACAGGAAGTGCAAGCAACTTCTAAAAACTAGAAATGTAAGAGATGACACCTATCTGCCTGGATAGTCACCCAAAGTTCTTTTATAAAGTTGGGGCATCTATCTTCAGCCTACAGGAAGTCTCTGGTCCACCTTTCAGTGAAACAGGAAATCTGAAGGACTGCACTGCCCATTCTCGTATAGTTCATCAGTTGCTTCTCCTTGAATCCCGAAGAATGTCTGACAGTTTTCTCTGAAATACAGGAACCTAAGGGACCATCTTAGCTTACTCTGCCAAAGTTAGGAGATCACTTTCCTATGGAACCTGCATGTTCGGTTTAAACAGCATACTGTCAAGCAATCAGTACAAGAACAGGTTCTTATCCAGTGGCTAACCATTGCCACAAAGAACATAAACTCCATATGGAGTTTCTTCTATGGCAATTTTTCTCTTGAAGTAGATTGGTACTGCCAGGAGCAGACATGTTTCATGGTCCATAAAAGTCTAAGTTTTTTAAATATTTTAAGTGCCATATTCTGTAGGTCTTAGAAGTATTTGAAGATTACCTACCTAATTGAAATATATCTTTGTATACCTACAAAAATCTAACTAAAATGACTATAAGTTTTATTATCACAGAGGACTATTCATCTGCATTTCTTAATTATACATTTTAATTTAAAATGAGTTTCATAAATATCATACCTTAAACAAGAGTAAAAAAATGCATACAGCATAACAAAATTAACCTTAAATTTGTATGAATAAAGCAAAATCCATACCAATATAAAATATTTTAAGATTAACAGCTGATTTTTGTATTAATGTAAGATCAATGATCTATTTTTTTAAGTCACTCATATACCGTATCCCCCTTACTTTCTTAGAAAGAGATTAACTATGACCATTAACTATCTATAAAGAAAACAAACATTTATAAACAATATTTTGGTAACTTGGGCATAGTTTTTCATTACTATTTCCTGCTGATTAAGGAGCATTGGCAATCTTACAGGTTCTTGAGACTGGATCATCTTAATCTGCAGCCCTGAACCTGATGTGACCATCTCTTCCCATCAGAGACTTTTCAAATGTTCTTTATTAATCAAACCATATTTGCCTGGAAGCAATCTACTGGTTCTCATCTTCTGTGGAAACAGAAACAAAACTGCCTTCCAAGGTGACACATCCTTAGACATAAATTTCAAAGTCAAAATACCTTTAAAATATGTATTCTTGTTTAACTTAGCAGCCTTTGCAATCAATTGTCTTTCTGCAGTTAGCTCATTAACAATTAAAAATTTAAAAAAACACAAAAATAACCATAATTCAGACTCTGTGTTTATTTTCCATCTTTACGTGGGTGGCTTATTATTTTTTTATTACTCTATTTCTCTTTTAAAAAGATTTCTTTACTCTCTTTCTTTATTCTCTGAAGCCTATGCACTTTTTACACACATTGTAACCCATTTACAGTTTTTTAAAAATCTGAATCTGTTCTATTGTGAATCCTTAATCATTTTCTAACCAGAAAAACTTTTAAAATTCTAGACTGTGCAGTACTGCTTTGGCTGCTGACTGCGTCCCCCTTGGCTTTCAACATAACGGAGGTGTCAGAACCATGCTTACCTTCCCAATTCTGGGAAGCAATATTACATATTGTGAAACCTTTTACCACCTCAACTCTGGGGAATCTTAGAGTCCACACTGTCTTCAAGTAGAGTGCTGCCACTTGCTTAGCCGCTCACTCCATTCAAGTTTAAGAGCCACACAGTTTTTGCTGGTAAAGCTGAGTCAGGAAGTTCTCTTAAAGGGGCAGTGTCTCTGTTTGCTGCCAGAAAACAGTAGACCTAAGAAAATGCTGCTACCAAAAAGCTCTGTTCTTTTCTTCAATATAAACAGATACCTTAAATCAATCACATGCTACTGAGTCTTCTGTGAGACTTTGGGAACTGACCTGGTTGCAGTTTACTCTGCCTGCTGCAAGTCAGCCGCCATTTTGGCCACGCTATCTCTGTACAAGGACTCGCTTCCTAGGCACAATTTAGAAATTGCTTTTGGCTCTGTTTCTATGCTCTATAACCCTTTTTATGCTTTTTCAGGCTTTATGTAAATGTTCGTCCCATGTTGGGTACCATCTGTTATAATGGGGTTTCCAGCCCAGACTAGCCCCATAGTTTGGACCCTCATACCACTGCTCATCTGGACCAGCAATCCCAAAGTCTCAAAGAAACACACAGACATTATATTACGTTCATACTGTTTGGCCTGTGTTTCAGGTGCATTGCTAGATAGCTCCTTCATCTTAATTCAACCCATTTCCATTAATTTGTCTGCCATATGGCCTGTGGCTCACCTGTGTTCTTTACATGTTGCTTGTTTGGGCATCTGTCTCCATCTGTCTCTGACTCTGCCCTTCTTCTCATGCCTATGTGCTCCTGTCTCTGGCTATGGTGTTCACCAAGGGTCAAAACAGCTCCTTCATTTAAAGATTGATATTCACAGCATACAGAAAGACATTCCCACATCAAAAGTCAGACTGGTGCTTATATAATAGAGTCTTTACCTCCTATGTTCTAGTGTTCACAGTGCTAGGAGTAGTCTGCATACTACCAGAGGAGAAATATAAACACCATACCAACTACAAACACTTGATTTCCAATGGTGACTAGCCTACACTCTATACTATTGCAATAGTGGCACAAACTTTATCCGAGTAACCAATCACTATCTGATTGGAACTTTGTCCCACTCCTTGAGACATACTCATACTCACAACTGTCTAGGTGGCCAAAATCCTGAGCATAAATATATAGGTCAAAGAGAAAACCAAATATAACTGTTCTGCCAAAGAAAAACAGCAAGAAAATGACTCCTAACAATATTCAGTTATCTCATAAATCACTGTCTTGTTCAGTCATTAGTGGAGAAGTTTCCTCCTGCAGTAGATGAAACCACATATAAAAGACCCACAACTGTAAAATGTGGAGAGAGTGAGAAACCATAGAATATATAGTTCTAAATGGGATGTCTTTATCAAATCCCCCCACACCCCACTCCTAGGGATCAAAGAGCTATGCAGAAGTAGAGGCAGAAAGATTGTAAATTCCAGTGGGGATGGAATGCAGTAAATAAAGAAGGCCTCCAGCAAAGCAAGGCTAACACATATAGGAACTCACTGAGACCATGAAAGCATGTACAAGGCCTGTACAGGTCTAAGTCAGATGGGGTTCCAGTGCTGAGAGGACACAAGCCCCCACCCCTAACCCAGAAGCAATTCCCAACCAATAACTACTCATGAAGGAAAAATTAGCTTTCTCTACTAATCTAACTAGAATCTCATTGAAAATGTAAACCAGAATTAATCTGGATATATTTTATGGAAAGATAATATCTATTTCCTGTTTAAAATAAAGAAAAGAAAAACTTTAAAAAAATAGCCCCAAACTATATACTGTGATAAGTTTAATTCATGTTTTGGATTCAGACATTAACAACAATAGGTAGTGATTATAACATTTTATATTATGTTATAAATAGTATTATAGTCTATCCATTATCACAATATGCTGTAATAAAAGTTTGTACTTTGAGATCATTATTAAGTAAAGCAAGTATTATCTGAACAGGAGTGCTGAGACACTGATGTCTGATAACTGAGTTTCCAGCTAAGTGACTAATGGGCATGTAATGTCTATGCTATACATATGCTGGTCAAGGAGTGACTTATGTCCTATGATAACATTTATAATTTATAAATTGTATATTGTTAAAATTTCCCATTTAATATTAAACCAAAATTTGTCCATAAGTGATACAAAGTCTTTAAAGCAGTGCTGGATAGGGAGGCTACTGTAAAAGAGATTATAAATTACATTGAGATGTGCGCATCCTAAGTATTTTTTTACACATGAAATAATTTTCTTTGTAATATTTTTTTTAATGATCCAGTCTCTTACCACAGCAGTGTGATTTGGGGTTAGTAAAGTGTGTGACCTCTTCTCAGGAGTATATCACCCTAGGGACTAACCAAGCTTAGTGGTCTACCACTGCTGACTGGGGCTAGACTCAAACTTTCTTCAGACTTTCTTATCCTTTTAAAAATAATCCCTTGAGTCTTCCAGTCTCTGTGGGAATGTGGTGATTAAGCACTATCTGTTCAGTAACTAGTTATCATCTGATGAAGTACAGGCTCTAGCATGAACACAAGATCCTTTAAGTGAGTTCTTACTAAGGAGCTGCTCAACTGATACAGTTTGAAAACTGAACTTGCACATTTTGCTTTAAGCACGTTCTCATATAACTTACGTGCATGAGATATTGATTCTGTGTGTCAGTCTTCAAAGAAAAGCAGCCCAGAAGGATTCTATTTAAAAGGCTGACATAAGGCTCTGTAGTAGGCTTCCTTTAGGCCACAAACCAGCTCCCAATAAAGACACGGAGACTTATTATTAGTTATGAATGCTCAGTCTTAGCATATGCTCATTTTTAGCTAGTTCTTATAACTTAATTTAATCTGTTTATCTTCTTCTATGGATAGAGGTTAGACAGATCAAAAAATTGGCCACGAGTTATAAAGCCACATATGGTTTCCAACTTAGAATTGTTTGACTTCTGACTTTAAAAGTTTTTGACTTTATAATATAAGAAATACATTCAATACAAATCTAAAATTTGAAATCTTATTTCTTCTGAGCTAGTTTATAAGCACCCATATGATGATGGTAAGAAATTCTTCCAATCAGTGATGGTCATTACCTTAGGTGTAGTCATATATTTTGACCCACAAAAGATGATGATATCATTTTCAATGAAGAATATCTCTAAAAAGCAGGAAGGCAAAGGATAGGGTGTCTTTTGAGCCCTCTTCTGCTGAGTTTCCTATGGGCCACACATTGCCTGAAGAAGACGGTTTCTAAGCTGGTATCTGCTGCACGCTGCTTTACCACTCTAGTACTGTGCTGCCCATATTCACATTCATTGTATAGCCCATCTTTTTCACGTGGCCCATGTGTGCTTAGATATGGATGTTAAGTATAGTGACTAATGACTGAAAAATATGTTCTTTAGGGAAAACAGGAAAAATAAGCATTTTGGTAACTGGCTTTCTTATTTTTTATTACCTTTAAAACAAAATTAAAATAAAATAAAATTATCTTACTGACATATTGTGTTTGTCATCTGTAGCTGAAAAATAAAAATTTCAGTGCAAGATGCCTATTGAAAAAAAATCTTGAAAACACTCTTGGCTTAAACTTCTTTCAGAATTATGCACTGATAACGATTTGAAAATTTAGGCATGAACACAGGCAAAGAGTATGTAAAATAGAATGTGTATAAAGAGAAACACATTCATGATCACAAAATCAAGTGGCACCTTGGACTCTCAAAAGGATACAAGGCAGAGGTGTGCTGCACATTCATAAAATTCAGAATTATTGTCTAATCACCCCACACCTTGACATTACCACTGCCCTTATTTTCTCTGGTAAAATTCTCACGCAAATTCAGACTTGAGAGGGCAAAATTTTCCTCTCTCCCCCCCCCTCTCTTTTTTCTCCCTCTCATTTTTTGAGATCCATACTCTCTTAATGAATCACTTTTACAGTTCATAAATGACTCACTGAATGTTTCTGAAGCTCTGTTTCCTACATGCTGATGTACAAGTTGGTTTTTATCATTAAAGATTTTTTAAATAATTTCATTTTCCTATAAGTTTTACTTATTGATAAATTTAAAACATAACTTGAAAGGCACCATTTCCTAGATCTTAGCTAGAGGTCCATCTCACCATCAGGGAGTTCATATACTAAGGGGATGGGCTGGGGAGATTACTACCATAAGTGAAGCGCTGTATTTGTGACAAGTGTCACTGTCATGTTTACAGCAGAGCCTCCCTTCTCCACATTTTAAATTGAGAGTTTAATATGAACCATTTTGATCATATTAACTCCTCTCCTAATGCTACCCAGAACAATCCTTCCCTGCCCAACTATGTCATTTTTTTTTTTTTTTACTTCTTATTTTTTTTTGCCACTAAGACCAATTTGTGCCCACTAAATATTTTGGTAGGTCTGACCTTCCACTGGTCATATCACTAGGGGCTGCACTCTTAAAGAAAACTTCCTTTCCCTCTCCCAGTAGCTAACAATTGCCAACAGCTCATGATATGAATAGAATGTTGTGCTTGTTTGCACTGGGTAGGAACCCTTGTTTTACTACTCCATAGTAGAGTACTTTGGGCAATTCACATTTGTCTTCTCATCTAGTGTCCTTTGGTTTAAGAAATGATAAGTATATCACTTCAATAATTACAAGGTTAATAATCTTACAAGGTTAATATTCTAATAATTGACTAAGCCTCATTTATTTAACAAGTATTTATGAGCAATATTATATGGCAGATAATGCTTTATATGGGTGATATTATGTCAAACTCCTGGGTGCCTTCTTCTTTCTTATTGTGAATTCAGAAATGACCTTTTTCTATGGGTGACATTATATTGAGTTAAAAAGTATGAAAAGTCGTGAATAGCTCAAAGATGAGTAGGCTAGGAAATACACCAGGGTCTTATCTTTAGTCATTGTATGCCCTAGGACTGTTTCTTTCTCTTCCTGAGCCTCAGTTTTTTATATCTAAAATAAGAATAATAGTCATGGCCTAATTGAGATGAGAGGAAGAATTGATTTAAACATGAAATGCCTACAAATGGCAAGCACTGTGCATGCCATTAGTTAGCTATTGTGCTTTCCTCCCAGGAGAGAAAACAGGCAAATGTTCTGCAGAAAGCTTGGCATGTTTCCGGCAGAGTATTTTTGGTTAATGGTAGAAATGTACATACATGCATGCTCACACCATTCTCTAAATCACAAGTGCTCTTACTTTCCAACTGCCACCTTCTACCAAAATTCCTCTGCAAGTCTATTGGTCGCATCTCTCAGGACCAAGTTGTTTTCCAACTGCCACTTAGGTAGCCCTTATTGACCACTTCTACAGATAAATACCATGCCTTGTTAGTAAACAACCAGGAACCTGGAATTAAAATCTCAGTTAATTTCCCATATCTGTCACATAGAAACTGTGCTATCTAGACAAGCAATTTTTATAGACCATGTTTTTTATATTTAACATGCATGTTATAAAAATCATCCTCAGAGAGTTACCTTAAGGATGGAATCAGATGAGCTAATGTGGAAATGTATGTTAGCACTTGTTTCTAATAATTTATATACTTCATACATATGGCCTCTTTGGAACAAACTCTTTAAATGATTTCATCTCTGCTTAACTTCCTCACAAATATTTCATATTTCTAAGATGTATGCTATATTAACAGGGAGGGTAGTTGTAGCATTAAGCATTGTTTTTTTAAGAGTTTCTTGCATTTTTTGTTTAGATGAATGCCCTCAACTCTTCCAAAAGCCACCCCTATTGCCTGCAAGCCCAACATTCTCTCCCCTAAAAAAATTAAACCCATCAAGATCAATTTGTATTATACAAACGTTCTTGGCTATGTGGCCTTTCACTGAGCATAGTTGACTCTACCCTAAGAATGTCAGCTTCCCATTTCCATGCTAGGATTTGGCCAGGATTGGACTTTTACATATATGCTGTCAAAACTAATAGGAGCTCAAGTGTGTAGTTGCACTGCTGTGTACACAGGACTTTGTAATCACATAGTCATCCACCCTGCCTACCAACTCTTTCTCAATAATACCTGATCCTTTGTAGAACAGGATATTGTATATATGTTTCTTTTATAGCTTAGTAGTCTACAGGCTCTTATCCTCCACATCTTGGACAGCTGTTTCTAACTTAATCACCATCTATTTTAAGTAGAAGTTTTTTTGGTTGAGAGCTTCAAGTTATATAAGTCTATGAGTATAATAATAAGTTATTAAGAGTTGATTTAATATTGTGCCCATTTAGAAAAGTAATAATAAAAGGTTTCCATAGAGTTTATGATCTATCTAGCCACACATTCTTGACTTATATCTATCACATTAATTCTATTTGGTGTTAAATAAAAATCTGGAGCCAAATATTGGGGGAAAGATAAAATATCAGAGAGATAGAGAAACAAACCATGGCCACTTCTCACCCAGCCAACTCCTCAGGCATCTCTTTATGGATGACTCAAAACCTTTTTGTCTTTAGCCCAAAGGGGAACTGACAGGCCAAGGGAAGAAATCCTGCCTCCTCCAGCCTTATCTTTCTTTCTCCCCAGCTATCTCACTTCCTGGTTCAACTTTCCTAGTGCTAAGATTAAAACTATGTGTTTCCCAAGTACTGGGAGCAGGGTCATGGGATTCCAAGTGCCAGGATTAAAGGTGTGCACCAACACTGCCTGTCTCTGTTAAGCCTTGAACTTAGAGATCCGGAAGCATCTCTGCCTCCCAAATAATGGGATTAAATTTATGGGTCACCACTCCTTGACTTTCAATGGCTTGGCTCTGTGGGTGTCTCTGTCCTCTGATATTTCAAGCAATTTTTATTAAACATACAATATGTCACCACAGGTGCCAGGTATGGGTTTCACTGTATGGAGTGGGACATAAATCAAGATGGTGGTTAGTCACTTTTATGATGTTCATGTCACTATTGTACGAGCGAACATATATTCTCAGGCAAGTCATTGTAGCTTGCAGGGTCACAGCCGGGTAATACTGATGATTACTTTTCTCCTCTGGTAGCAGAATAGCACCTTCCTGTTCTATAAAAGCTAGCTAGTAGAGATGAAGCTTTCAGGTGAGCTCCAGCTTGATTTATTCCTATTCTATGACTCAGGTGTGTTGATTCTTAAGCAGTAAAGTCTTACGATCAAGTTCTGGAAGATAGCCAAGGGAATTGGCATTAGTCTATAATTTTTGGAAGTCTGTGGGAACTCATCAACTAACTGCTTCAAGAGAAGCAACACATTCTTGGCGCTTGGCTTCCTATTTGTTTTTCTTTGATGTCTAGTAGAGAGGCATCGATGCCCCATTATAATGCATTCCATTTAAACTCTTTATGTATACAGATATATGAATATGTATTATGGAAGTTTCTACATTTGCTCATTTCCATATAACTATTTCAAAGTTTTCCCATGGTTCCTCTTCTAACCCTGACATCCATTTCACCATCCCAATTTAACCCCTTCTGGTCTCACTATTCACTTTTAACCCTTTATAAAAGTGGCTTCTATTTCTCTGACTTTGAAAGCCTCATCCAATATCCCCTTAGTAATTTCCTGACTTCTATGGATAGCTCACATGGAGCACATGGATCTGAAGATTCAGTGCTAACCCCTACAAATGAAAATATCTGATATTTATCTTTCTGGGCCTGAATTATCGTACTTGAAATAGTTGTATTCACTTGTATTTATTTAACTGAAAATTTCCTAATTCCATTTTCTTTTACAACTGAATAGCGCAATTACTTAAATATACCACACTTCCATTCATTAATAGATAAAAATTGAAGTTATTTCCATTTCCTGACTATTGTGAGCAGAGCATCAGTGAAAATGGACGAGCAGTATAGCTATAGTTGTAAAAGAGTAGGCCTCTCATGTATACCAACCAGCATGATAAATTAAGTTGCAGGAAGACTAGGCATATCCTCTCCTATTAAGGCTGAATGAGGCCTCTGATTCTACTGTTAGGAGTCCCACAAGAAAACCAAACTACACATATATACAAAGAGCCTTGGCTCCATGACAGGTGGTTCAGTTTCTGTGGACTCCTATGAGTCCAGATTGGTTGATTTTGTAGGTTTTCTTGTGCTGTCCTTGTCCACTACAATCCTGTATACCCCTGTCTCCTACAATACTTCCCCCCATCTTTTACAAGGGTTTGTAGGATTGCTTTTTCTTCACATTAATTTCAATGAAATTGTTTATCATTCCTTCCTGTCTACTTCTCTTGGGTGCTGATTGTTCTTGTTTTTATGAGGTCTTCAGGTATTATCATTGAATTATTAATTTATTATTTGCTAATTTTGTTTCTCAATTTTTTGATGTAGGCATTAATGCTGTATTTTTTTCTTATTTCTGCATTCAGTATGTGTCACAGATTTTGATGTTATGTTTTCATTTTCATTAAATTTTAGCACTATTTTAATTTTCCTAATTTTTTCCACCTCAGTTTGACTCTGTAGTGTGGTGGCTAGCTCCTGAGTTTGTAACATTTCTGTCAGGTTTTTGTTGTTAATATTCAGCTTTATACCATGATGTTCAGATAGAATGCAGGATATGATTCACTATTCCTGCATTTGCTGAGGCTTGCCTTGTGCCCTAATATGTGGTCTGTTTTTGGAGAAGTAGACTAGAAAGTTCTTGGGCTTCTGAAAAGAACAAATATTTATAACTGCTTTGTGGAATGTTCTTTAGGTATCTGTTAAGTCCAGTTGATTTATGATGTCATTTAACTCCAGAGTTTTTCTATTTTTTTTCCTGATGTCCTCTCAGTTGCTGGGTGGGGTGTTTGAACCACCCGTTATCACTATGTTGGCGTCACTCTGTGCTTTTTCAATATAATATATTATTTTTGTAGCTGGGTGCTTCTGTCTTTTACATGCATGTGGTCAGGTTAATATACTTCCCTGGCATTTTTTCCTTTAATGAATATAAAGTGTCCTCCCCTATCACTTCCGACTAGTTAGAGTTTGAAGTCGATTTTGTCAGATATTAGAAGATCTATGCCTAGTTGTTTCTTACTTCTCCATGATTGGAATACCTTTTCCATCTTTTTAGGCAAAGTGGTGTCTGTTGTTGATCATGAGGTGTGTTTCTGAAAGGCAGCAAAAAAAAATAGATCTTATTTTCTTATTTAATCTGCTAGTCTGTGCCATTTTATTGGGAGTTGAGACCATTAATGTTAAGGTGTATTATCGAATAACATTTTTAAGTTGCTGTCATTTTGCTCCTTTTATTCTGTTCTATTAGACCTCTTTTGATTCCATATTCTGGAATTATGTATTCCTAGAACCTTCTTGGGTATGTTTAATCTTTTGTTTAGACCCAAGTATTCTTTCCAGTATCCTCGTAGAGCTGGGTTAGTGCTCATAAAGTTTTTAAATCTGTATCTTATCATGAAAAAACAGTTGTCTTTCCCACTTCAGTTACCATTGGATTAGTGGGCCAGGATGATACCTGTGGTCTTTCATAACTTGTAGAATGCTAGTTCAATCCAGTCTCCATGGAAAAGTCAGCAGTTATTTTACAAAGGAACAGCTCTCCTTTGTAGTTGAGTTGACATTCTTACAGATTTTGATACCCTGTTGTTATGTACACCTAGTGTTTTAATTACAAGATTATTAGGAAAGTTTCTTTCATGATCCTGTACATATAATTTGGATTCTTTTGGACCTTGATGTGCACCTCTTTTTAAGTGTCCTTCTGTAATCTTGTTGAAAACATCTGTGTTTTTACTCGTGTCTCTTCTTATTATTCCTAAGTTTGTTCTTTTTCTAGTGCTCTGAACTTCCTACACATTCTGTTTGTGTGACTTTTGATTTGATATTTTCCTTAGCCATTTTGTCTGTTCCCTCTACCTTTTCTTCAAGATTTGACATTCTGTCGTCTTTCACTTCATCCAGTCTATTGGTGAATATTTCCTTTGAATTTTTTGTTTGAATTCCTGAACTTTTCATTTCAAGTTTTATTCCAGTTTGTTTTTTTCCCACAGAAATTCTATCACTGTATTGAATTCTATTTTATATTTGGAATCATTTCTATTATTTCAATCAGCTATGTGTCAGCAGTTTGCATTGTCATCTGTGTTCATACCTTCTTTGAGTTTCTTGATTATGTTTATTATTGCTATTCTAATATAATTGTCTTGTATGTTACTTTTCTCTAGAGGCATTCCTATAGGGATATTAATTTTAGGAAGAAACTTATTGTTTTGTTTATTAATT
Organism: Phyllotis vaccarum; assembly: GCA_033318265.1. NCBI lineage: Eukaryota > Metazoa > Chordata > Mammalia > Rodentia > Cricetidae > Phyllotis > Phyllotis vaccarum. The sequence continues at coordinate 86,126,151 of JARWLC010000014.1, read as the reverse complement.
TTTGTGTATTTACAATGGGATCTAGACTTGATCTTGATGGTTGGTAATATTTCTTGGTAGGTGTGAGAGTGTGTGTGTGTGTGTGTGTGTGTGTGTGTGTGTGTGTGTGTATACAGCATAAGAGCTCTGCTTCTGTCACTCACCTGCTAGGAGGTAACCCGACACTGGGGTGCTTACTCAAGGTTCAGTCTTTAAACAATTCAGTATTGATGTTCAGCACTGAAGTCGTCCCGGCTCAACTTTGGCTAAATGATTTCCAAGACCAGTAGCAGACCTTAAGTGGAGTTAAAGACCTTAAGTCTCCCAGGTCAATTGTCAGGACTCTAGGGTAGATGATAAAGACTTTTCATTAAGCAATAGGTACTGGTGGAACTGGCAAGGTAAGTTTAGGGTACTTCTCTGAAAAGGAAGAATAGAAGGGAGACTGGAAGGCAGGTAGATTATAGATGGTTCTCAGGCAGATTGAAGGAATAAGTGGAGTTGGTGTGTGGTCTATTGTTCATGCCTGGTAAGGAGTACTCCTTGGATCTCGGGATGAGTGGATCCGGTTGATAAAATCTAGTGTTCTTGCCTAGATAATGGAACAAGTGTATTTGGTTGGCATGGATGGAGTTTTCTGTGGTAGGTGGAGCTGGTAGAATGAATCTAGACTCTTAGTCTAGAAATACGCAGGTAAGGGGACTCAGTGAGTATGGATGGGCATGAGTCTGAGGCTCCAGGAAGGAAAGCAAGAAGTACATGAGTTTAAAGCTGGCTATGGGGGAATTGGCTATATTTTTTTATATGGTACCATGAGTACCTAACATGATTATAAGCATTTTTACTGAATTAAAAACGTAAGTCGATGATTAATCAGTAAATCTGATATCATTAATTCCTCTTTTAAAAAAGCAATTACTTAAGTTTTCCCTATATTTAAAATGATAAATTCACTGCATTTGGAGAAAAGGCCAGGAATACAAGGGTAAAGGGCATAACTTTAAGTAGAAGACAGGATATAATAGGAACTTTCAAAAACAATAAATTAGAAATTATTAAGTAGGAGATTCCATTACTAGTAAGAAAGAACAAATGTACATTTTGCAGACATATAAAGAAATAGGTTGAGAAGACCTGTCAAATGTTTCAAAAGGGAAATAAATTGTTCTATTGTGGAGGAAGTGATTCTTCTAATCTCTTGCATATAACTCAGAACAAAGGAAAAAAATATAAAAAGCTGTTTTCAACAAAGTTAATTTACTGCCAATCAAATGTTTCTGTTCTTTCTATATGAAATCAATAGCTGTAGTACTCTGACCTACATGCTCATACCTTGGATTCCTTATTTACAAATAGGAGTGAGAATTCCTTTGGATGATGACCTTTGTTTGCAAGTGGGTGATGTGGCTAGAGCTGAATGCAGCTCTAATACCCATGGTATTGGAGGCTCTACTGCTGGTGCTCTGTGTCAAAGATAATGCACAGCATCAGTTTTTATTATCCCTCTGTATTGGCCATTGGCCATAGAGGTTTTACTAGGCTCCCACCTTTAGTCAACAATTCTTTAGCTGATAAGCATTTTCTAGATCCTGGTCCCCTAGAAAAGCAACAGATGTGACCCTGACAGTATGCTACGGTGTGGAGAACAGGCACACTTACAGTTTTTGTCTACTCTTTGGGGGCATTAAGCAATGTTTGGAAATAAGATACTGATGAGAAAAAGCATAAAATATAGTTCTAGTCAGTGTCAACTGACCTACAGTCTCCAAGAGAATTTACCTTTCCTTCCTCCCTGGGTCCCACCTCATAACTATAGTGGGGGTTTTTCTTTCTTCACCTGGGTGTGGTGGCTAGTTTTATGTCAACTTAGCAATAGCTGCAGTCATTACGGAGGAAGAAACCACAACTGAGAAAAACGTTCTATAAGATCAGGCTACAGACAAGCCTGTAGAGCATTTTCTTAATTAGTGATTGATAGAAGAAAAGCCAGTTGATTGTGGCTGTGAGCAAGCCCACCTCTGGTCTGGTAGTCTTGGATTTTATAAGAAAGCAGCAAGAAATAGAAAGTAAGCAGCATTCCTTCATTACCTCTGAATTGAATCCTACCTCCAGGCTCTTGCTATGTTTGACTTATTGTCCTGACTTCCTTCAGTGATTATGTGGAAGTATAAGCCATGCACTCTTCCCTCCTCAAGTTACTCTTGGTCATGGTGGGTGTAATACCACAGCAATGATAGCCCTAACTGAGACAATTGACTTTTCCTAAATTATAGTAATATAATACTTGTCCCACCGACTTCTTCCTACTCTTCTGCTGGCATCTTTTGCTATGTTATATGAGCCAGAATGATGAGCACTGTCAGGAAATCTCACTTAAGACTTTGAGAGAGAATTTCTCATTCCTGACCTTTCTGATGGACACACGCTGTCAAGGAAAAGCAGATTTTGCACTTAGTGCACAGGTGATAGAACAAAAGAGCATGTCCCTGACCTCAATGAGCTTATCCTTTGTATAGAAAAATAGACAAAAATTCCAAAAAATGGACCATGACAGTAAGCATGGGTATTGTGGTTATTGGCTATTGGGTACCATTATCAAAAAATCTTAGCATTAATTATCCACACTTACGAATAAATAAATATGCAGATGAAAATTAAGTATCATATCATATCAAATTAATCATGTAAAAAAAAAAAATAAAGATCTGAACATGTGTAGATGGCTTGGTGCCCAAATCCTTGGTTCTGTTCTGTAATTTCAAAACATTGGAAAGTTTGACTTAGAAAATACTAGAACATGGTGCTGAGTTATGGGATATAAAGGAAAACAGTCTCAATTTTCTAGCTGGTTAAATGTGTAGACTCTAAAAAGTTGCTATAATATTTTTTTCTGCTCATATATATATAACCAAGGGTACTTAACATGACATTTCTTAGCTTATGAACATTTTTCCTTTGTGATTTCTGGAAGAGCATGAATACAAATAGAAGTCAGGACACATGAAACAGTGAACACTGTGACTGACTCTCAGGGCTTTTACATCCTAAAGCTAATTAATAAAAAGATAAGGAATGTTTGCTGAGCATGTTCAGTGTAACCAGATTTTGAGGTGAAAGGACAGTCATGGCCCCTTTACAACTATAACCTTTCAGTATGAGAGGGAAAAATGTGGAGACCAAATGAGAACAGGTGAATCACTTTGTTTGGTGACGTTTACCAGTACGAGGGAGTTCACAGTGCCCACTACATAGTTGGCCTTCAATGAATGTAATAAGGTATAATAACTGACAAGTGATATGTGGAATTTTTAATACTGTAAGAAAAGTAGAAGAGGTTACACACAAGAACTTAATATTTATTTTGGAATGTAGCTGTAGCACCTACATAGCCCAGTAGTTAGTTCTGTATGAAGTGCCATCTCTTCTAGGATGCTTTTTCAGCATTGTCCTCACCAAATACAGAATTCTTCATCCTTCTCATAGAGGGACCTACTGTACATTAGCTTGTATCTTTCTTATAGAAATAGATTATTAAGCATGATGTTTATATAAGATCCTTACCCATAATTTTTAGAAGGTGTGGCCACTTGTTTTTATGTTTATTATTCCTTGAAGCATTTCCCACATGCAAAGAAAATAATAGATCTCTGGCAAATATACATTGGATTGAGCTGAGCCCATTTTGCATATATGTTAAATTAATTCTTTTGAGTGTTCCTGGTCATTTGAAAGATACATAACTCTACACTTCTATTATACTGTTGCCTAACTTAGCTGGTAAGTACTTTAATTTCTTGTTGACTGTTCAGGAAGTTTTTGTTTATGTTGAGTGGAAGCCAAAGCTGATGAGATTTTGGCACATAGAAAGTTGTTTACAATTTCTTTTCATTGGTACTATTGTGTAAAGAAAGCTGCCTGGAGAGAGTACTGAACACCTCACAATTTACCCTACGCTTTTATTTATTCAGTGGTACACCTATCAGTTGACCCATTTACTGATCAGATGATTAGGCAAGGTGTGCAAGTGAAATGCTTTCAGTGCGGTGGTGCCATACTGCACTATATATGTTCTGACATCAAGTAAGGGACAGTTTTCTTAAACACATGATTAAGAAGCTATGACGTATGAGCTGTATTTCTCAGTTCACATTTATTAGTTGCATATATTAAGCAAGTCCAGAATAATATTTCCATATAGGTACGAAGCATGCACTAATCAAATCTATCCATCCCTTTCTCCCCTCCCATTTCTGAATCCCTCCTAATCTTAAGTTGTTGGTTTCATGCGTGATATCAGATACACACACACACTACTACATGCCACACAAGAGTTTATTCAAGGGAGTTTCCAGGTGGGTATGAGGGAGAGAAGCAGGAGGAGGGCAGACTTTCACATGGCGGCTCCTTTTAAAAGAGCAGATGGGCATAGGTTTACATAGCCACACCTATGGGCATGCCCTCTGTACAAGGTGGTGCCATGTTGTTGGGTTTACCATGTGGCCACTATGTGCCAAGAATCCTTAATTAATAATTATTTTCCTTTCAAATTGACAGTCTCTTTACCATTTTGCATGTGAGAAGGAACATATGGTACTTGTCTTTGAGAATCTGGGATTTTTTTTATTTTTTTTATTTTTATTTATTTATTTATTTATTTTTACTTAGTGAATGTCCTCTACTTACATTTATTCACAGCAAGTAACAAGATTTCATGCTTCCTGGTGAAGATTCCATTGTGGATAAACATCACATTTTCTTTCTTTAGTGTGAGTGTGTGAGTGTGTGTGTGTGTGTATTTTTTGGAGACCATAGAACAAACTCAACTGCCATCTTCAGGAATTCTGTTCACATCCTTTATAACAGTCTTTTTTAGATTTAATCTCACCAGTTAGAGTAGATTGGTTAGTTTACAAATCCTAGGAGTGGCCCCTCCTCCACCTTTACCTTTCAAGCACTGGAATTACAGTGTAAGCCAACATATCTATTTTTTTAATGGGATTTCTAGGGATCAAACTCATGTCCTTATGCTTGTGAGGTAAGCACTTTACCAAGTGAGCTATCTCCCATACAGACTGTGAATATATGAGGTCTCCTGCATATATGGACCCTATTTCCTCTAACTATACTAAATACAATCTCTGAATCTTAGAGTGGATGTCTTTTCAGGTTTATTTGAGGAACTTCCATAGTTTTTGCCATAACCTATGTACTTATAGGCATCATATAAGAGAGAATTTCAGGGGCCAATGATATAGCTCGGTGGTAAAATACTAGTCAAATCAGTCATTATTTTAGCTAGCAGTATGACTGTGAGCAGTAGGAGTATGACTGTGGATGACTTTTCTTCCCAAGAACCTTCATAGCACCTCAGGTACTATGAAGACAAGTAAATATAGAGAGAGCTCCCAGTTCATGCCCAGCTTTCTTTGTGTTCTGTGACAAAGTATGTGGTGCCTTCAATAGTCATATCTTATACTTGTGATCACAACCAGGAGCAATGGCAATAGCCTATATTGTGTTGAGGGCTTCTGGAGCCTCCCTACAAAATGAGATGTAGGAAAGTATTTCACACACTGCACTGGAATTTTAACATCCCATTGCTTCTAGGTTCCTCTGTCTAAAGTCTTTTTAAATTAATTATCTTTTGGAATATGCTTAAAAATAGTAGGCTTCCATATTTTTTTGTATATAACTTTATTTCTAGTTACCTTTACCTTCCCAACTCACCCCCTCATCACACATTCTCATTCCCAATATTCCCCTTTCACAATGTGTTCTACTGTGCCCCCCTTCTTCAAATGACACCCTTTTCTCTCTTTTTTGCCCTATTGTGCTCAAAGGTCAATTGACTATTCTAAAAAAATAATCATTATATCTGCTTGCCATTTTATTTGCATATAGAAGAGAACATGTGGCATTTACCTCTCTGTGCCTGGATTGCCGCATTCAATATATTTTCTGATTCATTTATCTTGCTGTAATTTTCACTCATCTTTACTGCTACGTAAAATTTCACTGTGTATATGTGCCACATTTTATTATTCATTCATCCATTCGTCATTGATAAAAATCTAGCCTGGTTCCACTGCCTCTGTGTTATGAGTAGAAGCACAATAAACTCGGAAATGCAGCCATCTCTGTTGTAGCATATAAAGTTCTTTGTGTAATGCACAGGAGCGGTGCAATTGGGTCATGTGGCAGTTTCAATTTTAACTTTTAAGCAAACTCTTTATTGATTTCCAAAGATTATAAATCAGTTTACATCAACATCAGCACTGAATACGTTTTCCCTTTTCACCACAGTTGCACTTATGTTTGTAGTTATTTTTTGATAATAGCCATTCTGACTGAGAAACATTAAATATTAAAATAGCTTTAATTTGTATTACCTCAATGATAAATGGCATTGTATACTTTTAAAGCATTTATTAAGCATTTGTGTTTCATCTTTTAAGAACTGTGTTCAGTCCCATAGACCATTTTAAAACCATCTATTTTCATGACTTAATTTTTTAAAGCTCTTTCTCTTTTCTAGACATTAATCATCTACTAGAGCTGCACCTGGCATTTTAATTTTCTCCCATTATATTGGCTTCCACTTCACATAATTAACAGTTTCCTTTGCAGTATACAGGCTTATTAGTCATCTGAGGTCCTACTTAGCAACTGTTGGCCTTATTACCCAGCAATGGAGTTTTATTCAGAAAGTCTTCACCTATGTAATTATCTAGTTTTTTATTTTATTTTTCAAATTTCTTTTTTGAGAATCTTATATGTAAATACTATATTTATAATATTTTCATATCCCAACTCTTCCTGTGTTTTCTCATTTCTCAGATTCATGATCTCTTCTTTAATTATATTGTCTGTGTATAATGTATATAAAACATGTAGCTTCATATATATGTGTATATATACATATATATGTATACATACATATACATACATATATATACATATATATGTATATATATATATGTGTATATATATATATATATACCTACTGAATCCATTTCGTGCATTTTTATGTACAAATGTACAAATATTGACCATTTGTAGTTGAATGACTTATCACGGAACTCTTCCTGAGGAAAACAGATCCCCCTTCTTGCTCTGTATCCTTATTTACCCCCAAAGCTCTGTATCCTTATTCTACCCCAAAGCTCTAGGGGTAGAACTTTGTAAAATTTTTCCTGTGCACATTGGAATTTTCAATAGTATTGTCATTGTGCGTGTCTTGTTTAGACAACTGTTATAGTAAGGTTTTTTGACCCTGGCCGGCCTGAGGTCTAGACCCACAGACCTGCAGCCTTAGACTCTTTAGCAGCCTGCCGCTGTTTAGGCCTTAAAAATGATTTAGACGCGCTTACATTAAGTTTATGTTGTTGGGTCTATGACTTAGGCACATTGTTTGCTAGTTCTTATATTTTAACTTAATTTATTTTTATTAATTTGTCTGTCACATGGCCCATGGCTCCCTTGTGTTTTGCATATGGTTTTTTTTTTGGTTTTTTTTTTTTTTTGGTGAGGGGGGTGGCTGGCTCCGTCTGTCATTGACTCTGCTCTTTTATTTATTTATTTATTTATTTATTTATTTATTTATTTATTTATTTATTTATTTGATTTTCTTGCCTATTTTTTTATGGTGTCTGTCATGGGTCAAAACAGCTCATTTATCTGAAGATTGATATTCATAACAGACAACCATGTTGTTGTTGATGTCCCATGAGCTTCTTTGCCATGTCTAGAAGACTCTGTCTTAGTAGGTGTCATGGTCTTCTGGCTCTTGTAATATTTCTGCCCACTCTTCTCCACCATTTCCAAAGCTTTGGACGTAGGGATTACTTTATAGATGTGCCAGCAAAAGTTGGGCACACCATGGTCACTTATTCTCAGTTGTGGATGTCTATAATCATCTCCATTTGCTTCAAAAAAATGAGCTACATTGACAATGCATGAGAAATATTTTTACCTGTGTGTATAAGGACAAATACATAGAATTCAGTTAGGAATTATACCAGTCATGGCAGTTCACTATGTTGACAGTACCAGTCATGGATTCTCTCCTATTATCCTGGGCTCAAATACAATTAAACGGCTGTTGGTTATAGTAAATAGTCAGAAACATCACAAACAAACAACTTAATGATGCAACTCAAAAGCTTGGAAGAACAAAAAACTAAAAAAATTATAAAAATCAGAGCAGAAATTAACTAAATAGAAACAAATAAATACAAAGAATCAATGAACTCAAGATCTGGTTCTTTGAGAAGATAGTCATTATCAACAGACTCTTAGTCCAATTAGCCACAAGAAAGACAAGACAGAAATTAAGAAAATCAGATATGAACAGGAGACTATTATCACACACATAGAAGAAATTAAGAATATTTTTAAGAGCATACTTTATAAACATATATCCCATTATCTTAGAAAGCCTAAAAATAATGAACAAATTTCTGGATTAATTCAATCTCAAAGTTAAACCAAGAAGAGTTCAGCAAAGTAAACAGCCACACAGCAAATAAGGAAATTGTAACAGTAATCTGTCTTCCACCCCAGACCCAAAGAAAAGCCTAGTTTCACATGGATTTGTAACATAATTCTACCAGGCTTTCAAATAAATAAACCAATACTTTTAGATAAGTTTTAGAAAGAAAGAGGAAAGGAAGGGAGGGAGGGAGGAAGGGAAGGAAGGAAAGAAAGGAAGAATCACTTCCAAAGGCTTTTTTATGAAACTAGTGTCAGTCTAATACCAACACCAGGTAAAAACATACGAACAACAACAAAAAGAATACTACATGCCTATATTTTAAAAGTATGTTTTGTGCTTTATTGTTTGATAGCTTCAGAACTGAAATTGAAGCACTTGATAAATTCTGGAATTGATTTTTATGCAGGGATAGAAATGTAGATCAAGTTTTTTTTGTATGCATTTGGATATCCAGTTTTTCCAAAACCACTTGTTGAAGAGGCAGTCTTTCTTCAGTGTGTATTTTGGTCTTCTTTGTAAAAAAAATCATGTGGTTCTAATTCGGTGGAATTATATCTGGGTCCCCTATTTGTATTCTATTCGACTGCGTGTCTGCTTTTGTGATAGTACCATGTTGTTTTTGTTACTATGGCTCTGCAATATAACTTGAGAGCAGGCACAATGATACTCCTAGCCATGTTCTTACTGTTCCAGGCTATTTTGCATATCTGATCTTTTTCCTTCCATGGGAATTTTGAGACTTTTAAAAACAGCTCTGTGGATAATAAAATTAACATTTTGACAGACATTGAATGTATATTTCTCTTACTGGAATGGACATTTTCACAACATTAATTCTACCAATCCATAATAACATGATGCCATTCCATCTTCTAGTATGTCCTTCAATTTCTTCCTACATTGTTTTAATTTTAGAGTTTTCTTTGTAGTGGTTTTTTGTTTCTTTGATTAGATTATTAGATGTTTCAATATGTCTTTCCCTCCCGGCTATTGTGAATGGGCTTGTATTCCAGATTTCTTTTTCATACTTTTTATTTCATTTACGTTTCGGGCTGAACTTTTGATGTTTTGTTTCCCAGCTCACACTGTCAATGTCTCTTTCACAATTTGAACAATGCTAGTGATTTTGTTTCAAGTATTGCATGCATCAAAGGCAACTGATTTTGCCTATAACTCATTAATTTGACAGAATTCCCACTGAAAATAAACTTTAACACATACCATGTTTTTATACAAATCATAAGGACATCAAATATACTTTTTCTTTATTTTTTTTGTCTTTTATTTACTCTTTGTGGTTTCTGTATCATGAATTTCAATGTCTGCCCATCCGAAAGTGTGAACCCACAAAAGTTTGGTAAAGAATTTATTAAGAGGTAAATGGAAATAACACACTCACAAATACAGAACAAAGTAGACACTGCTGCTGATCCAGCTGTCCTCATCCTGCCATCTTCCCAAGGGCATGAGAACCAATCACAAGTTATCACTTGCTCCTGCTCTGACCACCCAAGAGAGAAAACTCAACCCCTCTCCTTCAGTTCTTATCTGGTCATGCACCCATAAAGACCATGTCGATTGGACTAGTAACCCCTATACTATTGGCTGAATAGATCCAATTTCCACAGTACCATCCCTTCATATCTGCCTCTGTACCTGCCACCTCCCCCCAAAATAACATAAAACTTAAGAGAAAAGAAAAATAGAAAAAATAAAGAAAAAGAAAAAATCTCATAGTGGAAGCTGTAGTGTGCACAGTGAATCACACAATATATCCTTTAGTTCATATATCTTTACTTTCCAAGTGTTCATTGCAAAGAGTCATTGGTCTGATTCAAGGCCTCTGATTTCTGCTACTCTATTGATGCTGGGTCCTCACTGGGGGATTTTTGAATTCCTTTTGCTGCCCTGTGTCATGGAGATCCTGCAGCTTTGGATCTACAGGACCAGTCCTTGTTGGGGTGGGATAACTCATAACCTCAGCTTTGGGCCTGGGTGGTTGCAGGGTTGGTCAGTCCACCAGCTCTCCCCCATCCTCCTCATCAGGGTGAGGTCTTCAGCATTGTCCCAGCTAGTTCACCCCAATGCAGCAAGCAGCAATGGGTGAGACCCTCAGGGCCGGCTCACCCACACCTAAATCGCCAGAGCCAGCCTTTCTGTGTAATGCAGGTAAAGTTCAGGGGCCACTCTCATGATGCTGCAGTTGGTGAGGGGCAGACCCAGCTCTTCCTTTCTCATGACCAAGGGGCCAGCTCTCTTACCTGCCAAGGGTTAGGGGTAGGGGGGTTTTCTCTTCAAATTTTTATTGTGGTCTTTCCGCTCCACCAAATCCCTTTAGCTCCTGCCCTGCCTCTTTACCAACCTAACTTCATGCTTTCTCTTTCTTTCTTAAAACAGAAACAAACAAATAAACAAAAACCTGAAAATCAGAACTAAACAAAAACAAAACAAAAGTCCCCACCCAAAAGAAAAAGAAATATGCTCTGCATTGGTCAGCTGTTACTAGGCATAGGACTTGCCCTACAGTGTGGTTGATAAACCCAGTGGCACTCCACTGGAGATAACTGTTTTGTCCTTTCCTAGCAAGGAGACCAAGGCCAGAATAGATTGCCTCTATCAAACTACCCTCCCCTTAAGGATCAGTAAACTCCTCATAAGAGGAGACCGAAAGATTATAAGAGCTGGAGGTGGTAGGTGACTCCAAGGAAATAGCATCTTCCAAATCTAGTAGGACAGATGAACATGAACTCAGAGAAACTGTGAGAGAATGCACAAGCTCACACCAGAGAAAATTCCAGCACTGGGAAATGGAAATACACACAAAGTCCCACACCAAACCAAGAATCTATTTGCAATTGAGGCCAAATATATTCTTCATATGATATTTTGCAAGTATATGGCTCATTTATTTACAAAAAAGGAAATAACTTTTAAATTAATTTGAAAGGGAACAGCAATGATTAAGGTTTTTTTTTTTTCCATTTCCCTTTAAGTCATGTATGTAAAATACTAAGCTCTGGTGGTGAGAACTAATGAACTGGACACCCTGCTCTTAAAAATATTCCTTGATGAAAACAAATACTTTCACCGCGATTGTAATGCGGCAGAGTCTGCAATGACTGCTATAATTGAACATGAATCATCCCTATAAAAATAAAAGTGGCACAATTTATTTTGATGTAGAAAAAAATGACGTGAGTGGGCCTTGGAAGATAAATAAAAACTCATAAATGAATTGGAGAGAAAACACTATGCGACAGAAAGATCATGGGCGAAGCCCTGAAGTTGGAAGCGAATCTTGGAGAAGAGAAAGCCAAGAATAAAAACGAAACTTTAAAATAGAGTTACAGGTTTGTTCAGTTCTAATCATTTTGGATAGTTATAAATACAATAATTATGATTAAAACTGAGTATTTTTTTATTTTAGCAATTCATTTTAACGTTTTCTGGATAAGCTTCTGAAATTAATCCTTTATTGCGGAGTGGGTTTTCCTGTTCTTGCACTATACAATAATAGTGGTCCTAATCTACAACCAGCTCTCTACCTAACTCCTCCATCTCATTGAAGTGGGTAGAATTCGCATATGCCTCTAATCTTCCACACCATAATTGATGCTCAAAGTTATCAGTGGTCTACCTCTCCCATGACATCTGGACTAGAGTTAAAGATGATTGTGAGCTGATCCATCGGTGCTGGGAACTGAACCCTTGGTTCTCTGAAAAAGCAGCCAGTTCTTTTAATAACTGAGCCATCTCTCCAGCACCTCATTTAGGCTTTAAAGTGGAGTGGAACAATCCTCTTCACCTATTTGTAGCTCCTGCTTAGTTTTGAACTTTTTAAAGGCTGGAGGACAGATATTTTCATTCACTTATAACTCTGTCCATTTACCTCACTCTTCTCACATCTACAAAGATTTTATATAACATATACAACAAAATTTTTTATTTTACTGTAAGATGCTATGTCAAACATCATGAAAAATACTGAAAATGAGAATACTTGAAAATGTACTTGTGCATTTCATAATTTCTGTTTTAATTACTGAATATTTAATAATAATTATTCATAATTATAGTCAACTACCACTTTTAACAATTTTTAAATTTCTTACCCAGATGACTGGTCTTGTGCTATTAAATATCTAGATAGATTTTAAAATATTTGAAGTCAATATACTATAATCTAGACACAGTGGGTACAGTCATCTTTTTATTAGTGCTTTAAACTTAGTTTGCCAGTAGTAACATGTAGTGTTTGTTATGAAAATATGGAACATAAAGGAAAAGTATATAATGCTATATGTACCATAAATTAAACACCAAGAATATCTGGACTTAAGGAAAAACATTGTCAAGGGTAAGAATGCACAAAACAGTTCTGGAAGTTTTACCTTCTATTTTTCTCACCTTATTCTAAGAAATATTAGAACTTTACTATCCAGTGTCAACTTCTATTAAAAATAAACCTCCCCATTTTTCAGATAAAATTATTCAAATGATTACAAGACCATCATAACTGTTTCAGACAGGTGGACACATTTAGGGAAGTTGCATTTTTAAAAGTGGTTTAAGCCTGTCCCTGAGTTCTTTGATTAACTGATTTTACTGTTTTTTATTCTTTCTTCTTGGTAAGAAACCATACAGGGAGTCAGTTTTTATTAATTTCAAACATTGACTGTATAACATAATAATTGCATGAAATTTATGTGGACAAGACTGGGCAGTTTAATCAGGTGATCATACAGGCAGATTCAGGCCTGTCAATGTTCATATTCTGAAGTTATTGATGAAGCCAATGATGACAGTCTATAGAAGATACAACTCAAATATCTCATTTCTCTACCGATAGAACCCATTTTATTAATGACTTAAAACAGAGAATGCTTTACATAGTCCCTCTTTAATCCAGGATCTCTGTGCCTATGGCTTCAGATTCCCATGGTCAACCAAAGTCTGAAAATGTTAAACAGAATGTTTCCCCAAATGCTTTTTAAAGTTTGTAACCACATTCCAAGTAGCATAAAATTTCATGCTATTCTGTGCGTTCATACTCCATGTCACTCAAGAAATGTGTCTTAGTCAGTGTTCTATGGCTGTGAAGAGACACCATGGAAACAGCAGCTCTTATAAAGAAAACATTGAATTGGGGCTGACTTACAGTTTCAGAGGTTTAGTCCATTATCATCATGACAGGAAGCAGGGCAACATGCAGGCAGACTTGGTGCTAGAGGAATAGCTGAAAGTCCTGCATCTTGCAGGCAATGGATAACTGACTGACACAGTGGGCAGTGTACTGAGCACAGGAAATCTCAAAGCCCACCACACATTTCCTCTAACAATGTCAGACATACTCCAGCAAAGCCCCACCTCCTAATAGTGGCGCCTATGGGATTATGGGGTCAATTACATTCAACCTACCACAACATGAATCATGGCTTTATATAGTCTATCAACATTATATAAGCTACCAACTTGCTAATTGCTTAATTGTGTTGGTCATAAGATCAGCTGTCAAACTAACACAACACTGGTGTTATAGAAGCCTGTATTTACTTACTAATGTTCCCATAGTCCAGTAATGCTATTATGACATTCTAGGTATGTAAAGCAGAAGCTGTGGGTCTGAAAACATGACTAAGTCAGTGAAGGACTTGCTGTGCAAACATAAGGACCTGTGATACCGAATGTCCAGAAAAAAGCCAGATATGATGGTACATATCTGAAACCCCAGCACTGGGAGGAGGTGTGAGCAGAAACAGGAGTGATCCTGGGGCCTTGCTGATCTGAAAATATAGTCAAATTCATGATCTTTAGATTCAGTTTGAAGTTCTTTCTCAAAACCTATGATGGTGAAGTGCTGGGGAAGACACCTGGTGTCAACTTCTGGCTCCCACATGGAGACACAGTCATGTACACCCAGAAAGACATCCTAGATCTCATCACCAACACCATTGATAAAACTAAAAAATAATGTAGAAGAGAAGTTTTAATGTGTCTTATTTATGAAATTCTCATTTAGTAAAGAAAGTTGTAGGCTAGAGTTGCTAAGATGTATGGTAAGAATGAATCTTCTGTACATAACGTCATGAAGAAAGAAAAGGAACTCTTGGTCGCTTTGTTACTATACCTCAGGTTACAAAAGTTTAAATAATAGCATATGGTAAAGACTTTGTTAAGATCAAAAACACACTAAATTTTTTGTTGGAAAATATGAACAGAAAAAAATGTTCCATTTGATAGCAAACTGTTATGCCTCTCTAAAGATATGAGCAAAGGATCCCTTTAAAGCAATAGTCTAAATGTGGCCCTGTATAATCATCAAGATATTTGCTATAAGTGAAAGGTAGTTATGTAAATTCAAGAAAAACTTTGTACTGTAAAATTTAAAATATACTGTAGAGACTGTGCCTACCAATGAATCAACTTCTATCACATTTCTGACAAAGTTAAGGAAGTTGTTCAAGATAAAAGATAACATCCAAAGTATAGGTGATTGTGAGGAAGCTGGAAGCAGATACCCAATAGAACCTGTTCTGAAAAGATAAAGGAAGTGTCAGGCCGCAAAATATGGAAGGATGGAATACCCCTGGCACTGGATGACAGAGCTACCAGGCATATGGTAAAGCCAGGTGTTGAATGCAGATTGAAGAACCCATACTCTCTCAAAAATAGGAACTAAAAGTATCTAGTACCTATCGCAATTCTGACAACATGATCTAACAATACGGATGAAAACTATCTTGTATACCAAGTCATTTTAGTAGTTCTTTATCCCTGAAATAAAGTCAATTCTGAAGATGAAGAGGTAGCATTTAAAAGCCTATTGGTTAACAGAATACAGCAACCCGTACTTTGTCAGAATGACAGTTTCAATAATGACACTTTGTTTTTATCTCTATATTCAACCTCTTTTATTTAGCTCTTTCAATGGGAAAGTATCGATATTGTCAAGGCTCACTTTAATTAGCAGTTGGTATAGACGTTAATCTGCACATAATGCAGAGCTTGACATCATTCACTATGATTGCTACGTTAACAGCTTGTCTGAGAGTGTCTCTTGGCAGTTCTTATTGCTGGAATAAGCTTGGGGGAAGGGGGACCTAGTAAATCAGATCAGTTTAGGGTTCTTCTTAACCTATTGAAATTTTACTTCCTGAATGCAGGGTGACATTATTTTATCTTCCTTTAGAATGTCCTGTATCTTAATAACCTTTCATTCAAAGTAGAATGAGAGGGAATTGCTACACAGCATTTGGTTACACATCCTTAGCAAGCCAATTAAAGAATAAGAGTGAGAGGCAATATTCAATTTTGCTACATGAAGGAGGGCACAGGGGTCCAGCCATTAGCATATCCAGCGTCTCTAGCAGCTGCCAAGGTCTTATGGCCATGCATGATCTGTCAGTACTTAGGCAAATGTCTAATCACTCCAATCACTATGTAATCTATGTACATATGCTGTATGCCATGTGCCAACCCCCCCCCAGAGGTGGGCCCTGCCCATCTCTCTCTCTTTCTCTCCCCGTCTCCCTCTCTCTTTTCCAGCTAGGCTGCATCTGTACCTCCTGTCTCCTCCTTTTTCCCATTTCTTCTCATTCTTCCTCTTCCTTGCTTCCTGCTCCTCCTCAATAAAACTCTCCATCTTCTGAATGTTGTCTCTCTCTCTCTCATCCACTATGATCACTGCCCACCATTTCACAAAACCATATGACTTCCACAAATCCATATTTGGGGTCTTGATATGAGATGTTGGTTTATTTATTTTGTTTTTTGGTTTTCCTTTTTTCAAGATTTATTTTTCACTTTTTATTTATTCATATGTGTCTGTATCTCTGTGAGTGTATGTAATGTTTGGGCAGTACCTGTGCAGAAGAGGGTGCAATATCCTTTGGAGTTTGAGTTTTAGGTTATCATTGTGAACTAGCTGATGTAGGTGTTGATAACAAAACTTGGGTCTTCTGGGAAAACATAGAGTGATCTTGAGAGTTATGTTTATAAAGAAGAGAACAGGTGAGGTGAGGTATGAATAACTAAGTAGTCTTGGTCAAGCTGTGGCCCTGCACATCACTGATCTATCACTGTTTCAGTTCGACCAAGTAGTGTGACAAGTGATTATGGCTATGAAATCCCTTCCTGGGAATCAAGTTCTTTCTCTGACTGGCACCACGTTTTAGCTTTATCCTTCTCTTGACTTGAGATACCTAGGTAAATTTATGTGTATTTCATATTTTAAAATGTGTTACATCTATTTATTTGTGGAGGTGGGCACACGGGTGATGTGCAGAGGTCAAAGGACAACTTACAAAAGATAGTTCTCTTCTGCCATATGTTCTGGAGTTTGGACTAACATGGTCTTTCTTGGCAGCAACCTTTACCTGCCAAGCCATCTCATTGGCCAGAATTCCATTTTCTTGGGATCCATTATTTTAGTTACTTCATAGCCAAAAAGGGGTAGGGTACAGTGTGTCTTAGAATATTCTCATCCCTGTAAGTACAGGTTGAATTCTTGATTCTTGGTTCTACTATTTGAGGAAGCCTTCACAGTTTAATGAAGGCAGGTATCTTCCACAATATCTTTCTCAAAATGGATATAATTCTTTCATCAGTTTCCCAGGGATTTCCTCCCATACTCCCACATAAAACAAACATTTGCATAGATTTTTTTTGAAACAAACCATATTTTTGTCTTTGGCTCATGATAGGATGGTGGAGAAGCAATCTGTGAGATTTTCATTTAGCCACCTGATGAAGACGTTATGTGCCAGACAAACAAGAGTCTTGCTCTCCAGACTTCAACAAATGCTACAGAGTTGCAGGCCCCCCGTTTATAGAGCTGGCATTGCTCACAGTGAAGCATTGTGGTCATGTAAAGTGTCTGAGACTTTAGAATCACATCTCTTTTCTTTCTGTAATAATTCTCTTAACTGATTTCTGTTTGCACTTTGCTGAAGTGAGAAGAAGAAAGCAGGAGGCACTTTTGAAGAAATTTGCAAATGTGTTAAACTATAAGCCTGAGCTTATGATAGAACTCTGCTTCCATGTGGCTGCTGATTACAACTGAGTCTCTGCCACCAAAATGTTGAAACCGTCTTCCTCTGTCTCTGACAACACTCCCTCCATTTTCTTCCCAGTCTTAAATTCATCCAATTCAAGTTTCCACTCCCAGATTTTCATAGGGCATCTCCTCTTGCAAACCAGTCCGAAAGCTGTTCTCACTTCATGTTCCATAACAAGTCCTGCTAATATTCTATTGTTTTGTAAGAAAGTGTCACAAACACAGTGACTTAATGTCACGTCCTGTTTTTTTCATCTTTTCCTGGGGAGACATAAACAAACATCCATTTACCCTAAATAATTTACCATCGGCACACCAAAGAGATGGTTCCACCCTAGCGCAGCTTAATGAAGGATTGATTTCATTACAACAATACAGGGAAGGGCTTACTGCCGGGATATGCATAACTCAAAGACAGCTCCATCACTGAAAAGTCTAGCCTTGCACATGAAGAAACTCACAAAAACCGCAGTCTTCAAGCTCCCTGCAGTTTTCAGACAGTTTTACAAATCAGAGTCCCATGTTCCCCTGCATTTTAAAAATAACTTTAAATAGGGGCCTTGAGTACTGCAGGCAACTGGTCATCTGGCCAAGAAGTCATGTGTTAATCACCAGAACATATAAATGTTACTTTATATAATGGGGGAAATATGCCCACTTCTTTGCAAGATCACTTAAGAATCTTGTGGTAAAAGGACTATTCTGGATTATCTTGGTGGGCACTAAAGGCAATGACATGTATTCTTATTAAAAGGATGCTAAAAAAAAAAAAAAAAAAAAAAAGACGCACAGAAAACGCCACATGAAGACAGGGCAGAGGTCTAAAGGTGTTGACCTTTACCAAAGATCTGTGTGACACAACCACAGTGAGAGTTGCTGGCCACTACCCTAAGTGAGGAGAACCTAGGACTCAGTTCTTCCAGAAGACCTTACAGGTCTGCCCCAGCTGGTGCCTTGCTTTTCGTCCCTAGGAATATTGGTTTTGTTTTTTGGATCTCTAAAACTGAAAGACGACAAGTTTCCATTGTTTCAAGTCACCTAGTGTCTTATAATGTGCTCTATCAGCTACAGAAAACAGATACAAATGACAGTTAACGACTCTAAGGAGCTAGCAAAATGATGCAATGGTTGATTTCCCAGGGCTCAAATGGTGCCCCACAGCCATCTATAACTCCCATTTCAGGGGTTGTGAACCTCTTCTGCTACCACAGGCACCAGACACATAAGATACAAAACATACATGCATGCAAACACACACACACACACACACAATCTTTAATGCATTTTAAATGATGTCTGTGTGTCACTTTTTAAGGTTGTTTGGGAGTTTCTCAGTGAGGCTCGGTGCTTCCATGATGCTGTTAGCTATTCATGGTTTTGCTTCTGAGTTTTCCAACTCTGTCCTGTGTCACTATCTTGTTCTTCTCTTTCCTGGGTTAGTGAGTACTCCCTACACCTAGTCTAGCAGTATATAATCCTATGTCAAGCGCACATGATACTACATAAGATACTTTAGCTTATAATTTATAGCTTGTGTTTTACTATGTTCATGGTGTATTCTATACTCAAACTTGCTTTCAATGTATTTTATTATGGAAATTTTAAACATTCAACTTCAACCATTCCTAGCATATTTTTCAAGAAGTAATATTTTTCCTTCAATTATAACTTTAAGATATTTCAGTGTGTGTATGTATGTACATGTGTGTGTACATGTGTATAACCGTGTGTAATAATTCTCTTAACTGATTTCTGAAGAATGGGTTAACAAATTGTGGTATGTCTACACAATGGAGTACTACTCAGCAGGAAAAAAAGACATCCTAAAATTTGTAGGCAAATGGATGAATCTGGAGAGTATCATCCTGAGTAGGGTAACACAGGCCTAAGAAGATGCGTATGTTATGTACTTACTCATAAGTGGATCTTAGACAAACAGCAAAGAATATCCAGGCTGCAAACCACAACCCCTGAACAGCTTGGGGACAGAAAAAACTTTAGACATCCAGGGATTCCGCTGGGAAGAGGAAATAGAGAAGATCTCCTGAGTAAATTGGGATTTATAATGGGTAGTGACCAAGAAGAGGTGGGAACAAATCATGAGAGAAGGAGATGAGGGAGTGAGAGGAGCAACAAAGAGGGAGAAAAAAATGGATATCTTGGTAGAGGGAGCCACTGTGGGGTTGGAAAGAAACCTGGTGCTAAGGAAACCTCCAAGTATCCACAAGATGTCCCTGGCTAGGACTCCAAACAATAGTAGAGAGGATGCCTAAACAAGACTTCCCCTATAGTCAAATGAATGACCACCCTAAGTGTCATTATAGAATCTTCATTCAGTGGATAGAGGCAGAAGCAGAGATCCATAGCTAAGCACCAATTCAAACTCAATTCGGCTGAAGAGAGAGGGAGAGTGTGTATAAGCAAAGGGATCAAGATTATGAGGAGGAGACCCAAGGGGTGGCTGACTGGAGCTACTGAAAACTCATGGAACCAGAAACAATCACTGAGGAACCTGCAGAGCAAGGATCTAAACCCTCCAAAGGTAGATGACTGTCAAAAGGCCTGGGCGGCTTGGGGAGCCTCTTGGAGTAGGATCAGACTATATTCCTGTGCATGAACTGACATCTTAGAGCCCATTCCCTGCAGAGGAACACCTAACTCAGCCTTAATATTGGGATGAGGGACTCAGACCTATCTCAACAGGATATGCCAGACTGAACTGACCCACGTTGGGACTCTTGGCCCTTTTTGGGAATGGGTGGGAGGATGGGGAAAGGGAGGCTGAGGGAGGACTGGGAGGGATTGGGAGGCAGGAAGGGAAAGGAGCAGTCATATGCAAGAGGGAAAAACTTTATAAAAATGAAAAAAAATAAATTAAATTAAAACTACCAGATTTCACAGGAATCTATTTTCTAGCTTTTATCCAAAAATACTGAAGTCCAGATTTTAACGTGAGATTTGCATTTCTGTGTTTATTGAGCATAATTCACAAATGTGATGATCAAAAATGTGATGATCACCCACATGATCATAGATGAATGGATGAATAATGAAATTATGGTATTTAGTTAACATAATAATAATTAGATATTGTCTTAGGGTTTTGATTGCTTTGAAGAGACACCATGAACACAGCAACTCTTACAAAGAAAAAACATTTAATTGGGGTGGCTTGCAGTTTCAGAGAGTTGATCTATTAACATCATGGTGACACATGGCAGCATGCAGACAAACATGGTGCTGGAGAAAGAACAGATCTGTAAGCATCTTGACCTGTAGGCAACAGGAAGTAAACTGTGTCACTGAGTATAGCTTGGACACAGGAGACCTCAAAGCCTACCCCCACTGTGACACACTTCCTCCAACCTACTCAAGCAAAGCCACATCTCTTAATAGTGCCATTCCCTATGTGGGGGAGGCATTTCCAAACCACCACAGATATTACACTGCCTTTAAAAAGAAAGAAGCCCAATCACTTGCCACAAAATTTACGAAGCTTGAGAATATTATGCTGAGTAAAAAATAAACAGCCATAGGAGGCATGATGTTTCCAAATATCAGTTTGATAGGATCAGAGAGAAGAACTGTTGTTACCAGACTTGAGGGAGATGGCAACACAAGGCTGCTATTCAAGAAGTATGGATTTGCAGTTATGCAAGATGAGTGAGTTCTGAAGAGCTGGTCTTTAACTATGTGCCTGAAGGTCATAATACCATGTTATTCACTTAAAAACTTGAGGATAGTAATCATCTCAGTTGGCTGGGCAGTGGTGGTACATCCCTTTAATCCTAGTACTCAGGAGACAGAGGCAGAGGCAGGCTGATCTCTGAGTTTAAGGCCAACCTGGTCTACAGAGCTCCAGGACAGCCAGGAATACACAGAGAACACTGTCTTGACTGGCTGCCCCATAGAAATTGTCTCATTTGTTTGTAAGACAATAAAAATAAATAAAACAATAAAATCGATCTTAATAAGCTCCCAGGAATGAGGGAATAATTAAAGGCACAAAGGGCAGAGTGGATTTAACTGAAGCTTTACATTGGCTTTTAAAAACCTGTTCAGTGCAAGCAGGAAGTTGGTATGACATTCTGTGATGGGTTCCTGTCATAGGTTGTCTAAGGCAATGTGTGGGGGTATCTTAATGTCTATTTCTGCCTAAGTGTCACTAAGTAGCTGCTAAAATCATCATGAGACTGTTTACCAGCCTCAACATAAGCCAGGGCTCCTATCAGAGTGAAGAAAGAGGTTTCCCACCGATAACACATCCAGCTACATTTCTGCTACCATTCTTTGGGGACAAACTTTAGTTTCTACACCTATACACACACACACACACACACACACACACACACACATACACACACACACACACACACACACACACACACACCATGCACATACCATATATATCAAATACACAAAATACACACACACCACACATCATAAACATGCCAATTACACTATACACACACACTACATTACATCACACTATACACACACACCATACACATACCACAACACACTACACACTATGCACACACAATACACACAAACATACACACATGCACACGTGCACACACGCACACACACACACACACACACATACCATACACATAATGTTAGTGTTCTGAAACACTTCCTGGAATCCTGGCCAATAAGCAATAACCTGGCCCACCCAGTGTCCTGATGTCAAACTCCCTTCAAGAAAAAGAATCCTCCTTTTCACTTGCTTTTCTGCCTATCCTTTCCTCCTGCCAAAGACTGCACCCATCTCTGACCTCACCCCTCTACTATGATCTCTCTCTCTCTCTCTCTCTCTCTCTCTCTCTCTCTCTCTCTCTCTCTCTCTTTCTCTCTCCCTCCTCCTCCCTTCCCCTTACTCTAATAAAGTCTCTTAACTTGAGTGCATCCAGTAAGAGTTGTCTCTTTTCACAGCTCCCACCCACCCCGTACCGACCACCATTGCAGCATTGCTGCCTGCCTGCATGTTATGTCTGCTCACATAGGGCTGGAGCCTTCTCCTCCAGCTACACCTCTCCCTATCAGATTACAACGCTGGTGCTGTGACTTGGCAGGCACTCTCCTGGTATCTTGTCCTGCCTGCTGCAGGTCTGAACTCTGGGACCCCTGGGACCTTTATTTGGTAAGCTTCCATCTCTGCCATTCCCCATTCTGCCATCTCTCAGACCTTCTGGTCCTTCTCAAAGTCTCATTTTTCGAGATTCTGCCCTGGATACTGCCCATTGCTTTGCTGATCTTGGACTGCTTACACCACTCTCTGCTCATTTGGGATCTTTGGGATGCCCTAGATCATAGCCCTTGGGTCTTTACCTCACTTATGGAAAACGTGCCTAGCTAAGGGCTTACATTCACACTTGGCCCCACTCTCCCACACATGCCAGCCCACTGCTGCCGCTTATGACAAGGGGACCCCCCAGCCCTTTCAGCCATTTTCCACAAATGAGGATTTGTCTGTCTAGACCATGGCTTCTTGCCTATCAGCAACCGTGCCTCTTCCAGGCTCATAGCCCCAGGTATATGGAATAGCTTGTGCCTACCCACTCACCCTATGGTCCATGGAACTTTATAGAACGATATACTGGCCAGTCTGCACCATCATGAGTCCTCGACGAACCTCTGGGACACCAGAATTCAGGCAGTAGGATCTTAACTCACTTGTGAAAATGTACCTAGCTAAGGGCTTACATTCACACTTGGCCCCCTCACAGCTCCCTGCAATACCCACCTTCCTTATTGCCTGCTCCTTCATGCTTTCAGTCAAAATGTCTCTTTGTCTTCTGTCTCTGCCCCCCACAACACACACGCACACGCACACTGCCACCACAGACGCCACAGCTGCTGCCTCCATGCTGCCCACAGCCCCTGGACTCCCCCGAGCCAACCCTTGATCTGGGCTCTTTCCATAGTTGAGAGACCCAGGGCTTGAACTCTAGCTCAGGAATGCCTTCCTTATCTTCTGCCCCCTCCTGGCTTTCACCCACTTCTCTGTCTCCTAGTCTATACCTCCAGTCCTACAGCTTGTTCTTTATAATGTAAATTCTTATTTCTGGATTCTTAACTTGGTCAGCTGACATTTTACCAGGAAAATTTTGTCTGCCATCCTGTTACAAACTCTATTCCGTACATACGAATGAAAATGTGTAAATGCCATGGCCATGTGATTGTACTTATGAATAATTTTGAATGCTTGGGATTATATGTTCATTTGTCTTGGGAAAACAACCAAACCATCATGAACACGCAGGCAGGAGCCAACTTGACTGTGGGCAAAGACAAAGGTCGTGACCATGCGGGCAGGCGCCATCTTGGCTGAGGGCAAAGACAAACAGGTCATTTGGTTTCAACACCATCTTTGTTGTGGTCAGCGCCCTCCTAAGTCCCTGATGCAATCTTTGACTCTCACTCCTCTGCTTTCAAGCATCTTGTGTGAACTCTGTTGCCTATAGTTTGTTTCTTTAGACTATCTGGGTGGCTCACTTTTTGTCAGACACTCCAGGATCTCACTCATACCAGGTCGGCTTTCTGACTGGCCCTCTTCCACATAAAACAAATTTGCTTTCTAGCTTAACAGCTCCAGTTTGCTACTAAGTGTGAGTCAGACATAAACAAACAAACAAAAAAAGGCAGATTCGTCCCACTCAGGACACACTGGTTCTCCCCTTTTTTCTTATTTATTCAATCTCTGTTCCATAACCCTATATGTGTGAATATACACTAGCTTCAATTCTGCCTGTATGCATATGCAGCTCTGTCTGTATACATGATCTACATAAAAATTCCTACTGAAGGACATCTCTTAGGCCTCTTTCATTCACCCTTGCCTCTTCTGTACAATCAAGACACTTTTTCATTTCAGTCTTTCTGGCAGTTTTCATTCTTCTCATGGCCAGCCCCATTTATAAGGCTGGTATAAATAATCTATTTTTTTCCGTAGTAACCTGCCTTCTCAGATCGCTCAAGAAACAGATGCCTGAGGTGTCTAGGATGACAACTAACCGAATGCCTCTCCACTCACTTCCCTCGCTGTGTGTGACACCAATCCCCCTACTTTGTCCTAAATCCGCAGGTATCATTCTGGAGAATGGAGAATTCTGTGTCCTCACCACTCACTGTCAATAACTCACCTTTTATAAAATCTAAAAAGGAAGAATGTTAGGGTTTTGACCCACTTTCTGGCATCCTAGTCATTAAGCCATCATCTGGCCCACCCAGTGTCCTGATGTCAAGCTTTCTTTAAGAGAAAGACTCCTCCCCTTTGCCCAGTTTTCTTTCTTCCTTTCTTTCTCTCCTCCTGCCAGAGGCTCCACATATCTCTGACCTTTTCCCCCACCTCTCTCTCCTGCCCTCTCTCTCCTCTTCTCTTCTTTTTCTATCCTCTCTTTTTCCTCTCCCCCTCCCCTTGCTCTAATAAAGTCTCCATGTGAGTGCAGTCTGTAAGATTTATCTCATTTTGAGGCTCCCACACTGACCACCACTGCTGCCACCCGACTGCATGGGGCTAGGGCCCCATCCACTAGCTACCCTCTCCTACTCAGATTAAAATACCTACATACCACATCACACTATACACACAGACACACACATACATACCACACACACACTACATCATGCTATACACACAATACACACATATATACACATACCACACACCACATCACACTATACACACACAATACACACACACACATACATACCACACATCATATCACACTATACTCACACACTAACCTGCACATGCACATACAGGCATACACATCAGATTCTGTAGTGTTTAGTCACATGTGATTTATTCAGCTGCTCCAATTAAAATAATGTTGGATAGGATAGACCTCTTAGAACTCTACCATTTGGAGAAATTTAGAGTCTAAAGAAGTCTGAAATTGTGTGTTTTATCTCTTGCATTTGGTCTATTATCTTCTGTTGTGAATTTGATAAATACTTTCATAGTCAGTATTATGGTCATTCTTTGTTTTATTCAGCATAAATTTTCTGTTCTTTCATTTTTAGCATTTTGTCAGTTTATTCAATGAATATAGTTAGAAACACATTTATTTTGCAAAACTAGAAGTTTGAGACTGTATTTCTAAGTAACCAAGTTAAGAAGTGCATTATCTTCCAAATTAGGCATTTAACAGTCATGAATTGATTTTTCTGCCTGCAGGACACCCCTTCAATTTCTGTTTAGAAATTATTTAAGTCTGGACATGACACCGTTGCCAGTTGTAAGTTAATAGTTGACAATACCAATCAGATGTACTGAATCGCCAAAATTTAGCAGCAAAACTTTGCCAAAAAAATCATGCACTATAAGATTATAAGGAGAACAAAAACAAAAAACAAAAATACTTGATGTCTACTGAAAGAAACCATGATGCAGGTATAGGGAATGAACAAAACTGGACGTTGCTGTTCCTGTCAGTTTGTTCATCTAATGGGGAAACCATAAACATGCCATTACTAGTATAAGGTAGGACATACATGCCATGGATCAGGGAGGTCAGGGGACATCTTTGTGAAGTCACTTCTCACCTTCGACCTCTATGAAGGTTCTAGGGATCAAAACCAGGTTGCCAGGCTCACACAGCAAGTGAGCCACCTGCCAAGCCATCTTGCCGGCTCCAAACACATATATTTTCAAAATAAAACATGTGTTACATAGAAAACAATCAGAACAGGAATGAGAATAGTGAGAAAGGGAATGTCAGCTATTTAAGTGATCAAAGTACTTCATCGATAGGGGACACTTGAGCAGACATGTGACCAAGAGGAAGGAATGAGACACCAAGCTGTTGGAGGTAGAACATTCCAGACCAGAAAGAGCATGTGAAATCCTTGAGTGGAGGAGGGCCTGGCTTGTTTGGTGGTGAGAGGCCAGTGTGGGCTGATTTCAGTGAGTCAGAGGGAAGTAAAAGGAAGTTAGATCCCGGAGGCAGCAGGGACTATGTCACGTCCATCCTCAGGACTTTGACTCCGAGTGAAGTCATAAGACACCATTGAGTACAATAATTCTATGAACTGAGTCACGTATTGAAGATAGCACACTGATTACCAAACTCTAGGGAAAGAAAAGCAGAAGCAAGGAGGCCCCTAGGGAATGTATCACAGGTTTGACAAGGCATAGGTTGCATCACTGGTTGTGGAGAGTGTGCTGCCTAAAGACAGGTTGTGTTTGTGAAATGAGCTGTAAAATGAAATACAGCAGAGGAGAATCCACAACCGAAGGAGGGGAATACTAAAGTT
This sequence comes from Phyllotis vaccarum, assembly GCA_033318265.1. NCBI lineage: Eukaryota > Metazoa > Chordata > Mammalia > Rodentia > Cricetidae > Phyllotis > Phyllotis vaccarum. The sequence goes on along the minus strand of JARWLC010000014.1, from coordinate 86,099,362 downwards.
TTAGAACCTGCTTACAGATCTTAAATTTACCGTGAGGGTGGCAGACTTGCAGACAGGATGACAAGCAGGCATAGGTATCCATTTGGTGGTATCAATCATGTAATAAAGTTCATGTAGAGTTCCATATATGTTTACAAACCATAAAGTAATCAATTTATTTTATAGTGTTAGTAAACATCTGTCTAGAAATGTCTGGATGAACATACCCTTATTTTAAATAAGCCTCTCAGGGGTTGTTCTCATTAGCTAGGGTTGCTATTACACAGCACATCTACAGGAATCTTCCAGAGCATGTATAATTCACATACCGTATTTGTCTGTATATTACTGACTAGAAAATCTTTTTGCTTTACTGCTTTATTTGGTTATGGAAAATCAACAGTAGCCAACAGTAGATCAATAAGTTGGGAGTGGTGATTAAATATTAACTTTTGGGTTTAAAAATGAATTATAGCTATAAAATAATCACACCAACTTTCTTCTTTGATACATAAGACAACCCACAAAGCAGTCATTGAAAAATGCTCTGAGTAGAAACAAAATACTTGAGTGATCTACAAGTTTATAGATTCCTACAATGTTTATATATACATTGATTCCTACAATGTTCAGTTGTGACTCACAGAACACAATCAGCACACAAACTGACACATAAACTTCCTAAGCCATTCTTTATCTTTTTTCCTCTTTAAAATCATTGTGTATATCTCCATTTTTATTTAGTGTCACACCCTAAGCCCAATGTAACTCAGTGAGAATTTACTTACTTTTTTTTTCTTATTTAATGCAAAACTAGTCACTTCAAAATTCTATCACTGGGTGCTGGGTATCCTTTGATCTTTGGAAACCAGATAGTATACAATGAAGTCAGTGCAGAAGCAGAGGGACAAAAGCAAGAAGGGAATTTATACCCTTTACATAACAGAAAATTCTTCTGTGTATATTAACTCATATACTTATCACTATAGCATCATGAACAAAAGAGCACTGTATTAGATACTCTTTGATGCACTCAAATACACAACAAGAGGCAACATAAGGAGAAAATATAACTGTAACTCAGTTTTAATTGTGGAGAAGGTACTGTGTCTGTGACTCTATGTTGTGGAAGCCTGTAGCAGAGTTACTATACTTCCAAGGATTAACAGCGGAGATGGGACACAAAACAGGTCCAACCAACACCATAAGGACTGAATCCCAGCAACTTACCTCCTCTGAGACCCATCTCCTAAAGGTCCCAAAACATGTTACCAGCTAGGAATCAAGTGTTCAACCTCATGGGCCTATGGGGACACGTTACACCCAAACTTGAACTTTCTATCCCTGGCCTCTAAAGGCTCATGGCTTTTGATAATGCAAAACACACTCAAACTGATTCCAAAAGTCCCATTGTCTTATAAATAGTGAACAATGTTTATAACTCTAAAGTCTCTTCTAAGATTCCAGGCAATCTCATAAAGTGAGTTCCTGTAAGATCGCAAAACAAGCAATGTAATTCTAACATACAGTGGCACAGAACAAATATTTCTATTGCAGAAAAGAGAAGAGGAGGGCATAGTTAAGAAGATTAGACTGAAAAAATAGCAAAGCAAGAAGGGTATCACCAAATCTCACAGCTCTGCATTCAATAACTATGGCTGATGATGGTATCATTTGGGCGCTGTGGGTTGGGTAACTATTTTCTCAGTTTGTTATCTGTGCGTATGTGGCCTCTCTATATAGCCAGATTCCCTCGATACATGCTGTTCTTGTGAACATCCCATAATTTTTAGTATCTCCAAATTTTTGGTATCAACACTGAAGCTTAGGTTTTCCCTTGCAAGTTTCAGGCCATCAGAGATTCTGCCACTCGTGACCTTGTCTCATTTCTGATGATTTCGGAAGACTTCATGGCCCTAACATTTTTGCATCTTCTTAAGTGTTCTGCTTCGGGAGGAACTGCTTTCTAATGGGCTGCATCTGAGCTTTCCTTACAATAGACAGTGAGTCGAATCTGGGAGCTATTACAGTCACAAAGTTGGGGGCAGGACGCCGAGTAGATTCCTCTCTTTCGCCTCTATTTCTACAAAAAAAAAAAAAAAGTAGAGTAAAACAAAGGGAAAATACCATTGTAAGGGCTGGAAAGTCAAGTTGCTGAGGCACAATGGATGTGATATATGAGACAGGGTTTATTCAGGCTTAAGGGCAAATGTTTAACATGAAACCAATCATTTCAGCTGCTCTATTTCCAACACAAAGAGGTATATACCATTCATTCATGGTTGTGCCTCTGTGAAATGATTAGAAGAATGGAAAATGAAAAGGAAAGTTAAGGAGGTTAAAATGCAATGAAAAAAGTGTTACTTGTAAACTTGAGGATGATGGAATTAAAAACAGAAGCATGCAGAAAGCTTGTGGAAAATAAAAAAAGGGGGGGGGACTTTATTTATTCATTCAGTTTATTCAGTCAATAATTAAGCTCTTGCTGTGTGCAAGACTCTCTTCTGAGTCCCATAAAGGTGGTCACGGACAAGGCTGATAGAATCTTCTAGGATTAAGAAGAGGTGAAGAATTAATAACTAAACTAATATATGTAGTTTTTAAATAAGGGATATGGGTAAATATAGAATGTGCAGTAAATGGTAAGCAGCAAGCAGGATAGAGCAGTGCTGATCAACAGACAGTTTCTGAGCAAGGAACTGTCTCCAGAACAATTGAGGGCAGCCTGGAGGAGGTGGGTCAGTAAGAAGGGAAGGGCTGGAGTGGTCATGTGCTAAGCCAATGAACAAAAATGCTGTTTTGTTCTATGACGTTGTGTGTGGCTGAACAGTATGACCATGTGCTGCATAGTTCTATGTCAATTGGGTATAAGCTTGAGTCATCTGAAGGGTGGGAACCTCAATTAGGAAAATACTTTCATAATATCAGCTATATACAAGCCTTTAGGGTATTTTCTTAATTAGTAGTTGAGGTGGGAGGGCCCAGTTCATTGTGGCTAATGCCACCCCTGGGCTGATGGTCCTTGTTTATATAAGAAAGCAGGCTGAGCAAGACATGGAGAGCAAGCCAGTAAGCAGCACTCCACTATGGCCTCCAAGTCCATGCCCCATATGAGTTTCTATACCGATTTCCTTAGTGATAAACAGTGATATGGAAGTGTAAGCTAAAAAAGCCCTTTCCTCTACAACTTATTTGGGGTCATAGTGTTTCATCACAGCCATTATAAACCCTAAGACAAGCCCACAGGGTCATAATAAACCCTACTTTTTTTTTCTTTGTTGATCATGTCTTTAAATGGTGTCTTCATGATATTGTGACATAGCTGGCTTTAGCAAGTAGTTGGTACACAAAAGTCATGAGAGACTGCAGTCAGTTTCGTCTAAAGTTCCCTTTAGCAAGACCATTTTTAAAATAAATATAAATAGGCCTTAGCTGATAGATTCATTTTGAGTTTATTACTCCATCCTCCAGTGTCCAATATTGGAATGCCATCATAACAGGACACTATTAACATCAATTAAATGACTTTTTGTGTTCACATATAGTTTAACACTTAAACCACAGGGCATTTCCCTTAGAACCTTTTCAAGCAAGGGATTTTTAGTGGAAGAATTTGATGACTCTCTTTGTTCTGGGAGTATGGGACTCACTTTGGATGGCTTTATAAAAGACTTAAATATTATGAATACAATGCACACACCATAAAATTCATGCTCTAAAAGCATATGGTATTCTGAAAGTTGTGCAACCATCATGATTACCTAATTCCAAAAGGTTTTTATCACCCTTGAAAGAACCCTTATTCAGACTAAACCCATTAGCAGTCACCTTGTGTCCCTCTTTTTTCTGGCCTAGGGCAACCACTCATCTATTTTCTGTCACTATGCATTTGCCTGTCTTGACATTTCATATAAGTAGCCAAACCATATGTGGCTTTTGTCCTTGGCTTCTTATTCATTGCTTACTAAAGTTAAATAATATCCATTGTGTGATCCTGCTGTATTTTGTCTCTCCGTTCATCTGTAGATGGACATTTATATTGTTGCCACTTTTAGGCTTTTCTGAATAATGCTACAGTGAGTATTGTGTGTGACCTCATGTGTGGGCGAAGGTAGCAGTTCTCTTAAATAAATGCGTACAGGTGCAAGTGCGCTGTAAAGCTATAATATTTTCTTAAAATATTTCATATTAAAATCTACATTTTAAAACATTTATTGTTAATTCTTTCCCCCACCCGTGTGTGTGTGTATGTGTGTGTGTGTGTGTGTGTGTGTGTGTGTGTGTGTGTGTGTGTGTGTGAACAGTGCCCACAGAGTTCAAAAAGGGTTATCTTTTGATCCAGGTCTTCTGGAACTTTATAGTTAGAGGCAGTTGTGAACTACTATAGGATTGTGCTCTTGTGCACTGTAAATACTTGTCACTTGTATTGGTTTAATAAAATGCTTTTTGGCAAGAAGGCAGGCAGGAATTATGCATGGGGCTACCAGACGAAGAGAGCTCTGGGAAGAGGAAGAGCAAAGGAGATGTCAGCCAGACACAGAGGATGAAAGACAAGAATGCTGCTCTGAGAAAAGGTGCCAAGCCACGTGGCTAAACATGGACAAGAGTAAGAGTGAGCAAGTAATAAGCACGAGCCATAGGCCAAACAGTTACAACTGTATAACCCTTATGTGATTATTTCGGGATAAATGGCTGCAGAACTGGCTGGGCAGGACAGAGAAACTTCTGACTACCCATTGTGAGTTCCTGAAACCAAGCTTCAGTAAGATACAAGAGTAGCAAGTGCCCTAACTACTGAGCAACCATTCCATCCCCATCTACTTGTTCTGTTTTGCTTTAATGCCTGAATATGTTGTTCTTCTTTACTTGAGCTATCAGTTGAGTTGTTTAACTTTTCTACAGAAACATAAATAAGTAACCTCAGCCATCAAGAAGGTCCTGAATTCTTTGGTTCTGTAGCTTCCTGTCTGGACGCCTCAGTGGGGAACCACTGTTTGGTAGCATTCTAAGATAAGAGTGAGAAGCACTTCAATGCAATTCATTTTTGAACAGCTTCCTTATTTTGTCTTTGTCTCTATCTTTAAAGTAGCACACTTTCTGACTTACACAAACAACCAACAAAAAAAAAACCCTTAGGACTTTAAAATGCTACAGCTTACAACTTAGTAATTAAGATGCAATATAAGAGATGGAGAGTATGTTGTGAGGGTGCTTGGGTACTGGCCTTAAGGTTGTACTAATATATATATATATATATATATATATATATATATATATATATATTGTCCAGAAATATTGCTTCTTCCTAGAGGAATCTTAAAGAATGTGAACATAACAAGATTCTTGTCTAATTCAGTTCCATTATTTTAGCAAGCCTGAAATTGAACAAGGACCATGAGACTAAAGATGATTGCCCAAGTACCCACAGCTGCTTAGTTAGAGATTTGGATTGGTTGGCTGTAACTAGGTAATTTACAAACCAGGATAAGAAGCAGGTTTTATGGCTCAATGCTCTGTCTCCCAAATATTACTTTACCTGTTTTTCTGAACTTTAAAATCATAAAAGAAAAATAAAAATCTATGTAGATGGCATTTCCAGTTAAAAGTTTAGGACAGTTCCTTTAGAATTCCATAGGGGTAAACTGGTAGTCAAACTAGTAATGTTTAATTCACAGAGACATGGAGGGACCATAGGATTAATGACAAAATACTGGCTTCAGCCTAATGAAGAACAGTAGGCATATTTAAGCACAGGCACAGTCTTAAACAAAGGTTAGCTGCTCCTACTGACTGCCCTTACTTGTTATGCTGTCCAAAGGAAACTCTATTTCTACATATTCCAAAAGGCAGTAAGGACAAGTGGCTATCTGTGGTGCCTATATGCATACCAACATGCATGCATGCTGGTCTCCGGGCTCAATCAGTATTACAGTACCTGTTCCACACTTCAGAGTCCATGCATCCTAGCTCTTTCTACCTACTCCCCTACCCTAAAGTCATCTCCAGCTCACAGGTTTCCTTCCCCAAAGTGACTCATTCTCCTTATAGCTCTGCTATTTCTCACTCACTCTCTATTTATGTTTCAAACCCTAGCTCTCCCCTCTCTCTGCTCGGTTCCTGATTCTCTCTTGGCCAGGTCCAGTCTGCTGGCCATGCTTAGTCTACTTCTTTCCCTCTCTGTTCTGGGTTTGTCTCAGATGCCTCTGGCTGTTCCATGTCTCATATCTACAATACAATCTTCCCCTTCAACATACCATGGAGTAGTCATATCAGTCTATATTGCTACTTTGTCTCTTTATATCACATTCGAACATTTATTTATCAATAGTTTTAAATGGGGGTACAAGAATTAATCATAATTATTTTATCAGTTTTACTCAAATTGGGCAATGGATTATGTATTTAACCACTTGGCCCTTCTATATACCCTGCTGGATGTAGTTTATCCTGCCCCAATCAGTCAGAAGTGGAAATAGATTCATTCACTATTTGTAGTATGTGACTTGCCACCAACAGCTGTTGTAACTACTAAGAATGGGTATCACTATAACATGCACTTGTTTGGAGACCTCAAAAATGTGCCCTTAGGTCCTTGTATAGGGCTGTAACGAGAACAGGGGCAGCTAAAAGCATTGCCAGCTGTCTCTCTCAGGAAGGGATTGGGGGAGTATTCCTGAGCCTCTGTGAGTCTGAGAATATGCTGCTTTCAACAGGTGCCAGGCTAGGACCCAGCACATGGGCATGTCTCTATGTGACAGTGCTTGTGTGACTCAGAATCAAAATCCCTTGTCTCTAATTTTAAAGTGGCACACTTCTTTACTTAAACAAACAAATAGCAAAAAGCCTAGGGCTTTAAAATCCTACAGTTTGACAACTTAGTGGTTGATAGAGATGGAGAGTATGGTGTGAAGGTGGTTAGGGTGCAGGCCTTAAGGTTGCACTAAGCTATATTTGCATCTGAATTTGGGAACATTTTATCATAATAATATATTGTTCCTTTTAGAAGTAAATGAATGTAAAACCAACAAATTTTAATTATATTGTAAAGTCTGAAGACCAAAACTTGTTTGAAAGATTATTATGGATCTTGCCCTAAGTTTGAGAAGTGAAGCCAGCAATTTATTTAGGTGACTGAATTATATGAAAGAAGTAATAATCAAAAGTAAAAGTCATAGAGCAAGTGAGAGAATCCAACGTCTTATTGCCTCTAACAATCCTTCTATCTGAACTAAAAGGAATAATGAACATAATCACATTTGAAAGACTTACCTACGTTCATAGTCATTCAGAAGAGAGGCTGAACATTATCACACAACACACACCAAGTTAGTTTCTCTTTATTGTGAAATAAATAGGTGATAAATCTGCCCATATCTTTCTATGCTGCTTTCTTGTAACTTCTAATATTGTTTTCATAAACACTGTTTTACTATGAAACAAAGACTTAGCAATTTAGTAATTGTGGAAAAACATTCTCTGACTTTTTTTCCCAGCTGGAGAGTTAGTACATTTCAGTGGTTTACTCAGTTATCTTAAAGATATCTAGAGAAGCATTACCCATAAACAGAACAGTGTGGTGATAATCAACTATTGGTTTCCCTGCACGCAAGCATATGAGCTGTCTGCTAAAGGAAGCTGATGGGCCAGCTCAGGCTCAGGTATAGAGGAGTTGTTTGTTCAGGGACCTTCCACACTTCAGTCACATTCTGCTCATAAACTCAGTGTAGTAAAATGGCAAGGGAGCATCTGGCGCCTGGCATAGTGCTGATTGCTGGGGTAAATAATTCTTCCTTCAGGAAAGTACCTTCTAGACATGTTTTTTTTTGCAAAAGGCAGAGAAAGAGAGATATGAAAACCATCTCCAAAAGCGAGGTGAGTTGCATGGCTCTGTGGCCCATGGTGCGAGGCCCTTGGCTTGACTCCTTGGCACCTCTAGCCCCAGTCTCCATTGCTTGCTCCGAAAGTTCTGTTTAGAAACTTTAGTCAGAGTTCCACTCAAAGGAAAAATAAAATTCAGTACACTGCTGTCAGTTTCTTTCCACTTCTTTGGAAATCCATTCACTTCTGCTTCCCTGTGCTTCCTTTATTTAAAAGAAACTGCTTAAGGCAGATGCATTTTTAGGCTACCACCAAGCATACCATAGATACACAAGATGCAGTTTCCTTCTGAATAAAACTACCATATATCCAATTCTAATTTTTCTTCTTCAAAATAGAAATAAATGGGCCAGGAAGCATTAGGGTTAGGTCAATATCCACACACAGGATGTGGCACATCCATACCTTCATAATAAAGAATGTAAATTAGAAATAATTTCATTGCATTTCTTCATAGTCATAAGAACAATCAATTATTAGTTAAAAATATTTGAGTGAAACTGAAGAAAAGAATGATTACATTTAATGTATAAAATTACACAGAACAATGTGTAATTAAGCAAAATCCCAATTACACATTGTTCTGTCTGCAGGAAAAAAAAAAATCTTTGAACCCAAAAATATGTCATGAAAGCTTTATCATTTGTCCACTCAGAAAAGTTACCATACTAACTTCATACTCCTTGTTTAGTTTATAAGTACAAACTAAACTGGCTACATATAACATTTCAGAGTAGCCCCTGTGGCATTTATACAGTTATATATATATAATATTTATATGTATTTATTAATTTTATATTTATATATTTATTTTCAGTTCCAAGACAAAATGTTCTTCAAAATTATTTTGGTTGAAAATTAGCAATATTAAAAGAATTCTTATCTCTTGATGCTAAACACAAGTTGCAATAAAAATAATTATGATTTCATTTTCAGGGGCAAATCAAGAAAAATACTATGCCGTAATATGCCAGTAGTTTATTTATGGCAATGGCACATGGATCTTTGTTTTTTAAGAAATAAAATCTTCATTATAAATTTTAATCCACTTCGGTTTCCATCCTGCTGTTACCACCAAAGGCTGAAAGGACAGGACCGCCCAGTGTTTCCCTCACCCCCCCCCCCCCACTGTGGCACCCAGGAGACTGGTTCCTACACCTCACCTGGGCTGCAGGATAGTACTGAATCTTTGTTTGGGGAGCTGCTGGTCCTGATGGTGTGAGAATAGGAAAACTTGTCTTTCTTTCTCTTCTGCCATGTGGTGGTGAGGGTCAAAGGAAAGATGTTCTTCCCACTCGCCCCTTGCTATCTGCAGCAGGGAAGGAGTTGACCCTTCTCCTTACTAGGAGCTGTGACATTCAGGAAATTGGTCCAAGCCCCTTGCCTGGGAAACACAGTAAAACTGACCCTGTTAACTGGGGCACTGGTAAGCAGGTCCAGAGACCATGAGTTGAAGATCACGTCTTGCCTCTTATCTGCCATATAGTGGTATGGGTGAGCGAGAGATCCCCCCCCCCACACACACACACATATACCTCACCCTAATCCGTCCACTCTGCACCCTTCATCAGCTGCTGCACTCAGGAGAGTGGACCCTGCACCTCACCTCACCTGGGCAACACAGTGGAGCTGGCCCTGGTGGTGTAGGTGTAGGTGAGCTGGCCTTAAGAGCATAAAAGCAGGAGGACAAGCCCTGCCTCCTCCCCCCACCCCCACCCAGTATTCCTTGCTGCATAGGATGAACTAGCCTGTGCTATGCTGGAGAGCTCACCTTGGTGAGAAGAATGGAGGGGAGGTGGTGGTCTGACCAACCCTGCAACTATCCATGCCCAGAAATAGTGTTATAAGTTGACCCACTCAACATCCATCCTACCTCTGATCTGCTACAGCACATGAAGGGGCCGATCGTGCAGATCCAAAGCTGAAGGATCTCCACGACACTAGGCAACAACAGAATATCTAAGAGGAGCCTCAGTGAGGGCTCAGCATGGATAATATAGCAGAAATGAGAGCCCTGAACCAGACGATTTTTTCTTTTATTTTGTTTTCAGTTTTTGGTGTTTTTTTTTTTTTTTCCTTTTCTCTTAAATTTTATTGTTGCCAAAGGTTGCAAGGACAGAGGGTGGATGGGAAGATGAATGGGATCAAGATGCACGATGTGAAAGACACACAGAGTAAACAAAGAGTTTTATTTTTTTAAGTTGATATTAATGTTGCATTCATGAATAAAAGGGCCTTGAGGATCTGGTTTGTGGGATGTTACCATTCTTACATGTCTGCTTGTGAGCCCTGTCACTTCTAGGATCAAGACCCTAGATTAATCACTCTCATTGTAAATGTTAAATATGTGAGAAATGGATACTTAATGTGCCCTCCTTGTCTTCCTCCACCTACCATTCTGCATAATTTGTCACTCAAAAAATTCACCAGAAAAATTATTAGGCATTCATTCTTTAACCCTTGGTTTGTGACTTTACATCTCTGTAGGCTTAATGATCAAGCTTCATTTTACGTGTTCAGTTTAGAAATGATCACACTGTGATTTCAGCTCCCCATAATACACCAAAGCATGTGAGCACCGAGGATTATTATGGAACTAACTCTGTCACCAAGGCGTTCGTTTAGTTGGCATTTGATAGCTGGAGCTGAGAACATCTCCAGAATATGGAGAGTGTATTCATTCCAGAGTGACCGTGTGAGTTACAAAAAGAATATGTGTCCTTGGTATCAGTGTTACCCGTTTGGCTCCCACCTCTGTCTGTCTCGGAGATCTCTAGTTACAGCTGTATTTGTTTTGGACTGCTAAGTATTTTTGATCCCTACATGGGTCAGAAATATAAAATGACAAATAAGGAAAGGCATTTGTGCACTGGTTCTGATTTATCTCCCTAACGTGAGCTATCTGTTCCATATGTACTTTCTTTACCTCCACTTGTCTTTGCTCTTAGGCAATGAGAAGGATCGTATTTCTCTTCCTTATTACAGGAAAAGCTCTTTTTTTTTGTTCAAGTCTAAGAGATAATAAAAAAGATACATATAGTACATAGTGTCATAGCATACTGGATAAGTGATGGCCCTAGAACAACAGACTCAAGGATATACTCATGCAACTGCCACGTGCAGAACATTCCTTTACACTATATAAATATATGTCACTGTGATTGGTATAATAAAGGTGGTTGGCGAATAGCTGGACAGGGTAAGGTTAGGGGTCAGATAGACTAAGGACACCGGGAAGAAGAAGGGCAGGGTCAGAGGAGTCACCAGCAAGACATCGAGAGAAAACAGGAAGTGCAAGGTGCCAGAGAGGTAGTTCCACGTGGCAGAATATAGACTAATATAAATGGGTCGACTTAAGCTCTAAGAGCTAGTCAGTAAAAAGCCTGAGATATTAACTGAGCATTTATAATTAATATTAAGTCTCCTCATCAGTTTTTTGGGAACTGGCAGGCAAGTAAAATGACCCGTTTCCTTCCTGACTTTGATCAGTGGGTTAAAAGAGTGATAAAGATGAAAATTACAAGCACATGATAGTTGTGGATTCTGTCCATGCTTTTGTAGATGAGTCTACTAGGAAGCTGGGGAACTAGACTACCCCAAGTGTGTGGTGAGGAAGACGCAGTGGACGACTAACAGCTGCTCGGACAGGCTACTAATAAGTTAGGTTTGTTCTTAGAGGTCATTTGTTTCAGGGATTGTGAAATATTTCAGGAGATTCTCTTTACTGATAAAATCAGCTCTCACAGCTATATTATCTCAAATGGTTTTTTAATACTAATACTCACCACTAACAGAAACCAGAAATGAAAATGATCTGGGATTATATGAACACCTAGTGGCAACATAGATTCATTGTTTAATGAACAGACAAAATGCACGATGGTAAAAAAAAAAAATTCCAACTTATTTTAAAATAATGACTAGTAGATACTCTTGGATTTTGTGTTACTTCTGTCAATATATATATGCTCTTTAGTCATCTTTTTCTACTTAATGATAATTTCACTTGATAGCTCATGTACCAGCCTAGTTTATACAGCTATTCTTTTGTACAACTAAAGTAACAGAAATAGTAGCTGTGACAGTTGACACAGTGGAGTGAGGCACGTGGAGTCACTCCATCACGGATATCATCTCATCTAATAATTGTACCTCAGCTGTTTGTCATGATTGGCCATATCGAGTTTTTGTGATAAGTTCTAATTTACTTTTGATACAAAGAGCCACTATACCATATGTGTTACTAATATTTTATTGAAAGATTATTTTAAGACATTATTTAAGACATTATTATCTACAACAGAACAAAATAAAGTGGGTATTTTTGATTAATGTTCAATAATTATTTTAAATAAATTTTATTATTTCTATGCATATTACAGCTACCTGCCATCCATGTTATTTATATATGATATATACTGAAGTTCTACAAGTTAAAGCTTTGTAGCAACAGAGTAATGTGTAGGGTATTTCCATCAACAATTTTCTTCTACAGACACTCATTGTACACATGCACTCCAGTCCTGTGTATAACATCTAGACAAAGGGGCACAGATACTTTAATGGCTTTGTAAAGCACACTCATGTCAATTCTCATGAAGTCTAGGTCAACCAAGAAATAAACTTCTATTGTGTTACATGACTGAGATTTCTGGGTTAATTTGTAACTTCAACACAATGTAGTCTACCATGAATAATACATGTTGACAGTTTTTCCATATGTTATACATTTATTTACTTTTGATCACATATTTATTAATCTATGCACTGCTTTCTCTTCTTGCTTGTAATTTCACTGTTAGATTGCTTGCTCTTTCTTAATATGTAATAATTTCAGCTGTTATCTATTTTAGCTATTACAAATGACCACATTTTTATATTAAATCTAATGCTTTTCATTTTTTAAATATTTCTTATTTAAATATAGTCAAATTTTTCAGTCTTGTTTTTGTATTTCCCAACATCTGGTCTATAAAATGTTTATCTACTTGGAACTAATTTACAAAATCTTTTGTTGTTTTTCAAATTTTTTTTCGGTTTTGTTTCCCAGATGTGTTTGTCTTAATCTATAAGTATAAGGTAATATTAGTTTTGTAAATGAAAATTAATCATTACATATTATAGAAGCTCATCTCCTTCACACAACTTGAAATGTCATTTCTCATGTATCACTGGGTTTTTCTACATCCATTTTAGGTTGGGTTTTTTTGGTGGCTTCATGGGTAATGTTGACAGGGCAGATCTTGACTGTGATTCACTGCTGAATGCTGTCTAGGCCATTTTGATATAGTCAAATATTGCCAAGTTTTATGAGAACAGTTTTAGACAGAGTCACATCTTACCCAGTCTGGCCTCAAACTTGCTTTGTAACTGAGGCTAACTTGAATTTCTGACCCCCCACTACACACACCTGTACACCCCAGATGCTGGGATGTACAGGTGTGTATCACTGTGCCCAGTTTCTGTGATGCTGGTTATCAAATCCAGAGCCTCATGCTCGCTAAGGTGAGCTTCATACCTTACTCAAGAAATGTTATTTAAATTTTGCATTGAACTGATAGGTTGATTTTATGAGAATTTTCTTTTTATTCATAACTCATGTTTAATTCCTCATTTGCTAAAATCCTCTTTAATTAAGGTATGTGTGTCTGTATTATGCATAATTATCTTCATTGTTCTAAGTAGTTCACATTTTAATATATAAATGAACTCTTGTTTTCAAACCTTATTGCTCACATTAGTTGTGAAAATTGTTTGTTATTGATCTTATATCTGAAAACTTTGCTACACTTTTACACATTCTAGTTCATCAGTTATTATTGACTTTATATGCAGCATTTATGTCATCTGGGAATAAAGAACATTGTTCATTTTTTAAATCTCTCATTTATATATTTACTTATTTATTTAAAGTTTTTCTATTTTGTGGGTAGCACTTCCTGCAGACTGAGTGCAGGTGGTGACAACATCCTTACTTGCTTCCTAACTATTAGATCTGGTTTTAAGAGTGAGGCTTTTAGTTTTTTTCTTTAGTTTTGAAACTCTCACATAAGATTCAATGATATATGATTTTATCTCCCCCCCTCATTTTCCTACTCCACCTCTCCCTAATAATGTCAATGCCCCCCCCCAATTTCATGTTTTCTTTTTTTTTTAAATTATCCATTGTGTTCTGTTCATGCTGCTCATGCGTGCACAGATACTGGGCCATCCTCTAAAGTATGGAAATTCTACAATGAGTCTTCCTTCTTCAGTAACTACCAACTACTAATAGCTCTTCAGAAAGCGGTGGAAGCTGAAAAAAATCCTCCCCATCCACCATCTAAGCTGGAAGTTTGGCAGGCTTAATGTTGGGCAGATGTTACACAGAAAACCATAGCTGCTGCAAGTTTGTAAGTGCAATAGCCATGCTGTGTCCAGAAGGCAACATTTCTTATCTGTTTTCCACCCTCCAGCTCTTACATTCCTTTCACCCCCTATTCTCTGAGACTTTCTGAGCCTTTGGGGAATAGGGATAATGTGATGTTCTGTTGAAGTCTAAGCACAATCATTACAAGTAGTGCATGCTCCATCATCTCTGGGTGTACATGAATAATTCTTCTTAGCCTAGGCATGGCTTCCTTCAGTCTAAGAATGTGAAATGAAGTTGCCTTTTCCTCCTTCTGTACACACACCCATATTCAGAGGAACAGTGCAAGCGCATTGAGTCCTGCGCACACTCCAGGACAGATACATGCACAGCACAGAAGAATGCAGAACTGTTGGCTAGCCCTAGACTGCTTTGTGTGAACAAACCCGTTCTCTATTTTCTCTGGCCACTGCCCTTCAACTCTGAGAATCTCCTACTTGTTGTTATTCCCTGGAAGTGTGAAAAGAGGTGTGTCTTGCTCAAACTACGCAACCTACCTCTCATTCCTGAAAATTGGGTGACTCAGGCGTTGTCCTGAGTCTTGAATAGCAAAGGCATGTTTAGTCTGGCTAATGCTTTTTGTGGTTGTGATGGTGACTGTGGTTTCAGGAAACCTGGTGGTAAATTCCCTCAAAGACGTAAGAATGTAATCCACCCCTAACCTTTCTGCCTTCAGTCAGGCCCAGGCCCAGGTGCCGGTTATAATTCCCAACGAAGTGCCCCTCCACACACACCTTCCAAATCTCATGAGAATTCTCTCACTAAAGTTAACTACCCAGATTCTTGCTATAGGGAATGCAGGGAAAGTTCCCAAGATTTGTGTCCCTGCAGTATAAGGTGTCATAGAGTGAAATGAAGTGTTTGAATTATGTGGGATAGATGATGTGCTTATCTAGTAAACTGATTAGAGTGGACTTAATGGAGCTTGAACTTGAACTTTTGAAATTATTTCTTTCAGATTTTGAGATAATGATGTAATTACATCATTTTCATCTTCACTTTCCTCCCTGAAAACCTTCATATATATCCATCCTTGCTCTAACTCAAATTCATTACCTCTCTCTTTACTAATTTTTATCATACAGATAATATGTACACATACATATTCCTAAATATATCAGTCTTTATGATTTTTTGTATGCATGTTTTCAGGGCTGACCACTTGGTATTGGATAACAAACTGGTATGCTCTTCCCTCAGGAAGACTTTGTCTCTTGCTCTCAGCATTCCTTAGTTGCACGAAGTTCTTTGTGTGAAGATAAGGCCTCATGAGCTTTCTCCCAACTACTTCAGCATGAATTTTGTTCTCCTTATTCAGCTCATGATTTGATAGTCATGTTGGTGAGACTTTATGATGTAGCTTCTGCTATAAAATGAAACAGTCTCCTTTAGAAGGGTTAAATAACAGTGAGTATATCTGAGACGGTCTCACAGCAAATTCCCTGTTTGTTTGGTTCTTATAATTTTTATGCCCCCACTTTCCCAGGGATTCTTTAGTCTGTGGTGCAGGTGATGTATTGTAGATATATCAGCTGGACTGGGATCCACAGCTCTAAATATTGATTGGTTGTAGTGCTCTACTGTTGTCTCCATCTCTTTGAAAGAGAAGCTTTTTTGATGAGAGATCAGGACTACTCTTATCTGGGCATATGAGAACAAATATTTAGAATGTATATGAGAATTATTTTGGTTTAGTAAAGCGATGGTTATAGGTTCTCCTCCAAGATCTCTGACTTCAGTAGCCCTGGATAATTGGATGGGTTCTCAGTACCAGTCATGGTTTTTCTTTTATGGGGTGGTTATTATTAGTCCTCGGAGAGAGCTGTTGGTTACCATCCAAGCATTATATGCCACTACTGCACCTTGGTGATATCTTGCCCATGATAGTCATTTTGTGGTGTCACGGCTAGGTAGGACTGTTGGTTGCTCTTCTTCCTTAGAGGCTTACATGGCACCTTCTGATAGCATAAAAATGAGTTCTGCAGGAGGAAGCATACAGGTAAGATCCAGCTCAGGGTCTTAGGGCCTTGAGTCTGAAGTGCATGATGTCTTCAGCAACAGAGAATTACCACCTCTTGGGGACAACCAAGAACCAATAGCCTCTTACATTTTTTCGTATAGTGGGCAACTCTAATAACTTAAAAGAGGACTTCTCATGTCTGATGTTAGAGCTAGATTCATATTTTTTTCCCACAGTCTTGGCCATGCTCATTCCTCTTTTCTCTCAAAATTATTCCTTTAGGTTTAATTTTCTTCATGTTTAATTTATTAACTATGAAAATTTTTACCTGTTTATATTGTTGAAAGGTTTTTGTCTCTGTCAATTATGGTGGATAATTTTGCAGAAAATATTAAGCTATGTTGGCCATCATAACCTTTTAATATTTGGGATACATTGCTCAAGATTCTTCTGGATTTCATCTTTTCTACTGAGAAATCAGCAGTTATTCTGATGGGTTTTCATGTGTGTGTAACTTCTGCTTTCTCTCTTTCAGTTTTCAATACACTTGCTTTGTTCTCAATTCTTAGTGTACTAACTAATTTATGTGGAAATTTCCTGTTCCTGTATGTTTAGTATTTAGTGCGCTCTCTCTTTCTCTCTGTGCGTGCATGTGTTAGTTTGGGGAAGTTTTCTTCTATGATCTTGTCATTGAAAATCTGGTCTATGTCGCTGACTTGTGATTCTTCCCTCTCATCTATCTCATCTACGTCTATAATTTGAAGATTTGGTCTTTTCGTGGTGACCTGCATTTTTTTATATGCTCCTTTCCTATATTTTTATTTTTTAAATTGCATTCATTGCTTATTTCATCAAGAGATTCTACCTCATCTGTAACTTCTAATATTCTGCCTTCTGCTTGGGAAGACCTCCTTTGAGTTTTCAAGTTGGATTATTGGGCTTTTTAATTCCATCTTCATTTCAGGATGAGTCCTTTTCAATGATTCTATCTATTTATTTAATTCCATTCTCAAGTCCTGAATTGTCTTCATCATTTTCATCAGCTTCGTGTTTGGGCATCACTTGGGTGTTTATTCTTATTTTGTTCCTTTTCCTTGATTTTATTGAGTCATTCCTGTGCCTTCTTTAAACTTCTAAAATTATTTAATGACATTTATAATTGTTTTTTCTCAAGTGTTCTGGAGTTCATCTAGGTACATTTCGAGACTGGTAGATTTTGGGAGGAAAGACTAGCTGCTAGCTCTTTCCTATTCTTTGTAGCTTTGTGATAAAAATCCGGGCTTATTGGACTTCTCTTGTTGATTCTGTGTCTTTTAGGGACAGAGAAGGCTGGAGCAGAAAGATGGAATTTGCAGGTTTGTTGGCCTGGAGAATGGAAGTGGCTTAGAAGAAATAAAGTGGGGTGGACAGAGAACTTGACTTGGTGTACAGGATGTGCATCATGATCCAATTCTGAAGAGTGGGGGTAGAACTGATAGAGTATGGATGGTGGATGTAATATAGAAGGGGGCTCTGAGTTTGGAGATAGGTGCAATGGGTCCTTGTAGGCACCTAGAGATTGGCTGCAGAGCCTGCAGGGGTAGATAGATTAGTTAGGTAGGGTATTGGATATAGGATCCAAGCTAGATCTGGTGTGTTAGAAAGATTGCATGGAAGAGATGGTCAGACAGACTCACTCTGAAATTAACTATTTTAAAAGGATTGTGCTTAATCTGATAGTTCCAACCCTCAGGAGACTGAAAAAAAAATCTTGAGTTTGAGACTACCCTGTGTAAAAAAAAGTTAAAACAGGATGGAGACAGGGTTCAGTTATGCTAGCCTACTACAAAGGCTGGAAATAGGAAACAGGACCCTTCATGTAAAATTACCATGGGAAGAAAGTTTGTGAATGAAAATGTTTATGTCTGGAGGCCAGGCTGCACCTATCTCTCAGGCAGACTTTGATCACTTAGGTAGACCTCTGTTTGGCAAGACTTAGGAAACAATCAACTGGAAAAATAGAGAAAATAGTTTTCCATCTTTGAGAAAAGATTTCAGAAAAATCTGCACTTATGAGTGAGAATATTTCATTTGGAAAGTTATTTTCAATTTACTTTTCTTTTTCTAAGCTATAATGCAATGTCTAAGTAATAGATGTTTGGCTTCAGAGTCACCGAAAATTAACTTTGTCACCTGATGGTAATGTGTCCTGTGTCACACCACACAACAGGTGGTGCTTGCTCCCACTAGTCTCGCACAGAAAAAGAGACTTAATAACTCAGTGATGTCATGAGAGTGCCATCTTCACACTAGACTGAGAAGTCCCTTTTATGCTACTTCATGAGACCCTGATACACAGTAGCAGGGAATGATGTCTGGTTTGTCTAGACTCCAGTTATAAATACTTTCAGCAGCCAAATGACTTGAGATGACCCTTTTCTTGTCCCTACAACCTGTCAATTTAAAAACATAGGTCTCTGCTTATTAAGGTTACATGAATCCGGATTGACATAGCAGCCCACAGCAAATGTGACCAGTTACTATGTCAGGAGATAAAGAGATCTATCTGAACTTACATTGAGGATAAATGTTCTGGCCCCAAACTAACTGTAACCCATCAGCTGAAAACTCATCATCCAGAAGAAATTATAATGCCCACATAAGCTCTGAAGGGCCAGGAAGTACAGCTAGCCTGTACTTGGACCAGTTACCTTACCAATATTTGGTATACTTAATGGTATTTTACCACGTTTCTCTTTTTAAAGTTATAAGTATGAAAACAGAAGGCTTAAGTAAAATTTCCTAAGATTGTAAAAGCATCAAAACTTCTCACTTTATCTTTGCTTCCTGGTCCTGAGTGCTCTAGCATGTTACATGTACACAGCTGTGAGTATTATACCTAATGTATTTAAATGACGGTGTACTGCCTGAGACTTAAGCATGGGTGAGTCAGTGAGGGTAACCTTTTGTTCTTTCTTATTTTGTTTTACCTTGTAATTTAGAACTCCACTCTATTTTTAGTGATAGACAATTTTCTCTGTAATGACCATGGAAGGAAGTGAAGTCAGAAACTTTAAATAAATTATGTGTGTAAGTCATCTGATTGAACACAGCTTTGTATTCCCAGTAGACATTCCCAAAATGATTTTGTATTTGAATGAGGTAGTTGACTAACAATATAAGATTAGATCAAACTAACCTTTCAATTTCACAATAGAATAAATTAAATTGGACTTTACTGGAATAGGCTACAATTTTAATACCTTACTTACAATGTGGTTATTATTTTTTTCTTTCATTTTGATGTTTCAAGACGGGGTTTCTCTGTGTAGCCTTGGCTGTCTTGAAAATCACTCTGAAGACTAGGCTACTCAGACTCACGGAGATCTACAGGCCTCTGTTTCTCACGTGCTGTGAGTAAAGGCACACAGTTCCACAGCCTGGTCAATGTAGTTATTTTTAGGAAGTACTACATTAAATTAAATATAAAAGTAAATGTTTTATATTTCCATGTGTGGTGGTTTAAAGAAAATGGCCTCTAAAGGCAGTGGTGCTATTAGATGATGTGTCCCTGTTGAAGTATGTGTGACCTTATTGAAGGAAGTGTGTCACTGTGCAGGCAGCCTTTGAGATCTCATATATGCTCAAGCCACACTCAATGTCCAAGTCTACTTACTCTTGCCTACATACTGATATGTAAAACTCTCAGCTCCTTCTCTAGCACTGTCTGCCTGCATACTGCCATGTCCCATCATAATGATGATAGACTGAACCTCTGAAACTGTATGCTACCCCATTAAATAGTTTCCTCCACAACAATTGCCATGGTCATAGTGTCTCTTCACAGCAATAGAAACCCTGAGACAGAAGTTGATATTAGGTATTGTTGTGATAGGCCTGACCATGTTTTTGTTTGGAGGAATTTAGACTTCATATTTGGGGTTAGGAAAGCAGTGTAATGCTTTAAGTGCTGTTTAATGGGCCATACTAGTAGGAACATAGAAGACAGTGGTGCCAAGAGTGATGTGAACTGGCTTAAGAGGTTTCAGAGAAGAATTTTAGTATGTTGCCTAGAGATCATTCTTGTGACATATTTTGGTTAAGAATATGACTACTTTTCCCCTTGTCCAAAATATCTGACGCTAAAGCAAAGAGATTCCAATTAATTATCTTGATGGAGGAAATCTCAAAACAGCCTAGGATGACTCTGACATGTGATTGTTATTGGTAACTCTAATGAAGAGTAATAGTGAAAAAAACAAGCTAAGCAAGATAAAATACAAAATGTAAAATCTGAGAAGAAAAGAAACACTACGAAGTGGAATGGAGCCAAGTTTCTTGTTCAAGGAGATAAAGAGATTAAAGGAAGTGGTGGTGTCAGGGCAAGATTCCACCCAGCTAAGTTTTCAATTTGTGAAAAGTAAGTAAAAAAAAACTTAGAGTCAGCTTGGTGGCATATACCTTTCCTAGCACGAGTAAGGCAGAGGTTGATAGATTTCTGATTTGGAAGCCAGCCTACTATACAGAGCAAGGTCCAGGACAGCTGAGCTTAGGCAATGAAGGACAGAAAGCAAAGGAGCCATGTTCCAGCCCCAGCAAGCAGTAGAACTTCAGCCACGTGCTTCTGGAGTTAAGAATTGAAGAAAGGAACTAAGGAATTTGGCTCCATAACTACACAAAACGACTGAGGCAAGGCAGGAGTCAGTGGTATCTCTGAATGGAGGCATAGAGAGACCATTAAGCAAAGCCATAAAGTTAAAGCCTGGATTTCCTTGGAGATCCCAAGATGTTAGAGATGTCAGAGTCCTGGGATACGTGCTAAAGAAAGCTGCTAACAGGGAGTGGAGCAAGACCAGGAGCTGCATGTTGTGCTCAACAAAGCTGAAATGAGTTGAAGATCTGAGCAGTGCTTTGTCTTCAGACGTGAAGATGCAAAATTTGGAGTTTCCCCACCTGGTTTTTGATATTGCTTTAGGTTAGCACTTCCTTACTATGCTCTCTTTCCAAGTTTTGGAATGGTAATATATATCCTATGTCATTATATGCTGCAAGTATTATGTAATTTGCTTTTAAATTTTTTTGATTTTACATGGGATTTCAGTTAAAAAATTGCATGGGTTTTAGAAGAGACTTGAACTTAAGACTTTCAATAAATTTGAAATGTTAAGCACTCTTGTCATGTATAGCTACATTAACTGCAGTCTGCCTGCAGGTAGAATTTGGAGTGTAAATCAGGAGTCAATTCACCTCTGCATCATGCTAAATGTAATATGAAGAAGACAGTCAGCTACTGCTCTCAGCCTGTGCTAAGCATTGAGCTGTGAAGGAGTTGCATATGTATTACATAGCCAGGACAGGATTTTTTTATACATGCTGTAAAAGGGCATATTGTACAGAAAGTATCATTTAGTTATTTATAGTGTATCATCATGAGTCTGGGAAAATGGGAAGCAGGGAATCTACTGAATTTGTATTTTATTCTTCAATTAAAGTCTCTAAACTATGGGCTATAGGAAATAGAAACCTAGTGAATAATTTTAACCAGGTAATAAGAACAGAAACCACTAGTGCCAAATGATGCAGATATAAAAAGGAGGGTCTAAAATGATAAATGGGAGAGGCAATAAGCAAATACTATGAAACTTGGTAAATGTTGAGAAAGCATGGAGAGGTGAACCTCCATCTCTGAACAGGTTGATCCTGCTTCCTCTAGGCAAGAACAAAAGGAAACAGAACTTATCAAGAAATCTGGGAAGATCAAGCTTCCTTTGGAGGTGTGTGCAGCATGCAGCATTTTGAAGAATTAAAGCATTGGGGGAGGGAGTCTGCCTATGAATTGCAAGAGTGAGCGAAAGGTCCTTCAAATGAGTGTTCACCTCACAGATAGGGATGTGCATGTACCCAGCAGCTGGGGCACTGAACAAGCCTGGTCAGATATACCAGTTAGATGGCCTAAATTTAATTCAGTTCTGAAAATGACTGCCCAGAATTAGCATAAACCCATAGACTAAGGATTGAAATCCTAAACCCATAGACTAAGGATTGAAATCCCACAAGGCTGTAGCTGCCAATCACAAGTTCAAGTTGTAACATGCGCATACAGCCAGCTGGCTTACGTCTAGGGTTTCCACACTCCTGTCTCTCACTCCAACAGCGATGCATGGCTCAGAACTATGGCATACACTTCACTTTGGTTCTCCAGCTCACTCCAAAGGATGCAACCCTATAACAGCTGAATGGAAGAAATGCAAAGGCCAAGATGATGTTAGGGGCTGAAGAGTTTCCTTGGCCTCTCGGGGCACCACTCAGCCATTTCCCCTTTGAATTTGTGAACCAAAAGCTCTTAGAACTGCATTTTCTCATTTTTTGTTGAGGTCTTGCTATGTAATCATACTAATCATGATCGATTCAAGCATTGTTGTCCTTTGGTGATGAAACACAATCTCCAGCCTGCTCTCCACTCCTTGGAGCTTAAAATCCTCATCTCTGATTGCACAGTTAGTTCCTCTGGCAAAGTCTAAGAATTCTTGAATTTTTAAAGATATTACTTTATTTTATTTTTCCATTGGGCTCAAAATGAGATAGTGAACTTCATTTCACAGATGTGTCAACAGCTACCTTTTCACACACCAGAAACCCAGAAGGTGACTAGCTTTCTTTTTTATGTGCCGTTCCAGAACGTGACCTTGTTTATAACTCCTTCTGCAAGCACTTAACTTAGCCAATGACCTTTCAATCCACAGTCCTGTAGCTTTGATATTCAGCCAGAGAAGCATGTGATTATTCCAAAGTTAGTTTGAGATGTATTTAAGTCAGATATATTTTCAAACTAAAATATAATTCTACATGCAACCATTAAGAATACCTTTGATGTGATTATTGCAAACTATTTAACAGCAAAGGACATGCACTGGGGTCATAGTGTCTGAAGTCCTGGAAATACCATGAACTTTCCACTGTTTTGCCTTGAACTCTGTGTCAACTTTATTTTAGGCCAACTGGTCTTTTAACCTCAGGCGGCTGTCAGAGGCTGTCATGACAGCATCCCCAGAACTGAGAGCTGAAAGACTTCTGAAATCTAACTATATACATGAATGACCGGTTAACCTCCCTCTGTTCAGGGTGTTGGCTAAAGGCCTAAGACTGCTGGGTCAGATTTGGACTATTCACTAGTCACATTAACAGCAAAGTCTGGCACTTTATGTGCTGTTTCCTTATACCCAGAGAATCCCGGGTAGCTCCAGCCAGAACAAGCTGTGCTACAGGAAGCAAAACCCACACTTGAAGAACCTGAATCTTTCATAATGTGTTGAGTGAGGACACTTCATCACTCTAGAGGGAAATATTATTTCTGTCTTTGAGCACTGTTAGATAAAGAACTCTTTGCTTCTGACTGTTTAAACACAACTGAAAGGTAGACCAAGAAATAGCCAAAGGAATATTAAACTGGAATGAACACAGTAGAAGTGATGTTTCCAGTCAGGTAGAAGCATGCTGAGAGGCTTCAAATAAGGCCTTGGGAGATTAGTGTTTGAAGTGTATGTTGGTGGAAATTCAATGTGTATCTTGTTAACCTGTCTCTAGGTCAGACGAGGCTGCTCTGTGAGTCTGGAATATTGTTAGCAGAGATAGTTTGTTGACTGAATGGATAATTTATTTTCTTTAACTCTATTATCACATTGATTTGCAATGTTTACTTTTGTGAACTCCTTCTTAAACTCAGCTTCACTTGGTTCTCATCTTAAGATTTACACTCAATAGAAAAAAAATACAGTTTAGCCTTTTTCTGGTTTATGTTAAAATACTAGAGTTGGGGCTGAGGGTATAGTCCATCATGTAGTGTGCTTACCTAGCATCCACAAAGCTTTAGATTTGATTCTCAGTGCTACCTAAAACTGGATATGGTGATATATAAAGCTGAGTGGATAAGGAGGTGGGGAAAACCTGGAAAATGTTGAGTAAAGGGAAGAATGTACTTACAGTATATTGTCTGAAAATTGTATAGGAAAACTAAAATAAAACAGAAGACAGAGCAAGACATCCAGTGGCTCCTCTCAAGGCTTGCAGAATTACAAGCTACAAAGTACTCCCTCCTCTCTCTCTCTCTCTCTCTCTCTCTCTCTCTCTCTCTCTCTCTCTCTCTCAGCACTACCATGAGAAGTGGAACAGAAAGAATTTGGGTTCAACATTTCCAGGAAGACATGACAGACACAGCTTCCTGAGCAAGAGCTGGGGGTAGCAGACGCTGTGAAACGTCAATTCATTACCACTTAGTTTTTGTCAACTTGACAAACAAGAGTTGACCGAAAAGAGAAAGACCCAATTGAAAGTTGCCTCCATAGACTGACCTCTAGGCATGTCTGTAGAGCATGTTGTTGACGGGTGATTAAAGTGGAAGGGCCCAATCCCCAGCAGCTGTCGATGTTGCCAGCTCTGGGAAGGTAGCCCCGTATTGTATAACAGAACAAGTTGAGCAAGCCATAAAAATCAGTCAGTAAGCAGCTCTCCTTCACTGCTTCTGCCGCACCCCCTACTTGAGTACCTGCCCTTACTCCTTCAATGATGGGCAGTGATGAAGACATCTAAACCTAATAATCCCCCCCTTTTCCCTAAATTGCTTTTGGTTACAGTGTTTATGACAGCAACAGAGACCAAACTAGAACATACAGGTTGCTTGAGTCACAGCTCTGGCCACGGGAGGAGTCACCCTGGGAACTCCATGTAGGTCTGAGTTTGGGTCACTCAGATACAAGAAAGGATGTGGGGATTACAGAGGCAACCAACAACTGCCAATCATTAGGAGAAAGCATTTGTATTTAGTGGGTATCAGGGTTAGAAGATGAAGTAAGTGTGTAATTTCTCGTGGTCTAATGGGTTAACTGAGATTGGTGTTTAGAACGCTTCCTACCCAGGAAACTCACTGATGTCACCCTACTCTTTCCTTCACATCATGGATGAAGTAATTACTACAAAACGCTCTGCAGCCCAGATAATCACTTAGCAGAGTCTACATTAATCGGTTGACTACTACCTGGTTCTTCAGCCTCAACTCTAAGCATAGATGTTTCAGATTTCCCATTGTTAAACTATTTGCAATTCTATAATGTCTTCTATGGTAAAACTTAAATGTTTCCAAAAAACTGTATTCATATGTCTCAATCCCTGTAATTTTTTTAAAAAAACAAATACCGTTTTTCACATTTTGTTTCGTCCATGATGTAGTTAGCATCTGCCCTCTTCCCCAGTAGGCTCTAGGCCCCAGAGTGTAGAAACCATGTCGATTCCTTCCTTTTCCTGTATGTTTAGTGACTCACAGGTCATGTGGGCCCAGTAAACACCTGCTGCTAGTGAATGGTTTCAAAACATGAGTGGCAGTGCAACATAGGAGTTACTACCTCAGCCATTATTGTTGCAACTCACATTCTAAACTGATTATTTATTAGCTAGCTAACTTTGAGTAGGCTCCTCCAGTGCTCTTTATATTTTCTCTTCCCTATATAATAGATTTTAATGCCTATTTCATAGAGTTACTATTCATGTTGAATGTGAAAAAGTCTAGTGTTTAAACACCATGCCTACCATACCATAAACACTGAACATCTAGCTCTTGTTACAGCTCTACTTGTGTTGGTGATAAGAGTCCAGATGCATGTCCTTGCTAGACCAGCCAATTTCACAAGACTGTAGCTAGCATCATTAATTATAGATGAGAACAAAACTATCTATAAGTATCATTTAGCATAAGCATGTTAAATTAATTGTCAAATTCAGAGAATGATATTTAAATTTAAATTATCAGGGTAGTATATGGACATGTCTTCTAAAGCTCTATAGTCATTATTTTTATGAGTTAACAATCTCTACCTAATCATTTATTGCATGCCCAGTCTATTCCAAACATTAGTGATACATATTTTTTTCTACTAATTTTCCCATCAACATATGAGGCTTAGGTGTCTTGTTGAACAGATTAAAGCATCTGAGTCCCAGATGAACTAAGAAACTCTCTCAAATCATTGGACTACCAACAGGGAGAGAGTTCAGAGCTGGAGTTTTTCCTAAGATGAGTATGTTATGAAGTGTTCATTTATTTTGTCTTCCAGTCTGAGGATGTACACTACCTATGCTCATGACTTTACTGTCAGTACAGCTCCATGGTGGATGAAGCCTCCTTGGTGGGGACCTTGAGACTCCAAGTTCTGCATTTTCCAGGGAACTTTGAGGACCTGCGCTGTTTAGCATTGGTTTGGTGAAGGGAGCACAAAGCCTTCAGTCAACTTTTTTTTTTATTTATTTATAGCAAAACCTGCATTAGAAGAAAAGCCTGGATTACAAATAAGTAGCATTTGTTTCATAAGTTTTATCATTTTTTAGTCTTGCTCACAATACATAAGTGCAGTAAGAGAGCAGTATTGTGGGACCTGTGTCCTCAGAAGGCATTTCAAGGACAGGATGGCATCATTGATCAGTGATGTGGCACTAACTCCCTCCCACCACACACATACTGTATACCTTTCATAATAGACTTATCTGATAATCACAATTGAATGGCAGCCAGATAAAGTGGGTAGTAACTGTTTGGTCCGCAGAAGAAAGAGTGGGTTCTGAAGGTTCCCAGAGAAGCAGCTTAGCTATTGCCTATATAACAAATACAGCTACATGGATCCTGAGCTTCCCCATCTTGCCTTGGGAAGAAGACTCTCACTTGGGGGAATATGTAGCTCTCTGTAGTTATACTGAGAAAATTAAGACAATCATTTTTAAACTATGTGAATATTATCCTAGCAAGATGTTTTAACGTTTGGTTGATGCTTTAATGAACTTTTAAAATTAATGCTCAGAAAAGGGAATGCAATTATTTTTGGGACATATTATTCTGTTTCTTTTAATCAAAACTGATTCTAGCTTTATAGCATAATTTATAAGTAAATCCTTTCTTCATCAGCTATACGTTTAAAGAAGTAGAGAAAAATGAACATGTGACTAATAAATTCATGATTATACTAACTTATTTTCCATTCATTAATCATTTTTTTCAAGCAGGGGAGACAAAAATAAAAAGCTCACATTGCCAGAATTCTCACTTTCACAAGAACATGTAAACAAGCCTTGGCAAGGCCAGAATAAGGAGGCTACTCTCTTCAGCCACCTGAGCCTGCCTCAGCAGCTGAGAGCACCTGAGATCCCCTCATGTGTAATCTCAGACCACAGCATGGCTGCCTTATGCAGTGACAGTACCCCTGCTGTCTCCACAGCCCTCCAGGCCTCCTCCCTTGTGAACAGCTCTGACGTCTCTTCCTTTTAGCTCTAAACCATCTCATCTCTCCCTGCACCCCTCCATGCTAGGATCCTGATCTTGATTCCTGCTTCACTGAGAACTTCAGAGGAGGCAGGCCACATCTCAATGACACCTCCTGGCATTCACATTTTTCTCTTCTGCCTTGTACCTGACACAAACATGGACAGCACTTGCCTCTGTATCCTTTGCAGGGTGGGTACACTCCTCTCTGATCTGCTGAAGCTGTTATGTCATTTATGATTCTTATTCTTTCTTCTTCCTTCCATCAGCTCATTCCCATTGACATAAAATATGCTGCCTTGTTTCTCAATTACACACACACACACACACACACACACAGAAAAATCCTTCCTTAGGCTTCACAAAGTCCACAAATCAGTTATTCCTTTCAAGAACTGATCAAATACATTTACTGCTTTTTACCCCTTCTTCTGGAACCTGTCCAAATGGAGCAAATTACCAGACTTGGGACTCAGTTCTTCATTTTTATCTTTGTCAGTAGCATGAGACATGGGATCACCTTCATATTTGTAGTTTTACTGAGTTATGACTTACACAGTAGATGCTTTATGCTTCTAAAGTTTAAATTCAATGATGTTTTATGCATTCACAAAGTTGTGGAGTTTTCACCTTCAATACTATTGTAGGACATATTATTACCCTAAAAGGAACCTCACAAAGATTTGCAGTTACTTCCCATGTATTTTACATTAATTTATAATGCTGTAAGATATCTGACAAATGAGCTTAAGTTAGGAAGTGTTCATTTTGGTTGACAGTTTGGGTGGATAATCTATAATGACAGGAATCCATGGCCATGGGGGTTGAAGCACCTGGTCATGTTGCTTCCCATAGGAGAGTGCAGAGAAAAATGGATGCTGATGCTAAAATCTCCATCTCCTTGTCCTTCAGTTCATCCAGCCCATAGGATGGTGCAGTTCGTAGTTCATATGAGTCTTCCTTCCAACCTTAAACCTGTCAGGAACCATTCTCAAAGACACACCCAGAGGTGTGGTTCCCAATCTCATTAACTGACTATGAAATAAACCATCCTACCAGCACCTATTCCCAGGTAGCCTGACATCTAACTTTATCTCTATAAATTTGCATGTTCTAGACAGCTTTTGTAAATGAAATTGTGACCTGTGTTTTCTCAGGTCTTTCACTTAGCACACTATTTTGAAGACTTTATATCTGATGAACCGCACATTGGCACTTTATTGTTTTTTCAGGATGAAAATATTTAGTATGTGCATATATTCTGTGTCATCCCTTTCTATAACATGTTCAACCTAGGTATAAAGATTGTTTCTACATTGAAATACTTTGTATACTTCTACAGTGTTTATACACATGTCTTTATGTTGGCAAGTGTTTGGTAGGTTGTGTGCAAATAAAATGATGGTGCATTTGTTGAAATCCCTTCCACTTACTCTTCAGGATTTTTTCCTGCTTTTTTCTCTAACTCCCATCTGTCCTTCAGTTCCCCCAGATAGGTCCCCCAGATAGGTCTCATGTTTCCAAACATTTCTAACTTAAACACTTTGGAGTGCTCAGAGGCTCTCTTCTATGAACATTCCCTACCTGAGAGCTGGAGTGGGAGCCGAGACATAGCTTCACTCACTGCCTGAGGAGTCGCCTTCTTCAGAGATCCCACTCAGGGAAATCCAGAATTCCTGGGGTCCCTACAAAAAAAAAAAAGAATTTCAGAATGAGTCAGTCTGGAGTGGTGAATTTATTAAGGAGCAATTTCAAGATCAGGAGTAATGCCTTTCATCTCAGCCTTGGAAGTAGACCCAGATGGAACTCTGAGTTTGAGGGAGGGACGTCTGATCTACATGCAGAGTTGTAAAGCAGCCAGAGTTTTATAGTTAGAAAGAAGGGGATAAGCATTGGGAGGCTAACATAAATTTACTGTAAATATTAATAGAAGGATGAGTGCTCAAGGAAAGGATAACACATAGCCAAGTACACGTGAATTTCTCAAGAAACAGAGGCAGTCTTGTACTTGGGCTGTGGAAGTCACTCAGTTAACAGAGAGACTGCCCAGCATCCGTGAAGCCCTGATTTCAACTTCAGTATACCATATATCAGGTATGGTGGCTCATGTCTGTGACCTAAGCCTAAGGAAATAAAGGCTAGGGGATTAAAATTTTAAATTCAACTTTGGGCACATGGTGAGTTCAAGGTCATCCTGAGCTAAATGAAATCCTGCTCACAAGACAAAACAAAATAAAAATTAGAGAGGCATGCTTATTTAGCAATAGTCATATAAATGATTTTAGTGCCTTCTCCGCCTACACTACAGAAAGTTGCTGAAGAACTTTTTCTCTTTTTTTTCTTCCTTTGGAAAATAAGATGACAGGGGTCCTAAGGTGCACCACAAGGCTTACTGGCTAATAAGGCAAAGCCATAGGGCACATGGACTGGACAAAGGAGCTAACACACTCTTTTCTTCGTGTAAAGGAAATTGCTAGTCCTGTCTGGAAGATTTCCAGAAATGTTAAAATAAGGCTATACCCGAAGACCACCTACATCCAGCACTGCTCTTTGCTGTATTAAACACTCTTATTTTAAATATCTGTATGAGGAAGCCATGTTGCCTCTCTGTAGGCTGCCTCACAGAGAGCTTTGCTTGTTGGACTGGAATTCTTCCCATTGTAAAACTTGAGCTGACTCAGGTGAAAGGCTCTCTGCTTTCCCTACCATCTTCCTTTGGTCTGTCCTTCACTACCGTGGCCTGTAAGTGCCATCTACATATGACCGGCTCCTACATCAGTGCTTTCATGGTTCACGTCTCTCCTCTCTACTTGTTTGATTTTTTTCTTTTATTACTGAAATCAAGCCCAGAGCCTAGCACATGCTAGGTAAGCACTCAACCAAACACAAGCTCACATGCTTAGCTTAGCATGTCGGGATTACTTATCTTGTTTCTATGACAAGATGTTTGAGAGAGAGCAAC
Organism: Phyllotis vaccarum; assembly: GCA_033318265.1. Taxonomy (NCBI): domain Eukaryota; kingdom Metazoa; phylum Chordata; class Mammalia; order Rodentia; family Cricetidae; genus Phyllotis; species Phyllotis vaccarum. Next base: position 86,068,896 of record JARWLC010000014.1, on the reverse strand, counting down.
TTGCAGGAAGAAAGATTTATTTTGACTTTTAGTTCGGGAAAGTAGAGTCCACTGTGGGGTGACAGGAGCATCCGACTGATTTTAACATCTCAGTAGATCTTGAACCAGAAAAATGTAAGTTGGAACTCATCAAGGTTTCTCTTCTCCTTGTGCTCATTCTGGGACCCCAGCTCCTGGAACAGTACCACACACATTCAGAGTGCGTCTTGCACTCCAAAGTAATTCTCTCTGGAAAGCCCTTCAAAGAAGCTTGCAGTTATATGTCTCTTAAGTGGCTTTAAATCCAGTCAAGTTGACAATGAAATCTAGCCATCACTCTGTCTAAAGCAAATTTCATTCCCACACCATCACCCACACTTTCTGCTATCTCTTCTTCCTGCCTAACTGCAGGTGCATTTGTTAGCCATGCCCTCTGAGCTCTGACGTCAAGCCCCCTGTAAAGTAAGGTTTCGATGTACATCTCGCTCTCTTCCTTTGTTCGCTTTTGGGAGCTCCCCATTTCTCTTTCTTCCTTCCTTTCTCCTTCTTTTTCTCTTTCTTCTTGTTAATCATAACCATATTCAGCTGTCAATAAAACTCTTTTCTACATAGAAACAGCATTAGAAGTCCCCTTCTTTGCTCCACAGCCTTCTGCCATGTCCCCTCGGTCCCATGGGCATCCATAGAAAACCACGGCCAGATAACCGGATATATGTGAACCGTGCCAAAGTACGCACAAAGTCCTAAAAGCATTATTGCACGATTCTATGTACAGCACAGCAATCCTTTACTCTCACTTGCCTCATACCTTAAATCAATCTAGTATCAAGTCCCTCGGCCCTCACTTTTAAGATCTATCTGGGCTTTCTCCTCACTATCTCTGGTTAAAGCTGCCACCATTTCAGTTTCTTGCTAGCTGGCCTTGTCAGATGCTAACTTTCTAAACTCAAGGTTCTTTCCACAGTAAAAGTCACGACATCTCTGTCCAGCATCCTAGAGTTTTGACTTCTTGGGGTTTGGGGGGGGGGTCGTTAAGAAGCCTACCAGTCACCTTTGGCTTTTCTTATCCTGACTCGGGCCACTCTTCTCAATCACAAGGTTCATGTGGCTTTAATCGTGTTTCTTGGACTCATTCACAGCATATTGTACCCAGGACCTTCTTCTCCTTCTAAGACACTCTTCTGGGACACTCCTTTATTTCTTTGCAAACTTGTGGTCAACATTGCTAGGAGCTTCCCAAGAGCCAACCTCCCTCTCTAACTAAGCACCAAAAATATGAAACTTGTGGCTTTTGCTTATGGATATAAACGCTAGTCTCCCTAGCAACCCACTGTTGCCATGGGGCTCTAAACAACCAGTTGGCAGATGCACATCCTTTAAAGGTAGACATGGGCTTCCTGGAGCCAATTTCATGCTGCCTTTGCAATAGTAAACAAAAGTTCTTGACTTCCTGACACTCATATCTGGTTAATGGGAAAAGACTGCTAATGAATAAGCTCAAATAAATCACATGATGTGGCTTCAGTGATTATCCATAAATACAGATCAACAAGAGGGGTGGACACAGAATTTTACCACCTACCACTCAGTATTAGCCAGAGATGATGTCCATAACAAGATCATACCTCAGCAAAACCTTACATTGGTTAGAATTCATCTTTCTTGTATTTATCAGAACTCACCCCCCAAACAATACTGGCCTTTTTTTTTTTTTTTAAGAGATAGAAAACTATTTTTTTCAAGTGGGCCCTACTTGTCAGGTGTGGAATGTTAATTGAAGCTTCATTGGGTTACTAGAATCTCAAGACCCTTCATTTCTCACCTTAACTGTTCCACTATGCCTTCCTGTTATCAACCGTGGCTGTCATGCAGCTATCCATATGCCCTCCCAGGAAGACCAAACAACCCTACTCTGCAGCACACAACCTTCCATTTGCAGCACATTTTAGAGTTTCTTACTCTCTCCCTCACTTTGACAAGGAAAGAGGGATTTATATTATTTTCTGTTATCTCACCATATAACTTAGACAAATTACTTCAGTTCTCTGGGCCCGTGGAGTTTATTTCTAAAAGAAGAATGTTTATGATCAACTTCTCTAACTTCTTATAATGCCCAAGTAAATATCATCTCTTTCCCTCTACCTATAAAATTGAATGGTTTTGATAATCAACTATTTCTTAGGTCTCTACCTATGTGTTTATTTATAAATATGAAGCTTGTATGACCAGATAGGTTCAGCAACTAAATTTTTAAATTTAATTTTTAAACTTAATATATGTCTTCACAGGTATCAAAAAGTGTTTACTTCCTGACATTTTACAACTTTGAGTCAATTACACAAATATTCTACCTCTTTTTTTTTTTTATATTCTCAGAGGTATCCCATGAGACTGAGAAGAGAATCAACTTGGGAACTTTCTTAAACCCCAACAGCTATTCCAATAGGTAGTCCTGGTTCAGCCTATAAGCTGCTCTTGAGCATATACACCTGGGTTCATTGTCTTCTCCCTCAGTGAATGCTAAGCTTCCATCTCCCTGCAAATTCTAATTCTTTAAACTACTGAGACTTGAGGATTATATGATCTACAATACAGTTTGGGATTAATGATAAACAAGGTGTAAGAACAAAATTTTGTGTTGCTAATAGAATCAAAATCAGTTTAAGTATTATGTCTAGATTCTTAGACCACTTGGGCCAAATCATTGCTTTTTGCTCCAAGCGTTTCTGGAGGAAAATTTTGAAATTAAGAAATAGAACAAACAGCTCTCTCATGTAGAGAGCTGACTCTGTCAGTATTGATGGCCAGCCTCGCCCCACTCCATTGGCCACTTACCTGTGACTAGCTCTAAGAGCTGAAACTTCCAGGAACACACACACAGAACAGAAGGTGCCTGTAGGCCAGGCAGAGAGCATATGTGCTTTTGTGACTTGTGGTCCTTCCTTGAGGTACTACAGATTCAGATTATTATTCTTTTTTATTTTCCGTAGCTATTCGTTTAAAAAGTTTTGGTTTTTTGTTTTGATTTGGGTTTTTTTTTTTTTTTTTTTTTTTTTTTTTTTTTTTTTTTTTTGCTACTTTGTTTTTAGATTAGTAAATAAAGGAATGGGTTTTAACGGGATTCTCATACATTTATTTTTGGTGTGGCTAGCATATTTTAGATCAAATGTAAATGATTAAGACAAGGAAATTTACACATAAAATTAATGTGCTTAATGATAATAATTGCTTATAAAAATTTCAGTATTTCTCGGAGGAAAGGTTATGTTTGTTTTGCTTGGAGATTCACCCACTTATTCATTCTCTATACAGTATCTAATGGCCACCTGCTGGTTTCTGGGTAACGTTCTAGAAAGCAGGACTGTACAAGTTAACGTATTAGAGCAGTACTTATGTGCTGAATAAACAGAGGTAAGGGGTTGATTTGAGGAGCTCCAGTGTGGAGAGCCTTACAAATGGTCACACTGTGAAGCTGTAACTCACTGGTTCTTTTTTTCAGGATGATTTTATTTAAAAATTATAAGCCTCCAATGAATAATTTTCCAGCAAGACAGAGTTGGTTTTATGCTGAACTTCACAGTTGACCCTCACCCTTGACTCAGAATCAGATTTTATTATAACTTTAACACTGGCCCATTTTTACAATAGAAGGAAAAGACAAGAATCCCACAGCTCCACAAATTTCCAAAGCTGTGTTAGAAGTTTCCACAGACAGAAAAGAATACAGACCATTAACTAGCTAGCATCTGCCTGGTCTAGTCAGACATGGCACGTGACTTCTGGGGACAGTTGCAACTACTCTGTGAACAGCCTCAATTCTAAAGAGGTAAGTGAAACATTTCGGAGCAAAAAATAAAAGCTTTGGCTTCTGATTTTAGACAGTTCTTTGGATTTTGTTTTTTATTTCCTCATGAAAAATGTCCATTATTTTAACTTAGACTTTTCTGGTTCTCCTGTTATCTCCCATTCCTCTCCTGGGAAATGAGCAAAAGATGTTGTCTTTTGCATGAGTGGTGAGGGTGGAGGAAAAAACCAGAAAGAAGGGGAGGAGTTTTATTTAGCAAGTTTCACAGTTAAAACTCAAGTTTTTCTCATGCATCTTACACCACTTGAGTGGGTGTAGTCCAATTTTCTTTACTTTTAATAATCTCTGTAGAACCTGCTGATGATTTTAAAGTCCAAGAAACAACATTCTGGAAGCTACCATTTTAGGATACAGGAACTCTGCTGCTCACTTCTTTGGGATTTTAGATATAAGCATGAGCACAACTTTAAAAATGATTTGTTAGCAGGCATGATGGCATATCACTTTAATCTCAGTACTTGGGAGGTAGGCAGATCTCTGTGAGTTTGAGGCCAAGCTGGTCTACAGAGTGAGTTTCAGGACAGAAAAAAAAAAAAAAAAAGCCAGTCTCAATAAATAAATAAATATAAGAATGATTTGTTAACACTGCCACAGAACATCTTGCTGGGTTGTTGTTACAGACATCTCTCCAGCTGATTTGCCAATGTTTCTGCACCTGTCTTTTTAATGCTTCCATTGCTTGGGACACCCACATGCTATTTGCTCCATTGTCCCATTATACAGGGTTCATTGTTTGTCACAGACAGATTTATGTGAGGGTGACATACATTAAGTGTGTTTTTAGCTCATGTGGTATTGCTTACATGAAATGATCAGGGTAAATCAGTGCCTTATATCATGGCCCTACTTTATTTTCATAAATTTTAACTTTTATCCTAATAGTGGAACATTATGAAAGTTTTTCTTCTACTAGTTAACAAAAATAACATGAGGTGACATTCCTAGATAGAGTCTGGGAGGCAAAGAAGGAAAAGTTCTGAGTACTAACAACCAATGAAGAAGGGAGAATGGGAAGGGACCATGGAGGAGGAAGGGGAGGGAAATAAAATTCTCAGTATGGGGGGCAGCACACCATATCCAAAAATGCCACTTCTGTCCTGACAGATAGCTCAGCTTGAAAACACTGGCCTCCCAAGGAGGCTGCGATGATCACCAGACCTCAGATTTACAAACTAAAAAAAATGCTGGGTGTGGCGGCATGTGCCTGTAATTTCAGCACTGTGGATCCCTGGGGCTCTGTAGACAGACAGCTTTAGCTGGTTGGTGAGCATCAGGCCAGTGAAAAATTCTGACTTGAAGAACAATAAATAAGTGGGTAAACAAAGAAATAAATAAGGATATCTCCTAAGGAACAGCACCTGAAGTTGGCCTCTGGCCCCCACACACCTGTGCACACATCTGCATGGGCCCACGCACATACATACACAAACAGAAATGCCATTTCTTCTTCCAGTGCAGGCATTTTACATGGAAACAAATGTGCAGAGTACCGTGAATCCCAGAGATTGAGGCCAGGGATATAGCAGTTCTGCCCCTTACTCAGGAGAACAAAGAATCTGTACTCCTTCTGTCCAGGTTTCCTTGTTTTTGAAATGGTGGTGATTGTCGCCTTTGTTACTGTCTAATGAAACAGGTGGATTTGTGTAAAATTCTTGCAGCACACCTGACATACTGAGCATAGATCAAGTGTTCAGTAACACCTGCTTAAACAGCCTTCAGAATATGACACAATGTTTCCCATTCACACTCTCACAGGACAATTGTTTTTGTTTCTGTGCTTGTAACACCTTAGACACAGAAGCAGTTCGAGTGCTATAATTAGGTTTGCTGTGTGCCTGCAGAGACATGTGTGGAATGTACTTCTTTTTAAGTTCCTGGGATTGTTTGTGTTTTAGCTGTACACGTACTTGATCTTTATCTCAAACAGCCAGGGTCCAAGTTCTTACAGCAAAGTGTTTCTCGTATTTACAGTTTATAGTGTTTTTTTTTTCCCTTCAAGTTCAAAAGTTGAATGACAAATTATGTATATATGACAAAACAAGGAAACAAAATGCAGTGTGAAGCAATGAATGTCAGTTAAAACTTTATTGGAAAGAAAACAGTCTCTTTGGCCTTCTGAGGGGACTGACTGGCCAGTGCTGGCTGGGCGAATGTGCATGTAAAGTCAGACAAACAGTTGCAGACAGGAAAGAGTTCCCAGAGCTATAAGCACAGTTGGTTCAAATGTCTGAATTTTGCCTATGATTTTGATTTTCAATACTTTCTTTTAGAAAAAAAAATTGGATTTCTCCCCTTTCCAAACTCAGAGAGCTGGTGGTATTCCTAATACATGAAGATAAATTCAGATTCAGCTGAGAGTCCAGTTTTCTCAGTGTTCATCTGAGATAAATGTCACTCACACTTGTGGAGATTTGGAAAAGCTTTTTTTTATTCTAGGTATTACCTTCCTCTGCAGAGTGAAAGAAAATTCCAAACTGGGCACGGTGCTACTTACCTAAGGTCCCATCTAACTGGAGCACTGACAGAAGAGAATCACTAGCTTGCTTTGGTTGTCTCTGTAGATTTTCCCATCATGATCTTGATCCCCCCCCCCCCCCCCCCACACACACACACACACACTCCTCGTTCAAATAATCCCTCTTCCCTCTCTTTGACTGGTCTCCAATGGCTCAGCCTGGTGCTTAGCTGTGGATCTCTACACGTGGTTCCATCAGTTACCAGATGAAGGCTATATGATGACACTTACGGTACTCATAATTTGATTGCTGGGGTAGGCCAGCTCAAGCACCCTCTCCGCTACTGCCAGTAGTCTAAGCTGAGGTCATCTTTGTATATTCCTGGGAACCTCCCAGGCACCAGGTTTCTCTGTAAATCCACAATGTCTCCCTCTATCAAGATACCTTTTTCATTCCTCTCCCACTCTGGTTCTGTTCCAGTTCAACCAATCTATTCCCTAATAATCTCATCCCCCCATTCCCTCATCTCTATTGCCCACCCCGGCTCCTAGTTTACTCAGATTATATTGAGAGTTTTTCAATAATTCTAAAATGTAAGGGTTTGAGGGTTATTATTTTGCTCTTTTTATTGAAAACCATTTAATTAATAAAGCTATACTGAGTTTACAGTTAGAAGTTGAGGCATTCATTTTTTTGGTTTTCTATAAAAATAGAATGTTCAGGAAAATATTAGGTACAACTGAAAGCACAAATCTGATTCATCACTGGAACCAGCTTTAGCACACTAACTGTGGGTGTTGTTTGGGGCCAGGTGCACATTATACCTGAAAAAAATTCTCTGATATGATGAAAGGAAAGAGCGGGCATTATTTAAAAATAAGTAAGTGGGGTGTGTTCATTATTTACTAGCATATGAATGTGGGCATAGAGAAAGTGCTCGGTTGGTAAGGTATTGAAATATTTAAATAATTATTCTTTATCAATAATAAAAAAAAAAAAAACAGGAGTCAGGTATTGGGGTAAGAACCTGAATGAGCAGAGAAGTTTCAGAGAATCTACCAGTCACCTCCTAACTCTGTTTCTTCCTCCGAAAAGGCAGGGATCTTCTTTCAGCCCCACCTTACTACTTCCTATTTCCTATCCATCCACAGTCCTCCAAACCTCTATGGTTAATTTTGGTTAGCTAGCAGCTAGCTCCACCCTCTGACTCAAAGTAAGCTTAATTTTCAGAATGAAGTCAAAATATCACACAATAATGTATTGCTCTTCAAGTGTGAAGCCTTGCATTTGGATCCCCCATAACTCTTGGACAAAGCTGGGCACAGAAATGTATTCCTATAATCACAGTTTAAGTGGTAGAAACAGGCAGATCGTTGAGCTTGACAGCCAGCCAGATTGGCCAAAGGACAGGCCTTGTCTCAAAAAATAAAGTTGTTTATTCCTGAGGAATAGTAGCCAGGTTTATTTTTTGGCTTCTACATGTATACACAGATGTGCACATATACCTACACTCACAGAGAAAAAAGGTTATCTTTTGTGATAATTTACAATGTACTTCCAAATGAAGAAAAGTCCATGCAGGTATTATCCTTTTTAGAGATTAAAAATGTTTAAACACTAAACAAATAGATAGCTTGAACGTAAGTGTGGTGGTTTGGAAGAAATTGGCCCCCATAGGGAGCAGCTCTATTAGAAGGTGTGGCTTTGTTGGAATATGTGTGACATTGTTGGAGGAAGTGTGTCAGTGGAGAGAAGGGCTTTGAGGTCTCATATATATTCAAGTCCTGTCCAGTGTCCAAGTTCACTTCCTGTTGCCTGTGGTTAAGATGTAGGACTTTCAGTTTCTTCTCTAACACAAATCTGCCTTCACACCACCTTGTTACACCATGACGATACTAGACTAAACCTCCAAAAATGTAAGCCCCCCTATAGGCAAGAGTTTCTGTCCCATCAGCTCACTCTTAAATAACCATGCGGAAGCTTATTATTAATTATAAATACTTGGCTGATAGCTTAGACTTGTTACTAACTAGCTCCTACAACATAAATTAATCGATATTTCTTATTTATGCTCTATAATGCAGTGGTACCTTTTGTCACCATGGCATGTTCATCTCCTGCTTTCTTTACATCTGGCTAGAGACTCTGCCCTCCTTTTCCCAGTATTCTCTCAGTCTAGCTTTCCCACCTAAACTCTTCCTGCCTAGCAGTTGATCAACTGACTCTTATGAGAGCTAAACATCTTTAGAGTGTACAGAAGGATTACTCCACTGCGCAATCCCCAATAACTGTTTTTCCTTTATAAGAGCTCTGCCATGGCCATGGTGCCTCTTCACAGCAACAGAAGCCCTGCCTAAGATAAAAAGCTTCTGTCTTGGGTTGCATTAAAGGAAAGCTAAAATTTAGGCTAAATCTTGAAATATAATGACAACTTAAATGGAAAGAAAAAGACCTGGATACTTTGAATAGGTCCACTTATGGGGAGCAATGAAGTGGGAGAGAATACCAGATAAAGATGAAAGAGAGAGGCTGAGTCAGTCAGCACCTTGACTTCTGCTCTTAGTCTTCCATTTACAAAACTGATACTCTTGACAGTTACTCTCTGATTCCAAGAACTGCTTTACAGTAGGTGTTATCACAGTGGACAAAGCTCATCAGCTCTCTGTGCCAAAGAAGCTGCCATGTAATGACAGAAGCAACGAAGAGAAAATAGTCCCTGAGAATAAGGAGATTTCCACTTTCAGAGTATCAAGAAATTACAACAGGTTAATAAAAGACTTAATGATCATTTAGTGTGAAGGAAGGTTTAGTCTAGACAGGAGGCCTAGACTGAAACATGATGAGGGAAATGCATATGTGAGGATCAGGGGACCAGATTGCAAAAGAGGTTCTACCAGCTGAAGAGGGCACAGAGTGTGAGCAGGTAGTAAGGAAGCAGCAGAGTATAAGCTGGATGTGGATGTGAGCGGTGCTGTGGAGAATTGATGCATTAAGAAACAGTTTTCCATTGGTATGCAACTTATAATGGAGGAGGCAAAGATGGAGGCAATTATAGTGTTGTTTCTTCTGATAAATATTAATCTTTGCTGAGATTCAATTACATGCCATTTGTAATGTACATGCATAAGTCTAATGTTTAGAGAGACAGAAGAAAGGTGAGTAAATAAACATTCCATGATTATTATTCAAGATGTATTTGCTAAGTGCCCAGCATATACCAGGTACTGTGAAATAGGCTTCTGGTAAAAATTATGTGATGGTGCTCACCATTAACTCCAGCAAACAAAGGAAAGCAGATTTCTGTGAGTTCAAGGCCAGCCTGTTATATAAAACAGTTCCAGGCCAGTGAGATCTACACAGTGACATACTGTCTCAAAAATAAAACAAAACCAAAATATTCATATGCTCCTCTAGAGAACCTCAAAATACAACTCATAGTTACATTATAGTGAGCAAGGTGAATGTGCACGCCATGCAGAAGAACTGTAGAAATTAAGTACAGTGGAAACAAAACTGCCCATCAACAAATGGATTCATTAAATGAATGGCATTTTAGAAAATCAAAAACACAAATGGCCAATATCTATTTTGAAAAGTGTTCGACAGTCTTAGTCATCAGGAAATGCAAATTAAAACTCCTTTGAGAAACTATCTCACCCCTTCCAACTGGTTGTCATCATAAAAGCAGGGCCTAGATAATTGACTCTAAGGGGAATAATACTGGGTGCTCTTCCAGAGAACCTAGGCTTGGATCTTAATCCCACACAGCGGCTTACAACTATTTGTAACTCCATTTTCTTCTGTCCTCTGCAAGCACCTGGCATGCACACAACACAGAGATGTACATGCATACAAAGCACCTACACACATAAAATAAAATTTAAAAATTAAAACAAAAACATATAAAAAAACTGAGTGTTAACAAAAAGAAATTTGACAAAAATCTTAGGGGGAATATAGGGAAAGAGGATCCTTATTCACTGCTAATGGGGATCTGAATTCAGCCATCCATTCTTGAAATAAGTTTGGAGGTTCCTCAAAAAAAATTAAAAATGAGTGACCAAATGACCCCATTATTCCATTTGTGGATGTATATGCAAATAACTTTATATCCTGCCAGAGAGATATTTGCAACCGCATGACATTGCTGCTTTACCTATGATAACAAGGAAAAAGAACCAATCTAGATGAGCACTGAGAGATGAATGGATGGACAAACGAAATGTAGCACATATATAAAATAGAGTATTATTCAACTGCAAAAATTGAAATTTTCAGGAAGATGAGTGGACATAGAAAACAAACAATTAAGTGAAAAAGATATATAGTATTCAGAAAGAAAAGAAAGCACATGTTCTCCCTTATATAAGGATCCTAGCCTATAATGCATACATTCATATTTGTAAATAGGTATAAGCGTAGGTATAGTATAACATCTAAGAAAGGAACCAAGAAATGATAATATTTGATCATAAGGAAGGTGTAGAGATGACACACACGAGTCATGAAAGGGTTGAAAGCAAGTATTTCTTCTAGTTTCAATTCTCTCATAGGGTTTTGCTTTTGTTTTTATTTATCTGTAGATCGGTGTATAAAATGCAACATATAATGATAGTATAAAACCTTAAGCTACACTTCCTTGCTTCACAATGGCCATTTTCACTGAACAAAGATTTCACTGGGACTGGGAAAGTATTTGGCTGATTGGCCACCTTAATCTAGTGTGATCTTCCTTGTAGGTTCATTACAATAAAGACATTTTTTTTTTTTTTTTAAAGTTTAGGGATGAAAAGCTTTTTCTGTTTTGCTGTTGCTTGGTCTCAAATAAATACACAGAGGTTTGAATTAATTACGAACTGTTTGGTTTATGGCTCAGGCTATTACTAGATAGCTCTTACATCTTAAATTAACCCATTTCTATCAGTCTACGTATTGTCACGCGGCCTGCAGCTTACCAGTACAGTCACATCTTGTTTCTTGGATGTTTAGAAAGCGTCTCCCAGACTCTACCCTTCTTCTCCTGTCTCTTTGCTTGAATTTCCTGTCTGTCTATCAGCTGTCTTTCCATATGCCAAAATGACTTCCTTATTAATCAGTGGCAGCAGCACATATTAAGTGTGCACAGAAAGACCATCCCACAGCACTTCCTTTTTTCTGTCTTATCAAAAAGGAAGGTTTTAACTTTAACATAGTAAAATTACTTATAACAAACCCGTTATCAAGCAAGAATTAGTTACAATATCTAGTCCATTTGCATTTGGCAAAAATACTGTATCATTTATTCTATATTTGTGAGTCTAAAGTTTCCTATGTAATTTACTTTTTATCATAACTAAGTACAACTATAATAATTATCTAGTCTTCAACCCTATCAAAGACCTGAGAAGAAAAATAAAATTACCTAAGTAAACAGGAAGTGCATCGCAGCAACTTCTGAAATTCTGGAAATGACAGGACACTATATAATAAAGATACATTAACATGAAAATTGTTTTGTAATGAAACTGTTACTAAAATTCACAGGAGAATGAACATCATCGTCTTATTTGAAATTTTACTTATTTTATGTGTATTGGGTGTTTTTCCTGCATGTCTTTGCGTGCACCACACATAGGCCTGTTGCCAGCAGAGGCCAGAAGGCAGGGTTGGATCTCGTCAGACTGGAGTTACAGAAAGTGGATGCTGGGAATAAAACTCAGGTCCTCTGGAAGAGCAGCAGGTGCACTTCACTGCTGCCACAGAATAGCACAGCTCTAACCCAGGTAGCCAGGTAAGCTCTCCTACCTGGCTCCCTCTTTCTGTGGCTGCATGCATGAGCTCACCTCTGTCAGGAAGAGGAAGTTTGTGAACAATTGCAGTCTCTAAAGCAAAGTAGGATCATCCCAGACCTCGCCAAGCAAGGCATTCTTACTCTTTAAGATGGGGGCGGGGGACTACCACAGAAACTAAACTGAAGGTGTTAACGGTTGTGGGAAAAAATAAATAAATTTGAACAACAGGCACTGGCTTGAAGATGGCTGAAATGGCATCGCTGCTGCAGTAAGCATTCTAGGTGCAGAGGCAGGTGTCTTTGTTACACTTGTGCTGAGTTTGCTCCTACATGGAGTGTCACAGAGCACAGAGAAAGGGCAGGTGCTCCTGAAAGGTGACTCCTAAGGGAGAGGGAGAAAGGCTCTTTGTCTTCTCATCTTGGAAGGTTTCCAGCACTAAACTTCTTGGACTTCTTGGGCTGTAATCAAATGTTACTGAGGTGATCAGTATTCCTGAGGGACACAGAAACAAGAAGGGAAGCGGTAGGGTGCTGGGAGCTCATATTCCCCCCCCCCCCCCCCACACACACACACCATGTATGTGCACACACACTCCTGTGTCTACTTGTCATAAGCTCAGGGTTGGCCGCTGTTCTGCAGGATTCAAACAAGCTGTGTGGCTTAGGAAAGCACTCTTACTTTCAACAGAAACTTGTGTTTTCCAGTCAAGGTCAGACATCTGAAGACAATGAACATTTAAAAAAAAAAGGTTTTTTTTCTTGACTCTTACATAAAGATATCACATTGTATAGAGAAAAATATTTTTAAAAATCTGTGATTATAACAGTAAATAACAGCCCTGAAACACCCTCCCGTATTTCAGATGTGTGTAAAAATATACAACAGACCTTGTTTTTTATTCTCTTAAAACCCTTTCATCATACTAACATTTTCCAGTGCTAGGTGGATACTTAAACTCTCTGGCTTGACTTTGTTGACTCCCCTTGGGAGGCCTTGCTCTGTCTAATGAGTGGATGGCAATGAGGAGGAGGGAAGCTGAGGGGTGTGTGGGAGGAGGGGAAGGAGAGGGAACTGCAGTTGATATGTAAAATGAAAATATAAATAAAAAATATAAATAAACTTAGAAAATACTCTTTGGCTTGTCTCCTAGCTTCAACTCATACCATATTCCTTCCCTTCTTCTTCGACCCTGATTTCGATGCAAATCTTCTTAGATTTCATCCATGCCTCCTTCCTCAGTCACTTGTTGGCCCTGCTGCATACTGCCCCCTCTGTGATGAATTCAGTGTCACAGAAGTCTTTTAAATCAGTGTCTTCGATCTAAACTCAGCTACAGATCTCCAGTGCTGGGGCCACCTCCACCACCTTATTATTTACTGCATATCCACCATGCCCAGAATTCTCCCAGCTATCACCTCACACCATTTAGATCACCCGTCCCCAAAGCCTACGTGTGTTTCCTTTGAGGCGTCTCCATCATCCTTTTCCCATTTCCTCCTCATGACCTAAGCCCTAATTCAGGCCTCCATTGCCTTGCAGCTTGATAACTACTGTATTTCCCATACCCCTCTCATCATTGTGATAACTCATTTTCTCCACACCAACTTTCCATGAGTCTGTCTTTCGTTCCTGCCTCTATACATGGTGTTTTTCAGATCTCTCTGTGGGTCTTTTCAGAGTACTATCAGCACTCTGGCTCATGGAGACCCTAGGTAGCAAATGTGTATTCCCAATCCTTCAGAGAGTGAACCTTGCCCTGCCCCTCAGCCCTGCTATCCTTCCATACCCAGCCAATTCCAGAGTGTTTTCTTTCACTCCCTCTACCTCTGCAGACCCTGGAATTTAAGCAACTTACTCCTCGTTGAAACTATGTATGTCGCTTGCATGTGTTAGCCTACATGATACTCCTTGTCCTTGGCCTCTCTTTCCAGCCCTCTTTCCCTTAACACACTTCACTGCTGTGACCAGTTCCCCAAGATAACCAACTGAAAAGGAAGGAAGGTTCATTTCAAAGGCTTCCTCCCATCCTTTCATAGCTTCATTTTGAGCCTTTGTTTGCATAGCGCGGTAGGAAATGTTCACTCATCTCAGGAAACCAAGAAGCACAGAGTGCACGAGCTCCAGTATCTCCTTCCCCAGCACACACCACCACCCAACTTCCTTCTACTGGGAACCCCTACTGACAGTTCTTCCATGTCCTATGCACTGTAGACATAATCAACCCCAAACAACACATGGGCCACTAGGGAGAACTTGGTTCCTGTTCTTCCTCCCTCCATACTACAGACACCACATACCCCAGGCTTCCCAGGATTGTGTTTGTTTCACACACACTCCCAAGATCCAATCATCTATCAGATCTTGTCCTGATATTCTCTCCAAACACTGCAATTACTTCTCTGAGCTGTATTGTTATGTCAGCTCTGAGTTTTGTCAGACAGCTCAGTTAAAAAAAAAAAATCAAGAAAAAAACTAAAGAATTTTTTGTCTGAAGAGTGATACTGGGTGAGGAAGTCATGATTCTAAGGTCATTGTGTTGACATATGTTCATGAAGTTGGGCAAACTATCCAGAATAACCTATCTAGCTTACAGTCTTGGATTGAGTATAGAGCTTCTGATTACCTTACAATTACTTCTTGCCAGTCTTGCTCCAAGTTCTTTATCCTTTTGTGTGTTTATCTGGGAGAGCACTCCTGTGGTTTCCTTCACCTCTGTGGCAGGAGCCATTGGCATATCCACTATTGCTAACACTTTAGTCATTATCGTTAAGATAATATTACACGAGTCCTCTTTGCATTTACATTCTTCTTCCAGAGAAAGTCACTGCTGCCTTCATCCCTCTATCTCATTGGTTTCTCAGAGATTGGACTCTGACTCTAAAATATGAGAAGTGTATGTGGTTGTTTCCAACGTGTAGTCCTTGGAAAGGCATGAGCCAGAGAAATCATGCTCGATACATCTGGTGATACACAGAAGTGGCTGTGATTGTGCCCTTTGCTGCCTGATTAGTCCTGAGTCATCATACTGCATTCATATCAGTAATCTGTTCTTAATTTACCTGTGTGAATAGCAAATATACAGCTACTCAGAGTATCAGAAAGTTTTCTTCGTGACATTTTTCAAAGAATACCTAGTGCTTTATCAGTGAAACTCTTAAGGATCTAACTTATGGCAAGATTAATGATGAATTAATACTCAACACTAACTCTATTCACTTTCCTTTAAATGATCTAATCTATCAATCCCCATTATTAAATATGCTATTCTCTATTTCAGAATCTACCCAACAAAAATGCAGTCAAAGCTGCTCTTTGTACTTCAGTTAGGACATTCCAATTACTTTCTATACATACATCTCTTACCTAAAAGTCCATCTCCCTCCTCCATTACCTAGATCTCAGTTTTAAGATTTTACACTAGGTTCCCTTTAGAATCTGTCCTGTTTACATCTACCCACAAGACTCTGTGCATCTTCTACACTACCTCAATTCATATCCAGACTTCTGAAAATCTCCTCAAGGGTCTTGCCTGTTGAGTAAACCTGATCTCCTTAGCCATGCCACTTTGGTTATCTATCAGAGTTATCCTGGGTTTCACAACCTTTGCACCAGCCTACTCTGCCCTCTCTATCTTCATTGCAGAGGGGCTCTCCAAATGCTGCTTTGGGCCAGCATTATCCCTAACTACTCACAATACCATTGCACTCTCTCATGTCATGTCCAACCTACATTAACTTTAGTACAAAGAATTTAAAGGAAAAATCATAAATCTCCTCAAAGAATTCAAAGAGTTTAAAGAATTATCTTTAATTCTTGGTGAAATCAAAGAGAAAGAACTTAAGGAGAAACAATACCTTAGTGATGCCTGAGAAAATGCAAGCATGAGACTGATGGAAATGACAAATACAACCCAGGCCTTGGAAATGGAATACAATAAAGAGATAGAAACATTGAAGAGGACTCGGGCTGAAATGAAGATGTCATTGGAAAACCCATTAGCCCAACTAGAAAAGTCAAAGGAAGCCTTTCAAGTGTAATGAATCAAGCAGAGGACAGAATATCGGATCTGGGAGATGAAAACAGAACATCTAAGAGTGTTGTGGGATTCAGGTGTCAGCTGATAAGGTCCAAAGAAGCTTATCCAGGGTCCCGGGCTCCTGGAGGGGGTGTGGCCAACCCCATTGATAAGGGGCTGCTGGGACGCTGGGAGGCTCTCTTCCTGGTTCCGGGCTGCGAGAGGGGATTCCATCGTCCGTCCGTCTGCAGACTCCAGTTCCTGTTCAGGTGCTATTGTAATCTGTTGCTGGTACCGTGAGTTATATTTTAATAAATATTTTTCTAGTATTGGTGTTCTTGTGGGTAAACTCCGCCTACATAAGAGAAATAAGCAAGAAACACTAAAATGAAAGAAAAAGAAACACACACATAAGGAATAAGCACAGAAAATATGAGACACCCTGAACAAACCAAATCTTCAAATTATAGGCATAGATGAGTGTGGTAATATGAATAAGAATGGCCCCATAGATTTATATATTTGAATGCCTAGTCATCATGCAATGGCATTATTTGAAAAGGATTAGGAGGTGTGGCGTTATTAGAGAAGTGTCAGTGGGAGTGAGCTTTCAGGTTTCAAAAGGCCAATCCAAGCCCTATGTTCTTATCTTCCTGCTCTTCAAATCTGGATGTTGAACTCTCAGATACTTCTCCAAACACTGTGTCTGCCTATATACCTGCCCCAATGATAATGAACTAAACCTCTGAAACTGTAAACAAGTCCCCAATCAAGTGATTTCTTTTATAATAGTTGCTGTGATAATTGCATCTGTTTGCAATAATAAAAACGCTGATTAAAACAATGAGAGAGAAGAATCTCAAGCCAATGGCATAAACCAGATCCTCAATATGATCGTAGTAGAAAACTTCCCTTCACTAAAGTAAAAGTACACCCATACAAATACAAGAAACATACAAATCAGCAAAGAATAAAGACCATAAAAGAACATGGCCATGACATTTAATAGTTAAAACACTAAGTATACATAACAAATAAATGCATTAAAAGTTTTAAGAGCGGGAAAAAAAAAAGAAAGAAAAAACCACACGTCACATATAAAGGAAAACTGAGCAGAGTAACAGCTGATTTCTTAAGCAAGAAGAGGCAGAAATAATGCATTCTAAGTTTTTAAACACTATAACAGCCAACCTAAATTAACATATCCAGAAAAACAATTCTCTGTGATTTAAAGTGATCCCACCATATAAATGGTCCCAAAAATATGTTAAATAAAGAAAACCTAAGGAAAGTATATGAAATATTACCTTGGGCTGAAGAAAGGAATGAGCATAGCAGAGAGAATGTGGAGAGAAGCACAAAGTCATGATCATTAAGATACAAAATACCACTGAGAACACAAACCAAAACAGAATTAATAACACAAGCACCACAATAGCATATGCACTTCAATAACAACTTTAAATATCAATAGCCTTAGTTTCCAAATCAAAAGACACAGATTGACTAAATGGATCAAAAACCAAAATCCATCCGTCTGCTACCCAGAAGAAATACATCAATCAATCAGAACAGGTGAGTGACCTGCCTGTTAATTGAATGGCCTCACTTCCTAGATTCATTTCCCAAAGACCCATCTCGCACTGCCCATCACCTCCCACCTCACCCCATAGCTAGGCCTCTGTTCCCAGCTCCAGATGACTTCTCCTGCTCGCTGCAGGCTACATCAGTCAGAAGGACAGAAGACCCTGGTGCACCAGAGTTCAAGATAGCCACCAGAAGGCCAGCCACCAACAGAGACCCCACCCCCCACTGGATCAGAAGTCACTGGCCATCAAAATTACAGACAACAAAGACAAGAAGACCGTATAGAAAACAGAAACCAAGGAACAAGTCACTCATCCAATAAAGACAAATTCAGAAATCAGCATCTAGAACTATAATCATCAGAAATCCAAATGCCTAAGGTCCATTGTAAGAACATGGTCAGCAACAGCTAGGACAACATGGCACCATCAGACCCCAGCAAGACCTGAAGAAATCAAGGAATAAACAGACAAAAAATTGAAGGAAATCAATAAATCACTTAAAGTATGATGAGAAAGCCAAGGAAAAACAAATAGGTGAAAATAAAAAATATTCAAGACCTGAAAATCAAAACAGAAGCAATTTAAAACACGCACACACACACACACACACACACACACACACACACGCACACGCACACGCACACGCACACGCACACGCACACGCACACGCACACACACACACACACACACGCACACGCACACGCACACGCACACACACACACACACACACACACAAACTGAGGGAATTCTGGAAACGGAAAATCTGGGTAAGTAAATAAGAACTATAGACAAACATCACAAACAGAATACAAGAAATGGCAGAGAGGATCTCAAGCATTAAAAATATAATAGAAGAAATAGATTAATTGGTAAATAAGCCATTACATCCAAAGACTGTCTAACAAAAACATCTAGGGAAATCCAGGATACTATAAAAAAGAGCAAATCTAAGAATAATAGAAATAGAAAAAGGAGAAAAATCTTAGCTCAAAAACTCAGAAAACATAATTAACAAAATTATAGGGAAAAAATATCTTAACCTAAAGAAGGCCATGCCTATAAAGGTATAAGAAGCTTACAGAACACCAAATGGGTTGGATCAGAAAAGAAAGCCCCTAAACCACATAATAATCAAAACACTAAATATACAGAACAACGAAAAGTACTAAAGGCTGCAGGAGGAAAAGTCACAATACAAAGGCAGACCAGTTAGAATTACACTCAGCTTTTCAACAGAGCCTACAAAAGCTAGAAAGGCCTAAGCAGATGTTTTGAAGATTCTAAGAGATGAAGGATGCTAGCACAGACTATTATACCCAGCAAAACTTTCAATCACCTTGATAGAGAAAACAAGATATTGCATGAAGTAGTCAAATTTAAGCAGTATCTATTCACAAATCTGTCCCTACAGAAGGCACTAGAAGAAAAATTCCAACCCAAGGAAATTAATTGCTCCCAGAAAATAAATAACCTCACACCAGCAGTAAAATCTAACACACACACACACACACACACACACACACACACACACACACACACACACACACTACCAACAACAACAACAAAAATAAAAGGAATTAACAATGTTTGGTCATTAACAATTCTCAGTATCAATGGGCTCAATTACCCAATTAAAAGACAGAGACTAACAGAGTGGATGTAAAAAATAAGATTCACTCTTCTGCTGCATCTAGCAAACACATTTCAACACCAAAGACAGACATTACCTCTGAGTAAAGGGTTGGAAACATCCAAATGAAATTAATTAAGAAAGATAGAAAAAAACATTTTATATTCATTGAAAGAAAAATCCACCAAGATGACATTTTAATTCTTAACATCTAGACATCAAATGCAAAGATACTCATATTTGTGTTTTTTTTTTTAATGTGCTAAACCTTCAATTACAAATTGAACCTCAGATATTAATAGTAGGAGATTTTAATACCCTACTCTCACCATTGGACAGGTCATCTTGACAGAAACTAAAGAGGAAAATAATGGAACTGGCAGGGGCTATTAATCAAATAAACCTAACAAATATTATAAACATTTCACCCAAACACAAAAGGCCATTCTTTCTTCTCAGCACATTATTGAACTTTCTACAAAACTGATCATTTACTCAGTCAAAAAACAAGTTTCAACGGATACAATAAAATTGAAATAACCATGTATACTATCAGACCACCATAAATAAAATTTAGATATTAACAACAGAAAACCTACAAACTCATGGAAACTTAACAGCTCCCTACTGAACAACTACTAGGTCAAGGCAAAAACATAGAAAGAAATTAAAGTTTTCATAGAATGAAAAAAAAATAATGCACAACATACCCAAACTTGTGGGATACACCGAAAGCAATACTAAGAGGAAAGTTCAGAGCACTGAACACCTTCATAAAAAATTGCAAAATTCTCATACTAGCAACCTAACAGCACAACTGAAGTCTCTATAACAAAAAGAATCAAACACACCAAAGAAAAGTAGAGGGTAGGAAACAATCAAACTGGGACTAAAATCAATAAAATAGAAACAAAGGGAACAATACCAAGAATCACTGAGGCAGAAAGCTGTTTCTTTAGTAAAATCAACAAGATAGACAAACCTTTATCCAAACTAAACAAAAATCAGAAAAAGAATATCCAAAATTAACAAAACTGGAAAGGAAAGGGGGGACATAACAACAGACACCAATAAAATCCAAAGAATCATTAGGTCATACCTCAAAAACCTGTGCTTCACAAAGTTGAAAAATCTAAAAGAAATGGACAAATTTCTTGATAGATACCACTTACCAAAGCTAAATCAGATCAGATAAACTACTTAAATAGATTTATAGCCCACAAGGAAATAGTAGCATTAAAATTCTCCCAACCAAAACAAGCCTAAGGGCAGATGGTTTCAGCACAGAATTCTACCAGACTTTCAGGGTAGACCTAATAACAATACTCCTCAAATTATTCCACAAATTAGAAACAGAAGCAACATTGTCAGACTCATTTTATGAGACCATAGTCACTCTGATATCCAAACCACAGAAAGATGCAACCAAGAAAAGAATCACAAACTAGTTTCCCTCATGAACATTGATGCAAAAATACTCAATAAAATACTTACAAAACAAATTCAGAAATACGTCATAAAGATCATTCATTCACCATGATCAAGTAGGTGAAATTCCAAAGATGCAGGGATGGGTCAATATATAAAAATCTGTCAGTGTAATTCACCATATACACAAACTTAAAGAAAAGAACTACGTGGTCATTTCATTAGATGCTGAAAAATCCTTGACAAAAATCCAACTCCCCTTCATTATAAAAGCCTTGGAGAAATCAGGAA
Organism: Phyllotis vaccarum; assembly: GCA_033318265.1. Taxonomy (NCBI): domain Eukaryota; kingdom Metazoa; phylum Chordata; class Mammalia; order Rodentia; family Cricetidae; genus Phyllotis; species Phyllotis vaccarum. The sequence goes on along the minus strand of JARWLC010000014.1, from coordinate 86,047,872 downwards.
TACGAGGACATACCTAAACATAATAAAGAAAATTTACAGTAAGCCTATAGCCAAGATCAAAGTAAATGAAGAGAAATTCAAATACCATTAAAATCAGAAACAAAACAAGGCTGATTTACTCTATCCAAATCTATTTAATAGAGTACTTGAAGTTCTAGCTAGAGCAATGACACAACTAAAGGAGATCAAGGGGATACAAACTGGAAAGGAAGAAGTCAAAGTATCACTATTTGCAGATGATATGATAGTATACATAAGTGACCCCAAAAATTCCACCATGGAAGAAGTGAGTATTAGCTGTAAAGTAGAAGATAATCATGCTATCTATGGTCTCTGATCCCAGAGAGGCTAAGTAACAAGGAGTGCAGAAGGAGGGAATGCAAAGATCTCCCTGAGAAGGGGAAGGAGAATAGATTTCTCTGGCAAACAGAAGGTGGGTGGGGTAGGAAACAGGAAGCATAAAATGGGTGGATGCTGGAATTTGGGGGCATTTTGGGGGTAGGGTGGAAATCTAGTACAATGGAAACTCCATGGAATCTACAACAGTAACCCTAGCAAAGACTCCTAGTAATGAGGGAACAAGGAAAACCGGCCTTCTTCTGTAATCAGAAGAACTGGGACACCAACCCAGTCACAAAACCTTCAACTAACAGTGTGCCCTGCCTGCAGAGTATTCTTGGACAGAGCCTAACAGATTCTTCATCAAAAAAACAAGAGAGATTTCATCCAGCAACTGATAAGCTCAAATACAGAGTCCCATGGCCAAATGTTAGGTGGAGCTTGGGGAATCCTATATCGAGGTGGGGAGTCAGGTACAACATGAGAACATGGCCACAGAGTCAATTCACCAGGACTCATTGAGGCTTTCAGAGATCAGAGAGCCTTTAGGGGACTGACCTAGGTCCTCTGCATATATTATGACTAAGTACCTTGGTGTTCTTGTGGTATTCCTAGCAGTGAGACCTGGGACAGTCTCTGACTCTTTTGCTTATTTGTGAGACCGTTTCCTCCTATTGGGTTGCCCTGTCTAGCCTTGATGTAATATAGGTATCCACCTGGTATGATTGTAGCATGTTATGCTGTGTTTGGCCTATGTCCCTAAGAAGACCGCTCTTTTCTGAGGGGAGATAGAGGGGGTGGATCTGGGGGAGAGAGGAGGTCAGGGGAAGACTCAGGAAGAGAAAGGAGGAGAAGCTGAAGTTAGGATGTAGTACATGAGAGAAGATAAAAATAAATAAATAAATAAATAAATAAATAAATAAATAAATGAATGAATGAATGAATGAATGAATGAATGAATGAATGAATGAATGAATAAATAAATAAATAAATAAATAAATAAATAAATAAATAAATAAATAAATAAATAAATAAACTTAAAGTAGTAACAATAATAACAAAGAAAGTGGTAGAGGCATGAGGCATGTAGGTGTGCTATATGGAGATCTTAGTTTTAAAGATAAGCTCTGCCTTAGACCAAAATGACTGACAAAAGCTCTCCAATCCAGTGGGATCAAGAAGCCAATAGGCATCACTATTCTAATATCTAACAAAATAGACTTCAAACTAAAGCAAGCAAGGACCAAAATTATCAGAGTCAGAAATGAATAAATAATATTTAAACAAACATCAAAGATATATTCATAACATTATAAGAGAATGTTTTTTTAAAAACTGTACTCCACACATCTGGAAAATCTAAAAGAAATAGATGGTGTTTTAGATTCATCCAAACCTCCAAAATTAAACCACGAAGTCAACAACTTAAACATATCCATAAGAAATGAGAAGATTAAAATAGTAATAACAAGCCTTCCAGCTAAGAAAGTCCAAGACCAGATGTATTCACAGAAGCATTCTACTAGACATTCTTCTAAAACAGAAACAGAAGGACACTCCCAAATTAATCCTATGAGGCCAGTACCATTTACCCGAATCAGGTTAAAGACACACACATGGGAGGCGAGGGCATGTGTCAATTCTCCAATTGAAAGATACAGACTGCCTGCCTGAATGGATAAAGAAACAAAACCCTTTAAAAATTAGGCTAATATCTCTAATGAACATAGACTCAAAAATACTCAATAAGATACATGCAAAGAGAATTAAAAAACATAAAACATGGCCAAGTTGGCCTTATTTCTGAACTGCAGGAATTTCTCAACATACTCAAGTCAATAGACATAATAAACTACATCAGTAGACTTGAAAACAAAAATTACATGATAATATCAAGAAATGATGAAAAAGCCTGTCCGAAAATCCAATATACCTTCCAAAACAAAAGTCTTAGAGAATAAAGGCTAGATGGAACATATTTCAACATAATAAAAGCTATATATGAGAAAAATAGGCAATATCATTCTAAAAGGACAAAAGCTTGAAGAAATAACATGGAAGGCAGAAACAAGATAGGGATGTCTACTCTTTAGTACTTGTCAACACTGTGCATAGTACTAGCTGGATAAGTAAGGCAAGAGAAGGATATAAAAGAGATACGAGTTGGGGCGGAGGTGAAACTCAAACATTTTCTATTTGCCGGTGATGTGACACATAGACTAGAGATCCAAAAATACCAGAAAATTTCTAGAAATAATAAACAAATTCAGAAATATGGCAGGATACAGAATCAACTTGTGGAACTCAGTAGTCTTTCTTTACAACTGCAGCAAACACACAGGATATCATGAGCACATTCACAATGTCCTCAAAGAAAATAAGATACCTCGGAGTAAACCCAATCAAGGAAGTGAACGACCTCTGTGATGAGAACTTTAAAGCTCTAAAGAGAAAAAAGACACTAGAAAATTGAAAGACATCTCATGTTCATGAATTCGTAGAATTAAGTTATGAAATTATCATTTTAGCAAAAACTCTTTACAGACTCAATGCAATAGCATTCAAAATCCCCATCTCATTCTTTGCAGAAATAAAATAAACTATCCCAAAATTTATAAGGAACCGCAAAATACCCCTAGTAATCAAAATAATAACGATCAAAAAGAACAGTGGTACATGAATTAAAATTCCAGATCTTAAGATATAGTATAGAACCATAGTCATAAAAACAATGTACTCTTGGCACAAAATAAATATGTAAACCAATGGAAGAAAACTTGAAGGGAAAAAAACATAAGTGTGTATAGCTTCAATACTTGACAAAAATACTTGAAAAAATTGCCAAAAACATGCATGAGAGAAAAGAAAGCATCTTCAACAAACAGCTCCAGTAGAACTGAGTGTCCATGTGCATAATAATGAAGTATCTCTTATAGCATGCAGCCAAAACTAACCTTAAATTTATAAAAGATATAAACCTGAAACTGCTAGAAAAAAAAGTAGGTAGTCCCCTACATGGTATAGCTGTAGGGCAGAACAGGATTGTTTGAAGCTGTGGCAATAGGACTTCATTTACCCATGAATTAAAGCCAACAATTAATAAGCAAAATCTCATGAAATTAAGAATCTTCACATAGCAAAAATAAAAATAAAAAAAGCAACCAACTGGGTAAAATGAGAAAGAAAATTTGCGGTCTCAATACCTGACAGAGAGAGGTTTAAAAGCCAGAATACACACACATAAAAAAAAACAAAAAACTGAACCATTTAAAAAAAAAGTACCTTGGACCTGAACAGAGTTCTCAAAAGAAGGAAAAAAAAAAAAAGAAATTCTATAAAATACTCAAAAGTGTTCTCCATCACTAGCAATTAGGGAAATACAATACAAAACAACTTTGAGATGTTTATCTTCCTCCAGTCAGAATGACTAGCATCTATGGAACAACCAGCAACAAATGCTGGAGGGGCGCAAGGAACAGGGGACTTTCATTCACTGTTGATAGAACTGCAAACTGGTCCAGCTACTACAGAAATCAGCATGGAGAATTCTCAGAAAGCTAAAAATAAAAACCATATGACCCAGAAATACCACTCCTTGACATATGCCCAAAGGACTTCATATACTCTACAGACACTTCCTCACACATGTTAATTTCTGCTCTATTCACAATAGCTAGGAGATGGAAGCAACCTAAATGTTCTACAATTGACAGATGGATAATGAACGTGTGGCACCTACACTATAGAATAGTATTCAGCATTAAAGAAAAAAGTCGTGATTATTTCAGGTAAATGAATAGATATAGAAAATATTAATATTAAGTGAAGTAACACAAACACAGAAACACGAATGTTTTATCTTATTGAGGGCAACTAGTTCCAGATTTTCAGATGTGAATATAGCCTGTAGTAAGTACAGAAATCAGAAACTTACAAAAAAGCTATTGGTAGCATGGTGTGTGTGTGTGCATGTCAGAGAGAAATATAGAGAGAAACATCAAAGCACAAGTATTCTGATCGGGGAAATGGGGGAGGGATCCTTAGGGAGTTATATTCAGAAGAGGGGAAATTACAGGATATACCTGATCTGATGGGAGGAAGGGGAAAGGGTGGGAGCTCCCTTGAAATACAGGAGAAAGAAATACAGGTAGGTAAAAATAACAATATGGATGGCTGAAAAAGCCACGAGGCACCATGCTATTAACTATATATCAAAAAACCCTGTAATGTACATAATTTGGTGTATAAATGTATGTATATAGTTTTAGTGAACGTTTCTTATCTGGGACAACAGTGCTTCCTCCAAGAATCAAAGATCACCTAACAAAAATCCAGTATCCAACACAAAATTCCTCTTTTGAGTTGTTGTCCAAGGATGTCTAAAAGACTGCCAAAGCATAAAGCCTCTTGCTGTTTCCCTTGGTTACCTCTCAGAGGTGAAAATAACCTCCCTGTTGCTAGAGACACCATGCACTTCAGACACAGATCCCAGAGGCTTCTGAGCTGGAACTGACTTTAATGCCCCTTTCCTCAGGACTAGCTTTCATGATACCAGAAGGTACCGTGCAGTCTTCCAAAGAACAGAAGCAGCCAACAGTCTCATCCAGTTATGACACCTTTGAACCACATCAATTACTAGCATAGCACAATATCCCTACCAGTGCAGTAGTGGCACACATACTTCAGTCGTAACTAACAGTTCTTTAATTGGACTTAAGACCCATTCAACAGAAGGTTGAATGCCTGATACTGGAAACCCACCCAACTACGTTCTGTGCCACCAAACTCTTCTAGTATCCCTCTAGAACCAGCAGGTACTAACTACCTCTCACTGTGTAGCTGCTTTCTTCTTGTTGTAGACTCTCTGCTTCGGTGTTCTCTTCGTGTTAAATTAGATTTGCTTCATTTAGCTAATAATCAATATTCTATTATTAGCATCTCTCCCCATCTTTCATGCTCAGCAATATGGAGTTATCAAATCAACTATGGCAATTTATTTTTTTGTTAAATAACAGCAGTTTTGTTTGATAATCAGTTGTATATTTATTAACATTACTGAAAACACAAATAATTGTATGTTTTGTATTGATATTTACTGTGTTAGAATTTAAAACCCCAAATTATTTTAAATATAGGTTGGTACTGTTTTTCAATGAAAATATCAATTTTAAAGAATAGTTTTGTCAACTATTTTGTAAACTAAACTATTTTCCTAAAGGAAGCAAACATGTTTGATATTTTTTTCGGGATTCTTTAGCAGCTAATTGAGCAGAAGCTATTAAATCTGTGGTGACTTCCATCACCTTGTAATCTTTGGGAAGTCCCACTGCATATACCTAATAAAGCTAGAGTGAAATAAGCAGGTCGCATCCTATCATAACTGTGACAAACAGCTTTCACCCTGGTAGTTTCCTGACCACTCAGCCTGGAGCTTATGAACAAACTCCAGCATAGCTAAAAGATACCACAGAACATCAAAAATCGCAAAAGGATGCTTCATGAGATATGTTACATAGTACACTTGGCATGGTCTCATCTCTTCTGAGATGGTAGCAAAATAACTTAAACTGACCACCATCACCACTTCTAAGTGCGTAGTTTAGTGGTGTTAAGTATATTCACACTGTCCTATCTTTTGTAGTTATCCTTAACCTTCATTTTTTAAATTAACAGACATAAAGTCTAAATACTAGTGATAAAAGTGGTGGGGATGTGTTTGACCTTCATCATTTTGTCTGTTTTTAAACATTTCTTCAATGAACATATACTGTAAAATTTATAAGATGAAAATATTTTTTTTTAAATTTTCAACTGAATAAAGCAAATGTTCCAAGGAGGGAATGGCAAGCATCATTCCTTAGCGTGATCAGGTTAATGAACAGATGGACTGCTTCTGTGGAACTCCATTTGGATTTCAACTATGACTTAATCAAGATTTAATGAGGTTTAGTGCCTGGATGGGACACCTGAATGGGCCCCATGAGAGCACTGGGAATACTGGATTTTGTTTTTAATTTTACATGAGAGATGTGGGTTAGGGAATTGTGCCAACCTGCAAGAGATGCCTGAGTAAAATATAGTGAAAGGCCGGGGTGAGATGAGCCCTGAGTTCTTGTGAGGGAGAGGGGCCCTGCTAAGGTGATTCAGAATTTGGATTTTATTCATAGGAAGTGATGAAAAACCAGGGCTTTTTGGTTAGTGGTAATGTCAAAAAGGTTAATTCTCTACAATCTGGACAGAGAAGGAGAAAGACCGAACATCAGTAAAGTCAATTCGAAAAATAAATGCTTGAATGCAAAGATTAATCAATAGAAAGCAAATAGGGAGAAGATTGAAAGGAGAGGTTGGAGGAAGAGAATGGATACCCTGAAGCAAAGGAAAAGAGAATGGGATCTCATCCAAGCCTTCATCTTGAGGAATATTCTTCATTCATTCATTCATTCATTCATTCATCCATCCATCCCGGTTTGATCTCATTCCATACTGTGTATCTGTAACAAAGTACTTGGAGTCTCTGATTCTAGGAGAGACTGGGGTGTGTTAGCTGGATTGGTTATGTTAAGTTGTCTTCCTGATCTAGAGTTTTGGAGAGTTGGTTTTCCATGTAGTTTCTTCTATTTGTTTTGTGTTTAGTGCATAAAGTCTGATTTGGGGATCTATTGTCAAATGCCTACTATATTCTCTTTGTTTTAATAATGAATATCCATGCTTAGATGAGATACCAGTAGTTTCATTAACTCTATTTACCTCCAGTCCCTGTTTCTTTTCTAATCATCTGAATCTTTTCTGCTTTATATATTTAGTCAATAAAATTTAATGAATAAAAAAAGAAATTGTTTCACTGTGAGTTCTAAATGCACTGAACATAAATATCACAAGGACACATATGGCTATTTAATATACTGGGCCCAATTTTCTGGTGAATTAAATGGTATGCTTTAAAAATCAGGTCATTTAAGATGAACTAAAGATTTGACACTCGGAAGACTGATCCTGACGTTTTCTTGCCAACACAAGGAACTATTACTTCCCTTTACTTTATTCTATTTTAAAATACATTTTTTTTCTTTTTCATTTGTTGGGCTGTTTCAGGACAAAACACCATGCTTTATGTTAAAATTATTTTGATAGGCAGCACATTGGCCTTGAGATTTTATGTTTGTGCTCAACACCTCAAGCTTAGAAACATACAGAGCCAGCCCTCCAGTTACCATACTGCACTTAACAGTTGCCATACAGTGCAGAAGCCATGCCTAGGCTTTTTCTTTTGGCAAAAATATCATTTAATAGGGTGAAAGGTCCCTGGGAACTTGAAGCACTGGTGTCAGGTGTGGCAGCAGCTGCTGTATGGGCCATAACATATACTCTCCAAGGACAGAATCACCATCATTTGGACTTGGGAGAGATGTGGAGAGTCATGTCCAAGGAGCACCATTCCAAGAAAAAAAATGTGCTTGGAGCACTTATTTATTGGCAGTGCTCACTGACTGAGGTTCTGTCTGGTAAAACTGTGGATTTTCCCCAGAAAGCTGGGGAACAATTATGTAAGCTGTCTCAAGGAATTTATTTTTAGACACTGTTAATGTATCTCTTGTGCATTTTTTTGTTTTGTTTTTACTTGCTTTTCCAGGATTTAAGTACCTTCATTTTCTGTTTAAAATATATACAGACAAGGCAGAAGAGGATGTGGTAGAGGACCATTGTGCCAACAGAGCTAAGACCAACCTTAAACAGCCAACTGATGTTGGCTACAAAATGTTTGATCAAGACCTAAATGTTTTGAGTCTCATTATGAGCTTCAAAAAGGTAGGTAAATGGTTTTCAGAAAATAACCATGCTCAGCTCTTAGGGATGCTACCACGTGTAGGTAAAAGAGACTGGAGAAAGGATTCTCTCCATGCCTGATGTAGAGAGCAGCTTGCTTTGGCAAGTAGTGTCTGCAGCTCACAGCTAGGCCAGGTTAATTGCATATAGAGCATAGGAGGCATGGGAACAAAGGCAGGCCAGGTCACTGGGTTTCATGTCTACTGTAGAACACCGGAGACCCAGGCACTGTGGCAGGCTTCTGGATTTCATGTCCACTGCACTAATATTTTCCATAACCTGGATAGCTGCTTTGTTGGATGTTCTTTCCTTTGGACATTTTGAAAGGCTTAAAAATAGTACATCTTTTACTTGTCAAGGCAAGAGATGGAAGACACCTCTGAAGTTCAGACACGACATTGATTTCCCCAGTCCCCTCCTGTCCCGCGCCCACTTCTTGCCAGCAAGAAAAGACGCGCGGCACACACATAGGATCCTTCTGCAGTACAGCTTTAATGGGTCTTGAGGGAGAGCATTCAGCTTACAGAAAATGGAGGGGAAGGCAGAGAGAGAGGAGAGAGAGAGAGAGAGAGAGAGAGAGAGAGAGAGAGAGAGAGAGAGGCAGAGAGGCCGGCAGAGAGACGGCAGAGAGGAGCGGAGGGGTGGGGGCCGCGGCGCAGGAACCCGCAGCGACAGGCCCCGGCGGGGAAGAGGAAAGCAAGAGAGAGAGCATGAGGTAGGAAGCGCCCAATTTTATACAGACCAAAGGCCCCTGCTTTAGACGTATCATCTTCCTATAGGTTGCAGTCCAGTATCCCACATGATGCCACGGAAGAGGCTGAGAAACCAGTCTCGCGAGAGCACGCATGCGTTCTCTACTGACTCAGGCGGGTTGGCCAGCACCAGATAATGGCGCCACCTTGAGGAGCTGGAGCCAGCGGCCTCCAACACCCTCCTGCTTTGTTGGCTGCTGTGTGTGTCACTCGTCTGTATGGGGATGAAAAACAACTACTTTGGTGACTTGGCTTACCCACTTCTTCTCAGCTTGCCTTGTATCTGAGGAAGGAAGCTTCCGAAACACATCATTATTTTCTCTGCTGCTTCTTGTATTTTTATTCCCTTCTCTCTTGTTCCTCAGTACTTCTTAGAACCTTCTGTCTTGCAGGTGGTACACTGAGCACAGCATGTTTCTTTTTGGCTTTCTCTTTCATTATCCTATGTTTTTGCGAAAAACTCTCATCTTTTTGGAAGATGGAAGTTCAGGTAGTATCATATCTTTTTGCTTTCATTCCAACATGGCCTTTTTCTTTCTGCTCCAAATCCTTCTGAACACAGAGTCTTAGGCTGGACCAGTCAGGTATATAAGTATTCAGGGATGAACACTCAGGAGCTGGAATGGGATGTTTAATATTTTCTATTTCTGTTTCTTTATAGTGCGTGCTGTCAAATGTTTTCAAAGACGTGACACAAAGGACTGATGTGTCACTTTCTCAAGGAAGTTCAGCCCTGAAAAGTCTCTCCTGTGTGAGAATCTTGTACAGGACATTTCCTTTTAATGCATTGATCAAAGACTAATTTTAAGGTATGCATGAGGAACAGCTTTCCCTGAGAAAAATCTACTTAACAGAACTTCCAATAAAATCACTTATTTAAGTATATCACTATGTCATAGAAAATGTATCAGTCTGATTCTGAAGTGGTACTTGAAAATAAACTAATGTAGCCAAGAAATGTTCCTGGCTCCTTGGTTGTTTTTAACTGACGTTGAAATTAAAGCAAATGTAATCACATCATTGTTGGAACAATTGTTGATCTTGATAGCACAAAGACAAACACAGATTCTACCAAATGCTTGGAATCTGCTGAAATTTTTTTGAAAGAAAGAGAGAGAGAGAGAGAGAGAGAGAGAGAGAGAGAGAGAGAGAGAGAGAAAGGAAGGAAGGAAGGAAGGAAGGAAGGAAGGAAGGAAGGAAGAAAGAAAGAAAGAAAGAAAGAAAGAAAGAAAGAAAGAAAGAAAGAAAGAAAGAAAGAAAGAAAGAACAGTTGCCAGCCATGTAAAATGTAGAGAAACAAGCAAGCAGTTTAAAGGACTCTGGGCAGTGAGGATGCCTGAGTTCAAAGGTCTCACATACATCTGATTATTCCTCTGCCACTTAGCTCAGTTAGTTTATTTATTCTCAATTACTGATTGTCCTGAGGGTTTTTTTTAAGCTTTTGTTAAGTGATCATTACAAAGAAAATGCCAAAACGCAGATATCAGAACTGCCTGATAATTTAAATCTAACAGAAGGAGTTGTGCTTTTGAATTAAGTCTTCACTATTTTGAAGACTTGATTACCCGCCATTCACTCAGCACTTACTGAGTAAATGCTCCAGAAGACACAGGTTTCTTGTCATGTCTTCCAAAGGGAACATGATATGTAGAGCCAATTAGTTAAAATAAATAAATAAAACACTGTGGGGAAAGTGTCAATATCATTACAATAGGCTTAATAAGTTCAGAAGCTCAAGAGATTTTTTTTTTCCAACTAAGCTGTGTGAAGTCTGAGTAGAAATTTTCTAAGAGGGAATGAACTGAAGGGTCATCCCAAATGAAGGGTTGGGATGGAAGGGTGGTCCCACCTAAAGACACACCATGAACAAGTATCTAGGGGAAAAAGCTCAAAGCAAATTTGAAAATTTTTGAGCTTTAACTTTTAAGATTAACTGAAGATTTTTCTGAGGAGGTATAGAAAGCTAAACTGAAGGAAATATTAGCTGGCAATTCTAAATGCCATATTAAAAGCATGGGGCTTTAAGTAAGAGGTTGTTGTGAATGGTTTGGGGCAATAGAATGAGTAAGCTGTCCAGTCTGCTGAGGAAATGTAGGCATTGGATATCCAGTGAATAAAGGTAGAAAGATGGAGATGATTTTGGGACCAGTGATACAGGCAAACAGAGCACTCAGTGGGTTTGTTTAAAGTGAGGAGTTAAAGATGACTGTGGTGTTCACATGGCTCAAAGAATAATAACATTGATAAGAAGGAGCAAAAGAAGGAGAAATTGGAGATGAGACAGTAGGAGGACTTGAATGTTTTGACTGGGGTGTTAATAAAGTTAGTGTGCACTTATCTTCTCCCTCCATGGTAGCAGGTGTGCTTTACACCCATGACTCCACTGCTTCCTCAAGTGACCCCACAGCATCGAGACAACCCTTTGGAGCTTGTAGAACCCACACAGACATAAATGAGGCCAGAATTCAATCCTTAGAGGCAGAATTTCCAGAGCCCAGTGTGTTAAATACACTGAATCATGTTCTTAGGCTAAGGCACACTCGCCTATTCTAACTGGAAATGACAGACTTAGAGTGTAGCAGCCACCAGGTTCCTTCCAGGAGAACAGGCTAAGACCCAATGCCTAGATGAAAGAGATACCAAGTACATCCTCTTCCACTCTTTATTTAGGTCATCTCTGCTCCTCTACCATTGCCTCCAGGGGAGTGCTCTCTCTTCAGTAAAGCTGTGCTGAGACAGGAGCATGGCATGAAAGGAGCAAAAGCCATAGGCATTTGTTCTTGCTTAATGATCCCCGAGTTTCTCACTTAGGAAGAGGTCGGTGTGTGACAAAGCATGAAGACTGTGTCACTGGAGAAGACCCACAGTACAACAGGAATCTCTACTCAAACTAGTTGTCAGTGATCTATGAGTTGTTGTTGTTAATGTTGGGTTTGTTTGGGGGTTTTTGTTTGTTTTTTTTTTTGTTTGTTTGTTTGTTTTTTTTGTTTCATTATTTAGCTTGCGGCCTGGCAGAAGTCGGCTAGCAAGCAGGACTTATAAGGATAAAGGGGTAGAAGATTCTAGTGAAGCCACGTTAAAAAAAACAAAGTACTATTAGAAGCTGCCTTGTATGCTTTTGGGATGCAGACACTCCAGCACAATGGAAGCTGATCAGAGAGCTAGGTAAAAAGGTAGAGGAACCTAGGCAGAGGGTTTCACGTGGAGTGTCCTTGAAGAGGAGGTGCACCTTTGAGAATTTAGAAGGAACAGCAGACTGGATGGTGCCCCTGCCACCTCATGGAGACCTGAGCAGAGGGAGTTAGATGATGGAGCTACAAACACGGAAAGTAGTGGCGTAATATTTGGTAGAGAAAGAAGGAACGGTTATAACTAAGTTCTGACCATCACAGCTTCAAAAACAATGTTTTAAAAAGAAGAGATTATATATACAACAATAGTGAAATTTGGAAAGGCATGTAATCACTAAGTGAACATGTGAGTAGATTTTAAGAAAAAAAAATACTAATCACTGTATGATACCAGTGCCAGAAAAATGTTAGAAAGACAGTTCACCAGGAAATATACATGAAAGCAGACACTAAATAACACTGTAGTTCTCTATGGTATGCTTTGGCCTTATTGAGTGTAAACTGAAGTTCAATTTTAAGAATTTCCTAAGGCTGAATTTTTTTATTAATAAACTTTTGAGTTTGATTTCTTAAAATATTGACTAAATTTTCCTCTCTGTATGTGTGTGTATGTAGGTAGGTATGTTTGTGTATGTGTGCGTGTGTGTGCATATGTGCGTGTATATATGTGTGTGTATACATGTATGTAGAGAGCAAATGACCTCTCTCAAGAGTTGATTTCATAATGTGGGTCTAGAGATCAAGCCTAGATCATAAGGCCTGGAATTAAGCACCTCTACCCCCTGAGCCATTTTTTCAGCTTTCTTGTTTTATCTAGATGGTATTGATGCCTTTATAAAGTTTAGAATAGAAAAAGATTCTAGCAATAAATCTTGACTATGTTTTAAAATATTGATGTCTTACAAAGTGCTTCAAGAACTTAAAAGGGTGTAGTCTTCGGTTTCCTTATACTTTGTGAAGGATCTTTTTCTTTTCTCTATGTGTCTGTTTTGTGCGTATACTTCCTTGTCCTTAACAAAAATCTTTATCCAATTTATTGTCTTCTGTATTCAAGAATTTCTCGCCTGCTACATGTCTGTACAGTACATATATATATTAAAAGGCAAGCACCACTACCTGGACACAATTTGTTCTAAGTCCATCTGAAGTTACTTAACTACCTATTGCATATATTTTCTTTTTAAAAAATGTTTATTTTATTTTATTTATAAAAAAAAGTCTTCTTTATTCATGTATTGCCTGCTCCCCCTCCCATACCTCCTCCAAATCCCTCACAGACAGCCTTCAGCCTCCCTCCTCCCCATCCTCCCTCCCCTCCCCTCAAAGGGCAAGTGTCCCAAGGTGGGTCAGCTCAGTGTGGCACATAACTGGCAGGAAAAATTAAAATTAAAAAAAAAATCCTAATCTGATTATGACTCCTAGAGAGAGAGCATTTTGGGGACATCTCTTGAGACTTCTTCTGAGGATTGCTGACTCATCAAAATAAGTATAAATCAGACCAAATCCCGAAACCCCCAGTATGCTTCCCCCATCCTAGAGTGGGTCTGTTCATTTTATTTTCTTCTAACAAGGTGATGTCCCCTTAGATGGAGAGGTTCCCTATAACCTAAGTTTGCTAAAAAAAAAAAAAAAAAAAAAAAAAAAAAAAAAAAAAAAAAAAAAAAAAAGCAAGCTAAATTTTGTATGTCTAAGAGACCTGTGAACAGATACTAAAATATTCTATTAACCTAAGGTCAAGCTCCACAGTGATGTCTCACTCTGCTTTGGTAAACCCTGATCTCAACCCCTAAAGTATGGATATCTTAGGCAGAATGGGGAGTTATAGACAAACCTTTGGATTTTTTTTAAAGCTCTTATACTTCCCATCATTCACTTGTCCCTTCTGCAACCCTGAGAGACAGACTCACCATTGGACTTGATTTAAACTTCTCTTGAGCTCTTTAGAAGCTATGAGAGCCTCAAATTTACTCTAGCTACATATGGATACACTGTTTCTTTGAGCTGACACCATGGAATTTTTTCCTCTTTTTCTTTTTTTTGGGGGGGGGGTGAAGTGGGGAAGAAATACCTGCTATTTCCTTCTATATCCCTGCTAACCTAATTAAAGTGTCTTTTTAAAGAAACAGTTGCAACAGTTCACATTTATGAGATGTATAGATGCCACGTGGACTTGTGGCCTGATGGGGGATGGACTCACCATAAACCGTATGGTTTACCCATCTTGGCTGGTGACCTCATTAGGATGGAACTAACTACGATTTGATCACATCCTGTTAGTGATATTATAAAGAAGGCAAATGCCAGATGACTTCATTGCCACCTTGGTTAATGTAACCACATGACATAACCCATAAAACTTTCTGATCCCACTGAGCCCTTGGGAGATCACTGCGCTCCTTTTTATATTAGACTAGGGAGATAGCATCAGGCTGCCTTCAAGGTGATTTGTTGTATTTTTTAGTATTGTTTTGTTTTAGTTTTTGTATTTTGTTCTGTTTTGTTTTTGATTTTGATTTTCCAGGACAGCGTTTGTCTTTGTAGTCCTGGTTCTTCTGAAAAGTGCTCTATAGACCAAGTTGGCCTCAAACTCAGGGATCCAGTTGCCTCTGCTGCCCAAGTGACGGATTAAAGGTATGTGCCACCACTGCCTGAGTTGCTAGTTTTAACACATTTTTTACATGATATATTTGCTAGTTTCTAGAGGAGTTCGAAGAGTTTTCCCAGCCACCTGCCTCTAACACTGGCCTCCTACAAAGAGAGCTCTCACTGAAATTTGGGGTGGTCTAGGGTTGAATATCATCACTAAGGCATCGATCCCAAAAAAGACTGGAAAGATAAACTGCCATCAGCTAGACAAGCTGAGGCCAAGACAGATTAGCCTGCTTGGGCAGGAGAATGGTAACACGGGGCACTATTGGTTCTTAATGCCTGCTCTCTCTGCCTGGCATCTCCAGGTTCATTTTCCACTGAGATAGACTATTCTCCCTCCCTGTACCCCAAAGCTACCTCACCTCATACTTATCTGCTTTTATTTCAGCCCTTATGACACTATGCCTTTCAGTTACAGTAGCAGAGAGAGGTTTAAAAAATGACCTTAATGTCATTACCTTCTGAGTCTTGTCAATTCTTGTTCCCAAGGAGTGACACATAGTAGACATGACTCGTATGGACAGCTTTATGCAAGTTGATAGGGAATTCAGATACGTTTGGTCCAGCCTGTTGTCCTGAGACTCAACAGCAAGTTTCCTGTCTAAAATAAGGCACTGGGTTCAGTTCCACAGAGCAGAAAAAATAAATGCCTTTTACATGCTTGGCATATTGGCACACTGTCCTGTGCTGGTTATGCTCACCAAGAAACTGGCTCTGGAGAAGGCATTTGGTCCTCCCATTTCAGATTCTACTGTGTTTGTCTCAGTGTCCTCAAAACCCCTGTCCTGGGTCAGGCTGGCCCTCTGACTCTGTGACAAGGAGAAAAGAGATCAAGAGGAAAGGTGTTGTGTCCTTAAGACAGCTAAGGAGTAAACTGTTTCCAACACAGGTTACTATCATTCACCTCATGACCTAGAGAGGCCTAAGGTAAAAATATGTAATGAGATGCTTCTTCATGGAGAGGATTTTTTTTTCCTGCCTAAAAATTTACAGCAAGCAACTAACTCCAGGGCTGCAGTTTTGACAGGGCTTCCATGCCTGATTTCCAAGGGAGGTTGCAGACATGGGTTTAGGGATATTTAGTTACACATCTTCTACATCTCTATTCACAGCTTATATGCATTCAAAAGCCAAGTGCACAGCTAAACTGGGTCATTCTGTGGACTATCAAACTACAAAGTAAGAAAGGGTTAGTACCCTTAGCCTTTGAGAGTTAAGGAGGGGTCAGAAATGTTCTTTATTGGCTCCCACCAGAAACCCTTATTAGATTTCAAGGTAAAACTAGAGGGAGAGAAAATGGCTTTTGTAGCCTGAACTATACACTAATCTTTCCTACTTAAAATGGGGAAATGGACATCTTCTATAATCTAAGATTATAATTACAAGATAAACATGAGGATTTTTGGTCTTTTTGTGTGATTTCTTTTCTGCCTTTTGTTATTTGCAGAGGGTATTTCTTCATATCAAGGTTATTTTGATGTAGCAAAACTTGCTAAAATGTAAATATTTTCTATATGCACAGGTAATTCCAATTTTTTATATGCCGTTGAGTTTCTATTGCTGAGAAATAAAAACCATGACTAAAAGGCAAGTTGGGGAGGAAAGAGTTTATTTGGTTACACTTTTACATTGTATCTGCCATCTAAGTCCGGACAGGAACTCAAACAGGGCAAGAACCTGGAGGCAGGATCTGATGCAGAAGCCATGGAGGAATGCTGCTTACTGGCTTGCTCATTATGACTTGCTCAGCATGCTTTCCTATGAAACCCAGGACCATCAGCCCAGGGATAGCCCCACCTACAACAGACCTGTGTCCTTTCCCATCCAATTACTAATTAAGAAAATGCCTTGCAGCTAATTACGAAAATGCCAATGGAAGCATCTTCTCCATTGGGATTCCCTCCTTTCAGTATCCCCAGACTGTGACAAGGTGGCATGAAACTAGCACATTATATTATTCTATACATGTAGCTTGAATTCACCTTGCTTTGTTAAGGTGATTTTGCACAGCCCTGTCTTCCAGCTGAGCAACTGACATTTTTGCGAGTTCAGCAGTGCCTTCCAGTACATCAGAACTGAGTATAAGTGTTCCTTCACAAAAGGACAGGGTCATTGTACCCTAACCAGAGCACCCAACCACTCCTCCCCTCTGGCATGCAACTTTGCCTTCATTGTACATGGCTTGATGGTCTTGGGGAAAGCTCAGAGAGACTCCACCTGCTCTTTGTGGGAGAGCCACCATCCCCTCTAACTTGCAGATAAGATGTAAACTCTCAGCTACTGTTCCATGCCTGCTGTCATGCTCCACACCATGATAGTCATAGACTAAATTATGAAAAATTAAGGAAGTCTCCAATGAAATGCTTTTTTAAATAAGTTGCCTTTGTCATTTGTCTCTTCAAAACAGCAGCAATAGAAAAGTAACAAAGACATCAAAACAGTTCAAAAAGATAATGAGGATTTTGGCTCTGGGAATAGACCTGATAAAAGCAAAAAAAAAAAAAAGTTGCAATTATAGTATCAAAATAGAATATAGTGACAATTTCAATTTTATGAGTAGTCTATAAAAAATTGAGAAAAACTATAGGACAACCTGTAAGCTGACACACTTTTTAAATGTCATTAACTGGGTCTCTGTTATTTCTGCTCCTAAAAGTAATGATCATGGCTGTTACAATTTTTTAAACTTCCATAATGTAAAATAAATTATACATACTGTGTTTATAGTATTTTCTTGTATGAAACCTTTTTTTTTTTTTTTTACTGTGAGGAGACATCATGACCATGGAAACTCTTATAGAGAAAACATTTAATTGGGGCTGGCTTACAGTTTCAGAGGTTTAGTTCATTATCTCATGGCAGGAGGCATGGCAGCTGGAAGGCAGACAGGATGCTAGAAAGTTCACAAAAAGTGAACTGAATCCAACCCTGGGCATAGCTGGAGCATCTGAGACCTCAAAGCCTGCCCCCACAAGGCAGCACCTGCTAATAGCACTACTCCCTAGAGGCCAAGCATTTAAACACTTGAATCTATGGAGGCCATTCCTATTCAAACCACTGCATCTATGAATTACAGTTACTTTCCTGGAGTTAACACCCTCATGCTTTTGAAGAAATAAGAAAAGCTGAAGAGATGGGCTTAGCAATTAAGAGCCTTGCTGCTATTGTGGAGAGTCCAGGTTTGGTTTCCTGTACCCATATGGCCAACTCACGGGCACATGTAACTCCAGTTCCAGAGGATCCTGTGCCCCCTCTTTAGACAACAGCCATATATGTGGTGCACATGTGTATATACAGGCAAACATATATACTTGTAAAATACAAATTTAAAAAATATAAAAGATAATAATTAAAACACATTTAGAAGGCCCTATTTTTAAGAACCGATTTTGAATTAGCTGTAAGAATTGAAGAATAATATAGTGAGAAATAACTCTCTCCAAAGTACAGTTTACATTTTGGATAGAAAAATAGTTTGCAAATAGCTACACTCAGTTCATATGAATGACAATGTACAAAGAAAAAACTGAAGAGCCATATAGTAGACATTTTGATCTCTTGAGAACCTGAGCCCTGTTGGGGCATTGTGTTCTCCGCCCCTGGAGTGATGTCACCAGGGACTGCTCACAGCCCAGTGTAAACAAGCATCTGGGAAGAAAATGTGGGTAGGGCAAGGGTCCGGGTATGCCTTCCTTCCGGAAAATTCTTAATGCCTTCTCTGACTTATGTTTGGATATTTTTATTTCATTTTATCTTATTTTAGGAAAACAAAGTGCAGTCCAACTTTTCCTTTGGGCCACAAAAAGTGCTGCTTCACTTGGAGACGCTGTCTGTCCTACAATGCATTCCCTTTTGCTGTACTTCTTGCACGTTAAACCATAGAGAACTGGGCTCTGCTGCAGTGAATTGGTTGCTCTTCACAGACTGACAAGCTTGTCTGAAACGGCTCAAAGAAGAGTTTCAGATTACTGGGGCTTGCCAAGCCCACTGAGGAGCGAGCTGAGCAAAGCAGGGTGGGGATAGGAGGAGGAGCGGGAGGAGCAGGAGCCGGAGGAGCAGCAGGAGGAGGAGCAGCCTTTCACACTCCGCTGCTCCTCTTTCTGATTGGCTCTGGGTTTCAGCTGCTTCGCTGGAACAAAAGGTCAAAGTGGACTGCAGTGTAAATGTGGAGGCAGCCGATAAATATCCTTGCCTGCAGCTGGAGGTGGAGAGGAAGCGTCAGCTGCTGCAGGTCGTGTGCTCCCCGGGTCCTGCGCACCGGGTTTGGCTGGAAGTCCTTGGGGGATCCCCTGCAGATTCGCACACGAGGATGGCTTGTGAAATCATGCCGCTGCGAAGGTAGAGTTGGCTGCTTATGCTCTTTGGTATTTTCTGAGCAGTGTACCACAGCACTCGGCCAGTGCTTGGCATCATTAATAACAGGCTGCAAAGCTTGCGGTCTGTTCTTCACAGTGCTTTTTCCTTAGACCAGATAGAAACATTTAAATAACGCACTGCTCTTTCACTGACACTTTCAACCAGTTGCTTATGATTATTGAACTCAGATATCACCCTTTTTTAATGGAAGTGTATTTAAGGCAATACCTCTGAAACTCAGAGTAAAGCAGGTTTGCATTAGAACTGAATGGGCTTCTCGGGTCTCCAGGCTATTAGAACACTTCAGTGGGCTCAATAGATGATCTGATTATCCGTTCTCTGGCAAGGGCTTTCTCTTTTCAAGTATATTGTAATCATGGGAATAAAGGTTGAGGACAGTGTCTCTTCTTGAATAATTCTAGGTAGATTTATTACCCAAATGACGCTAAAAACAAAACGAAAAGCGCTGTGTAAGAGTGATTGAGCACAGGGTTCTGGCCCTGCTGCTGGGGACCATGATCAGGAGTCTGAGTGCCATGGATGTAAAGACAGATAACTATGAACAGCCAGCCCTGCCTCTGAGAAAGCACACCGCTGGTGAAGTAGACAGGAGCGTTGTGTCCTGGAGCATTAATGGATGTTACCACAGTGATGATTGAGTTCTGGCCCCATAGAAAGTCTGAGTTGCTCAAGGTCACAGTTCACGGTTTAGAAACTTACTTTTGCTAACCAGATGGTGGCATTTTAATTGCAATTATTTTATGTATGGTGACATTCGACTTCGTATAAATGTTTCATTTCCAATTTTCTATGTAAAATGATTATTTTCAAAAATCAGAAATAATGACAATTTGTTGAAAAACAAACCTAGGCAACTGAATTTTTCTCTAAAAAAACATGCTACAGATATTTCGTTTGTGCTTTAACAACAGAAATATGAAAGAACTTTTTTATTTATGGTAAGAAGTTTCCTGCAGACTGTTGTGACAGCTAGTGTGTTTCTTCTGCTCTCCTGATATGTTCACTGCATTAGGAGCTTGATGTGGTATTCAGAGTTTCTTTTCAGAGAAGTAATACTTCAATATAGAGGAAGTGCTGTACAAAGGAATCTATGATTCTATATTAATTTGGTGACAAAACCCACATGCTTGAAATTTCTAGGACTACAAAACTATGTATGTTTTTTGAAGTTTTAATGCTGTCCAATTTTAAAGTTGAGAACTTTTGTCATTATAGTAACAGCAGTCCTAAAGAGTTCTACATGGGTTGTGTTTTAAATAAAAAGTATTGGCTATTCCTGGACCCTGTTGTCCTGCTCGCTAATGGAATGCCTGCTATGAAGACCAGGAAGAGCCATGTGCTTTCCTGAAAATTATTTTACTTTGTTGGTCACTATATGAAGCTAGGGATATCTAAATTGGCATCCAAGAATGCTGAGTCATGACTTTTGTCCTTCAGTCACTGTACACCTATGCAATCAGTCTCCCTCCCCTTCAAGTTCAGGGCTTCGGTTTTATTGATTCCTGGGTATCTTCACTTCCAATTTATTTCTGCCATAAACTTTATATTTGACTATAAACTTCCTGAAAACAATGACTAGCTGTATGATGAGGCGCTCTGCATGAAAGTCCCTTGTGAGCCTGTTTATGCAGACACCCTTGTGCTCCTTCAGAGTGTATCTTCAGTTCTCAGCCCAACATCTTTGGCTGTTGTATTTCATGTTTGTTATGGAAATAATAACCATTGCTGAAGATCCTATCTTCAGTCTGTACAAAGGAGAGTTTTTAGAGTCATGCAATGTTTCAGGGTACCAGAAGAATACTAGGAATGGACGTGAGATAAATAGGTAAAAGATTAACTTCAAATAACAAGAAGTTCATGCTGAACATTTGCATTAAAAATACTTGTGTAAATTCCAGTTAATGATTATAGCTTGTAGAAAGCTATTGACAGCTGATCCATGTAATAATCTAGCACTATACTGCTCAACATTGCCACATAGCATGTTTAATATCGTGGCCTTCTGAGAGGTATTCTCTTCAGTTTTGCCTGTTCAAACAAAACTTCCAGCATTGTTTAATTTTTCTCTCTGATCAAACACTGCTGCCTTGCCAGTGATCACGGGGTAATTAAGTTTTGCTGTCCCACAGCAGTAAGGATGCAGAAACATCACCAGACAATTGTAATGCCATGTGGTAAATTCTGTAATACACAGCATGATTAGGGTAATAACAGATGCACCAAATGGATACATTTTACCCTGTGTTTTATCCAACCTCATCTACTTGTCTGACGTTATTAGAGAGTACACATGAACTGTAATGTCTACCTAAGTTATAATTTTCATAGATGACTTTTTAGCCTTTCTTCACATACTATGCAAAGGTGTAGAAGATACTTTGTTACTACTGTTAATTTACAGTGAACATAAGAATACACACAAAGACGAAAAGTAAAAATGATTTAAAACACCTTGGTCCTCTTTCCAATCTTCTGTTGTCTGTGAACTTTCCACATAGATGTGACTCATGGAAATGCATGGTTTCAGTGAGAGCCTTGAAAAGGCTCTGTGCTGAAGTTCTGTCCCTTTGTAAAGTGTTCATTTCAGGTGACTTAAATTGAAAAGTGGCTCTTATTAAATACTATACAATAATCACATTATATCATTATTTTTAAAAGACTTTGTTTCTAGTTTTTGTATTATGGAGGAGGTATGCACGTGTCTTTAGAGGTCAGAGAGTGGCATCAAATCCCCTGGAGTTGGACTTGCAGGTGATTATGAGCTAGTAACTGAATTATACTCCCGTGCAACCTCTTCTCCGGTTATGTATAAAAATTCTAGAATATTTATATAATTCTTACAGCACACTTGGTAGCCTTTCTCTATCTGAAAAGAAATTGAAGTGAGAATTACTAAGAAAATAAGATTTTCTTTTTTTAATCTTTGGTGACTGATGAGAGTACATTTTATCAGATCCCAGGTCAGCTGACGGCTCAGCTTTTTGTGCAGTTCACATTCTGGTGGCGTTGCTTTCCCTGAAGCATGTGACTTTGTAAGTGAGATATTTCTACAAATAGACCTACTGTAGTAGACCTACATGCACAGGCTTTATCTGAGACGATGGCCAAACTCGGCTTTTAGAGTAGAACTCTGATATGCTGGATTAACTTTCCAGTGGCCTCTAACTCAGTTTATCCCCACAAAAGATGATGCGATGCAGAAGGCAAAGCTGTGAGGGCTAGTGATTAATTTAGCTGCTTCTTTTAAATGCACTGGCATCTTCATGCTGGGGAAAATATCCAGGTCGTGTCTCTGTGTATTTTCTAAGAGAAGCAGAGGTTGATAATATCTATATTAACTTCTTTTTTCATTATTTCATCCAGAAAATTATAATAGCTAACATATATTCTTGAGTGTTAATTGTGTGATGGTGATGCACATAATAACTCCAAATTCAGTGGACTTCAAAGACTTAGAGCACCATGATTAACTAGCATGATTCCGTATCGAAAACTTTGCTGAAGCTTCCTACCAGAGGAATTTATCTGGCCTGTAAATCCTTCAGCAAACACATGAACATTGACAATGGGGTGGCATCTGCATTCATTGGCAAACACTTAGGCCATATGGACACTCCTGAGCTGCTGTGTGGTGTTAGAGAGCCCTCTGCTGCTTGTGGAGGTCATTCCTCACTTGCTGATATTACTCAGAGCCTTGCCTGCCAGCACAGTATGCAGAGTTAAAAGCTACCTCACTTCAATGCTATGTGGGCTGTATTTGTGAATTTCTTCTTGATTGGCTTTTAATTGATAGTGGCAAACCTAACAGGAAACAAGGCCTCTGTGGACTCTATTTCACTGTGTGGTACCTTCCTTACCCATAGAGCAGAAATGTTTGCCAATTACTCATGTAAAGAAGGTAATTTGGCCAGGCATAGTGGTCCATGCCTTTAATCCCAGCACTTGGGAGGTAGAGGCAGGAGGATCTCTGTGAGTTCCAGAACAGCTGATCTACATAGTGAGCTGGGGACCAGCCAGAGTTAACAGTAAGATCTTTTGAACTTTTCTCAAAAATACAAAGGGGAAAAAAATGTTAATCTGCATTAAAGCAAGGATGCTTTGTTTCAAGGAGAACTGAGAAGGTGGAGGTGTTCGATATTTAGTACTCGTAGTTTTGCAAATGCAAGAATCTGAGTTAGACTCCGTAGCACTCATGTTACAGCAGAGCATGGCTGTGTGTACATGCAACCTTAGCACTGCGTCACAAAGAGGCAAATCCTGAGAACCCATAGCCAGCCAGCTAAACTGAAAAACAACCACCTACAGGATCAGTGAGAAACGTTGTCTCACAGCAATGTCATCCTGTGGACATGCGCACCTTCACACTCAGCCTGTGTGTGTGTGTGTGTGTGTGTGTGTGTGTGTGTGTGTGTGTGTGTGTGTGTGTGTGTGTGTGTGTCTTTTACAGTCACAAACAACATAAAACTAAATTTCTTGGAACAAAAAGCCTCTCCACCCTGTTTTATTCCTGTGCATATATGTTTGCATGGCAATGAAAATCAACTATCAAATAACTAGTCTGTATTATATAGAAGCTTCTAAATTCACTGCTTAATATTTCCTTAAGGACTAAAAAATTTTAAAGGGGCTAAAAATAACTTTCAGTCAGGTTTATTGACAGACCACTTGCATATCACAACTTTACTCATTTGAAGCATGTTATCTTTCAATGTATTCACATAATTATACATCAACTGTAGACATTTCCTCACCTGCAAAGAGAGCCAGTGTTGAGCTTTCAATCTCATCCCCTTTGTGTTTATGTGGCCCTCTCTCCTCTGGACTTATAAATAGAATGCTGTGGTTATATCTCATATAACATCTTCTTACTGAATTTTTTCCTTTTCTATGGGGTTTTCAATTTTCATCCATATGAAAGAACCAGCAGGTACCAGTTCTTACTTCTTATTTATGGCTGAATAATATTCTGATTTATGGATATATCAAATTTTGGTGATCTATTCCTTAGATCATGGACCTTTCCTCCTTTTCTCTTAATATTTAAATGCTTGCTTTTAAATTTGCTTATTTATTTCACTATTTTTGAGTTTTATATATTTGCATAGTGAATTTTAGTCATATGTATAAATATCTTTGGGGAATTCTGAAAATGTGGTCTCTACTTAGAGCCAAAGGGATCTTTAAGGGTTATCTAAATTTCATTTCTTATGTGGCCAAACTCAAACTCCTGGAAACACAATAGTTGCCTAGGCAAATACATAAAAACACATGAAAAAATTCTTCCTAGCTATCTAAATTAAAAACCATTTATATACAAAGTTGATGATATGGTGTGGAGGGGATGAACAGCACAGTTAAGGGGGAGCTGTTGTTATCCAAAAAAGAAACTCACTAAACAATAAAGAGAAGTGATTTGCTCACCTTGTTCCCTTCTAGAAGCATGAAAGTCTGTGAGATGGACACTCACTATACCAGCAACTAAAAGTACCTGTGTCCAGAGAAGATTTCCTGGTAGGCATGGAGTAAGTGCCCACTAAGCACATGAATTGGAAACCATAGACAATACTGGT
Organism: Phyllotis vaccarum; assembly: GCA_033318265.1. Taxonomy (NCBI): domain Eukaryota; kingdom Metazoa; phylum Chordata; class Mammalia; order Rodentia; family Cricetidae; genus Phyllotis; species Phyllotis vaccarum. Next base: position 86,023,230 of record JARWLC010000014.1, on the reverse strand, counting down.
GGAGACATCAGAACAGTGTCCTCCACAATTCCAAAGGGTTTTGATTACAACTGATAAAAATATTCTTATGCTGAAATATTACAAATAATGTATTCAGTTAATTGTTTTCTACATGTATAGTAAAAAGGAAAAGTAATTTGGAAGGTTACATCTATTGGAACACTCCAATAATTTACTTTTTAGCTCATTTTCTACAACTGTTATAATTTGATTTCGGAAAAACAGTGTAGTAGTGTGGTTTCTTGGTCCCGGGCAGCCAGAAGCCCAGACCCACAGACCTACAGCCCCAGACCCCTTAGCTGCCCACCGCTGCTCTGGCCTCAAAAATGATTCAGACGCTTATATTAACTTTATGCTGTTTGGCCTATGGCTCAGGCACATTGCTAGTTAGCTCTTACATCTTAAATCAACCCATTTCTATTAATCTGTCTGCCACATGGCCCGTGGCTCACCTGTGTTCCTTATATGTTTCTTCTTGGGCGGCTGGCTCAGTCTGTCTCTGACTCCACCCTTTATTCCTACCTATTCTGATTCCTCCTCCTGCTTTTTCTATGGTGCCTGTCAAAGGCCAAAACAGCTTTTGTATTTAAAGATTGATATTCACAGCATACAAAAAGACATTTCCACATCAAAACAGAAGTATTATTTTATATGCTTATCAAAATTTATGTCCTTTAGCTCTTTCTATGTTCTAAGTAATAATGTATTAGCTTGTTATATGAGCAGCCATTCAGGATTATTTCTGCTTGGTTGTGTTTTAATATAGGGCACTTAGATTCTCTGATTCCTAGTATAGTAACATGGTTTTCTGGTAGGACAAATGCTTTGTCACCAACATGGCCAGTCAGATACAGACCAGGAGACTCTTAGGAGCTCCATTACACCTGGTCTCCATTCATTCTCTTCAACAGACAGGATTCCTAATTCTAAATTGTATGAAATGTTTTCAGAGTGTACAGCCTGATAGAGCTACAATGGAGGAGATTACTGTACTTGTCTTATGCATGAAAAAATGGCAGATGAGCTTTGTTGGGACCAAGTATATGTCCATACACTTGAAACGCTGTAAGTGGCTCTCTTGAACTATGTGTTTTTCTGGTACAGATTTGCCTGTAAATCTTAAAATTTAATATTCCTTCCAAATTCCACATTGTCACATTAAGATTACACTCTAAAACCAGTTTCACTTCCTTCATCAACTACAGATTTATAATTATTTTTGCCAAACCATTGAATACTGTATCCCAGGAACAAAAACAACCACTTCTCAGCAAACTTCCCCAAACCAGGTTTTTTAGTCTTAGCTTGGGAAAGATGTGGGGGTGGGAATGTTGGGCATGATGAGCTATACCTTTAGTTTAAAAAGAGATAAATAGAAGCCTTAGAAAAGTGTTTTTTATATTATAGTACCTATGTAGTTAGATAGAAATAGAGTGTAAAGTCTAAGAGTTAAGCAAAACCCAGACTCCCAAAGGCTTGGTTTCAGAAAGCATCAAATATAAGAATAAACTCAGGAAACATTACTTTACCAAGAATTAACAAGAAGACCTGGATAGGTTTGCTCAAATCCCACCACATGAAAAGAGCTAAAAGCACAGCACAGACAGCTTTGCAAAGGCACTCAAAAAAACAGGGGAACAGACTGCTACTGTATGGTCAAGGTGCAAATAACCCCTGAAACAAAATTAGAAACCTGACTGGCCAGAACAGACCATTTACACACTCACACACTGCACACACTACCATCGCACTGTGATTTTTTTGTAAGTGACTTTTATTTACTTTACACACCACTAACACACTGCACACACCACTCACACTGCACACACCACTAACACACACTGACACACACCACTACACACTCACACACCACTAACACACTCACATGCTACACACACCACTACACACTCACACACTGACACAGCACTAACACATTTACACACTGCACACACCACTACACACTCACACACTGACATACCACTAACACATTTACACACTGCACACACCACTACACACTCATACACTGACACACCAGTAACACATTCATATACTTCACACACCACTACATACTCACATACTGACACACCACTAACACACCCACACACTGATATGCCACTAACATGCTCACATACTGACAAACCTCTAACAAACTCATATACTGACACACCCTTAACACACTCACATGCTGCACACACTCACACACTGACAAACCTCTAACATACTCACACACTGCACACACCACTAACACACACACTGAACACATCACTAACACACACACACTGCACACACCATTAACACACTCACTGCACACATTACTAACACACTGACATACCACTAACACACTGTGATGTTTTTGTAAGTGACTTTTATTTACTTTCATCTCCGTCACTTAACCAAAACGCAGGTGCCCATCTCCCAGGTGCCACTGTCCCAGTTACAGCTGCTTACAGCATACAGTGTTCCCCATTACATCACTATGTTGCTTCCCTGGACATCCAACGCCCATTATCTTGTCATCCTGTGAGTATCTCTCCATCTGCCCATCCTCTTTTCCCCTAAAATGCCTATGTGGCCCTTAGAATTCAGTGCAGCTTGTCTCAAATCTCACCAAACCTACCAGACTACACAGTGCTGCCACTAACATGGGTTAGAGGCAGACCATGCCAGCAGCACCTAGGCTTTCCCAGCTAATTAGCCTTCCTTGAACATTTTTATCCCACTTGAAACATCTGATTTCTAATTCTTTCCTGTGCTCATGTATGGAGAGGGAAGAGAACAATGGGTACAAACTCTTAGCACAAAAGCCTAGCTTTCAGTGAGTTTTCAGTTGGCCGTAGTTACCTCTCCCTGTTTGCGAATTCTGTGAGGGTCACCATCATACTTCACTACCATGGGCATCGTTGGCACTTGTCAGCAGCTCTAGAGAATAGTAGACACTCGGGAAGTCTTTTAAAATGAGCACCTGTGCAGCTCCGTGCAGTGCCCACACTGCCCTGAGCTGCTCACCACCAGTACAGATCCCAGCAGAATCTGGGCAATCCGTTGCAGGAGGGAGGATTAGAGGAAGCTGAGGCTGAGGGGATGATTGGCCCTGCCTTCTGCACATCTGTCATTGTCCCCAAAACAACTATATGCGATTTTACCACTTGGGAGATATATACCCAGTAAAATAAAACTCTGTCAACAAATCATTGAAATTTTGTAACAACAGTAAATGTTGGAAGAAGTTTGTTACTCTATCCTTCTCCTCAGGATATCTACCTAGTATTTTGTTTCAGTGAGTAGAGTTGAGTTTATTTTTATTTAATGACTAATGCTCACAAAATATTTCCCTATCAACTAAGCACAACTACTCCAAAGAAAGCTGCTCCCGGGTGGGTTTTGCATTCTACTTTCCTGCTCCACTGAGAAGCTCCTTCTATTGTTACTACAGAATAACAGTGGGCATCACTTGCCTGTATAAGGCCTCAACAGCACATGACATCTTCTAGCTGCCTGAAGAATAAGTTTAAAATAAGACAATAATTTCCTTACGTTTCAACCTTTGGATTTTTAGTGAAGTCAAATAGTTTTCTTTTTCTGTTCTCTATCCAAAACAAACATTGGTGAGGCCATATTCAAACATCACCTTGCCTGTACATACCCTCTTCTGAGCTCTCCACACACCACAGAGTCGTGTTTACATTGCAGGTGTACTGACAGAATCCCCACCTGTAATTGTGCAGTTGAAGAAAAGGCATGATTTTCTTTTCCTTAAGTATGGGGGGAAAAAAACCAGACTATAGCTACAAGTCCATTAGCTATTGAAGAGAAAAGAATAAGAACATTTAATGTAATCAGCACACAGATTCCTGCCAATGTTTTAATTGTCTAAATTGATCTCGCAAATGGTAAACAGTACACACTTAAAAAATATTTAACTAAAGCATTGTATGAACACTCGACACAACCTCGATGTTCTTTCTATTCGGGAGCCATTTACCCGGCCTGTGCACTACATTAGGTACCTAGCTAGATGCCAAGGCGTCTAGCTAGACACATGCCCACGGTGAGACACGCTTGAGCACCCGGCTTGCATCACTGTGTGCTCAGCACATTCATACAGCTGTGAGAAATGTCTGGGAACCCGGAGCTGAAGAAGCAGCTCCCTCCGGGTCCAGGTAAAGCCTTTCCAGATTAGAAGGCCCTTGAGAAAAGACTCAAAGTACTCAGCAAGCAGAGAGAGGTGTGTGGTGGTGGGGGGAGGGGGGGCGGACGACGACACACAATGTGTGCAAAGGGAGAGGATTACAGAACCCAGTGAGAGAATCCCTATTGCAGAGGCATAGAAGGCTGAGGCAGGAGGGATTTGGTGTGCCAGGTTTCAGCTTTTGGAAGCAGAATAGGCTGGAGGGTGAATTGTCATGAGCAGCAGGGACTGATTATTGTCACTATGCAAGAGTGTTGCAGTGAAACTGGAAAGGCTGGATCCAAGAGACATGGAAAGACTTTCTGAGGTAGTGCATGGAATTTGATAACTGAACAAAGATGGGGGGGGGCGTAAATGTTGAAGAGGACATTTGGCTTGTCAATGCCATCTAAACACTGTAACAAGTGTGAGCATCCCTTTTGTGCTCTGGCTGTTAGGCAAGTCTTAGCCTGGGACTCTGGGACACAGTGTCAAACCAGTTAGCAGGTGGCTGTAGCTTAAGAACCTTCTAAATAAAGGAGAAACGCAAGGAAGTGGAAGAGAAACTTTTCCTTCCCCACTCCCGGAGAAGGGTTTCATTCCCTTTCCATCACTTGCAGCTATCCTCAACCCACTCAGTTTCTCACACTGCGAGCTGGTAATCAAACAACCAGAGCAGAACAGATTATGTGGGTAAAACTGGTATAGAAAGAGATTATTCTTAGTTGCTTATCAAAGTAATACGTAGTTCTTTGTTTTTTTGTTTTGTTTTGTTTTGTTTTTAAACACAAAGTCTTATGTGGCCCAAACTATCCTCAAACACCTTAAGTAGAAGATCCTCCTGACTTCATTTTCCCCAGTGATGAAACTGCAGCATGTACTGGTACACCCAGGTTGATTTACAACCTGAATATAGAAGACAGTACAGGCTATAAAGAATGTTGCAGTCACCAAGTAAAAGTTCCTAAGAAGCACGCAGAAGGATCTCCTTCACAGGCTCCTGAGATACCCTAACAGTTGCCCATGCAGTCAAGGGAAGATTATCCAAAAGACTTGGAGACATCTTGTCAGCTCCCTTGGCCTTCCAGAACTATGCCATTATGTCCACCACCAGGCATATCTGGACCAATTTTCCTGTGTTTCTTCTCTCCTTCCAACAAATGCTCTGTTTGTTTTAGGGAGCTTAGGATGGTTCTGGCTGAGGGGCTGACAAAGAAGGTGATTTCCTTCTTCATGCGCAGATCTTAATTCAGGTGCCTTCACTGAGTGCATCACACAATATACAAGGGACCACAGTTCTAAAGCCAGTTAACAAGTTAGAATTTTGCATACATCTATTTCGTATTTATACAACACATCAAAGCGGAAAACATCCAAGCAAAATAAGAACATGACATTTGTACTAGTGTTTGCATGTGAATATGTAATAGTAGGAAACGTGGGAAAGTAGTTCAGTAGAGAGAGCCTCAGCAGGGCTTTTGAGTACATGCTTGGAAATGAAATCCAGTGTTCAGTGATCACCATAAACAGCTGATCTTGTCTTGTAAGCATATACTTTTGCAAAGTTGTACATGTTCGGATTCAGAAGAATTTGAAAACAAACAAAAATAACAAACATTTTAATCAGTGTATGTGTTTGTAAGGACTGATCGAGGGAAGTACCACTGGCCCAAGCCCCAAGATCTAGAATGGCAGAAATGCATTATCTAAGGTTCAGCCAGCTCAACAACCTGGGGTTTGCGGGCCATTCTCTCTGCAAAAGTGAGGCAGTGGTGTCTACTAGGTTCTGAAACATCACACACTTTGCTCCCAAGCCCTTGTATGTTTCCAAGTTTCCTTTTTTCTTTTTTTTTTTCATAATAACATAGTCACACCAACGAAGGCTTAATAGCCACATTTCAATTTTATCACTTCCTAAAGGCCCAATTTATAAACATGGTCACACCCTGAAGCTCAGGGGCATTGAACTTCTGTGTATATTTTGCCAGGCAATGAATTACGCATGCACACCTAAGAATATCAAGATTCCCAGCCATGGTAAAGAAACTGCTAGATATCCTTAAAGCTTAGCTAAGTGGCAAAGTGGTCAGACACTGAGTCTCTAGGTTCAGATGGAGTACCACTAGAGAGACAGGAAGGGAGGAATGGTGGGATGGAGGGAGAGAGGGATGGAGGGAGGGCGGGACAGAGGGAAGGTTCATGAGAGGAAGAAGGAGGGAGAGACAGAACAAGAGGAAGAAGAAGGAAAAAACAGTAGATAGGCTTTCCTTAAATCTTGAAAAGTCCTTTGTTTTGCTGGACCAATAACGCTTGGTAAAGCTCTCCCATGTAAGCATTTCTTCTTTGGTCAGAGAAAGCCAATTCCTCTTAAAGGAAGGTAATTTGTGCTTCTATGGGCTGTGTGTAGCACTGTTAGTAACAAACACAGGAGGCAAACTGTAAAGCTGCTGCCTGGGCTTATAAGAAAGGCTTGTAACTAGCTCCTCAAATTACAACCTCAAACATTTAGTTATGAACTGATTGAAAACTTCTGCACTCATTTTCCAGAAAGCATAGGGATTTGTCTGCCTTGTGTTGTTGTCTCTTCCTGAATGGGACCAGCCTCAAAACCTAAACAGCAGAACCGCACAGGGCACCTCATGGCCCATTTGTCATGACCTGTGGTCGGTGCCCAAGTGTGGACAAACTGAGGCCACTCAGGTAAGCACAGCATTTCACAGGCTGAGGAGCCAGCAGCGCCTCCTCCCATTCTCAAAGAGCAGAACTCCATGCACTGCCTAGTGGAGGGGAAGTCTGAGATCCTGAAGGATTCCCTTAGCTCTCAGCTTTCACTTGCTCACTTCCTCTTTCCGCCTTGTTCTTTTTAAAGTCCTGACAGATGGTTTTCCTCATTTCTAGAAAGAGTGGAATCCAGTACTTAGCATTTACCTATTTTTCTGTATTTTTCAATATCTAAGAAACACTTTAAGAATCTCCTATTTTAACTTAATTGAAACTACATTTAAAGAGCAAAGATGATTATGTAAATGATGTTAATATTTTAGTAATCAGCCACTTTAAGGGATTAGAAGGTAGAATTAATTGGATTAATTGTGAAAAGACATTAAATGGTCTGGCTTGGAGATGCACTTGGAATTCTTCCAACAGTATTTGAGTTTTGGCTTGCTTCAGTTTTTAGGTTTTGGTTTGTTCATTTCACATATGAAACACCAGGCTTTTTTCTGTTCCTAGTTAGCTTGCTGTCCGGTGATCTGGTTTTGTGGTTTCAAAGCTCATGGAGCCATCCCAAGCATAGGCACCATTTATATATGTAATTTATCAATGCTGAGCATATTAGAGTTCAGAAGAGCCTGCTGATCCCCTGATATATCAGATATTACCATTTCAGTTGTAGTTTCTAGGGTGTGGGCTCTTGGAGTTTGTGCTAAGCATTCTTCCCACAGGCAGCTGTTTTTAGAGACTCCAATACCTTGTACCTGAGGGAGGACAGGAAGCATTCTGTGGTGCTACATGAATAACAAAATAAAAGCAAATGAACCCCAAACTGTCACACTTTGTCACGGGCACAGTCTCACAGCCCCACTCTCCTTATCCACAGTAGTGTGTGAGCACGTTCTTAAAACTTAAAAGTGAGTAAGAATTCTAAGTTTAGAACTCAGACAAAAGATTATACTTAATTTAGAACTTAAGTGAAGTCATTTGATGTCTTTGGACATGACTAAGATTGTTAGAAAATAAATATCCATAATTTATATGGATAGTTTGGGGCCAGGAACAAAATTGTATTTGTTTTGACAGCTATAGAGAAATGATCTTTTCTAATCCTTCCCATTCTGAACTTTAAATTTTGTGGAACAGTTTACTTTTCTCGGTGCTGTTAAAAAGAACTAATCTGGATGATTTTTTGACTTAGAATGACTTTGAAAATGAGGGTACCTTGAAACATTTATCTAAATTGTTCTAGTATTAGTAAAAACCCAGAGTCAGACATTGGGGTAAAACCTAGTAGATCTGAAGAACAGAAAAACGATCAGCTAGCTGACCATGCCTCTCCACACTTCTCAGATCAGAAAAGCCCTCGAAACCTTCAGGCCCCTCCCTACTACTTCATGTGGGTCTCTCTATCTAGGTTCTCCCTACCTCTATGGTAAATTCCAGTCAGCTAGCTGCTGACTTGGCCCCTGATTCAAGGTTAACTTTATTAGCTGTCTTGGAGAGTCAGTGAGAATAAATATCCTGCAACAGTAGCTAATTATTCTTCAAAGTTAATTGATTTAATTCATTAAATTAGTGCTTCGGCTGTTTTAATTGTATGCTTTTGTCAAAAATTATATAAACACGCCTCAGGCAAGATTACTTTTAAGAAAAGAACTATATCCATTATTTATCCAGTTTGATTTATTTACCCTCATTTTTATTCATATGTTGTTATTTTATAAATGTGTTGCATTATACTGAATGATGATTATGCATAAAATGTAATGTGTAGAGACTTTCATTTTATTTAAATTTTTGTGCTTTATTTTTCTCTTTTAGAACATTTAAAACTGATCAAAATGACAGATTCTTAATTTATAATTTCTGACTTTGTGCCTCACCGATGAATTTACTTTGTGCTAACATAGCCAGAAAAGATGTCTGCTTATGATCTGGAGCTATGTTTCCATTAAGAGATATTCTGGAATGCAATGTTAGCTCACAACTTTAATCCCTGTGCTAGGCAGACATCCAAACAACCTGGCCACATCCCTGGCCTATGACGATCTATTTTGATGAATTTAAATCAACTAGGAAACAACAAAAAAACCAAGACAGTGTCTGGTATAAAAATAAATTTTACTTACACTGGCCAATGGTGTGGGGACAGTGAGGTGTCTTTGAGGACACCAGGGTCTTTGTCAAAGTCCAGGATCCCAGAAAGTAAGATGGTCACCAAAGTGACCCAGCCTTTCAGGTTCTTGTCTGGAGAATTTAAAGAATGAACTTTGGTAACTGCAGAGGATAAGTTTTAGATAGAAGTTTATTATAAATTCTTTTAGGAGAAAGTGAAGACAAAGCACCTGTGTAGCAGGATGGGTCTTTGGGGGTGGGACACTATCAAGAGCTAGTTCTGGGGACTTTTATAAAGAATTTACGGTACTCACTAGGCTGAAGCATAGAGAGCCAATGAGTTTGTCCATCCAGGTGGCACAGCCATGAGGTGTTCAGTGCCTCTATCCATTTTCAGTCATATTCTCAGGTTTAGCTTCCAGCCAAGAAAAAAAGACAAGGAGCCAGGACCCAGCATCCCCATCCTCCACCAAGGGCATCTCCACACTGCTGCTTTGGGGTTTCTGCCATTCTGTCTCTGAGTCCCATCATTGCCTGGATGACTTCTGTACCCACTTTGAACGTACTTTTCTGGATAAATGAAATCAAGGGCCAAGTATAAGAGTGTTTGTGTGGATCCGAAGGTGATAAGTAGTCTATTCCATTTGTGTGGGAAACTGCTCTGTTTCCTTCAAAGAAGTGGAGCACTTATGTTAAAAAAAAAAAAAAAAGAAAAAAAAAAGTTAGTGAAAGGCACAGGGACAACCTTGTTTATAGCCCTCTACCATCTGGCAAGGTGGCCTAGCACAGCTGTGAATCTGGCTCAAAACAAAATCATAAACTTACTTAAAATGGAGTGTTTCTGTGATTGATATTTTAACTCCATTGCATTATTTTCATGTGACCTTTGTAGCTGACAGTATCATAAGAAATTGTCAGGAGGATGAACAGGCCTGCAAACGCTTAGCACTTAAAAAATATAGCTAATTTAATCCCCACAAAATACAAAAAGAACTTGTTCCATGTTAGTGTTAAGAAGTTCTGATCTGAGAACGATTTACAGCCCTCACTTCACAACACAAGGCAATATTCTTCTCCTGTAACGTGAAATCATTACAAGCTTATACTGGTAGCTTTCCTGGCACAATATCGGCCATAGATCTCTTTGATACACAGTCTTTGATTAAAGAATGAGTCTAACTTTTTTGTTACATGTCTTCTAGGAAGAGTTTGAAATCAAACATGTAAGTTTTTTTTGTGGGAGGTTGGCTTAATGTAGTTACTTCCTGCAAAACCACTGCTCCAGATAGCCTCATTGCAGCCAATCTGGTATTCCTAGATTTGGCTACCTCTAGCTTTTATACATTCTATCTCAATGGTATTATTCCATTCACATTAGTCTACAATGAAAAGATCCATTATGCTTCACATGGGAAGAATGTGCATAGCTGCTTTCTGCATGTGTGCATACATGTATGCATAAAACACAAAGATGCTATGAACAGTAGTATTGTTGACAACATTGGCAATAGGACAAATGAACAAGATTAAAATGGCAAACCAAAAATCACAGAAGTTTGAGAAATAGTGTGTCAAATTGTATATGCTCTACTCAAGCTGGAATTGAACATTTTTTCAACCCATAGGATCACTGTATGGATGGATGGGGAGGGATAAAGAGAGAGAGATTACATCACTGTAGTAATTTTGTTGACTTCCAGGTCAATACTGGCAGCTGAACCCAACATTTCCATTTTCCTGAATGATGCTTAAGAAACCAAGTAAGCAGAAGAGACTCACTTTATGTTTTTATAAGAAACGGCAGTTTCTTAGAAGAAAACATGTTAGGGAAATTCTAGCATGTATTTTAACATTTAAAAAATTAAATGGTTTATATTAAATTTTCTATTGTTTTCATTTGGTTCGAGGGATTTGAACTGTGTTGAGAAATCTCTTTACAGCCCCCCCCCCCCCCCCCCCGTATCCATATCAGGTAGAGCAGCCCCAGTAGAACAAGTAGCCTAAGACTTGCCTCAGGGGTGTGCTTTCCACTGTTAGGGAATCACTCTTGAACTAACCCACACTTAACAGAGATAGCTCATTACTCATTTTATTTTTGCAACTAACTTTGTGAAAATATTTGTGCCTGCAATAATTTGTAGGGAGTTGTGTGTAATATATGAGTATTTGAATAAACTGGTTGTTGGACAATGTACTAAAAAGCTGCTTCTTGAAATGTGATATAACTTACTTTTGTTTTAGGCTTCTCTGAGATCCTATCTAATGGGCTGGGTTCTTTGAAGAGTTCATTCATGTTGGCTAGGTCCTAGGGAGAGTGTTTTGTTAACTTGAACCCATTACAGGATCAGCAGTAATATATTGCAATCTGTGACAAGTAGAATAGAATTTTAGTAAAATTTACATGTTCTACTAATAGAAACTGCATTAATTTAGGATTTTTTTTTCTTTTAGCTCACAGGAAGATGAAAGACCTTTGTCACCTTTCTATCTGAGGTATTTATCTTGTCTTATTTTGGTCTACTACAGTACTCAGAAGCTAGTTAAGGTTCCTTTGTCCATTTTTCCTTTCTTTTTTTTTCTCATATATCCCAGATGAGCCTGAATTTTACTATGCATCTGAAAACAGCTTTAAACTTTTAATCTTCTTGCCTTTATCTCTGGAGTTTCAAGATTATCATACTTGGTTCTGTGTGGTGCTGGGGATATTGTTTTTACTGTTTAATATAATTGAAAAGACTAAAATAAGACATATTTTAAATTCAGAATGTCGTTCCTAAAACTGCTTGATGCTGATAGTGACCTAAGTAAAAACCTAGACAGGCACAAAATATGTAATCACACACAAGACCCTGCCCTCAGTCCTGGCACACAGAAGGTTTGTGTGTGTGTGTGTGTGTGTGTGTGTGTGTGTGTGTGTGTGTGTGTGTATACCTTGGATTATGCTAGCTCATTTTCGGGGAGTAGTAAAACAATAAACTAAACGCTTAGCAAATTATGGAGGTCAGGGTTGTTTCTAGAATTTATAAATCCAGAATAACAACTATTAATAGCACCAGGTCAAGCTTACAACTTCAGGACGGAAGTGAAGAGAAGTCCCACCAGTAACTGAATGCCTGTCCTGCCTTTGGGATGGTTTATATTTTCTGGGTTAGCCACCTGACTTAGATTTAGAACCAAGTTTCCCTTATTTCAGTTCTTTCGTAACTATCCTCCTACTTCAAATGCCTCTAAGATATGGTAGAATAGTGGTTCTCAACCTTCCTAATGTAAGGACACTAGGAATAAAGAATGAATTTGCAGAGGGATAGCTCAGCAGGTAAGAGCCTTGGCTGCTCTTCCAGAGCCCCGAGTTCAGTTCCCATCCTCCACATTAAGTGGTTCACAACCTCCTGTAACTCTTTCCTTGGGAGATATGATGCCTGCTGGTGACCTTCTCGGGCATCCCCCCTCCCACATACAAGTAAATAAACCAAAATAACAAAAACAAATCTTTGAAAGTGAGTATCCTCTCAAACCCACATTCACAGCAGGAAAAGAAAAGTTGGCAGCAGGCACTATTTCCAGATAACGGAGGTTCAATGAGAGTGGAGCTCTTGTTTCACAAAAGCAAAAGTAGTAATTATTTAGCCTGTAATTAAAATTCCAAAAGTGTTTTTTTTTTCTTTTCTGCATAACATTATATGATTGTCTCAAAAAAAAATATGAGTTTGGCACAAGTTTATATTAACTTTATAAAATTATCTCACTTGATGTAAGAAGAGAAACTACTAAGAAAGCAAGAACTCGCCCCTAATCATGTGCCTGCTTAGTTTGAGGTCGACTTTCTTGCTATTCTGTATGAAGTGTTTAACTAGGAGAAAGAGGGGTGATTGCTAATTATTATTAATTTCTGCTGGGCACTTTTAACTAGAAATGGGACATATCTGCAGATGAACAATATATAAATAAGTGTATTTTCTATTGTGTCTAATAAGAGTAAATAACGCTTAGGTGTTTTTAATATATTTTTATGTTTCTATAACTTTCTTTTTGATTATTTTATTACTTAAAAGTCCTTTGATTCATTGTTCAAAACAGAGTTATTACAAGACTCACAAATTCCTCACTGATTTTTTTAAGATGCTATAAAAAAATTATACTCAATTCTTTACAAAGTCTGGAGAAGGTAAAAATGGATTGAGAATTGCAACTTGTTACTTTCCGGAATAGTAGGATTGAGTACTGAATGCTATATAGTATATTTGATGGTGCTATATAGTATATTTGATTCACTAAATTTTTCTTAAGGGGAAGGAGGACCAACGAGCAGGTGAGACATACCTGCAGAGGTAGGTGCTCAGCCATCAATAAGGAGCCAGGCAGAGGGGTTGGATGAACCTTCTAGGAGATCAGCATAAAGTGGAACAGAAAACTTACTTAGCTGCAGCCTGGGAGTGGGCAGCCTTCATAGAGAATGACATGGATCAGGACAGACAGAAGCAGTCCTCCGGCCCATCAAGGCAGATCACACAGGAAACCAGCCCCTGGTGCCCAGCGCAGCACTGTGGGTTAAGGACCTGGAAGGAGGCTGCAGCATACCAGTGGAGGCCTCAGGGTCTAGGTTTGACTGGAGGAGAGGGCAGGGCACAGAAGCAGGGAACACAAAAGGGCCCACGTTCCTCACAGTGCATCATAGCCCGTGTAGAGTGTCTTCCTCTGTGACTTGCAGGTGTCTTCATAGCCACGCCGTGCACTGTATTTCTCTCCTGGGCATTTCAGTTGCTTCAGACCTTTCTGCAAAGATCGTTAGGCACCAGCGCCCACACTCTGGGTCTAAGCACCTTCTGTGGTAACAGCTCAGTGTCCAGTGCAATGCCTCTCCAGCCTTCCTAACTCTATGGCATCTTTCTTTGAAAAGGAAGGAATTAATAGCTACCGAGCGACACCTGCTACTACCACGTGTCAAGTTTATTGCAGTTACAGTAGCTCGGATAGTGGGTGTCATTGTTCCCTAGATTGCTCCTTTGGGATTAACCAGCTCTGATGAACCAATTAGGGAAACGAAAGTGAAGCAAACTTCTGTGAGACCTCAGCCAAACAAACACAAGCCTGTGCACATTACACGAGAGATGTTCCTGGCAAGCGTGTCCAACATTCAGATTCTGGGCTGGTATCAAAAAACAGGAACCCCCAACTCAACTGATCAGATTAACATCAAAAGCAGCTCGCCCTTGGTGTTCTTCCAAGCTTCGTTCCTCCTGTTGCTGTCTGCGTTCTTCCTCCTGGCATCTGGTCAGATCTGGCTGGGACCTAGTTAGGTTTCTATTTGTCTACAAATCTGCCTTTGGGCTTCCGGAAGCAGGGCTCTTCCACTCCGCTTTCTCCTCATCTCCCCCGGCTCGCACCCCACCTACCTTCAAGCTTCTGGTGCCCAGCCAACTCAGATTTTAAGCTTGAATTTGGCACAAATTCCTGGATGGCCTGTGTGGCCTGTGTGGCCTGTGTGGCCTGTGTGGCCTGTGTGGCCTGTGTGGCCTGTGCTGCAAATAAGGCTGAATTGTTTGCTTCAGAGGCTGTCAAGCTGTTGCCAGTAGTACAGAGTTCCCATCGGCTACATGGCTTCTCAGGCTTGCCCTTGTTACAACACTAACTAAACCCGTCTTCTGGGAAGGGCCCAGTTCTTCCTAGTTTCTTTTCTGATACTTCATTAGAACTTTGGAGTTGACAGTTTTTTAAATTTCAGGCCAAGTTTTAACATGGTATGAACCAAAGCTAAATTACTAAGTGAGTTGGAGTTACTCAAGTCAGACTCTGAATTTCATCTGTCTTCTAATTGTCTTGAAAAAATATCTCACTGATTTATTTCCCAGTTAACTGAAATGCAAGATCATTCTTTAGGATCTTGTTCATTTTTAATTGCTGGAACCTTATACCTGTCATTTAGTGTAAGATTCCAAACTGCTGAGTTAATATTGAAAACCTTTAGCACAGAATAAAATCAAGTTAAAAATTTACCTGAAGTTGGATATGTGGCTCAGTGAGGAAATATGCAAAGTCCTGTGTTTACCATAAATAAGGAGATACCTAAAAATTATGTCATACAACCTCCTACCTTTGTATGCGGAGAACTTTACAAACATCTCTAGACAGCTTGGGGGGGGGGGGGGGAGGGCGCAGAGGAAATACTATCTTAAAAAATGTATGCTATCATTTGCACATTTATGAATGTCTTATTATATTTCTTTAATTTTAAATCTGAATTTTTATTAGTTTGAATTTTTGTCTTTAAAAGATAGTGTTTTCTAAAGTCCCTCGTTATCAGCCAGCTGTAATGGTGCACACCTTTAAGCACAGCACTCAGAACACAAAGGCAGTAGGATCCCTGTGAGTTCAAGGCCAGTCTGGTTTACACAGTGAGGTCCAGGACAGCTCTAGAGCTGCATGGGCGAGACCCTGTCTCCAAACAAACACATTGATTCTCATGAAATGACTTAACGTATATACTACCACAGATATTTTACTTGTGGCTAACTTTGTTTCAGGCTGCAGAAGGGGAAAAACAAGCTATTTATTTAGTATGTATTTAATTTTTTAACCAGATGAGAAATCAAGCGTGTTTGGACAGTTTGAAGCACAAATAACTATTTTTTCCCCTTATACTTGTTGACAGGAATATTGTATCTCAACTGAAGGGGCAACTGTGGAGTTCAGTTGCCGTGTGTGTGTGTGTGTGTGTGTGTGTGTGTGTGTGTGTGTGTGTGTGTGTGTGTGTGTGTGTGTGTGTATGATACAAATAACATCTACCAATCACATTAATTTTAATTATTTCTGATATCTTACAAAATACATAGAAGTTCAAATTTTCCATTTCCATCATTTTAAATGAACAGTAGAGTGACGTTTTATACATTCTGTGGTTGGACACCTGTCACTGCCACCCATCGCTAGAAACTCCAGAACTTATAAGACTGAATTCTGTGCCCATGGACCACTATTCCCACTACTTCCCCCTCAACCTCAGCCTTGGTGGCCAGCATTCTGCCTTTGTCTCGTGTCTTTGGTGGTCAGGCATCTCACCTAAGTGTTGCCATGGAAAAGTTATCCTTTTTGTGACTTCTGTTTCCCTTAGCATCATACTTTCAAGGCTCACGTAGCATGTGTCAGAAACCCATGTTCTTAAAGGCAGGTCCCAAGGATTGAACTCATGTCATCAGGCTTGTTGGCAAGTGCCTTACCAGTTGAGCTCTCTCACTGGCCTAAGTTGCTTCCATCTTTGGCTATTGTAAATAATGCAGCTTGTGAACGTAGTTGTTCAAATTGCCAGTTGCCTGCTTTTAGTTCTATTAAATATATACCTAAAAGTGGAGTTGTTGAACTTACTTTTTTTTAGGTGTTCCCATACTGTTTGGTATGCAAGAAGCACCAAATTATATGTCCAATAATTACAAATTAGAGTTTCAGTTGTTTCTATGCTCACTAACAATTATTAATTTCTGTGACTGATAATATAGAAACCTCTATAGATTTGAAGCATGGGGAACTCTTTGAATATCCCCCTCCCTGGCTAAGAATACCATTCTTATTTAGAAGTGGATGCCTATTTTTGAAATGTGTCATAGAAGATTTTCTATGTAGACCTAGCTGTAGACAAAACTACCAGCATGACCAAAGATGAGAAACTTTAGTACTGTTTGACAGTTTTGAAAAACTTGACATGAGCATCATTGCTCAGACTTTTTGCATAGCAAGGATAGAATCTGAACTCAGTTTTCCCAATGTTAGTGAAAACATTAGGCTTGTGTTCAGACTCTACTGAGAAAAATAGATCATATAAAATTTTAATGCATCTCTCCCTTCACTTACCTTCAACATGGGAAAGCCAAAGAAAGTTTTCCTTACTAAAAATGACCCATTCTGCCTAAATTTCTTGCCATTTTTCTCTTAGGCTCCATGGCTTCATATTGGCTTCTCTCTGTAATAATTTAAGATTGGAATAAAATAAAAGCAACAGTTGTGCAGGTATCTGGCTACCTTCACTGATATAAATACCCACAATTTCCTTCTTAAGTTCTAAGGATATCAGAAAAGCTGCAACTTAAAAGCCGGTGCTACAAATAAAGTCAGAGTGTCAAAGACTGACCATTAATGTGCACCTTGAAGTCCTCATATTCCATCTCCTGGTCAAGACAGATCGCCAGAATAAAAGAGAAGGCTTTTGGGAGAAGGCAGAATTGGAGTCCCTTTATGATCTGCTTCACTGACAAGGAAAACAAATGGCATTCCCCATGTGGAGAAGAGACTTGAGTCATCAGGACAGAGTAGTGTGTTCATTTTCATGTCTCTGTCACCACTAGCTTCTTAATGTCGCTATCTATTAAAAAACTAGAAACTTAGCATACAAAACAATGGGAAGGGCAGGGGATACCCTAGGACACTGGCTACTTAACCACAGCATTTGGAAAAGGTACCAAAGCAAGGGGACTATTGGATTTGGAGTGTGCTTCAAAGTATATACTGCACAAAAGCAAACTAATTCTTGGTGCATGATTCTCCAATTTACTTACTCCTAACAGTGGGGCGAACAAGCAAGTCTGCCTGAGAAAGGTTAGCACACTGTCCTGGGGCAGACTTGTGCACTAGAAAAAGTCAGCAGGGGCATTTGCCCGCAAATGCTTGGACAATGTCATAAACTAAGAACTAATCAGCTCACCCAGGTTATTTGGAAATGATGTCTTGATTCATTATTGCCTTTTTAGAGCTCTTTAACATAAATAAATAGCTTGGGGTATACAAAGCAAAACTACACACTAAAGGAAAAGAGGATGTCCCCTGAAAACTTAAGATAAAAACTTTTTACCTGAAAAGTAATATTGTTCTCTTCTCAAAAGAGTCTCAAAGATCTGACCAAACTCTTTGAAATGTTAGGAAGAATCTTTGGGAACACATGCTTAGACCTGAAATGAAAGACGAAGAGATCTAGAAGTGCATTGACATTAAAAGTTTAGTTAGCTAAACTGACGTTGCACATGCATTAAAAGACGGTGAGAAGCATTTGAGAACAGATGCTTTTAAAATGAAGCATAAGACACTTTCTAGCAGATAGACTGGTTCTCTGGTTCCTACAGTCTTTCTAACACTCTTCCATAATTTTCCTTAGTGTAGTGATTGCATCACAGATACATCAGCAGCTGGAGCTGGGGCATCTCATGATCACCTTTTCTCATATTTTGATCAGTATTATATAGATCTCTATAATGGTCTCTATTTGTTGCAGAAAGGTATTTTTGTTGTTGTTTTTTGTTTTCTGTTTTTTTTTTTTTTGAAAGGTGAAATCCATACTTGCCTGTGGGTATAAGATAAGTGCTTAGAATACAGTTTAGGAAATTGGTATTACTACATTCTCCTCTCTGTCTAATACCTTTCCAGCCCTGGAGAACTGGCTTGACTTTAATTTTCAGGCATTAATTCTCTACTCTTAGGCAGGGTCTTAATGCCTATTAGATAGCTATTAGTTATGCTCAAGAAAATGTGCCAGTGCCAGTATCGCACCACTTGGGGTATCTTTCTGGGCTGGCTAAGATGAACTCATGAAATCTCAACATGATTGCCTAAACAAAACCTGTATAATAATGACAGCATCAGTAGACATGCCAGGGTGGACAGGAGAAATTTTACAAGATCCAGCTATAAATAATCAGTGGCTGCTAAGAAAAGAATAATCAGTTTTCTATAGGATTGAGCTTCCTGATGAGTTATCCAATCTCAAATAATCAGCCATAAACAGGTGTGCATAGGAGCAACACACTGAATGCAGTCAGTGGAATCCAATTCTGGGAGATCCACTACCCTTTTCTGACATCCCTGGGCACTAGGCACACATGTGGTGTGTATATATACATACACACAGGCAAAACATGCATACACATAAAATAAAATAAAATTATTTTATTTTAAAATTTTTAAAAGAAGAGGTCATGAATTTGAGAGGGAGTTGAGTCATGGGAGCATTTGGCAGCAGGGGAAGAGAGAGATGGAAATAATGTAAAACAGCACTCATCTATGAAATTATCAACAACAAAAAATTCAGAGAGGTGGTTCAGAGGTTAAGAGTAATTGCTACTCTTGTAGAGGACCTGAGTTCAGTCCCCAGCACCCACATGGGGGGGTAACAGTTGTTTGTACCTCCAGCTCCAGGGAATCCAACACTTCACCAGACCTCTGTGGGCTCCTGCATTCATGTATTTATGTAGAGCATTTGCATATAGTCAGGCACACACACATACATATGAAATGTACTTTTTAATTTCCAAAAACATAAGCTAAAATTAAAAATCAAGTATCTTATGAAGAGAAAATTTGAGAAGTTCTTCCAGAAAGAAAAACAAAAGGATACAAATTAAAACTACAAAGATGTAACATTAGAAGTGGTGGTTGTAGTTGAACACTTTAGGATTCTAAGAAAGAAACCATATGTTTGGAAATTGAAGAAGAAATCATAGTATTTAGCATAGTATCATTGAGAACAAAGCAAACAAACTAATATGTGTCAAATGGCATGGCATCGAAGCATGTAAATCTAAACTTCTATGTTAATAAACTTTTAAGTACATATGAACATGGAGACACTACATGCAGCAATACATAAGTGAGAAAATGTATCCAGAGACACACCAAGAAAATAAAGACACAGATTCTGACCCTTCCCTTGCCAACTGCTCCAGTAGCTCCAGTATTTATGCCTTTGCCTGCTCTTTGAAGAAGATCTCAATCCTTTGAAGTATTTTAGTAATGAATTATAATGGAATAACTATTAATAGCTGTGTTTCCAGAATTTTCTAGAAATAAATTATTTGAGGATAATGTGCATCTTTAGTGAGGACATCAAGATGTCAGACTACACAGAGTCAGATCAACTTCCCTAAAATTCAGCTTTCAGTCTGTAAAATGGGTCCAGTATCTATATGACCTGACTGTTACACTTAATACAATGGACTAATAATGACCTAGTATAAAAACTAAAAAATTCTGAATATCTTTTTAGGCAAAAATACACTAAGTATCTAAAACTGAGAACTCTTAAAATTCCCCAAAAGAGGGGGCTGTGATGGCACGTCTTTAATCCTAGCACTCAGGAGGCAGAGGTAGGTAGATCTTGGTGAGTTTGTGGCCAGCCAACTCTGCTGAGTAAATTCTAGAACAGCCAAGGTTACACAGAGAGACCCTGTCTCAAAACAAACAAACGAACAAAATCCCAAAAGAGAGCTGAACAAATGCTGAGTTGGCTCTCTGTGAAGTATTGAATAGGAAGAATATCAAGCTAAAAATCCTTTCTTAATATTAGGCCCTTTCAAATATACCAAATATTTAAAACAATAGGAAGCATGACATTAGATAAGTATGAAGATAAATATTTTCTTCCTGTTCATTAATATGTACTCCATGTTTTATGTACAGTATGCATACTATCTTTGTAACTGTGTTCAAGATGTTAATAATATCAGCCATATGTAGATTATACAACTAATAGTTAAGGTTAATGGCTATGAAAATGCCACATGACCCCTCTGCATGTCATTATCAAAGGGTAAAACAAAGAGAATAAGTATGAGGAGGGAATGTGTCTTCAGGAGTGACTCTGCTGAGTGCGCTCAGATGATGAAGCTAAGAAAGCCACTGTCAAGTCACCTGTGATGTGTGATGTCATCCTGACCATTGACACTGCCTGTCAGCTGTTGTTAGAAAACAATCCCAGGCACTGTATTTTGTTAACTATAGAAATCAAAAGTTCTCTGATTTCTTATTGTTGTTTTGGTTTTAGTTTTTGGAGACAGAGTTTCTCCGTGTAGCCCTGGCTGTGCTAGTACCAGCTCTGTAGATCAGGCTGGCCTCACACTCAAGGATCTACCTGCCCCTGCTTCCTGGGTGCTGAGATTAAAGGTGTGTGACTAGGCTTGAGTTTTGTGGCATTTTGATTATTAATTATGTGATTTGGTTTTTATGATTAAAGAAATAACATAATGCCCTCTTTGCTAATTTTACGTAATTAGATAAATGCATATGTTACATTCCATAGAGAAATGGCAATTTTGTTAGCTCTAATGGATTTTGTTAATGTGATGGTGCTGTACTTAGAACTGGGTATGCCACCTAAGAGAACACACTGAATCAAGAGAAGATGTACAGCCCAGGCTTTTTCAGGCTATCTTTATCTAGTTTTGGAGATTTGAAGCTCTGTGTATGTATGTGTGTGTGTGTGTGTGTGTGTGTGTGTGTGTGTGTGTGTGTGTGTGTGTGTGTGTGTTTTATCCTCAAACCAAGAGCTGAAATAAAAGTCTCACTTGTCAACAGGCATATGCCCACCTCAGCACATGCAAATTTTAGAGACCAAAGTTTCTAAGCATAATTAAAGAAAATGTAGGTTGGATTCTGCTAATAGAAATAAAGACTATATTCCATATTCTATATTCCATTTAAAAAGTAAAGTACACAGTGTGCCATAGAGCATACATCAGCATGTAGGTCTAGAGTCTTGTTTAATAAACAATCATAACAACAGAGTATGCAGATATATCATCACTAACAGTAGCCATGGTAATGAAACAGAACACAGTGCTGGAACTACATAGGAGCTTACTTCTTTTAGCTTTTAGTATTTGTTTTATCAACAGTCAGGAAGTGAGCTATTTCAAATGCCATTTATGTATTTATATAAATATTGGGTAAGGAATTTTCTTAGTATGTTAGTTAAGGGCTCTGAATAAATACATTAATTCCTATTTTATGTAGAGAATTTAAAAGCTTCACAAAATAAAGAAAATACTATGTTATACTTTAACTGTATTGCTGAAACGCATTTAGATTTATATCAATGCCTTAAATGTCCTCCTTGAATGAACCACACCTTTAAAAGCAGCTCTTGTTTCTGTCATTAAGGCTGACTGGGGGGTGGGGGGTGTGAAAGAAGGGAGGGAGTACAGGGGGATACATGGATTTAAAAAGACTTTTTTTTATAAAATAAAATAACAAGATGAAAAAAATCTTATAAATTTTGTATTGGTTAATACTAAACACATCCTTCAGAATTGTAAAGGTGGCTAGATACTTGACTGCAGCCATTTTGGTAGTTAATACAACTGCTTGACTATTAACCACATCATAAATCTAACAAACTGCACTTCTAGTATTTTAGAATGACTTGAATTTGAGGGCGGTAAGTTTGAATCTGAAACAATATTACTAAGTTTGGGAGCTAAACAGATATCTCTAGCCAAAGCCTCTCATTTCCTGTATGAAGATACCAGCCCAAAGCAGCCTAGCTAATCAGTGGCTTGCCTATAACTTCATCCAGTTTCCAGAGCCAAGACCAGAACCTTGCCTTTTCTGATTCTCAGTGGAAAATATGTTCTTCTTTAAGTTCCTTAAAATCATGCACAAGCTACATAAACTAGAAATTCTATATTCCATTTAAAAAATACACAAAGTTAGCATAAATTTGTTTTAAAATAAATATTGCAACAATGAAGATACGACTATTTGGTTTTGTACTATTTGTTCATTCACTTTTATATCCCAAAGAGAAATCTCTATAACTGACTCATATATCTGATATCATTTTTCGTTTAAGTTATGAAGAAGATCTTAACTGATTTTATTCGCTAAGGTTAGCATAGGTTAGGCATGGTGACACACACTTTTGATCCAAGCACTCTGGAGGCAGAGGCAGTCAGACCTCTGTGAACTGGAAGCCAACCTGGTCTACAAAGCAAGTTCTAGGACAGTCAAGGTTACATAGAACATAACTCAAAAGAAGAAAAGAAAAGAAAGAAAAAAAACAACAAAAATATTGTCATATCTTTGTAAATTTGAATATAATGTTTAAAATAGCTATTGTGGCACCTAAATAATTGAAATTCTAAAGAATTTTAGTGCAAGAATTAAGAGCCTTGCTGCTACTCAGTGTATCATTTACCAACCCACAATATTTTGGGAGTGACTGGGAAATTCATGAAAACTTCAGAGTCTGGCTAAGACTATAGCTCGGTGGTAGAGCGTTTGTCCAATTCTGTAAAGCAGAACTTAGCTCACTGTTCCCTTAGACCCAGTGAACCAACCGTGCTAACGAGAGCATGGGCCATTTATTCCTGTGCTCTACTGCTGCTCCTATTTAGAGAGTTAGAACTGTCAAAGCCTGTCCTTTTGTTTTTGTGGATTCTTCTTCCTCACAATTCAGAAAAAAACAAAAAAACAAAAAAAAAAAAAAAAAAAAACAAAGAAACATTAAAATACCAGTCTGGAGTTGGCGCTGTCGCTCTGTGGAATAGCACCGCATAGCATGTGTCAGGCCATTTGTTTGAGCCCCAGCACCACAAAACAAACAAGCAAATGCATCCTCTACTTTAATAGATGAAGAGAGCAATGCAAAGAACCAAGGATATGAGAGGGAAAGGAATACATCTCCTCATTCTGCGGTCGGTGGCCAGACTGGTTGGTGGCCTGTCCTTGGAATGTTCTTTAGCATTTAGCACATCTGACGCTTTGCTTTTCTAGGTCTTCCCTAGTCATTATTCAGTCCATTCTGGTTCGCCACACTGAGATTGTGTAACTGCATTGAGGAGCATAGGAGTTAATTATACAGTGTTGGGTTTATGGGGAGCTAGCCACAAGACATCCCTAGCAGGACTGCCTGTTGGAGTTCAGGGCAGATACAGAAAGAGTTTCTTGTTGGCCACGAAGCCTGGGAACCACTGTGACTAACAGGCATTGTGGCCAAAAGGCAAAGTCAGATGCTATGCCTTCACCTCTATGAGCAAACATGCCCCAGTGTACGTGCTAATGAGCTCATCTGTGTCTCTCCCTAGAGCAGTTGTCCCGCTGAAGATAGGAAAGACAGCACAAACCTCCTAGGTCCACTCTAAGTGAGAGAAATACACACACAAAAGCACGTAGCACAGTCTCTGAAAACAGAGTTCAGGGCTTTCACTAATGTAGTATGCATTTGTTCTCGGTTTTCTTTTGCCTGACATGAAGCCTGTAACATGCGTTATGACGCAGGAGCAGAGCCTAACTGATTCTGAAGCAATCCATGAGTGTGCTGAAATGACACCAGAAAAAATAGCATATAGGTTGTTGAAACGCAATCGCTAGTAGTGACCTCCGGTCACGTTCATCTTCTTCCTGTGTGTTCTGCAAAGTAGGAAGAGAAAAGGGAGAGACCATTTTATAAAAACTGGCTTGATAGACTTAATAAAACTGCTCAATGCTTGACTGCCTTTTGGGGTGTGGAAATTTGAATAGTAGGGGCTTGGGGCAGAGGACTGGGAGAAGTAGCAGCAGATACTTTTAGGTGGCCGAAGCTGGACCCTCACCTGGCTTTGTGAACGAGTTTCCCCCAAGTAGGAGGAGGCTCTGCTGAGTGTGCATAGGTGATATGCAATGATTATCTTAATTATTCCAAATGAACCAGGCTTTTTAGAAAATGCAAGTTTATAAAAGTTCAGCTAAATGTGTTAAATCATTTGTTACAGGGAAGTATCAGAGATGGACAATTTCCATCATGAGGAGTGTAGGGAGGGGAGTGGGCTTGTGGAAAAGACAAGTTGGAAGTGGTTACATAGAAATCAATGCTGGCTCTTTGTTCTCTAGGCCCTCTGGACCCCGCTGAGCTTAGAAATGTGCCTGTTTGCAGGCCTGGGACAGCAGGTGATAGGCAGTTATCAGCAATCACAATAGCATCATAAAGGAGATGATGCAATATCAGACTTAGAGCTACCAAGTTGTTTTTAGGGTCAGTGTGGGAAGATGTAAACAAGCCGCTTCTGAGTGGGACACAGTGGGATGGCATCCTGCCCAGGTTGATGATCATCAAGGATCCCTTGGGACCTGCTGGCAGGCATTCTAGCATCCCTTCAGGTGTTGGTTTAACGACTCTGACCTTTCAGCCAACCTGATTTTCCTTCTCTGTGCTTCTTTCCACAGCGCACATGTATCCCAAGTCAGCAATGTTTCAACAACTGGAGAGTAAGTAATCTGTCTTCATATTTTAGAACTTTTATGCCTTTTCCCATTTATTGATGAGGAAAAACAGCAATCCTAATGTTGCACAGAATTGGAAGATTATATGAAATCTTTCTCTGTTCCACCACCTATCATCTTAAAGAATCAAATATTTCAATAAAACTGTGTTTCTTTGACAAATTTTAAGTGGAAGTTCTTAAAGACTATTTCCTGAAACCAGGACTAGTGGAAATTGCAAGTTTGAGACTTGCCTGGGCTATGGAACAAGACCCTGTCTCAAAGCAAAACCATTTTATTATTTTTTTTAAAGTACCTTTCAGTCTAGGCATTAAAAAAACAAAACAAAATCTGTAGATCTTTTAAGTGAAAAATAAAACAAGCTTTGAGGAGTATCAGCTAAGAATTTTCCATACCAGCTCTTTGAAAATTAAACTAAATGGCAGTTGATTATTTAAATACACTGAAGGATTCCACTACTATAAAACTGGCACAGTGTTTGTGAGAGCAGGACAGAGCAATGTCAATTGGCAAAAAGTTGGTATTTGTATCTCACAGTGACCTGTTTTGATCCTTTTTGCTTAATTCATTTTCCTCTCAGGTTTAAAGAGTGAATCCGTCCTTCTAATTTGAATAGCACATATTGAGATGTGTTTATGTGAACCCAACCTTAATTTTATAAATCACCATTTGATTAGAAATATGGAAGTATTATGCTGTGCAATGAGTTGTAATTGTTCTAGTGAGCTGGGGTTCCCCAGGCCAAACTATTAATCTCTATATAACTTTATCTTAATGAGATTCTAAATATACAATAGACATCCTAAAATATTTGTGCAAGTTTATTTTGTAAATCAGACTGTCGTCTTCTGCAGAACTGGTATGAAATCTGGAGAAATAGTCCTTTGTAAAGATACTTAATTGTTACTCCATAGTGAAAGTTTCTAATTCAACTTTACCTTATTTTCAACTGGCTCTTATTTTCTGACTGTCTCACAATTGTTGCTAGATCTACTTTGAGCATTTCAGTCATTACAGCCTCACAAAATGAGACAAACTGGTGTGATTTAACCTCAAATTTTAAATGCAATATGCAAGTATGTTAGATGAGCATACCATTCTGTCTCTGCTTATGAAGTACTAAAGGCCTTCAGTGGGAAATAGAGGTACTTCTAAGATACGTGCATATTCTGAAGGAAATCATTGGTAACCTTGATTGCTTCACTGACTTGGTGGTTTGTTTTTAAATAGACTCTTAGAAAGAACCATCAGGTCAGCAGTAGAAGAGCATCTTTTTGATGTCAACAGCTCTGGAGATCAAAGTTCAGAAGACTCAGAACCTGGACTGTCTTCAGCATCTTCCACACTCACCAGGCATCGAGGACATCAATTTAAGAAACAGGATGATGTTTGGCATGGTCAAGACAAGTAAGCTATCATAGGCTCTTACTGCTTGAGTTTTATCTTTCTGTTTTTAAGTCAGACACTATGTTACAAAAACATAGTCTTCTCTCATTTCAGCATCTAGATTAAAACTTTATAAATTTTCTCTATGGCTACTCTAAATTTAGCCAGCATTGCTATGTGATGGAGTATCTCTGTTTCATATAGATATCTTGTATTTTTTGAGGAGCTATGTCTTAATTTATATATATCATAACTTCCTGTTGAATAACTGGCTTAAGGAAATCCTGTCCAGAGGCTTTATTCTTTCATATAAGTCAACATGACACTGATTTATTAAGTTAACATGAAGCTAGTTTCTTAGTCAACAAAGTTCCCTTCATTAAATACTAGAACATCCCTGTAATAACTCTAACACTTTATTATGCTTTAGTATTTTTTTTAAAAAAAAAAAGTTGAACTTTTAAATCAAAAGAACAAAAGCTTACATTCTATGTTATATTATTACTTAATTAAAACTTTAAAATTTGCAACATAAATTTCAAGAAATGTTACAAAGTTTAGTCCTCATTAATAGCTTTAGTGAGGTAAGAATAGAAATCATCATGCATATTAATAATCACAAGGCAGATTCTCAAGGAAAATTATTATGTATTGTTAACTGAGTATATTCATGTTTCCCTGGAATGTTCCATTTTTGTTTCCATTTACTATGTGGTTAATATTTTGACCTGACTATTAAGTCTTAAACACTAAACTTGTCCCTATTCCATATATTCCACACCACCATCTCCCTACTCATAATCTATAGCAAAATCTTTATGAAAAAACTCTCTTTTTACTGAAAGAAAATCATAGAAGATAAGCCATGTAAGTAAAGCCCCTGCTATATCCCATTGAAGTGTTCAAAGAGCTATGTTAACAGATAAATTCACAAGCAGCATCAATGATCTAACCCACTGACTTACTTCACAAGGTAAGGGGTGATTAGCTTAAGAATTATGTAGGAATTTCAGCCCACACTGGATTTGTAACTGTGAGATCTCAGAACTAAAACTCTTTCAACAATTCAAAATATCATTTGGAAGATTATTAAGTTTAGGTTTAAGCAGTACCATGCACTAATTTTGTATGAAAAAGCTGTGAATCCATAGAAAATGTCAAAACAAATTTCATTTTAAAACTTAGTTTTAAGTGGGAAATAATGGTGCACACCTTTATTCCCAGCATTTGGGAGTAGAAACTGGAGAATCAGTTCTCAATGCTAAATTTGGCTCACAGAAAATTTTAAGGCTAGTCTGGACTATATGAAACCATGTCTCAAAAATAAATAATAAAAAAAACAAGTTTCTTTTTAAAGAATTGTGTTGGAACTGGAAAAAAAAAAAAAAAGAATAGTTGCAATATTTCCTTAGAAAGTAGAAAAACTGCATGGCCAGAAATGTTCACATGTGAAGTCAGCCACTGAGTGGTTTATATAAAACATTCAGCTGCGTAATTCATTTGCAGTCTGTTTTATTATGCTACAAGTACAATTTATTCATTAACATAATTACCCTCTGCTTTAGCATTTTAAAAATTATCTTCAAAGTGTCGTGACAGCCTGCTTTCCACCCTCTCTCCTTGTACAAGAAGATATTAGTAGTAGCAGTGGTGGCAGCAGGTAACAGGCAGGGATGGTAAGGTCAACAATAAGTAGGGGCCAGATGGTGGTAAAAAATGTGAACTACGAGCTAACTGCTTCCACTGAGAGAGCTTGTTGCCAAGGTTAGTTTTCCAAGTCAGTTGATATTTCTTGCTATGTTATCTTTTTTTCTTGTTCGCTTGTTTTTATTTTCTTTTTTGAGACAGTACTTCTCAAGTATAGCTGTCCGAGAACTGGCAAGTAGACCACATTGGCCTTGAACTCACAGAGATCCACATGCCTCTGCCTCTCGAGTGCTAGCAACATCAGAAGAAAGAGCAGAAACGAGGAATGGTAGAACCTGGTCAGTTGTAGACTACCCATGGAACTCCAGTCTTCCCCATCATGCTCATTCTAGTGCCTGTCTTGATCTTGTGACAGCTGGGGTATAAATAAAAAAGAGCTTTGGGGTATACATAAATATTTATGTTCCCCTAGGGCCATATACGCTACCACACAGAAGGTAACACGATGATTCTTTTTCTCAGCACCTGGCCTCTTCCATTTGCTCTCTGCTACCATTATCTACCTAGTTGAGAGACATCTGCCCATCTAACCTGACATGTTGGACCACAGTCTTGATGGACATGACTTCTCCAACTTCCAGCACACACTGAGCATATTCTCTGTGATTGTAAGAAACCAGATCAATCATCTCTCATGGTCCCAGAACTATGATTTTTACCTGGCTTAACTTTTACTGCAGCCTGTAGTCTTTCATGGCTGCCATCCATTCCCTGACAGGCTCTCCTGGATCTTTTTTTTTTTTTTTTTTTTTTCCATTCCTCACTCTTGCTTTACATGCTTTCTAGCTGCTGATTCTTCCAGCACCTCTGCTACAATCTCAGAATTTTCTTTTGCCTTCCTCCTTGTTGTGATGACTTAAGATTGCTTGGTCCTTTCTGATAGCTCCATAGAGCCATTGGTATTTCATAAATTGTGAGAATATTGAAGCTAGTCATTATAGCATATGAGGAGTGTATTATTCTTAGGGTTTAATTATAACTGCTTAAATCAATTTAGCTAACATTTTCATCGACTTTTACCTTTAAAAGAAAGACACAATTAATCTAGACCTTGTAATACTTTACCCCAAACTGTGAGCTTCATGGAATAGTTACAAAGTGTTTTAAAGAAATCCATTTTTTAATGTTATTTTGTATCTTCCTACTTACAGCTGTGACAATTGAACACTCTCCCCAGCTAGTGATAGTCTGGTTGTAGGTGAAGTCTTACTGAGGCTATCATAACTTATAAGTGTCAATGAAGGGAGACAAAGATGAACTATTCACTTCGATACAAATGATTTGTTGTCAAATTTACAAGGAAAAAAATCAAACTTAAGTCATTGTTTTCTATAATAAAATCATAAATGTTTAAGGAATATATCTAGTATATAAAAAACTTCAGACTAACTTGTTTGCACAAAGAACCTGCTGGATACCCAGTAAATAGAATATGCATGGTTCATTTATTTTATTATTGTTTAAAAGCAAGGTACCATTCTTAAGTAAAAGTAGTTTAAGTCTTTCCAAATTAGAATGACCTGAAAACTTTATTCAAATATTTGTTGTATAAATACTATATTAAAATCCTGCTGTAAAGCAAAAATAAAAATAAAATACCATGCTCAATTGCAGGAATAATAAATGTCAGTATTATTAAAATACCATATGTGCATGAAGGAGGAAGAAAGAAATCCAAGAGAAAAGAAGCCCTGGGGAAAGATCCGAATAATTAAAGGAAAGACCCAGAATTCTAAGTCCAGATAAAATTTAAATCGAGTCAAATACGACAGCAATGTGATGTGTGTTTGGGGAAGGAGTGGGTTCCTGTGCTCCAAACCCTCACTGCTGTGCGCGAGGCACCCTGGGAATATCTCCCTTTGGGAAGCTGCTGAAGAAAAGCACTACTGTGCTGCCACCTTGCTGCATATCAGTTTCAGCAGCTTATTCTGCTTAGGTGCTCATTGTTCCGAATGACTAAAAAATCAGCTCTCTATTTAACGTTTTAAATATTTCTCAGTTTCTGTATTCGTGCGTGCCCCCAACAAAGTACACAGATTGTTGTCCTAAACAACAGTGTGTATGTGCTGCAGATCTATGGCTAGCAGGTTCATGATCGAAGTATAGAGGCAGGGCTGGTTTTTGGTAAGATCACTGCCCTGGGCTTGACATGACTATTTTCTCATTGGCCTCATGTGACCTTCTTTCCTTGCGTGCTTTCTTAATGATGTCTCTTATATGGACAGCGCTCACTTTGGATGCCCTGCCCTAATGACCTCCATTAGAGTGAATTACTTCTGAGAGGCCTTTCCCTCCCCATGGTATATTAGACATCAGTACATTGAAACAGGAATTTTAAGGAGACACAGGGGCGTGTATATCAAACATGGTCGGACCCCCATTAAAATTATGATTGACACATAGTAGTTTTAGGAAAAGTGCAGGGTAATAAGAAGACATAACTTGAGGGATGAAACATATTTCAGATTTGCGACCAAACTCCTGCTACCATCTTCGGAAGATACTGTACATGAGTGTGATGCCTGCACGCTAGACACTGTCAGCCTTCTATCCTCTCTTCAATTAGCTTGTCTGTAAATGACCCTTCTCATTAGATCCACCAGTTCACAAATAATGACACCGAGACTTACTATTGATCATGAAAACATCTTATATCTTAGGCTTGTCCTACTAGCTCATAACTTAAACTACCCTATTTCTTTTAATCTACGTTCTTTACATGGCTTGCTTGCCTTTATTTTCCACTGCCCGCCTGCTTCCTCTCCATCTGACTGGGGACCCGCCTTTCTTTTTCCCAGAGCTCTCTCCATTCAGAAGTTCTGCCTATACCTCCTGCCTAGCTATTGGCTGTTTAGCTTCATATTAAACCAATCAAAGTAACACATCTTCATACAATTTAAAGAAATATTCTGCAACAAGTTTTTCTTAAGGTGTTTCTGATAAATGTATATAAATCTTTACACAACTGTAGGACATATATATATATAAAATATATATATATATATATTCTACATCCTAAAATGATCAAATTATACAGCACTAAAAATATTTAAAGATAATAAAACACTGAAAATATGATAGTAGTTTTTAATTCATAATTTTTTCCATTATTGCCAAATGTCTAGTATAGTCTTTCTACATTAGTCTAATTTTATAGTCCAAATACTTATTGCAGAATAAGATTTATTGCTGCCTTTCACTGGGGTATGCAGTGACTTGACAGTAAAATATGGTGTCTACTGTCGGTTGTCAAATTTCTTTATTTCCAGACACAGGGTTAGGATGAGGAAATTACACAAACTCAGCCATGCTGTGAGACTCAGTCATTTCTGCCTTACCAAACCGTAGTACTGTGTTGGTAGTTTAACTTGATTCCTGTCACAGAACGCAATAAAACTTTGTTGGGTCATTAGTTTTATGAAAAATTCTTACAGAAACATTGAAAATATTAAGCTTTCCAAAGCACAAATGAATTAAACCCCATGATTGTGATATTCTGTGTGATGTGATACAGTGACTGTATAATAAGGTTTCCTCGTCATATTTCAAAATAAGATTAAGCTATTTTTTTCACTCAGGGAACTTATCAATAAGGAGAACATTCCCTATGGCTTCAGCAACCGTGATGAGTGTATTTTGAATAGCCAGGAAGGAGAGAGATTCCCAGATGATGCTTGTGATTATGTCGGGGAAAGGAGTAAACCCAAGCGTCAGAAATCCAGTTCCAGGCTTACAGAGCCCAGCGGCAATCGAGATGGGCTACTGGTAAGTGGGTATTTTAGTAACTTTTTTACTTTATCCAGTAAAGAAATATCACTCTTTCTCGATTTTTTTTTAAATGGAGTTTCACAAAATTATAGGAGTTCTACAAAAGACCATCGACCCAGGAAGTGCATGCATTTGTGTTTCTCTTTAGTAAATGCAGTGATTGAGGCAGAGAGAGAGAGAGAGAGAGAGGGAGAGAGAGAGAGAGAGGGAGAGAGAGAGAGAGAGAGAGAGAGAGAGAGAGAGAGAGAGAGAGAGAGAGAGAGAGGACTTTCTGCCCAAAGAGCAAGAGACAGGAGACAGTGGTAGGGTGTTTTTTAAACTGGTTTTAAATCTAATTTTTAAGCATTTTTACATTTTTGTAAAATTTTCATAAAGCACATTCCCTTATTTTCCCCCATCTTATTTTTTCTTGTCCATATGAATGCTGGAAATGGATAAACACTAAACAAGGTTGGAGAGGCAACCAGGCTGGGCTCGGAAACATTTTCCTGCTGGGTGTAAATCCTAAGCCCTTATAGCACTTTACTCCTGGTTAATGAAAAGCAAAAAGGAATTAATGCTCAGCACAGTCACCTTGTACCCAACTTTGAGGCATGAATTTGATGTCTAAGTCTCTGCGGCTCTTTCCATCAGTAACAATATCAGTACGACCTTAATATCCATCTTCCTCTCTATTTATGCTGCAGCTTCTCTGAAAAATGGAACCCTGAATCTGCTTTGTGATTTCTTTTTCGCTATTTTTATTTTGGTGAAGCAAAATTAGCAACAGCCCTGCAGATAAAGGAGTCCCCCATTTATGGAGATGGAGAGAGTCTGTCTTTGTAGATCCACGAGTCTCCTATCACTCAGCTGTTTTATTGCTTCAGGATAGGATTCCTATACATTTATTAAAATTACAGATTGGAGGTTTTCCCATTGTTAACTTCTATATGTGCTTAGAAAAAATTCTACAATCCCCCTGAAGTAGAACAGGTACAATGCAAACTAGAAATATGTCTAATAACATCCTTAAAACAATGAATCATTACACATTAACTTTATATTAACATCAGTGAGCAATAAGTTTTATTCCTTTGTTAAAATGTGTGTGTGTGTGTAGAGTCAGAGACAGAGAGAGAGAGAAGAAATTTAACCCAATCCTCTCTGTTGAGCACACTATGACCACTGAGCTATATCTCTAACTCCCGAAGACTAAATAGTTAAATAAAGTAACCCTCACTAACTCTTTATTTGACTTATAATTTGTTTGTCTGTCAAAGAGTTATATAGTATAAGATCTTTTTTCGTTTTTTAATTATTATTCTCTCATATATTACATCCCATCTGCAGTTTTCTCATCTTCTCCCCCCAGTTCCCCTCATCTCCTCTTCCCCCACTCCCACCCCAGAACCATCCCTCTGCCTCCTCTCAGAAAAGAGCAGGTCTCAAAGGGACATTGACCTACCACAGCATAGTAAGTTACAATAAGACCAGGTACATACCATCACCTCAAGGTTGGAGAAAGCAACCCAGAAACAGAAAAAGGGTCTCACAAGCAGGCAAAAGAGTCAGAGATGGCCTCTGCTCCCACTGTTAGAGATCCCACAAGAAGGCCAAGCTACCCAGCCATAGCATATATGCAGAGGGACGAGGTCAGACCCCTATGGGCTCTCTGATCTCAGCAAGACCCCATGAGTCATCCTGGTCTCCCCACCCCCGTCCACCTCATGAGTCCTAGGTAGTTGATTTTGTGGGTAATGTTCTTGTGGTGTCCCTGACCCCTTTGGTTCCTATGGATCCTGCCTCCTCCCTTTTCAGGACTCCCGAGATCTACCTAAGGTTTGGCTGCCAGACTCTGAGGAACATTTATTTCATAAGATACATGTCTGAACTTTGAAAAACATTTCAGTGGGAGATTCCTTGTTCCATTTGGCTTTTGGTGTGTGGAATGATTTGCCCCTTCCCACTCACTAGCTTCTGCATTCAGGGACTGTGCATATCACATTTGCACAAATGAGCTCAGTGGATTTCAGTGCAATTCATAATTTAAATCTTGACAGCAAACTTGGCAGGTAAACTTAACTCCTCTACAAAATGATGCTTTTCTCAAAGATTTTTGCCTGTTTTTCTGTCCCATGAACTTCAAAGTTTTAATTTTATTGTTTTTAACTGTGTGCAGATGCGTTTCTGAATGTGGGTGTGTGCACATGAGTACAGGTGCCTGTGCAAGTCAGAGGCATCAGATCGCTGGCAGGAGTTTCTGACAATTGTGAGCTGCCTGATGTGGCTGCTAGGATCTGAACCTAGGTCTCTGGAAGAGTAGCAAATGCTTTTGGCTACTGTGCTATCTCTTCAGCTCCAAAGTTTATTTGATTTTCTTTTTCTTGACAATGTCTCACTATGTAGCTCTGGCTGGCCTGGAGCCTACTCGGTAAAACAGGCTGGTCTGGAACTCACAGAAGACCACCTGCTTCTGCCTCCAAATGCTTCCATGAATTTAGAAATCCAGCATCCATATAGGTAAACACATGCAAAGGTCAGAGAATACAACAGTGGGTAGTGTTTTTTCTCACACTTCTGTATGTGTTAATTTCATTTTCTCCAACTTCAAAAACTTTGCTCACCTCAATTCAAGATTTTTACAGTTGGGGGAAGTATTTGTTTTTATGCAAAGTGTAAAATAGAGGAATGAAATAACTATATTCCATCTGTATGTCAAAAAATAGTCTAAGTCTCCAGGGTACAGAAACAAGGAAAATGGAAAAAAAATCTACCTTTCTGAAGCTTAAAATCTAGTGGAAGGGGGATCAAAATAGATGAAACAGTGAGATGAAACCATGATAATCACTAGGAAGAAAGAGAGGGGACAATAACAGGGGCTTGGGGGTACAAGGTAAACAATTATAGTACCAGCTGGGACAAAGATCTCCCATCAGAGTATTCGAAAACAGAGTTCAGACTTGTATCCTGAGAACTATTCCTTTTTACTTCTTGTCATAGTGACCACCTCACACACTCAAGACACTGTTCCCGGTGAGGAAGATGATGACTTAACTCATGTTTCAAAAATAGATTTGGACCTAAGAGTATATTCTTTCCAAGACCTAAAGCCAAGCTTCAGTCTTGTAATCCCCATAAATCTCTTTGGCATTAGTGAGAGAAGACCTCCCTGGGAATCTGACTTTGTTTATAAACCCAAAGGTAATTAAATAGGCTGTCTAAGTGAAACTGCAGGTGCAAAGACCCCCCCCCCCCCAGAAGATCATTTATCTGAAAAGGCCACTGAATTGTGGAATGCCCATTATGGCAAAAAGGCTGCAGATTGAAAGGCCCTGGGGATGGGAGAACAGATTAACTGGATTCTCAAACATCATTAGGAGGATTGACTTTACTATGGGTAAGATGAGAAGCTAATCGAAGGTTCTTTGATCGGGGATGTGGATTACTTAAATCTGGTGTTACTGCTGAATTGAACATGGACACACGTGATGGAAGGCAGAAGCCAGTACAGCAGTGAGCCACTCTGGCCACAGTCCTGGATTTTGATAACAGCTTGACCTAAGATGATGCCAGAGGCAGCACACAGCCCTGCAGGAGGTTGGTGCTACCAATTTATGAAGAGAAGACAGACATTTGAACATCAGGAAAAGGCGGAGGTTTGGGGAATGATACTTTAGATTCCCTTCAGGGCATGTTAAGACTGGGTGCCCTGTTAGATACAGAAGAGGAGCTACCAGACAGACAATTGGGTTTCTGGACCTGGAGTTTAGGCAAGGTGCCTGAGCTAGAGACTCATGTGATGGTTATCAGAGTTAGAGATACTTGAAGGCAGTACACTGGAGGGGTAACCAAGGAGGGAGTGTGCGTGTAAAAGTGGACCAGATAAGGAACACCACGTCACACCAGCACTTAGAGATGAGAAAATAGTGCATAAAAGAGACTTAATAACAAGCAACCAGGAGAAAGAGGGAAAATATGGCCAGTTTAGTGTCTTAAGGAAAAGGGGGTCAGAGGTGAGGCCAGGAGTGGACTGGGTCTGACCATTCAAATTCACAAAGTGAAGCTCACTGTTAATCTTAAGTAAAGAGATCCTGGTAGAGATAGAAGCAGACGCCATTCTTGAGAGAGTGACCATAAAGGTTTCACTGACCTAGATCAGCCAGAGGAGAACCATCTGCAGTACTCACCAGGCCCACACAGGCGTGGTGTCCACACAGCAGGAAAACTGGGTCTTTCTCTTTGACTTCTCTGGGATGTGATGACATAGGGATCAATAGAGCTAGAGCCCAGGTCACTCGGAGGCAGAAAGCAGAGGCAGCCAGCATTAGGTTGCTCTATTTTGGCTCTCTAGTGACCATTTCACTCTTTCCTTGGCTGTGACACTACCTGTACTCTTAGCTTTCAGGAGAAAAGATAACCCCTGCTTTGTTTAAGGAGCCACAATAGCAGGCTGTGTGTTAACTATGTTTCTTAACTTGAAACTGAAAAAATTCCTAAGTCTCTGGCCATTAAACTTTTTTACCTGACTCAATGACAAGTAATTTTGTTTGTTTTCTATTGGGGGGGGGCTAGTCTATAAAGCAAAACAATAAAACAAAACAAAAAAACTTCCTTTGGGAAATCAGTTTACGAAACATCCTCCCCATCCTGCAGACACACACACATATCTCTTACACGCACGGTTTTCATAAACTTATCTCTATAGGTCTAGAAAATAGTCCTGTTATTCTTCCAGAATGTTCTCTTTAGAACACAGTCTAACAGTGTGACTAGAGAGCCACCACTGACTTCTAAACATGGCGGGGGGAGCTGTATATCCTTTCATCATAAATCTACTTGTAATCATAGAGAATTAGAAGCAACTTTATTGTTTAGAAATACAAAATAAAGAAATAATACCTGGATGTGGGTTCAGTAGGATTCAATGAAAGTATTAGAAATTATGGTTAGAAATTATGGAAGAGTAATAATGTAAAGTGTTAACAGTTGTATTTGAAGTGCTTTATAATTATAATTGTTCCAGTAAGTAGGGTAGCATTATTAGCTATCTTTATTCTAAGCGTAAGGGTATAAACTATAGGTAATTGAATATCTAGATCGTAAGTGAGGAGGCAGCAGTTCCAGTCTGGAATCCCTCAAAAATAAGCTATGGAGGGGTGTGTGTGTGTGTGTGTGTGTGTGTGTGTGTGTGTGTGTGTGTGTGTGTGTGTTTGTGTGTGTGTGTGTGTTTGTGTGTGTGGTGTGTGTGTGTGAGGTATGTGTGTATGTATGTGTGTGAAGTGTGTGTGTGGTGTGTATGTGTGTGTGAGGTGTGTGTGTGCATGTGTGTGTGTGTGTGTATGTATGTGAGGTATGTGTGTATGTATGTGTGTGAAGTGTGTGTGGTGTGTGTGTGTGTGTGTGTGTATGTGTGTGTGTGTGTGTGTGTGTGAATAATTCATTCCTAGGGAAATGACTGAAAGAAAATGTTTACCTAAAAGTAGTTGAATAATATGGTATTACTAGAAATGATTATTGCTCCTGTCATTTTCTCAATGCATCCTATTGGAATATACAGCTCCACACTAAACACTCTGGTGAACATATTAAAGGTAAACTCCCGTAGATCTCATTGTTGTGAACACAGCTGCCACCTAATGTCTGAATACTCTGAGGTTTACAAGAGGAGAATGACTCTTGCAATTCATTATATCTTAATTTTAGTTTTAGCTTCATCACTTCAGAGCAAGGCAGTTGAGAAGAGTAGTAAAGCCTAGTGCTAAAGCCGTTGGCTCAGATGTGAGGCTGAAGGTTCAATCCCTAGCACTACTGAAACAACCACAAGAAGGTGGTGTCTTCTGAAGCTTTAGTTACTATGGATGCAAAACAAAGACGACATTAGTATCTCTTTTGGCTTTTTGTGACTCAAGCAACTAAATTTGCTAAAGTATAGGTGAAAGAGAACGCAGTAAAGATTTTAGCTTCAAACTGTCCCCTGTTCTCTGGTGCCTAGTTCCTCGCTTTGCTTTAAATGCAGATACCCCTCCATCTACTCCTTTGGCCCCAGTCCTTTAAGTTTCCTGCCCTGTGGTCAAACGTTACCCACACTTTTCTGCAGAAACCCAGTTTTCTATGTCATTAACTGGCCATTTAAGACCCTTCTACAGGGTTTGACCCACGGTCTCCTGTGTCTTGACCTTTTGACAACACTCATCTCTCCTTGCCCTCTTCTCGGGGTGACTTTACTCCTCTGCTGGAGCCTCACTGGGTCACCTTTCTAAGTCGTGCTTGGATGTAAGTGCTACCCACATCTTGATGCCTGTCAGCACCTTTCTTTCTGATCTTCTCCGATTCTAAGGTTTCAGCTGTCTCTACAGACGGTTTCCAAACCTGGCTTGTCTCTTATAACACCTAAAGTCAGTTAAACCCAAACCTTCTCTTGTTCTGGGATCTCCTTTGGCCTTGGCCTGTCCCTTTGATGCAGCCACACTATGTTCTTTGCTGTTCCCAGCCCCCCCTTTTCCTTTTCTTCAGCCCTCCCTCCAACTTTCTAATTGCTAAACATAGTTTATTATATTTGAAGTATCTTGATTCCTGGACCAGCAGTACGGCTTTGAGGTAAAGGTGCTTCCTGCCAAGCTTCGCTACGTTAGGTCGATTCCAAGGAACTACATAATGAAAGTAAAGAAATGACTCTAGCAAGTTGTTCTTTGATTTCCACAAATATATCTTGGCAAACTTATTCCTCATACCATACACACTCATCTTATTGAAAATAGAAGGTTATTTAAAAGTAAACTATTTTGAATCCTTCCCCCTTTCTCTTGCCATTGCCTTTTCTAAATAGTTTGGAGTCAAAACAGTCAGCTAGCATGTCAGCACACCTCCACTCTACCCCCATCAGGCCACTCCGTCCTCTGCCGCAAAATAAATCACACACCCAATACAGACAGTGCTTTTAAACTTGATCTTGAGCGCAACATAATACAGCAAGAAGTCTTCTACAAACTCTGCAGACATCATTTTTCTATGCAGTGCTGCATGCGAAAACTCCTGTCACTGTGAAACACTGACATGTCACACAAGTCTCCAAACAAGTCCTACTGTAGGGACTAAAGACATAAATGGTGGCTAAAGCAGGCACACATATCTGCCTATGTGATGTTTGTATCCTCAGAGGATGACAATGGTGATGAGACCATAAATCCAGTGAGATGTAATACCTGTCAACTATGGAAAGCAATAAATTAGGGGAAAGAGAACAAACACTGGGAGGCTAAAACTGATACAGAAGAGAAGGGTCAGCAAGATAAGCCTCATTGCTAATGACACTGATACAGGACCTCAGAGAGGAAAATAAACGCTTGGGATCCCTAGAATTGTCATGTCCAGGCAGAGGAGTGGCAGCCTTCTCTTTCGGATGATGTGAAGAAGCTGTCATGGTTAGGTCTGGCTTGAGAGAGAAAAGTATGATGTATGATAATGTCTCAGATATGTAGGAGGAACCCCCATCGATAGAGGCTTTGTGCCCATTTTTAGGACTTTGAATATGATGAGCTGCCACCAGAGGAAGTCCTTTCTCATCATACCAGTCTTTTAAGAAGAACTTAACCTGCCATATGACACCCCCCCCCCAGGGGTATGTCATTTTCAGTGGTGTTACTATTGTGATTTTCCATAAAAGGAAATCAAATGGCAATTGGTGGAGACAGAATTTAAAGTCAAAGATCCTACCCCACACCATCATCATAACCATACATTATACTGCCTTCCTTTGTCTCTCCCCCTTGATACGAACCATCATGTCAACTCAGAATTCTAGTCTAGTAGGCCTAGTCATGACAAATAATTCATTTACATTACTTTCTGCTCTGTTTATTTCACAGAGACCTTTTGGTGAGCTGATGCGCTTATTGTGAATCTTACTTAGCTTTCCTTTCAAAAGTTTTTTTTTTTTTTCTCTCATGGTAGGTTATAAATATGTAGAGGAATATACACTGTTTAATTTGTTGCTTTTTGTTTATTTCTATAACACAAGTAACAGTACATCTTTGATGTAAAACTTTTTGAGCTCAAAATTTTGCTCAAATTCCTGAATTTGCTCAGTTCCCTCAATTATATTAAGGCTTTAACCACACCTAAGTATGGTGGCACATGCTTATGATGCCCATGCCCAGTACCTAGGAGGCTGATAGAGGGAAACTTTGAAACTGTCTAGGAGAAGGGATACAAAGGCAAGAGAAAGCATTGACCACATTCACAGAGGCAGTAAAAATTCTTACAAACATCCCTCCTGATATGCATTAAGCTCACTTACTCAACCTGAAATCGCTACTATTTTACATATTTTTCCTATTTATTGTTCTAGTTATTATGAAGGTTAATGTCAGATACTATAGAAAATTTAGGTTCTTAACTCCACTGCCTTGGGTGTGTGTTTTCAACTTGGATACAATTATAAATATAGCCTCAAGTCTAAACAAACGAATACTTTGATACAATTAGCTTTGGGCTAGAAGTTATTTTAAATCTCCCTCTGCCCAGTGTTGGAATTAAAAACTAGACTCAAAATCTATTTGCCAACAGATTGAAACAGTTAAACACTGGAGGACAAAATGACTTTGTCTTCAAAAGCTGTACGTGCTGACAGAGGTTTTTAGAGGACAAGGGCAGAAGGCCTCCTTTGAATAAACATGTCACTCTGAAGGTCATGGTGGTGCTGCCAGTCAAAACAAGTCTATGACTCTAACCTTGAGTTCAAGAAAGGAGATTGTGATGTGGCCTCATTAGTAAAGGATCAGTGGCAGCTATAGATTCTTTTTGTGTATTTTATGTTTTAGTGCTTAAAATATATAAATTAGGACCAGCAGGGTGGATAAAAAGGTGGACATGATCTGGCAACATGAGTTTGCTCCCCAGATCCCAAAAGATAGCAGAAAAAAAGGTGGCCCTATAGAGTTGTCTTCTAAATCCACACTCATGCAACCACACATGCATCCATGTGCACATGCAAGCATACATAAAGAACCACTGATATTGTAAAGAGACACCATGAAGAGCTCACTAGCTCTTCCCATCTGCATCTTTTTCTTCCAGTCATGAAGTAGGCATATGCCCAGTAACACTACATATCCTGCCTCTCCTGCTGAGATGTGAAACGTGCTATGTGTGGCTTCCAGACCTGGCAGGTGAAGTTTTCCATTTGCTTCCTCCTTCTGTGAACTGAAATGAAGAAGAAATCTCTCAGAACGCACCTGGAGCTCCATGCTGAAGATGGCAGCTGTTCTGGGCCACTGCAATACTCAAGGAACACACCGTGCTCTTCTCCCACCTCCCCTTCTTTCCAACTCTTTGAGCCACCGAGTTTGGACCATGAACAAGGCAACAGCTCTCATTCCCTACAGAACATTGGTCACTCATGCTGAGCTATGCTGAGCACCAGGAGTGCAGTGGTCAGTGTGATCCAGACAGACCTCTGATCTTTCAGAGTTTCCCTGCCCCAGACACACCTTGTCACAGTATTTACAATACCTTTGCTTCTGTTGTGGGACCCTGAATAAGTTAAACATGAATTGCCAAAACACAGAACTCAGAAACCATTGCATTCTT
Organism: Phyllotis vaccarum; assembly: GCA_033318265.1. Lineage (NCBI taxonomy): Eukaryota > Metazoa > Chordata > Mammalia > Rodentia > Cricetidae > Phyllotis > Phyllotis vaccarum. Next base: position 85,981,793 of record JARWLC010000014.1, on the reverse strand, counting down.
TCTGTGTTCATTTGTACCTAAAAGAAAGAAATCTTAAATTTGTACATAAACAGGACAAGATCTATTTAAGAGTTAGGACTTACTAGCTGCTCTTTCAGATGGAAGGGAAGCTATGAGCTCAAACACACAGGTGGCATCACGGAGAAACTGCTCTGAATTCTTGTGAGTTGGCCCTGATTCTTTTACTTTCTTTTTAAAATAAATGATATTGACTTGTAAAGAATCGGGTTGTGTTGTGGAGTTTTTCTCTGTCTCCGTCTTTCCTCCTTGCCCCCCACCATAGCCTCCCTTCACTTTCACGTCACATGAGATCTTTCACTCCCTCTCCCCCCACTTTCTTCAGGCTCCTTGTTCTCCTCTTGCTGCTCACAAAATTTGTACCCACTCCCTCAACTCCTTACTCGTTATACCCACAAACATTAAAAGCTAGGCTCCTCTTTCTGGGTCACTTCGTTTAATGTAACCTTTTCGGTTCTATTCACTTTGCTTCAACTTTCATGACTTTATTTATTTTTTTTTTATTAACAACTGGCTAAAGTTCCATTGTGTATAAACCACTCATTCTCATTAGGCATTCTTCTGTTGATGGACGTCATTCCCTTATAGCCCTGAATCATCATCCATAAACATGGATGTGTAGGTCTCTCTCTGGCTGGATTTGAAGTACTTAGGCTATATTTCCCATCGTGGTGTAGCTGGATCATATGATAGTTGTACTTTTAATCCTTTGAGAAATTTCTAGACTGATTTCTTTGTGGTTGCACTAATTTACACTCCCTCAGTAGCAGGTGAAAATGCAAAAACAAACAAACAAACAAACAAACAAACAAAACCAAAACCAAAAACCAAAAACAAAAACAAAACCATTTTGTCGAATCCAGGGTCTTGCTCTACTGCTGAGCTACATGCCAAGCCTGACACATAGCCTTTGGACCAAATTGATTTATAATCAGACCATTCTACTCACTATTACTTACTATTTATTCAAGGTCATATTAGTATTGTAGTCCACAATGGTAATAAATTAAGCTAGGTATGAGGGCACAACTGTATTCTAGCACTTTAAAGATGGAGGTATGGGGATCACCGCAAGAGCATTTTACAGTGCATGAAACTCTGTCTCAAAAACAACAAAGACAAAAAAGTAAAGGGTGTTAAGTGAGCAGTGACTGTTACATCAGTTCTGATTAGACTTGAGATCATTTCCACAATTCTATCACTTGTCATTTTTAAAGCATAGAACTCAATATACCTTTATGCTAATAATCATCATTTTCAGAGTGTGTCCTTATCTATTTTTTTTCTGATTTTTCTATTTTAAAGAAAGGAGGATATACTGTTGAATTTTTCTTTCCTTCTCTCATAGCAAACAACATTTGGTGTGTTACAGAACATGGACAGTCTTAGTTCCATGCAGTCCAATGAAAGACCTGGACCTGAAGCTGTGGAACTGAAGTCCAGTGAAAGGTAATTTTAGGATTTTCTTCTCATTCTAATTTCAAGGGCATGAAAGATTTCTTTCACTAAATACAATGTGAGTTATAAGAATTTAAAAAAACAAAAAGTAAAAAGAAAGGATGGTGATTGGCCAGCACTATTAGTTATAAACAGAGTATTGGCATACAGACTATTTTTATAGCTAATAATCATATCCATGTGTCATTTTCTTATGGTTTTTCTCTAAATGCATTATTTTTATAATATAATATTCTGCCAGGTGAGGGTGGTGTACTCCTTTATTCTTAGCACTCAGGAGGCAGAGGCAGGCAAATCTCTGAGTTCAAGGTCAGCCTGGTCTAGATAGTGAATTCCAGGACAGCCAGGTCTACACATAGAGACTCTGTCTAGAAAAACCAAGACACAATACTTTATTAATTGTTTGAAATGTTTATAAAATCTATTTCGATCATATTAAGCCTCTCACCTCCAACTTCTCCAGATCCGCCCCTCTCCCTTACCCATCTAACTTCAAGCTCACTTGTTTTTTTTAAAAAAAGACAGACAAGCCTAAGTATGTTGTATAAATACTCTTGGGTATGGAAACTGCTCTAGAGTGTGGGTCACACCCTTAAATAAAACTCACTTTTTCTCTCCTAGAAGCTATCAAATAGTGCCTCAGCTACTCATTCCTCCAGCCACCCACACTTTGCACCAATGCTGGGATTTTGAATGTCTTGAGCTTATGCAGGTTTATGCATGACAAAGTCCACTTATGTTGCTATAATCATAGAATAGTGTATCTCTTAGGCTGTCTATGAAATTATAACTTTCTGTTCTATTTTATTTTTTGATTTTATAAGAATTCAGTTTAGAGATACTCTGGCCACTTTTAAAAAGAAAGTTATAATATGAATAAATAAAAGATATTATAAAATAAATGGACAATTTATTTATTTTTGTTGTTGATAGCAAAGAAAATGGAAGAGGTGGCAGAAACAGTCAACATTATGAGGTAAGCAGCTGTCAAAAGTGTAATGAGGGAAGGGGAGCGGGCAGGACTTAGCCCTTGTTCCTGAGTGTGCTTGGAAACTGTCACTAGCCTGTTAATAAGAGCCAATAAAGTAATTAACAGAACTGTAATTGAAATGGAGGGTGGATTGTTTTACTTCTTGTAGAAATTGTGATAGTAATACTTCTCTTGATTTTCTATTTTAAAAAAAAAATCTAAGTGACTGGTTTGATGTTTCAATGACTTGATGCATCTTTTAAGTGTAGGACCACGTAAGTAGTGAGTTTTAACTCATCTGTCACAAGAATTGCCTCAATTGTTTTCAAATGAACACAAATTCAGATTAAGTTACTTACAGGAATTCTTTTTGTTTCCGACTGAGTAAAAACCAGAGCGAAAACTCTACCTCACCAATGTCTGTATCCCCACATTTCATTCATTTTCCTGCCTTTGCATATGCCATCTTGGTGACAACATACTGATTCAAGCACTCATTTTCTCCTGTACTCATTTCTGTTCAATTTAGCACCTGAATTTTAAATTCATGTATGTATATTATATTTTCTAATTCTGAATGTTTCCAGCTCTGATGTCAATTTTAGTGTTTGTGGGGGAAAATGGAAGCTTTTCTCAAAATACTGTTAAATCTAGAAATAATAATAATATAGAGAGAATAGTCTTTGGAGCTGGGAACTGGCATAATTTATTAATGGAGTTACTCAACAGTGACTATTGAATTATGTATATTAAATTCATACATTTTAGGCTAAGAATGGGCATTTAACGACAGCAGAGAGCTTTGAATTTAGCAGATTAAGAATCTAAAAGCTGTAAAAAGTGAGTGGTATAGCTCAGTGGTAGAGCATATATCTAGCCTGTACAGTGCCCTAGACTTTATCCCTCCCAGTTAAAAACAAAACAAAACAAGGTAACTCAAATTTAGCATCTTTCTCCTTAAAAGAGTATATCCTCACATGAAATCACTGTAAATTAATAAAAATCTCCTTTCTAAAGCTGTAGATTTCTTATATTTCTTAACTCTGATGCTATCATGTATGCTTCCTCATCAACATAGAGAGCTGGACATAGTGCTTTATGCCTGTAATCCCAGGGCCCAGAAGGCTGAGGCAGGAAGAATGATAGTCTGGCTACATAGCAAGATTGTCTCCCATAAAATAACATAAGGAAATACTGCATCATCTCTTTTGAATTCAAGCTTCTGAAAAATTCCTTTGTATCTTGTTTTTAGCTCAGGTATCCATAGAGCCAAAGTGAGACACTGATATGCTTCCCTTGTCACTGGGGACTGGGTCAAAGAGCATGTTTCTTCTTTCCTTGACATCTTCCTCGACTCACAGGCAGCCCTTTGATGTTTTCCATAGGCTTAAATTGTGACAGCCTCCTGCAGATGTCTTATCTATTCTAAGATAAAGTAGAGTGGAGAAGTCTTGTCAATGAGCTTTATAATAGTAAATTCTAATCCCCAATGGCATGCAAATTCACAGTGGCCTCCCTATGTTTCTAGGTCACAACATAATCATTGGGGCAGATCTTAAATTCTTCTCCTGGATACCAGGTCCTCTTCTTAATATGTGTCATGCATATCTAGCACCAATCAGCAACTGCTGGTACTTTGCAAGCATTCGTTATTAATAAACATCACTGTTATGACTCTAGATAAGAGAAGAAATTAGATGGTGAGTTAAAATTGAGGCTCAGCTCTGTTGGTCACCCTCCATCATAGCTGCACCAATGGGGAAAAGTTGACACTACTTCATACAATTGGAATTACAGCTACTTTACTGGGATATTTTATTACTATTTATTAAAGAATGCAGACTTGTTTTCATTTTGAATCTTCTTTCTCCTGTTTTGTATGCTGTATATATGCTAAAACTTGTGCAACAATAATAGTATTTACATCGCAGAGATGAAAAGTCTACACTTGGTTCACCGTTTCTAGAATTTTGATTATTATTATTTTTGTTTCAAGCCTCCTTTGGCGTGAGGCTCAGGTACTAGAATTTGCGTGCTCACAATGAATTCATTTTTCAATTTCATTTTCCAGTAAGATGATTTTGTTCTCACTGATACTGGCCTTTAAGAGTCTTTGAGGTCAGGTGATAGTAGTGTCTGCTTTTACTCCCAGCGCTCAGGAGGCAGAGTCAAGCAGATCTTAGAGTTCAAGGCTAGCCTGGTCTACAGAGTGAGTTCCAGGACAGCCAGGGCTACACAGAGAAAACTTCTCTCAAAAACCAAACACAGCAACAAAGAGGGTCTTTGTGAAAATTGTCAGCTGAGATTGGAAAGGTGTTTTTGTGATTAGACTTCTGTCAGATGAATACAGAACCTCAGTCTCAAAGCTGCTCCTTCTTGGAGTGACAGACAGGGAAACAGAAACGTGTATGTTTCTTAATGTCAAAATGCAGGCCCAAGAGTGATTTTGCTTTTGTCAATTATCAATGGTCAGCTTTAAGCATACCTTGTACCAAGGCCTTTGTTGAAGACAGTCATAACCTTGCACCCTTATTACATGTCTTTACATTTTTATTTTAATTATGCAACTAACTTATCTAAAAGGGGGGTCTCTGAGAGTCCCAGGTAGGTACTGATCACCCAAAGTCACGCATTTCTTTCTTCCGAGGCTTGAGTTAAAGTTAATTTAATGACACAGGAAAAAAAAAAGTCACTTTAAAATGCTGCAAATTAAAGGAGTTTCTTTGGGGCAGGCCTTGGAGAGGTTGGCACTTTAATAAAATATCTTCCTTGGGCTGTATGAATGGAAGTAACTTTAGGAAAAGGCGGCAAGTGTCTTATGACACACCAGGCCTAGAGTGCTTGGTGTTGTTTTCTGAAATGAGAAAGCATCCTTACCACTCATCTGTCCACCTTCCAAAACATATAACTGAGATACATTTTCAGACTTGTACTTACTGTGGGCATGCCCTATACCTTGTAGCCTTCTGTACACTAAGCATTTCTCTTTAAAGGTTTAGTTTTGTTGTTTTAATTATATGTCTTCATGTGAATATATATGCCTATAAGTACAAATGTCCATAAGAGCCAGAGGCATCATATCTCTCTACAGTTGGAACTACAGGCAGTTCTGAACTGCCTAATGTAGATGCTGGAAATTGAACTCAGGGTCTCTGTAAGAGTGGTAAGCACTTTAGGTCACTGAGCCATCTCTCCAGCCCCAAGCTAAGCAATTTTCTATTGTGAAAATGTTACACTTCATATAAAACCTGAAATTTTCAAACAATAAACTTACAATGAATCTCTCATGAAGTAAGAGAAGCAAGAATTATCAACACACGAAGAACATTGCATTATCTGAAAGAAACAATTTCATTTCAGAATTCTAGGTCAATGAAATGTTAAATTCCTTTAAGACATTTTTATGTTCTTTATGCCTTTTTAAATCCACTGATTAAGAGTGATTAAAACATACCTTTGATAACAAACAGGACATTCATTATAAAAGCCTATTTCTCTTTTTTCCCTCCTGCTTCAAAAAAGTAAGTAAGCAGAAAAAGGAAAAGAAAAGAGAAGAAAAAAAGTTGAGGCATGCCATGCAAGACTGAGGTTTATTGTCCCATCATCTCAAGTCCAAGCTCTCACTGACCCTGAGAAACAGGGCAATCAGTGCTCACCACAAGCCACTGGAGCTTGGGCCCACTTGAACCTTGGGGATATGTTATGTCTACACTCCTTTATTATCAGCCAAACAGTAAATGCTGGTGGTTTGCTGTGTCCAGTTAATACTAGCTTTTTCCTGGGAAAGCTGCACCATCCAGCAGCCTCTAGTGCTGTCGCTTCTTGTTCCTACTAAGCCCTCAGCCATGTACTCAAATCCCATCCGGGGAAACAGAAGGCACATAAATTCTCTTATCACTAGAAGTCAAGGAAGGGGTCAGAGCAGAGAAAACGGTCCAGGTGCAGTCTCAACCATGGTGAGACTGAGAGATTTATGTTAATGACCTGGACCTGCATTTGGAGTGTCACCTGAGACCAAGGTGAGAAAAGCTGTCTGTACTGGTTCTCTGCCAGCCTTCCCTTTACCTTTATAATGTCTATGACACCGGCACTCAGACACTCAATATTTCTCTTCTGCATGGAATTCTATACTTTATGCACTTGTGAATCCTGTTGCCCAGAATATGCTACTCATTCAACAAACATTTTCCCAGTGAATGGGGAAAAGGGTAGGAGTAGAAACGGAAGTCTCTTTACCCTTATTGTGGGTTTGTGTATGTTTTCCATTTGTTCCTCACAACAGTCTTAAGATGTTTAATCCAGGAAACTAAGGCTGAGTCTGGCTCCCAGGTCTTGACCAAGCAAAGCTGCCTTTTAAACTTAGGTCTCTGCTTCCACAATCCATTCTTAGCTGCCAACTATATCAGATTCTTTATGAACCATTCATTATTCCATTAAGCAAATATTTATTGTGAGGCAGCATATTGATGTTCAATGTGTTCTACATCATAACATAAAGTGTTTCTGAATTTAAAATTGTGCAATTAATGGTAACTGAAGACACTAGATGTGTAAATAACAAAAGCTTAAACCAAAAATATTTTGGTTTTTGAGACTGCCCTTGACATTGTTAACCCCAATGATCAAAGAGGAGAAACAAATGCAAATAGGCAGTATTTGCTGTGTCTACAATAAGCATTCCTAGAGATATGGCCCATCTGGCAAGGTGCCTCCCCATGGTACCTATGAGATGGAAGAACAATTTATTTTCTTGCACATGGCTGCAGAGCTTGAGCAGCCACTGAGTAGCAACCTGCCATGATTGCCCTCTCCTGTTCAGTTGGGTAACCCTAGGTCAGAAGAGCACATGAGCTTCATAGACCAGTTGGGCCAGGAATTGGGACTCAGGCTGCTAAGTCCTCTCACTAGTCAAACAACAACCTTAGAGATGGACCAGAGCCCAGCAAGACAGAGCCAAGCTGTGCATGAGTCCACCGAAAAAGAACGTGTTTGCTGTATGAGTCTACCCATGATGTCGTAAGCTTGGGTAGGTATAGAGAAGAGGAATGTGTCCGCTGCTGTTCAGTTACCCACACATCACTGTGTGGGATGTCCTGCTCCACACTGAATGGTGCCCACCCTGGTGGCCTGTCCTTACTGAATTTCAGAGGCAAAAACTACTTGCTATTCCTAAACCACATAAAAAAAAAAAAAAAAAAAAAACCAGCAAGGCCTCATTGAACAATGCTCCATATGCTTGACACACACACCTTACCAAAATGTTCTTTCTAATGACAACCCATTTCTTCACTTTCTTCACACCTCTGCCTATTTATCATTATGGAGAAGACATCATCCCTGTCCACTCAGTATAAAATAAGATATCTCATCTACTGCTACTAAAGCCCATTTTTCCTTGTTTTATCTCCAAAGACCTAATGATCTTTTTCTTTTTAAAACTTTTAATGCTTTATTCATTTTTATCTTATGTGTAAGGGTATTTTGGCCTGTATGTCTGTGTGTGTGTTATTGTGTGAAGTGTCTGTGGAGGTTCAGGTGAGGGGTTCGGATCCCCATAAACTGGAGTTACAGACAGTCAGAGCCACCGTGCAGAGGCTGAGAACATAGCCTGGGTACTCAGCAAAAGCACTCTTAAGCACTGAGTTGGACAGCACATTGTACACTTAATTATGCTGTGCTTAGCAATGTGTGGGGCCTGTCAGTGTTGCCTCTGCTTCTGGTACTCCAGTCATCTGCCTTTCCCCTCTCAACCTTGGAGCTGGCCACCTTGGAACACCTTCTCTCGCTGTGGCCAGGGTTCACCATGCTGTCCACCTCTTCCCTCGATGGGACATGGCCTCTTCTATAGCTTCTCCACTTTAACCTGCTGCTTGAGTCAACTGCTGCTGATGATTAATGGCAAACACACTGGTAACTCTGTTTACTGATTTTTTTTCCCCTGATGCATAAGTGTGCCCCATCTTTTAATGTTTTACCTAAAACCCAATTGTACACATTGTGTCTCTTTGTCCCCTCACTTACAGTTTGAGGGCCTGGCACTTTATTCATGGGTCTTTGCTTGGTGTCATATAACAGAAAGAGTGGTGGCTGTCTGTCTGCCTGTCTCTTATTCTGTTGTAGGCTGTAGGCTTTGGTTATAATCTTTCAGATCCTCACAGAACTTTAGAAGATTGTGGAAAAATACTTACTTACTATATACATGTTCCATTTCTTTGTCTTACACATTTATAGTCCTACAAACTTACATGTTTGCCCAGAACTTTTGACTAATTGCTCCTAAAACATCTAAAAGCTGAGCACCAGATTGACGCTTTCAGCTCTGGTCCACTTAGACTAAATTCAAGGAACAAATGATTTCTCTAATATGACTGCTTTCTACTAGACAACATGCTTAGAATGTCCTAGAAAGGGAGGTTGCTATGGTGTTTGCACGTGATGCTGCTACTCACCATGACCTTACTGAAGTTTGGTTTTGTGCCCAATGTGAGGGAAATGTCAGTCTTCAAGCTTCACTCAGTGGCAATGGAATGGTAAAAAAGCACTGAGTAGTCCCCTGACGATCTCAAAGTGGGTCGGACAACTACTAAAAGGAGCTGAAAGTCTCAAATAGCACTTTAAGTATAATAACATCTCCTACATTAGTGAATTCACTTATGATTTCCAGATGTTCCTGGTGGGTTTTTTTTTCAATTAGTAATAGGATAACTAAAAATAAATGTCCATTTTCCCCAAAGAAAATATTTTGTATGGATCTGTGCTACTTGAAAAGTACATTTTTTAAGTAAAACAATTTAAATAGAGTCATTTATGATTTCATTAAAGTAGGAAGATACAGAAGAACTTAATTTACTTACAGTATGCCAGGAGAGCAAGGTAAAAGACCATTTTGATGCAAAAGAATTAATTTAAGTGTTATTTTAAACACATACACAGAAGCATTTAGCTTAAATATCTGCCTTTGAGGGAAGGGTTCCCCTCCCATCAGGTGTCCTAGTCAGGTGTAGATGTTGCCAATGGCAGAGCCAAATGCAGCTTTGGCATTCTGGGTAGATGAATAAATAGAAAACAACCGCTAAGTGCATATTTGTAAGATATAAATTACAAATCGCCAACTTGCCAGCTCTTACTTTTTACTGGGAGGGGAAGATTGTTCCCCTGTACTCTTGGCTTGTTTTCAGGGTCTATTCCTCACAGCTAGCAAGAAGAAACACCAAACCCGTGTCATCTGAAATTGCGCAACAATGCTTTAATACCCAGAGCGCCTCCATAAATAGTCTGTTCTCCCCATACTCTGGAGAAAACAACCTCGTTTAATCGATCTAAGCCTGAGGGCTCAGAGGAGTGTGGTGTCCCCAGATTCTGCCCCTGCCCTTGCAGGAATGTTTACCTAAGAGGCAAAGACACTGCTTGCCAGACACACCATGTTGCTACCGCAACCTTAGCAACCGTGGCCAGCGTTTTGTTGTTGTTTACCATCTGGTGGGCCATGCTCCTTTAAGAAATATAGACTCCTCTCCTCCTTCCAGCCTCAGTAATCACTCCAGACCTGTCAGCTGCCTGAAGTCATCTGGAGGAGCAGCCTGAGGAAGGAAATCGTCTTGACTCTCTCCCCAAGAAAAAAAAGTTAAAGGCTGGCAGATGGTCAGTGGCTTTCTACATGAGAGTAGCCAGATAGTGCCCAGCGGGGGCATCCAGCCCTGGTTTTTATTTCTTCAATGGAAGTGTTAGCAGCTGTGGTTTGGGATGTTGCATTCAGAAGGCATAGAATCGCTGCAAATGTTTTTGCATTTTGGTGAACAGTAGCTATTTGGGGACATTGTGCTGTTATTACAGAGCCCTACGATGAAGATTCAGGAGCATCCCAGTATATCTGACACCAAACAACAGAGGAACCAAGATTCGGATGACCAGCAGGAGAGCTTTGTCTCTGAAATGCCCCAGCTGGACCTGATGGCACTGTGCGATGAGAAGACCTGGGAAGGTAGGCGATCATCTGCCATTTGGGTAGTTTAACATTAAAAAAGCAATATGAACAAGTAAATATATATATATAAGGCATTAACCACAATGCCTGTGCAAATGAGAGTAAACTATGCATGCAGAGGAAACTGGGTTTCTATATTTTTTTTTTAAAAAAGTGACTGAAAATCCTTTAGCAGGCAGCGTAGGAACATGCTGTGTTTAGTGTTGCCAAGGGTAGTTGCAATACAAGAAGGAAAATGTGCATGCTCATTGTCACTGTGTCACCTTGCAGTATATTTAACCCACCAAGAGTGCTGCCCCCGCTTGTGCTATGCTGCAGGAAGACAGCCACCCACTCCCACACCCATACCCACTCTCCCAGCTGCCCCTGCCCCCTGCTACCTACCAGTCACCCAACATCACTCACTTCCTGCAGTACACCTTCCACGTTTTCAAGGAAGAAGTTTTTCTTTGCTTTCCTTAGATCTTTTAACGTCTGCAGTTTAAAAAAAAAAAAATAGCTTTTTCCTGAGACATCTGGTGAAAACATTAAAAATTTACTTTGAAGAAGTTAGCTTTATCAAAACTATGTTGGCAAGGGCCCTCCAGCAGTTCTATCAGACTGCCTTCCTTATCCGTCTCTCTACACTGGACCCTGTGTCGGCACTCTATACAGTGAGCTTCTGGAAGTCAGGGAGAAATGGGTTCCCAGCTTCGGAAGGACAGCGTAACTTAACATGATGACTTAGCAAGAGTCACAACTAGGAAAACCAGCCCCGCTAGTGTTTGTGTTCCCTGTCACCTATCCAGACCTACTTCTCTTTATTCATCGAGTGATCAGAAGTCCATCTGAAAAGCCCAAATGATAAGAGGGTGACCTAGTTTTTCGCCTGGTCCGCAGGGCTCTGAGAAAGACTGTTTTATTTTTCTTTGCCCTCCTGTAATCTCAGATACCCATCCTGGTTATTTTCATCAAATTAGGCAGCAAATCTGAAATTTTGTCACATCATCCCAGCTCAAAATATTCAGTGAACAAAAGTGAGCATGATTGACCTGCTTCATGTCAAATTTAACTGATCTAAGATTTGTGAATATCAACTGGTTTGTCGTTCATTTTTGCCCACTTTGAAATAATTATATGTCTTTTTAATCTATACATTCACAACAAGCTGCCTTCTCTACCCCAAGGATCTGAGAATGGTCAGTGTTTTGCAAAGAAGAGCATAAGTGTGTTTGAGTTTCAGTGATACCCTCTGCCTAATAGCTTTTAAATAATAATAAAAAGAAAGTGGAGCTAAAATTCAAATGACTTTCAGTTGCTTCCTGCTCCTCCCCTGAAATGGACTGAACTTCGTTTGATTATTTCTTCTGGTTAATCATAAATTTAAATTTCTCTCGCAACACAGATAGCCTAAAATAAATCTGAACACTCTCTCCAAAGTTGGTTGAAAGCCAATTTAGAGTTTCTTAGAAACCATTCCATTACTTTAGAGAAATTTTCTGTGGAGAATAAAAATGTGGAGGGACCAGCATCTTCAGAAGTCTGGGCAGGATGTTTTCTAAAAGGCTGCTGATAAATACACTTTGCCGGCTGCCTTGAGCATGACCCGTGTTGACAAACCGCTGTGACCATTCGTTTTTTTTCCCTTTACATTTGTGTTTATTGTTAAACTTTTCCACCTTTAAAATCTACAGGGATTTATTTTTCAAGGTCATTTTGGCTGTTTGGTTATTGCCCTCAATAACATTTTTTAACTTACATATCTTAATTTCCAAATGTCTCTATAACCGGAACATGACCATAATTATAGTTAAAATAAAGGAAGCAATGTGTAAAGCTACATTAAATGACAACAGTAAATTTGCTGGCTAGAAAATCATCTTATTTATAGCTTCAGTAAGAAATGAGAAGGTGTTTTTCTACTAGCAAATAGCTTCACACTAGTTTAAGTTGTGGACATAAAATCAAGTCAACAAAATATAAAGGTGGAAGCAATAATCACCAAACTGTACAGACCGATACCCACACTCAGCCTCCAACAGCCCCAAAGCCACTGTGTGGAGGGACACTCCGGGTTTGCGTGCCTGCTCCCTGGCCTGTGCCATTGGTCACAGTCTGATGCAGAGCCAGGAAGGATCAGCTGATTTAGGGTGGCGTGAATGGTTGTGGTGGGAGCCTCTGCAGGGAAATAATGTTCTCCAACTTCTTAAGCTTGGGATCAAAGAAACAATGAAAGAGATTGAAACATAAGTAGATTCCATAGTCGACAAAGTGGAACCCTGGAAAAGTGAACATAAGGTCCATCTCCTGCTTGTTGGCATAAAATCAACCATGCCTTCACATTTTAAGGCACGTTATGTAATCTGTCATGCTGTTATTCTTTTTGGTGTTAGATAGGGTTTCAAGTCTGCAAAGTTAAATGAACCCAGAAGTCAAAGGCACTGTCCTGATAGTGAAAGGTAATTAGAATTGTGTAATTTAAAGGTTACTAAGTCCAATTCATACTGATTTTTATAAGATTTAAACATACAGCTTTACTTTATTTCCCCTGAAATTTGGCTTAAAGAACACTTTGACCTGAGAATTGTAGCTAACAGTTGTATTTCCAATGTGGGGAAACTGAGGCAGTGAGTTACAACAACTTTGAGGCCAGCCTGTGCTACAGAGTGACCCCTACAGCACAGGCTAGGCTTGAATTCAAATTCCTTCTATCTCTCAGCCTTTCAAGTGCTGGGATAACAGGTGTATACCACCCCAAACAGCAAATAGAACATTTTTTAAAGGTCATAAATGCTTAATTTTTGTCACTTATTACTAACAATGGACAACAGTTTTGGAGAGGTATTTTCTGTAAGAGTCAAGAAGCAAAGGGGCTGGCAAGATGGCTCAGTGGATAAGGGCACTTGTCAAGTCGGATGACCTGGGTTCAGTCTTCATAACTTACATTGTGGAAATAGAAAACCAACTCCAGAAAGTTGACCTGTGTCCTCCACATACGCACCATAGCACACACAAACACGATCAATCAATCCATTTTTTAAGCATGTTAAAAAGAATCATGGAGAAACAGTGATATTAAAAAAAAAAAAAAAAAAACAAACAAACAAAAAAAAACCTCTAGTTGAACACTTCTATTGTACAATTAAGAAAGCTGAGCATGTCCTAACTTCTAGCTCATGCCCAATCAATGCTAAACACGCATCCCATCAAATAAGGTAGATAAAAGCCAAACTCGGGTTCAAATCCTGGCTGTATTGCTTGATCAGCTCTGTGGGCAAATTAGAAAATCTCTCTCCATTTTGCTTTAATCCCATTGTCCTTAAATAATTGTAACAACAACAGCAATGTTAATACTTAATAAATATAACCATTGTTTATCAAGAATAAATGAGCTTATATCTGCTGTCTTCCATATCCTATAGGCACCATGTAAACATTACTGCTTTTCTCCAAACATCACTAAAAATACTTACAGGGGAAATTCAGCAAATACTTTGTATGAAATTCTCAAAGAGTTAATAATTTTTTTTTTAAAAAAGGCAAGACCAGCCTGGTCTATAGAGCAAGTTCTAAGACAGCCAAGGCTGTCTGGAAAAAAACCAAACGAAGGAAACTATGTGTAAATGGGGTAAACCCATGGGTCAGTCACCTCAAATAGCAGTATTTTTATTGGTTGATGTCATCAGCACTGTTATGTTCAATAATTTAAGCAGGCCTATTGAAGACCTGCTTTTTAACTTCGCAAATGGAGGCAGACAAATCCATGAGCCTTAAAAATTAAATCTGGGATTGATACAGCTGACTGCTAAAGTTCCTTATAAATCTGGTAGTTGCAAGATTTTTGAACAATTTAGTAAGACTATCATTGTTCTAAAGTTGAATTTTGGAACACTAAAAAGAATCTATTAAGGCAACCTTCTACCCTTGTGACCTCTGTCTTTCCATATCTGAGATATATGAGCACCTTTGAACAGCTAGAAAGAGAGTTATGACATTGTGCCAAGCAGTAATAGCTCTAAATAACATGGTTGGAAAAGAAGTGTGGAAATTATCTTCTTAATTTTGTCCAGATTTCTTATAAATAAGTCATTCCAATAACCAGTTTGTGTGTGTGTGTGTGTGTGTGTGTGTGTGTGTGTGTGTGTGTGTGTGTGTGTAACCCATGATTCCAGCCAGTTAACAGAGTGCAGCTGTCTTGATACCCTGTACCAGCATTGCTCAGAGGTGAAGTCCCTCCTGTTAAGGGTTTCATTTCCCTTCATGCCCCTGTGGACTGCAGTGTCTGAATTAGGACTGCTCAAACCTATTATTATCACTTAGATGACAGGAATACAGCTTTTATATTTGTTATTTCTGATGACTTTCTATGGTGCCCAATGACCTGGATGAATTAATTTTTAATTAAAAAAGGCATGATTTTATCTAGAATTCATTGTGAAGGTTTTTTATTTAAAAATGAAAATGAGTTAATTAAATGTCCTGCTATGAGAATTTAGTGAAAAACCTTGCATTTTTTCTGTTATACCATTTTCTGTTTTACCTTCAAATACTTTTCTTACAATACCTTCGTTTCAATGTTCTAGAGTTACTGACTAAATATAAAGTACTTGTCAAGCAATCCTTAGAAATGGCTGGTGATGCATCCTCAAAACTGGCTCTCTACAAAGCAACATAATTGCATATACTATGGTTCACACTGTTCAGGGCAAATATCTAGCTTCCTAGTTGAGTGACTATTAGCAAATATAAGCTAGAACGCTTCAGACTAACACGTAGAACTGGCTGTATTGGTTCTTTAGTATATGAGATACATATTGCATTTCAGCTTGCAATTTTCTTAAATGGGGTTCCTTAAATTTGAGGTGTGTAGAAGGGAGAAAAGCAGGACACTCACATAAGTGTTCCATGTGGCAGAAGGAGGGAACTCTCGCTCACTGCAAACCAATGATACCACTTTACCTCTCTAATTTTTCAATAATGGATTCATCTACCCTACCTATGTGCTTTAGTAAGAAAATACTAGAATTTCTCAGCTGTCTCATTTCCTCTTCAACACTGGTAATTCTAGGAAAGGATGTATTTGGATTTTGTTTACTTATTTTTATTTGTTTTGTTTGTCATTGAAATAATTGCTCCAGGGCAGAGACGCAAAAAGAAAACCATATTAAACAAGATAATAGATAGGTGGCTTCAGGTTAGCTGCCAAGCAGCACTCTGAATTCAGTCTATTTATAATGAATTCATGACCACAGAGACCAAATGGTTGAGAACTCAAAGATGTTTTCACTCTAGAAAATTTATTCTGGTGCATCAAAATTCAAACTGAGGGTGCCAGTGTCAAAAGTAAGACCTTTCCAAGCTGTATTCCTTTTTTTACTCAATAAATAGAAGTGTCAGAGTAACTCGCATGCTCTCGTGCCAATATCAACATCATTCTTTGTTATATCAAAGTTTCATGTCCCCTCAAAGCAGCTTTCCCTCCCCTCAATTGCTCATCCCTCTGTGGGGAGGCTATGGTCAGCTGCATGGATGCTTAGGCCATCTTAACCGTCTCCAAGACTGGGGCTCAGTTGACTTTTGTCTTAGGAAATAGAAGGTTCAACCTGGTCAGTTTAACAGTCTCATCTTCTGCAACTTAACACTAAAGTTGATGATTGCGCCAGAGATTCCGTTGTCCTGGCTCCCTCCTTTTCTGGTCTTTTTCATCCTTTTATGTTAGTAGAGCTATTCAGTCCTGACCCTTCTACACAGACCAATTGTCTCTCGGCTTAGCCACAAGCACTGCATTGCTCTTGTTTTGAGCCCCAACAAACAAGACTTTTTTTCCTTGAACCTTTTTTTTTATTGGTTATCTTGTGCATGTGTGTGTGTATATGTGTGTGCGTGTGTGTGTAGATGTACATGTGTGTACATGTTTGTCAACCTGCTTGTCAGTCATCTCTGAACTGTCACTTAAATACACTGTATATGGGGTGAGTTAAGGATTTGTATCTTGATACTTGTTACCTGTTTCCTTGACTTATTCTGAACATGTACCAAGCATGAGAGGTTTTAAGAACACAGTTAACCTGGCTATGACATTCTAGAATTATAATCTGGTTTTACTAAATACAAAGCCTAAGCATATTTATTTCATATAGCTGCATACACTTTCAAGCTTCATAGTTGAAGGAGCAACTAAGTGTTCTCTGATTCAAACTCTAGAAATCCCAGAATCTAAGGTTATGGCAAGTACTAACTAGCCTTATAGAGATCTCTAAATAAATGACAAGTGCATTTGAAGCTTTTAATGCGTCTCATTACAAGTGGAAAATGTCATTCCATATGATAACTACTTTGAAATCTTGTAGATACATTTTTAAAGTTTTTCTTAATATCTTTTTTAAATCTAGGTCAGGGGGTATGTTGCACCTGTGCCACAGTGAACATATGGAGCTTAGAGAATAACTTGAGAAGTTGGTTCTCTTACCATGTGGGTTCCAGCAAGCACAAAGCACGAGAAGCATGCTATTCCTGTGTACTATGCAGAGAGGCAGGGGAAGAAGCATGCTAATCCTGTGTACTATGCAGAGAAGCAGAGGAAGAAGCATGCTACTCCTCTGTACTATGCAGAGAGGCAGGGGAAGAAGCATGCCAATCTTGTGTACTATGCAGAGAAGCACAGGGAGAAGGTTTACCAGATGACCTACATAGAGATGGTAAACACTTGGCAAATGGGTTCTCACAGGTCTAACATGACAGCAGCTCCTTGGCTGTCAGAACTGTCATAGTGTATGTGCACTCTCCCAGACACTCATTGCTCTTTTGGCGGCATTCCTAACTGGAAAGGTTTCATCACCTGTTAAGGGAATTTTATAGGCTGTTCCTCAGGGCAGCCCTAGAAAATTCTGTTTTCAAAGGGAGTAAAAATGGGGGTAAAGGCAGGTGGTGGGCAGGAAGAACAGTGGCGACTTCCGTTAAACACAGTGTCTGCTCTAGATATTGGACCTGAAGTGAGAAACCACTCAGAGGGTAGCAACCTAAAATATTGAGGTAACGATGCATTCAAGAGCAGTGCTCACCTCTCAAACCACATCTGTTTTTCAGAGCCCATCCTTTCCTGGCAGCAAGAGAATGTGGACTCTGATGAAGCCCGCCTCTCCCCACAGGCTGGGCGCCTGATTCATCAATTTCTGGATGAGGACAGCGACCCCATGCTGTCCCCCAGGTTCTATGCCTATGGGCAGAGCAGGCAGTACCTGGATGACACAGAAGTGCCTCCTTCTCCCCCCAATTCCCATTCTTTCATGAGGTATGTTCTATGTTATGGATAAAGCAACTTCACAACCACAAAACATTGGAACAATTGGAATGATGACCCCACTGATGGCTAGCTAGCCCTTTTGTAAAAATTAAGTTGGGAATCTGTGGAGAGAGACACACCTGAAGTTTTCCATCCTAGTATACAAACTGTGTTAGAGTTTCCACTTGAACTATGGCTCAACTAGATCTCATTTTGAATTTCAGTTAGCACCTCCTTTCTACAGCTCTGTCAAATTTAACATTCAGGCTTGTAGTCAATTTCAGACTGTTCTGAAAATGTACATGTAATGAGAGAAAGACAATTTAATAGGTGGCATATGTGGAACTCCAAGACAGAAAACGAGCCCATATATTTGGTTTTATCAAAGGGGAGAGGATGCTTTGACTCCTGTATGCCATATACTCTTACACGCCCAAAACACATGGCGTAATTACTGGTTGTTCATGGGGTTACTAACCCAGGCCACGCTCTTCGTAGGCGGAGAAGCTCTTCCCTTGGGTCCTATGATGATGAGCAAGAGGACCTGACGCCTATGCAACTCACTCGAAGGATCCAGACCCTTAAAAAGAAGATTGGAAAGTTTGAGGACAAGTTTGAAGAGGAGAGAAAGTACAGAGTGAGTTCTCCGGGGGGGTCTCCTAAGCCAGCACATCCTTCACCATGTAGATCAGCGGCTTCCGATTTGTGGGTGTCAACTCCCTTGGGGGTCAGTCACATATGAGTTTCCTGCATATCAGATAGTTACCGTATGCGTCCTAACAGTAGATAAATTACTATGATGAAGTAACAATGAGAATATTTTATGCTTTGGATTACCACAATGTGAGGAACGATGTTAAAGAGCCGCAGTATTAGGAAGGTTGAGAACCACTGATGTAGAGGATGCCCAAAGCTGATAAAAGAATAGAATTTTATTGTCGAGATAAAGTCTAATTCAAGATTATTTTCTGCAGTTTCCTCTTGTGGGCTTCTTCCACTGTTGGTCGTGTCTTAGTGTCCCAAGCCAGTGGCAAGAGGGCACTGTTCATGGCAGTTGCTGAATAAGCCCACAAACTTTCTATTTCATTAGCCTCATAAGCTGAAACATACAGATAGTAGAAAAGGGAACGTGAACGTGGACCTTACCGGGGTCCATGATCATAGAGATCCAGTATTTTGCCCTTAATAAGGAAATCTTTGGGAGTATCAGAAATAAGCAGTAAAATATTTCCTCTAAACTCTCTTTTCTCAGCCCTCCCACAGTGATAAAGCAGCCAACCCCGAGGTTCTGAAGTGGACAAATGACTTGGCCAAATTCCGGAAACAGCTTAAAGGTAAGTAACATTGTGGACCTACTGGCATAGCCTGATGAACAATAAACCAAGAGCCAACTCCTTTGAGTCCTGCTAAGTGTCACCATTAGGGTGTCTTAGGCCTGAAGACACTTCCCCATTCTCCCAGGTTTTTATGAGACACCATCCCAAGGTTTTTATAGTCTCACATCAAACCAGACCAGATAAGATATGAATTCCTCAATCAGTCTTCATTTCCACACACTTGCACTTTCTGGAGTGTTAGAAAGCATCTCGTCAGAGGTGATTCTCCAAAGGGTGAGAGCCCTTTCCAACAGACAGCTTGATGCAATTAAGGGCTAGTCACAGAAACAACTGAGTGGCATAAATAAAATAAGGAATGTAGGTTGGATGAAAAATAGCAGCCAGTGTCTGGTTTTAGATCAGCACATCTATATGCACTAAGGGAATGCATTCAAACTGTCCATTTCTCAAATAAGAGCCCAAGCCTAAGTAGCCAGAACTCAGGTGCTAAAAGCTAATACTTTCCCAGGAATTAGAGTTTAGGAACATTTCTGAAGATCCAGGAAGAGCCTATTAGTTTGGTTTATGTAATGATCCAGGGATTTTCTTTTACACTATAATTTAATACTCTCTGAAAAGAAGTCACGGCTAAGCAGTTATTGACATGACAGTTAAAGCAATCTGGATCTCTGTTTCCAAATCTAACCACCTAGAGTCAAAACTAAAGATTTCTGAAGAGGACCTCACTCCCAGGACACGGCAACGAAGCAACACACTCCCCAAGAGCTTTGGTTCTCAACTAGAGAAAGAAGATGAGAAGAAGCAAGAACTAGTGGATAAAGCCATCAGACCCAGTGTTGAAGCTACACTGGAATGTATACATCGGAAGCTGCAGGAGAAGCGAGCAGAGTCCAGCCGTCCAGAGGACATTAAGGTGTGATGCTGTTAGGGAGCCTGGAGGAATGGCCCATCCTAAGCTGGTGCAGCCAACATAGTGAGAACACAGGCCATGCAGACTGCCACACTTACCTTCTGCTCAACCGGGAGATACTCTCCTTTTCTGTTTCCTGGCATTTCAACATTAAGAGTGAAAGTGGGTAAGGGGACAAGGGACACGGTATGTGTCACTTGAACCTCTAAAAAAACAATGATACCTATTAAAACTTCCCACACATGTACAAAAGCATATGGAAGCTGTAGTGCTTTACTGATGGGTGCTTTGGTTTCTGACTACCCATTGAAAGTAGATTGCTCTATTCACTCTCTTGTAGAAAGAACTTATTGAGGTTAATATTTGGTTTGACTCTCTGAGTAGAGGGATTCTACGCAAATCTTTAAGAGCATATAGCCCATAACTGCAGTTATTGCTGGATCTATTAAGCTTGGTTCATGTCTTTGGTGGATCTTTCCTGCCATGTGAGTGTTCCAGGTGGCTGATGACAATGGTGCTGGGCACTCTGTGTTTCTGGTGGATGTCAAGAGGCTCTCCTTCCTATGTGAGCTTTGGACAGAGTATTTTAACCCTTCCTTTAGGTGATCTTGGCAAAATAAAGAAAGTGGAATGTGCTCAAATGTTTTTCACGTTTTATTTCTTACCATTGTGTTTACACAGGACATGACCAAGGACCAGATTGCTAATGAGAAAGTGGCTCTACAGAAAGCCCTTCTATACTATGAAAGCATCCACGGGAGGCCGGTATGTGACACCAAACCTTCTCATGAGGGTCAGTTGTCTTGTTTTGGAATGTTTCTACAATTTAGTGCCATCCAGGAAATAGGGTCCCTACCACATGCCTTCTTTCCTTGTTACTTTTTCTAAGCATTTTGAAGGCTTGGCCAATAGAGATCTTTCTGTTAAGAATTAGGCCTTGAACTTAATTGAATTCCAACCAGAGTTAGTCTGCAACTAAACTTAGTTACTAGCCTTGTATTGAAAGAGAGGAGGGGTAAAGGATGGAGAGGAGAGTATAAACACAAAATTCTGAAGTAAGGAGACTTCCTGCCTAAGTCAACCCTGTAAGCTGCAGGTGATTCAGCTTTCACCGCCATATTTAAAGGGAGTGAGCTTAAATGATGTGTCATAAGACAGTTACTCTGCACAGCAAAACACAGCCAAAACTTACAAAGGATTTCTGTCAGTGTGTACAACCCTAAGTGTGAAGTCCAACATGTAGTTTTGTCTTCTTACCGTAACAGGAAGCATCTGAGGTGATTCGGTATTTAGCAAACATATGCTGAGTGTTCCTTCCTAAGTCTAGGAAATCCAGCTGTGAGGCAGGCTTCTGCTCTCTTCTTTCTTTGGGGCAACTTAGATGTTCTGTTTTCTCCTACTCTTCATAATCTTTCTTTTCAGACAGTTGATCAAAACAATGCAAAAACTGCAGTAATTCATATAGCCAGGTATGAGAAGGCATGGGTTTTAGATTCACGGATTTTCATGAAGCCGTCAAATACAGGACTCTTCTTCCACTCTATCATAACTACTAATTTAATGAATTAGTAAATTTAATCTAGTCTTTTCTTTTAAATGATACTCTCTTTTCAGTGCAGAGGCTTCCAGAATGATACGTTAAGCTCCTTTTTAAACAAGGCACAGGATTAAATCAGATTCTTCAGGGGCTAGGCAAACCCTCTATCACAGAACTAGTCCTCCAAATCACGGGCTTGTGGGGGTTGAGGATTCTTGGTGTTGTTTATCTAATAGTGAACCTAATCCTCAGGGACTGGCACAACCCTTGTCACACACTATAAGCCCAGGGAATATCCACAGAGGGTATCCAGGCATTCTCCACTGCATTTTAGCTTTCTTTATGTCAGGATTTTGTTGTTTATTTATCCTGTTTTGATTCCGGCACTGGTGCTGATTCATTTTGCTGGACTGTTTCTGCAGTGGAAAAATACTAGAACTCTGGGATAATGTTCATGTTTCAGCCAAGTTTGCGTTCAGATTTTTTTTTTTTTTTGGAAGGCACTGAACCAAATAGTAGGTGCTCCAGAGTTCAAAGATTGTGCAATTTTGTCTTCTCTACTGAAATATTCAGGACCATGAGAAGCAAAACCGAACTGCAGTGGGCAGAGAAAAAGCCTTTGCCGTAATAGCTCAGAAACCCAAACGCGAAACCTGTGGCCACCAGGGGGCTTCTGTGACACCGTTTTTCCCTTTAAGTAGTTCTTTGCTTGTGGTCTGGCTGGAATAGTGACAGAGTCCTTCAAAAGCTTTCTACCTGAGAGAGCACACAGCTGCATTCTAAGTGGATAAAACCTCATTGTTTTTATTGTTGCTGGTGTTTTTGTTTTGTTCATGGCTTTCGGGAAGATTTTCATTCTCTTTGTACCTCATCCCACAGTACAGACACTGCGGTGAGCCTCAGGATTGTAGGAACTCAGCTTGACAGAGAGGGCTGCTTAAGTAACCACTTACACTCTTGGTACTTGGTTGATAGATACCCGTAATGGGTTATCATGGCAAGAAAATGAGATTATAGATACACCAATACATTTATTCATATATTGACATGTAAGTTCAAAACAGAGGGCATGAAATAGCAGGTTTGGGGTTGCATAGTAAATGACAGTTGTCACTGCCACTACAATCACGTATTCTGCTCTCTCCTGTCTGCTTGACATTAGATGGCTGTAGTGGGGTGGACTCTTCTTACCTGCCGTTATTTGGAATATAAAGTAATAGTTCGTTATCTTGACTTATTCCCTTTCAGATAGATCAAGATTAAGCATCTCACAAGGTAGAGAACAAATTATAGAACAAATATTAATATCATTTATCTCTGTTCCCACATCTCTTTGCCTCTCTCTCTCTGGGTCACAATGCTTCAGAAAAAAAAAAAAAGCAAACTTCCCCTGAGAGGTGGCCAGTTGAAAATCAAAGGAAACCTATTTCTTAGATTTGTGCTATAGTTAACCCTAAAACATCAACACTATTACCCAAAAATTACATATATTTCCAATGCTAAGCTGTCGTTCCAAGTCCCATTATCTCATAAAATAGACATTCAAAACTCGTGACTTTCCTAAGTCTGCAGATTCTGATTTAACAGGCCATTGAGCATCAGGATCATAGCCAGACGGTCATGTGCTGTGCAGCTCTCAGCAAAGCTGTTTGTCTTAACTGCGCATGCTGCAGACAGACATGCGTGACGTACAAAAACAAGGGAGATTTTTATTCCCTGTGAGTTATTATTAAAGTATGTCTTCTTCAACAAGAGTGTTGAAAGCCTTCAAAAACAACACAGAAAAATATAACAAATAATCAAAGCCCCTTTCCCATAACACCATTCATAATAATGGAGGGGTGGGAAGTACATTGCTTGACCATTGCTTCTGGCTTTTTCTTAATTCTTTCCCTTACTGGTATACTTTAACTCTGTGTTTCCAAGCCATTTTAACTAACACAGTTAACATTTAAACTGTGAGTTCATACATTAACATTAGCCCCTAGATAGCTGTTGTTTTGGAGTTTCTGATCTTTACACAAACATCTTACTATTCTTAACTTATAAAAGAAATGCCAGTTTTTAAGTTAATGGATCCAGTGTGCAGCAGTTAGATGATCACACTGCTAGACCCTGCTTCTTCATTCAAGGCTGACTTATTTGTGAATAGAGAGAAACCTGGGCTGGGAGTCCATACGGCCAGCTTGTTTAAGCTCTCTCTTGCCTTGGAGAATAATTACCTCTGCAGTGCTCAGTTTTAGCCTCTAAAGAGAAAGGCTTGTCTAGCTCTAAGATTCTATGGCTCTAATTCTGTCTTTATCATCAAAGTGAATAAGCCCTTTGTCTTGCTCTTCATGTTTACTTCCAGGTAATGTTAGCCAAATGCTGTAGAAAAGTTTTGTTTGACGATAAGGGCTTCACAACATAAAGGCAGGCACACTGGGCTGTCCAAGCTTTATGATTTCTACACAGGACTCGTCTCTAGTTAACTGTGAATAGTTGTTGGAAAAGTGTCCCCCTTTGGGTTTTAAAGCAGAATCTGACTCTTCCAGAGTATTCAAAACCAGGGCAGTATGTGACAGTAGAACTGTTTCTGTGTCTCGTTAAGGGAACAGAATGAGAATGCTACCATGCCCCTCGTCTTTTTGTCTCAATAAGTTCTTTGTTTTAAGACAGGGTCTCACTATGTAGCCCTGGGAACTTGCTATGTAGATTAGACTGGTCTTGAACTCACACAAATCCACAAGTAATTTTGAGTCATCAACTTTGTTTTAAACTGACCTCTTCAGTTTACCATCAGAAAGAGATGCACAGAGAATTCTGATGGGCAGTGACTTTGGTATAAGCTGAGGAGTATGATGAACAGGCCAAAACTTCACTCATGTGCCCAATGGCTCGCCAGAATGTGCTGCCCTTGCCTTCAGTCACAGCTCAAGTGTTAGCTGATTTAATGGGTATGTGATGGTAACAATAGATCTGCTATTTCATATGAAATGACCTCTGAGTTGCCTTGATGTACTGACAGTCATTTTTAATTGAGTGACTGATTTTAAAATTTACATAGCACATTCTAGAAGCAGAGGTGTTGGCAGAAGCTTCTTTGTCCTGTCCAGCCGGTCTCATAGCCATTTAGTCCCAAATAAACACACAAGAGGTTTATATTAATTAGAAACTGTTCAGCGTATGGCTCAGACTTGTTACTTGCTAACTCTTAAATTAAGCCATGATTCTATTTATGTTTAGCCACATGGCTTGCTACCTTTTCGCAGTGAAGCTTTCTCATCTCACTTCCTCTGTGTCTCCCTCTCTGCTCTTCTGCTTCCCAGAATTTTCCTAGTTTATTAGCCCTGTCTTTACTTCCTATCTAGCTTCTGGCCAATCAGCATTTTATTAAACCAATATTTACAGTGACATATTTACAGAGTACAAGAGCATGGTCCCACAGCACAGAAGCAAATCAACAATCCTTAAAAGTGTGATAAGGAGGTGAAAGGAAAGATGATTATTATTGTTATTGCTAACAGCAGGAAATCCACAAAGTTTTGCAGTGGCCTGTTAGCTGGTGAAATTTATGCAAAGTGATTTACTATTGATCATGTTAAGAAAGACAGAATCAAAAGCCACACAGAACAACGTATTTACATAATCCAGAACTATCTTCAAAGTTGAATCTTCCAAAGACTGGGAGAAACGGTAAAGCTAAATATCTTATGCCATTCCCTACCTGAGAAACTTTTGCTTTCTCATATATTGTATAGTAATAGAATGCAGAAGTCCATCAACCAAATCTAAAATTACACTTTACCTCATTGTGCATTAAAGTACTAAAGAATATACACGCATGCCTATGTGTTGGGCATACCCACATAGGTTTGAAATATTCATTCACTAACATTTCAAGTATGTTTAGAGTGTTTCCATTGGATGAAAATATCTACTCAGGATATGGAAACACAAACCTCTACATTCAACAGGCTATATTTCAAATGAGGAGATACAAGTGTGAACAATTACATTAGAATGTAAAAGTGAGCAGAGTGTGGTAGCACATGCCTTTAATCCCAGTACTTGGAAGGCAGAGGCAAGTGGATCTCTATGAGTTCAAGGCCAAATTGATCTACAAAGTGAGTTCCAGGATAGCTAAGGCTGTTACACAGGGAAACCCTGTCTTGACAAAACCAAAACAAAACAAAAATGTAAAAGGGTTTGAAATTACAAGGCATTATAAGTAGAGGATTGCTGTCTTAGGGTTTCTACTGCTGTGATAAACACCAGCACCAAAGCAACTTATGGAGGAAAGGGTTTATTTCATCTTACAGCTTATACTTTACCATGACAGGAACTCAGGACAGGAACTTAGAGGCAGGAGATAATGCAGAGGCCATGATGGAATTCTGTTTACTGGCTTGCTCATCCTGGTTTGCCCAACCTCCTTTCTTATAGTACTGGGGACTACCTGCCCTACATCAATCATAAGTTAAAAAAAAAAAAAATGCACCACAGGCCAATACAGTGAAGGCATTTTTCTCAACTGAAGTTCTGCCTTCCAAAATGACTATAGTTTGTGTTAGCTGTCATGAAAGTAGCTGGCACAGGTGGTGATGTGGAGGGCAGGCTCAAACTCTCAGGATGAGGCACAAAGAAAGAGTTGGCTTCTGATTGGGAACTTCCAAACAAAGCAGAGAGAAAGCCCTTTCCTTGCAGAGGGAATCACAGAAATAGGCATGAGACAACCTCGTCTCTTTCTGGAGCTTGAAGTCCTATGGGAGTAGAGATATCATAAATAATGGAGGGTTTCAAATTTTGAACAAGAAAACTGGACTGGATTCCTTCTAGCTGTGTAGAGATTTTGAGCAGTGTGCCAGATAAAGGACATGAGGATGAATCATCCAATGGATTCCAGCAGCAAAAGTTCCTTGAATACTGTATGCCTGCCAGAATCATACTTTCAAGAAAAACAATCTCATGTGCAAGAAATACACCCAAAAAAGTTGACTAGAGTGCCATGTGATAAGCATTATAATAGAAACACTTGCTTTCTTCCTGCACCTCATTTACTCATTCACTGGGAGGTGGCACAGTACAGCACAGAGAAGTCAGAAGATAATGGTGGGAGTTGGTTCTCCTTCTAAGGGATGGGTTCTGGATGGAGAGCTCAGGTCATCAGGCTTAGAAAATATGCAACTTCATCTGCCACGTCATCACACATCATTGCCACTTAACAAGTGTTTTGTTTAATATTTATTTTGTTTTTGGGTGTATGTGTGTTGTTTAAAATTATATTTACTTATTTTTATGCATATGAGTAATTTGCCTTCATGTATATTTGTGCACCATGCACATGTAGTCATAGAGCCCACAAAGGCCAGAAAGTGAGCATTGGAACCCCTGGAACTGGTTGCAGATGTTTGTGACCTGCTCTATGAGTGCTGGGAATTGTACCTAGGTCCTCTGGAAGGGCGGTTAGTGCTTTTAACTTCTGAGCCATCTTTACAGCCACCTGCCTTGATTTAAGTTTTAGAATTACAATAGTGGGCTAAGAATGTAGCACATGATTCAGATCTAGAGAAAGTATACTAGTGGGGTAGTTTTTTACTGATCTGCAGTGTAAATCTGCAGTATTTTTGTTTATTGACTAAATATTATTATCAGTTTAAATAAGTTTTGTAAATTGTATCATCTTCGGGACACAGAAAGTCCAGAGCGTTCTGGGACAAGGGATAGCAAGAGCTGGGAGCTGGCTTCTCACTTGTCCTGATCTTGCCTTTCAGGTGACAAAAACTGAGCGTCAGATTATGAAGCCTCTGTATGATAGGTACCGACTGGTCAAACAGATCCTGTCCCGGGCCAGCACTGTCCCCATCCTTGTGAGTATATCCTTTCTCTTCCTGTTGGCAACCCCAGTGATGCTAAAAGCACCTGTGCTTGTTAGTGTTCAACTACTATCGTGATGAACACATGACTAGAAAAGCGACACGGAGAAGAAAGGGTTTATTTCAGATTATAGTTATAGTCCGTCGTGAAGGAAAGTCAGGGAAGGGACTCAAGGAAGGAACCTGAAGGCAGGAATTAATACAAGAGACCATGGTGGAACACTACTTATTGGCTTGTTCTCCATGGCTTGCTCAGCCTGCTTTCTTATACAACCCAGACCACCTACTTAGGGATAGCACTTCCCACAGTGGGCTGGGCTCTCACACATCAATCAGGAAAATGCCTCACAGATATCCTCTAGGCCAATCTAATGGGGGCATTTTCTCAATTGAGGCTTCCTTCTCTCAGGTGACCCTAGATTGTGCCAAATTGACAAAAACTAACCAACATGGGGCTCTAATACTATCTATCATTGTGAGTGGAACCCTCCCTTTCTATTGGAGGAACCCCGCTTATTCATATAGGATCTTAGCTGTCATCCTCATTAAAGTCAGGCTGTAGTAGTCAAACCAGCCATTTATATCCATGTCTTACCACCTGAGGAACAACTTGATTATATGTAAATTCCTCTGGTACTCATAGGGCCAACACCCAAACCCATCCCTACAGACAGCACAAGAGGCAAGGATGGACCTTCTCCAGGATCTTCATTACAAAGAGTGCCTCTCTGATTTCTGTTTATTATAGTCTCTCCCCACGTACTGAGGGACCACACCCTAAGAACTTAGCCCAAGGAGGACCATCTAAAGAGCCCCAATGAGAAGGTCTTTGTTTTGTGGATGATGGAATGGGAAAGGGGTGGAAGGAGAGAGTAGGAGCCTAGTGCTTGGGAAGCTGCCTACCATGGCCAGCATCCTGAAATATAACTACTGTTAGCACATGGACTTGATCTTGTCAAGGGGGAGTAGCAGCTCATCTTTGGCTGTAAGGAAGTATTTTAACACTGACAAACTTTCCTTAGCCAGCCTGAGAATGCCCTCAGGTTATTGTTGGGATGTTAGTGCCCTTGGTTTGACATCACTCCTAAAAGGCTTACTCTCTTTAGCCTCTACTATTATCTCATGTTTCATTAAATCTTATTATTCATTTCTTTGTTTCTAGGCCTAAAGTATGTTCTCTGATTTCTTTTAATAATGCTCTTGTTTTTATGAATGAGAGACAACCAGAGACTCTAGGCAGGTGTAATTTTTTTTTTTAAAAGTTACTCTTCAGCAAATTTCCTACAGAATAAACTAAGAAACAAAATAGTTTAATGTAAGGCGTCATTGTTCTCACCAGTTAAGAACATTTGGGGATTCTAAGTAGGGTGAAGGTACAGCAGAGAAGTGTGGTGACCTTACATAGTTGTTTGCTGTACATAACTGTTCTTTGCTAATTACAGTTAGCTGCTGGGGGCCAGGGTAGAGGGCACAGGGTTAAGTGCTTTTCTTAGGGGATTGCTGAGTTTTGGGGGTTTTTTTGAAAAGCTTGTGCACTCTTACTCTCCACCATCCTCTGATTTGAATGCGTGCACTCTGCATGGAGGATCCACTTGAAAAAGAGTTGTGTATTTGTTTTCTTGGTGGGGGAGAGCTTTTGGTGGGAAATGGGTATAAAATGTAGTTAAATTAGAACAGTCAATACTGGTATGGTTGAATAGTCTGAGAGCTATAAAGTAAGGAAAAGCGATTCCTATCATAACCTATCTGTTAATGCTTCTCACAGGGTTCCCCCTCCAGCAAACGGAGAAGCCCTCTGCTGCAGCCAATTATAGAGGGTGAAACTGCTTCCTTCTTCAAGGAGATAAAGGTGAAGAGCTTGGTGCTATCACCACCCAGCTAACCCTATCCGGGGTAACAGTCCTTAGGCAGTGAGCAACATCCTCTGCAAATCAGTATCTACCCCAGCCAGCTCTGAACATTCACAGCCTACTTACAGTAGATTCTCAAAGTTTCTTTCCAGTTTCCTCTTTGTTAACTTGTCCCATTTGGCTTTTACTTTCATCACAGAGACTGTTTTCTCGCCTTACTTTTTGTTTAGTTTTATAAAAGAAAATCATGACTAATTTTTAGGAGTTCTATAGGACCGAAGAGGAAAATTAAACCTTAAGCAAAGTGAATTTTAAGACACCCTCCCTCCTGTCATATTTTTGTGACATTTCAAGGTGAGAGTGGTCATCTATTTCCTGTGGTTAGGAATGATTATCTCAGAACAATCTATTGAAAGCTTCATTTCCTTGCTTGAGATAAGGTAACCCACACTACAATACCCAATTTTAATGTATTAGACAGACAGTGCTTGATAATCACATAACTAAATAGAATCTGAATTATGAGTGCAGTATTGGAACATCAGGGCTTGTGTGCTATATTATATCTTTAAAATTACAGCTATTTTCTTACAATGTGCTTTGAAAAAAGCAATGAGCTTTGTCCATCTGGTAGTTTTACAGATGAACTGAATCTTGGTAATTGAGCAAATTTGGATAGTTTGTATATGAAAATTAGCATGCTTCTCTCAGTGGCTTATAATGGACTTATTACCAGGTAAAAAAACATGCTCTTGAATACATGCAAGATGTGACACTTAATAATTGCCTCATTAAATAAATGGTAGACATCCTAATAATGCTGTTCGTGGACAATGACACTCTATCTGTCCTTATTCTTTAGCAAATTTTCTTTAGAAGAATATTTTGGCTGTGGCTTATTGCCCACTGGCTCACATTATGGTCACAATTACAAGTAATTTTATAATGGTTACATTGCTTTTGTAAATACTGCTGGGGTTTTTTTGTTCATTTTTTTTTCTAATTAGACATGATTACTAACATGTTCTTGATAACACAGAGTAGTTCTAAGACAGTTTATAATTTAGTGTGTTTGGAGATAAAGCAACCAAATCCGCTTTAAAACTTTAAAACTTATCCCTGGTTATATTTGCTTTTGGGAAGAAACCAGCTTGTATGAAACAGAGCCAGCTCAAGTTCTGAAGGTTTTGAAGGCCTTCAAGCCATAACAAGCCCAGAGAATTCTGGCCACTAAGGAATCCTCTAAAACACGATGGAATAGGATTCTGTCCTCAAGACAGGCACTTTCAGAGAAGTTGGGAAGACAGACTGTGTTTCATGAGCTGAGTAAGAAAAGCAGCTAACACCTTACTCACTTTCTAACTAGCTTTGATAACAAAATAGAAAACTATATAACATGTAATTTTAGAATGTGTTTTGATAAATGTAAAATAATCACAATAAAAATTGGTGTTTGTGGCTGGTATAGCTCCTTACATCCTACACACAAACCAACCACTCAGACACACACAGACACACACACACACACACACACACACACACACACACACACACACATTTAGTTTTGCCCCCACCCCCTCCAACTCTGCTGAAAGGCCAGGGAAGACACATATGGCTTCTCTTTCTTTAAAGCTCTTCACACATTTATAGTCACATGCCATTTCCTCCCACCCTACCCCTTGCCTTAGAAACCTCTTCTCCAAGCTCCTACTACTCCTGGTGGAATGTGGCTTTCAGACCCTCAAGCAGCTACTGGCTCTGCTGTAAACACACAGATCAATTTACTTGTGTCTCCTCAGAGCTATGTTTGAGCCAGGATAGTAGACCAAGAGCCATGCAGGCCTTACTTTACCTGATGTCAGAGGCCCTGTCAATATTCCAAATACTGTCTCTTGTGGAACTGTTAATCTATCAACAGCTCATTTTAGACATTCCTTGGTCAAGTTCTCAGTATTGGATCAGGATAACTACTGTGAGATGTTTCCTAGCACCCCTGATCTCCATCTACAGATTTCTATCATCTCCTCTCTAGTTGTGACAGCCAAAAATGTCTCTAGAGATTGCACATGCTTAGGGGGTATAAACACACCACTGGGAATTACATTGTCCATGACCCACCTCCTGGTGCTTCCCATTGGGCTGAGGGATCATGTGATCTCATGATGCTTGTCTATGGACTTTTATTGGCTAGGTATTCAGGTTTTCCTTTTCCTAACCTACTTATAGAACCTTGAACTTTCTAACTGCTTTTCATACTGTTACCAAGATATATGAAATAAATTAAATATAGAGTCTGTACGCTAGCAAACTAGATGTCCCTGTCCACTGTCAGTGATGTATGTGGTGACTGCCCCCTTTATATCATCATCTATATAGCTAATAACTGTTGACTGGTGATCAAGAAAAGAGCCTGTTATGTACTTTTCCGTTCAGGTTCTTGTCACCATTGTAGCATCTTGGCTGGAATTTTGTCACCATTCCTGTTGATGGATCTGTGCACCTTGATCTTTATAAAAATCCAGATATCACATCAGCTCTATCAAAAAAGAAACCTGGTTTAAAGGAGCCATTGCTAGGGAACTGATATCTACCATTTTGGAGTTTATTTCAAGTTCTATGTTTTTGGCACGCAATTTTCCCACGTGACTTTCCAAGGTCATTGAGAGTAGTTTAGTTAGGTTCATCTGAAAAAATATCAGAGTGCTTAAAATTCTCTTTAGACTTTGGAATGTAATTAGGAGGGCTTATGAGATTTTGTTTAGTTTTATTTTATATATATGAGTGTTTACCTGAATGTATGTTTGTGCACTATGTGTGTATGTATAAATAATATCTTTGGAAGCCAGAAGAAGGAATAGGATCACCGGTGACTGGTTACAGACTGTAGACAGTGGTGAACTGAAAAAGCAGCCAGTGCTCTTGACCACAGAGCCATGCATCTCTCCAGTGCATTAGTAGAACTTTTGAGAAGTGAAAATCTTACATTCCTATTTGCTGCTTTTCTTGCTATCCCTTTGCAGCCGTCCAATGTTCATTCACAGCTTTCTTTTAAACATGAATTCATAGAGTGGTAACCAGACATTTGTTCCTACACATTTTTGGTCAATCTCTGAAGCAGCAGTATACTGACCCAAGCTCTGCCAGGGCTTTCAGATCTGTTCTCCTTTGTCTTCCTCAGCCAGGGAAAGTAGAGAAAGAGGGATGCTGACAGGGGTTGCCTCACCAGGTTCCTTCCAGGCACATACTGCCTTAGTTAAGTTTTGTAAAAATGGTACAAGTGGGAACTGTTACTTCTACTTAAAAGAAAGAAACTTTTAAATTGTTTACTTAAGACATTTTAAAATAAGTTGACCAGAATACTGAAGCATTGTTTCTTTGGACCAAGCAGAGGTTAAAGACTTAAGGCACAGCTGAGGTAGGAAGTGCCTACTGGCTTCATCCAGCTTTGCCTTCTACACTTTTGTCTTGGTGTCACCGTTTGAATAAGATAGAGAAGAAGCGATGTGAATCTGGTTAATTAGGTGATCTTTGAGTGACACTTGTAATGAAAGCATCCAAAATATTCTCAGAGTTTTATTGAGATTGCCATGTATCTCCAGGAACAAGAGGAGGCGTCGGAAGACGAGAGCTCCACGAAGCCAGACTTCACTGTCACGCTGAAAACAGACTGCAGTGTACATTGTTTTCTGGACCAACTAGATGATGATGCTGATGGATTTATTTCACCAATGGACGACAAAATGCCATCAAAATGCAGCCAGGACTCAGGCCTTTCAAACCTCCACTCTGCTTCCATGTATGTTGCTTGGGCAGTGGCATTAAAGTGCCTCAGTGCAAAACCACATAATGTTAATTTGGCCAAAAAGCCACCAATGACTTACCTGGGGTATATTTAGTTAGAGAATATAATGATTTAAAACAAAGAGATAGGCCTAGTGGCTGAAGCAAAAGGGTAAGTGAGCTCAAGGTAAGCCTGAGTGAATGAATTTCTGGTCAGCTTAGAGCTGCAGAGTACCATCTGATCTAGAAAAAGAGAGGGGAAATCGAGAGAGATGGAGGGAGGAAGGGAGAGAGAGATGGGGGAAAAAAGCAAACTGTGTATCAATTTATCAGTTTTCTCATATATTTTATCTCAGATGATTTGAGGAAGTTTTGAGATTTTGAATGAAGGTCTGACACTGGCTCTGTCCACCACAGCTCATGATTTAACACTGGATACAGTCATCACCTCTTCCCCCTAAATATAATAAATTCTCACACGCGTGCACACACACAGACAAAGCACTGTAGGGTTTCGTAAGATTTCATAATTCATGAGTAGCAAGATCCCCCTAGGAACCCCCAGAGCTTTTCCTTCTTTCAGAATGTAGGCATTCAAGAGAAAGCACCACTGTGACTTTTAAACCCATTCATTTTCTTCCTTCACTATTCCTATCAAATCACATGCTCATTAGACGTGTAACAATTTATATTTGATTTTTTTAAAATTTGATCTCCCTTCTTAGACCTGAACTTTTGGAATACCTTCAGGAAATGAGAGAAGAGAAGAAGATGATTCGAAAGAAACTTCATGATTTTGAGGACAATTTTTTCAGACAAAATGGGAGGTATGTGGGTATATGTGCCTGTCTGCCCCTCCTTCCCCATCACCTAGTCCAAACTGTAGGCACTCTGTTACTGTGCCATTTATGGAGTGCTTCCAAAATGGGAACTTTCCTACGTTCTCCTGTAACAAGATCCTCAGGTCTATGCCCAGAGACCCTCAGAGATTTTCAATGAGATCATGATATAGCATGAGATCATGATATAGCATGGTCTCATATATATATATATATATATATATATATATATATATATATATATATATATATATATATGGAGAAATGTGCTTCCTACAGAGTGCAGGTCCTACACAGACTTTGCTGGTATGCAAAGCTAGCCTGTCACATGTGGGTCTCAGCTAAAAAAAAGTACCTTGGAGCTGAATTTCAAATTGACAGCATTTGAGTATTTTGTCAGGAAACAAGAGAGAGATGGATGATAACGGGGGATTTAACCACAGTTTGAAATCCAGTTTGTATACAGTCCTGGGTTCACCTGGGGCACAACAAAAGCAAAGGGGCCAGAGATGGTATGGTAATTGCCACGTTTGAGTGAAGGCATTGTGGGAAGCTGTTATGAATGTATCTGCCCGGGGTTGTTTTATCTAATGAGTTTTAAGGTGTAATTTAATCATCTGTTTATTAATTTTGCTTGAAAAGTGTTTGTCACAGAGTCCTCCTCACATCAAATTGGGAGCTCAGGGACAAGACCATGAGTAGACCTGTTTCTCTCAGGTGGACTTAGGTTGCGTCATCCTACATTGGTTTTTTTTCTTTGATCCAAATTAGGTAATCTGTATGTACTTTCTTTGGAGTCCTTTCATTTCCTAGAGTGTGAAAAAACAAAAAAAAATAATATATCAATTAACTTTGACATTTGGACTGTGCTATATCCCAGTGTAGTTTAAACATTATATAGATTTATGTTAATTTCTCTAACTTGGATCTACTATATAAAAATGATTTTTCTCAAGATTTTCATACTTTTATATCTAAATGTTTGTGTCTTTCCCCTACACATATCACAGACTATTTAAAATATGGATAAGCAGGCAAAAGAAGTAATTCCTAAAATAATAGTAATAACCAACATCAATCAATTTAATGTTATTTGTTAAAGTGTTCACTTGCTGTTTCTGTCTGTATGCCTTTAGTTTTCACATTTTATCTTCACTTGCTGTGCAGAGAGTTCTACACATGAACTATGTGTTGTGGAGCCCTCAGGAGGTTTAGCATAAATTGCATAAGTCCACATTAGTGAAAAAAAAGACATTGTCTTAGAGTAGTTTAAAGGAAGAGTGAGCCCAGATTTGAAATCTCCATTTCCCCTGTTGTCTTCCTTTTCTCCCTAGTAAAGGGTTTTCCTCTATATTTAATGAATATTACAGAAGAATATGGCTTGAGAAGGGGACGGGGACTCACCGGACCTAATATTTTACTAGAGTTTACAAAGAAAGAATTTACTTTCTGAACCATAATCACCCAGAATAGCACTCTAATCCACAAGCAAATGTTATCAATGTATATCTGCATATTGCTCCCAATATTTATGATAAATATAGATACTTGCTTTCCTTAAGCTTGCTTTCAGTTGTTCTCAGTGAATGATTCTCATGCATGCATGCTGGTGTGCACCACACACACACACACACACACACACACACACACACACACAGAGAGAGAGAGAGAGAGAGAGAGAGAGAGAGAGAGAGAGAGAGAGAGAGCTCTGAATTTGGATGGAAAACTACATAATTTAAGATTAAAGCTATGCCTTTAGCTTATCTTGTAAAAACTGATTATGTGGGAAGTGAAAGGCACAGAAATTCTGAGGGCCAGAGACATTTTGGGGGAAAGCTATTTTCACAGTGAATGGCAGAAATTGACATAATCATTACTCAAGTTTGGAGCTGTGAGGGCCTAATGATATCGTAACGTCTAGCACACTTCACATCTCAAGAGAAAGAAACCCAACACAGGACATGACGGTGACTAGGTGGCAGATCTTTGCCTTAGTCCTCTGTCCCTGCCTTTGCTAAGGAGCTGTTTATATTTCTTTGCAAAGCAAGGCAGACAAGAATAACAGTTTCATTGTTAATGAAGCCTCTTTCTGTTCCCCTTGCCCATTTTTACTCTGTAATGGAGTGAAAAGGACCCATGGTGGTTGAATTGCTTTGCTACATGTATTTCGTAATGGCTGCTGTGTTGGAGCAGTCACTCTTTCCGGAGTGTCACTGCCTGTCCTAACTACAACATACAAGAATGTAGACAGTGGCTCCTTTTGGTCAAGTTGTTCTGACAGGTATGTTAGACATGGGTATAAAGTTCCATGTTGGACCTCATAGCAAGCTTTAAGCCAAATACTAATGCACATAGTTTTCCTATAAAGTTACCCAGTAAAACTACATAGACCAGCTGTTGAATTCCAAAAGCAAGTCTGTAAGTAGGCATATTAACCATTCTTGAAATATCTACAAATCGTCGGTTTCCTGATTGCTGTTTGGAATCAGTCCTGGTTGGAAGTTTAATTGGGTGAGCATTTAAGAACACTTGGTGCAGAGGATTCAGGTCTTGTGCCCAGCACCTACGTGACAGCTCATAATCATCCATAATTCCAGTTGTAGAAAATCCAGCTTCCTCTTTGAGCATTTTGTGAGTACTATGCATGTGTGCATATATATATATATGAGAAAACACTCATGCATATAAAATAAAAATAAATAAACCTTAAGATAAATTTAATAGTTTATTAGAAAAAAGATATAATATGAGAAAATATTAAGAGGTGTGTGGTTTAGTATTATGTCAACTTCATATAAGCTAGAGCCATTTGAGAAGGGAGACCCTCAGGTGAGAAATGCCCTCACCAGGCCTGTAGGCAAACCTGTAGTGTATTTTCCTGATTAATTAATTATTGCTATAGACGGGCCTGGCCCAGTATGGGCATGCTGCCTCTGGCTGGTGGTCCTGAGTGTTATAACAAATGAGGCTGAGCAAGCCACTAAGCAGTAATCCTCCATCGATGACCTCCTCTTCAGTTCCTGCCTCTGGATTCCCGCCTTTACTTCTTGACTTCCCTTCATGATGGGCTCAAATAAAACCTTTCCTCTTCAAGTTGCTCTTGGCCATGTTGTTTTATCACAGAAATAGACACCCTAAGAAAGTCAAGAATGAGTGTAATATTCCTGTTTGCCAGGCATGGTAGTGCACACTTTTAAACCTAGCACTTGGGAGGCAGAGGCAGGTGGATCTCTGTGAGTTTGAGGCCAGTCTAGACTACAGAGCAAGTTCCAGGACAGCTAGGGATGTTACACAGAGAAATACTGTCACGGAAAAACAAAAGCAACCCCTCCCCCAATTCTGTTACTGTGAAATCATATTTAACAATCAATAGGAAATTCCTGCATTTTTTAGTTATCTATGATTTTCTAGATCCTAGATTAACTTTATAGACCCTGAAGTTGCATGGTACCACCAGAAAAACAAAACAAAAAAAAAAAACCAACCCCCCTACACACACTTTTTACGTATCTAAATCCAGCCCATCTGGATACCAAGAGTCAGTTACCAACACTGATTCTGTAGGTTGACAGAATGTAGTTTTCAAATGGTAATTCTGAATGCATGCCATCCTCTAAAACAGGTAGAAAGTCATCCCCAACTCCTTCTTCCTTTGTTTCTTCTAGAAATGTCCAGAAGGAAGACCGTACTCCAATGGCCGAGGAATACAATGAGTACAAACACATAAAGGCAAAGCTACGGCTCCTGGAGGTGCTTATCAGTAAAAGAGACGCTGATTCCAAGTCCATGTGAAGGACTGGAGGTGCAGATGACAGCTTCCCCTGGAAAGATCAGCTCTGGAAGGCAGCCTTGGAGCTGTACATACGAAGCAGGCAATCTCCTGCCTCTGAGCCATAAGACAAGCTCCTGCTTCCATTGCCTGCCTTAGAAACCACCTGCATGGAAGATGAATGTGACCTGACTTAGGAATTTCACAACAGGAGTGTCAAGACTCCAACACCTGTCAGAGCACACTGCAGTAGGAACTTCATTGACGTGTGATAAGACACCATCAGACACAGTCATCTACAGATAACTTGCTCTTCTTCCCTGACAACTGAGAAACACGAGGCCATTCTAAAACTGTGACAAACACAAGCTCAGGACTTCCCTCCCTCGTAGAGCCTGCTTGTTGTGGAGGTCTCTGCTCTCCCTGGCCCTCACCTCATGGTGACCATGCATTGGCGTACCATTTGCTGCCTTGGCGTTTCCCGAGCTGTACTTATTCACTCCTGCCAATCTATTTCCCGTTAGCTCTCAGGTAGATGGAAGCTGTATCTGCCAAAGGTGGCAGAGCAGTCCTTTTGTTGATGCACACTCAGCTGACAGACTTTAAGTCCCTGCCTCATCCTGTGTATGCCGAGGACAGAGTGACTACAGAAGTAGCTATGCAGATGCTATTTTTAAAATCAGGTGACAGCTGATGAGCCTGAAAACTCTTCAAGACACTGACTGCACTTTCCAGTCTCAGGCATTGATGTTGAATACAAAATGAGGCCAGCATTCCTATGATAACCTGTTTGGGGCTCAATTTTGTTGTTGCACTAGCCAAACAAAGGGGTCTTGCTTAATTATTAGACTAGGTAGAGACTATTCACGGGGGAGAGGAGACTGTATCAGCCTCCTGGGCTTACCAGAGTTTAATTTTTCTACGAAAGTAAATCTGCACTAAAATCCTTAAACGGATGGCTAAGAAAATGTAGCCTTCAGAGCCCAGCTCATTCTCAAGGGAGAATCTAGATGCCCGTTTTCACAACGACACATGAACAAAATGGTGTGTGGCCAATTTTGATGTTCTTCCCCACCATCCAAAGTCTATGTCACAAAGTTGTCTATGTTGAATATTTTGGAGGGACCAGGGAACTTTAGAATCCAATCATTCATCTCTTCTGTGTGCCTGTTGTCACTCTATGACGTGCTGTTCTTTTCATCTATGGTATCTGTCTGAAGAATGCAGGCCTGGTCTTGCAGGCACCTGCACGAGCTGTGTGACAGCCCTGTCTCTGGAAGACTGCAGCACTGGCTGGGCAGGGCAGCAGGAAAACCTTGTTCTCTTTGAAGAGTCGCCTTCTGCAGGGTACAGTGTTAAGGAGGAGAACAGAGAATTGTATCAGCAGTTCTCTGGTGGGTCAGACCATTTTCAGCAGCATTGTCTTCCTTTTTACTGTAGATCTGTGGTCCTGACTGTGGGGATTTCAGGAATGGGACTGAGGGGGGAGAAGTCCTTCAGTTTTGCTTTTGCAAATAATCACATAGAAGCATGAGCTATATGTCAGAGATACTCTTTTTATCCACACATTTAAAAGATGGTACACAATCCTACAAATTTCAATATACATAAAAATGTAGTTTGATGTTCTTTGCTCTGCTGTTTACATGTGCTGATTTTAAGAAGCTATAGTATAAATAAAATTATATAATGTAGGATTATTTTCTATTTTTGAAGGCTGAACATCAATCATTCACATGACCAAAAATTGTATTTTTTAAAAAGAAATTCATATCTACTCTGTAATTTTTAAGTATTTATTCTCCTAAGTAAACTGTGGGATAATTCAAATCAGTACCAGTTAATATTTAAAGTACATGGACTCAGGAGTATTGTTTTGAAAAAAATACAATAGAAGATTTTTTAAAGCTGCATATAAATGAGAAGCTACTAGATGTTTTGAAATCCATTGTTTGCACCAAAGGTAAATGAACTAAAAGACTTATCAGGACTCCCATTCGGTTTCATGTGATCAATAAAATACCAAGTTATTGGAAAAATCTTGTATGGACTATCATGGTTTTCATCCTAATTTCTAACCTGTTTTTCTAATAAAATGGAGCTCAGATAAATGTGAGAGCTGTGTTTATACCAGGTCTTCTCTGCAGGCACATTACTCAGCGGTTTCTGTCTCTGCTAG
The DNA here is from genome assembly GCA_033318265.1 of Phyllotis vaccarum. NCBI lineage: Eukaryota > Metazoa > Chordata > Mammalia > Rodentia > Cricetidae > Phyllotis > Phyllotis vaccarum. Next base: position 85,942,046 of record JARWLC010000014.1, on the reverse strand, counting down.
AAGTGTGGGGGAAATTGGTTTCCATGGCAACTGTTTCCATGGCTCCAGTCTCCTAGCACTAGAGGCAGCATCTTAATTGGCTTCACACAAACAGAATGCTGTAGGCTGAGGATTCTCTTTGCCCTCTTGGGAACAGGCATGTATAAGCACATAGCAACAAAAATATCAAGGGTTATGTAAGAATAAGTTTGACTATGTGATCGTAAAGGCTAATGAGGTGGCAAAGGCATGTAATGTTCTTAAATACTTGCTTTTATTGTGTAGAGTCTGGAGTAAACATTGAAATAGGCTTTTATTATTAAATATGCTGTCATTATAACATTTCATCATTTCATCACTCAGTTTAGACTTTACCTTTTAAGACATAGTGATACAACGTTTCAGATAAAGGCCTGCTTTGAAGTTCCAAAAACAACATTTTTGCACAAGATTAGTGATCTTCATAAAAGATTAAGTCAGATTTCTAATTTAAGAGCTAGGGTTTTTATTGCTAGACTTCACTGTGAACACTAGGTTTTCCCCCTTTGGTTGAGGCTTTTAAAGCTTACCCTTGTTACTATTCAAAAGATTACTATTCACTATAGACCTGTTATCCGTCATGACTGTTTGCAGCAGGGAGCAATTTCTGCTTTTTCTCTTTCTGATGCAACACTTACACAGCAGAAAAATCATCTTGCAGGCTGGGTCTGCTCTCCTCAGCTGACATTTCTAGACCAGGATCAATCCAGCCAGTTTGTGCCTGTTTCCAAAACACTCTAGCAAATGTCCTGGGACCATTCGTCTTAGAGCCTGGAGGGCTGACTAAACCAAGCTGGTTGAGCTTAGAATTCTTTGTGGAGGTAAAGACTCAGAAAGAAAGATTAAAAAAGGATTACAAGACCCTTTAGAGTAGTCTGTCTGGGGGCCTCCTAGTTTTCAGAAGAGAAAACCCGGTGTAGCAGCCATCACAAATTTACAAACAATGTCACATACGCATCTTTAAACTTGATTTTCAAAAGAGATTTAAATTCTAACGAGATGATTTTTTTTTTCTGCTGACAGTACTATAGACCGCTAACTGAAGTTTAAGTTTTATTTTGCTTTCATCAATGTGTTTCCCAACACTTTCATCGAATCCCGAATTTTCTTTCCCCCAGTGCGTCAAGGTGGATTCTTTGCTGAGATCAGTGCCCATGTGATAACTTCCCGGTCCACTTGGTAAAGCAGTCAGGAGGGACAAAACTGTATCCTGAGCGTTGAGGTCACATTTTCCCTACAGTGCACGGGTGTTTAGCAGAATCTAGAATGTGTTTTAATTTCTCTTCTTGAAGTAACTTTGTTCAACTGACCCTAAAATGTCCTAAAAAGAACATTTTCTCAAAAACAAGTCAACATGTTTGCAAATTGTAATATTTACATTGAACACCAACATGGCTAGAAATTTTACTTAACATGGGATGTTCAAACAAGAGTAATATGTACATACTCAACACTGCATGTGTCACTGCCCACTGCCTCATGACCATAGTGCATGTATACAGATCAAGGCCAGAACTGGAGATGCACATAGATGTGTATGTGAAGAGGAAAGGTCTATGCACATTTATAAATTTCATATTATTTTGAAGGTTCATGCCTCTATAAAGTCTCCTTTTTCCCAGAATGGGGCCAGCCATTGCCAAGTGCATGGCCCAAGGAATCAGTTTGTTGACAGATATAATTCTCCATTTGAAAGCATGAAAATAACCAGAAATGGGTAAAATATTACTAATATTGGCCCAGAGAAATATTTATATAACATATAAGCAGAAAATATTTAAATTACCAATGTCCTTTAAAAATAGAAACTGAATGCAAACCATTATGTATAGTTTTTATGAATACATTTTGTATTTAAAAATAAACTACTTTTAACTGTAGAAGCTCTGAAGTTTGTGTCAGCATCATGTGACTGAGCTGCAGCTGGGGCGTGACCTTTCCTTTCATGTAGGATCCAGGGCTGGCTCACTTGAGCTCCTCCAAAGCTTCATGAGGATTAGGATTTTGTTCTGTCTCCAGAGGAGGGCATTGCAAGGTGAAGCAAACTGTGCACTTGTGTGGTAGTCAGTGTGGAAACCAGAAAAGCAGGTTGTACTTTCTACCAGCTGCCCTTAAATTATGTGTTACAGAGCTGAAGGTGTGCAGAAGCCAAGACCACAGGGAAGGTTCTCATTAGTTAAGAACATTTCCAAGTCTACAAGGCCGCCTCAGGTACACATTTTAGGCATTTACTATTCTGAAAGTAAATAGGGACTGTAAATGTTTAGGGAAAAGACAGTGCTGCTGTATGAAATAAACAGCTCAGCCTTCAGCGTTGCCTGTCAGGCCAGGTGCCACACAGTATCTGGGGGTGCTGAAGGATACCTTAAGTGTAGGCACTGCACTCCATGCCCCGACAAATGAGAGAGAACACAGTACTCCCCTGATAGAACGTATTTTTGTGGCCCTCAACCGCTCGTGTTGTATGTGTTCCAAGTGACTAAAAATTATTTAGGTTGCAAGAACCTTGCCCTATTGCTAAAATACGAGCGACTTCAGGAGACAGAGATAATATTTAGCTACATCCTTCCCAAACTTAAGCCCATCTGGAATACTTTAGATTTCCTGATAATGGGTCCAAAGTAATAAACTAGGAAGAACTGGCATATGGCATTTAGAAACATGTTTCCTTCAATATTTAGTTGTTGCTTTGTGTGTGCATGTGTGTGTGTGTGTGTGTGTGTGTGTGTGTGTGTGTGTGTGTGTGTGTGGTACACACATCTAAGTATAATGATCAGAAATACTCTGTATTCACATGAACAGAGGCCAGAGAACGTAAGGACACTGGAAGCTTCCTGACATTCCCCCCCTTATTGCTTTTACACAGGTCTCTAGAATAGTGATTCTCAGGATTTCAACCCCTTGGGGGTCAAGCAACCTTACTCTATCATAAGGATCACCCAAGAGTGTCAGAAAACAGATGTTTATCTTACAATTCATAATAGTAGCAATATTGTGATTATAAGGTATTTTATGGTTGGGGGTCACCACAACATGATAAAACGTATTAAAGGGTCACAGCATCAAGAAAATTGAGAACCACTACTCTAGATGAACTGACAGCACTACCCAGGGACCTTTTGGGATCAGCCCATCTCCACCTCTCAGTGCTGGGGTTACAGGGATACATGGCCATTCCTAGTTGTTTATGTGGGAGATGGTGATCCAAACTCAAATCCTCACTTACAGAGCAAGAATTATGCTCATGGTGGGGATGCTGCTTCTTTTGAGAGGAGAAAGTTAAGTGAGCTCAAATGCACACAGGTCTACAACTTGGTCAAGTGCCGAATGCACTCCAATGCACATTCTGTCCTCTGCTCCAGCCGTTTAGTATTTTTGCTTCTTATCTACAGTATTTTGTAGAGCTGGCAGCCTGAACAGAATGTTGTAGTGAGACCTACCTGCGGTGGGGGTGCACACTGGGGAAGGGATGCAAGACCTCATTGGCTTCATTGCCTCTGGAATGCAGTCAGCATCTTGTAAGACAAAATTTACCAATGTAATCTCTAAGCTCGGTCAGTTTGCCAAGGCTGAACTAACTCCGTAGAATCTTATACCCACTAAGCCAAGTCAAAACTCCTGAGTGCATTTCAGCATCCTGGCGTGCAGAAGGGGGCGGGGAAGGAATTTGGCAGGACCTGGAGGTGCTGACAGCTTGGTTCTCACTTTCTTCTCTAGCAACAAGGCTTATCACAAGGGCAGCATAGCACAAAACATGGCGAGAAACAAATCCCAGCGGGGCCTATGTATGCTTAAATCATTCAATCATTCGCTGCTAGGAATTCTGGAATCAAGGTTCTTTTATATATTTGAATTTAATTTATCCAAAGCCATTCAGAAATATGCATCAATCCTTAGACCATCTTTCTGGGCCTGCAACTCTGAGTACAAGACATTGTGAGATACTAACATGTCTCTCTAACTGCACTGACCATCACCATATGTTCCTAGGCATGGTAAGGTAAGAGAGTGCTTCTCACACCTAGACAAATGTGGAGGGGCTATGGGGATGCGTCCTTGGTGAGGGCTTTGGGGTGAGGGCTGCAGCACAGGAAGGACCTCAGGATTCAAGGTCTCAGGAAGGGCTGTATATTATCATTTTTCTGCTTGCTGTCACATGGCTTGTTGAAACTTAAGGAGCACGCAGACTGCATGCTGTGGATCTATTGAAATGAGCAGTTCTACGATTAATCCAACCTCCTATGTAACAAATCAGGGTCCACTGTTCAACACTCAGAGCCAGAACCATTCAGGTGTTTGAAGGCCTCACTCTATGATCTAGGCACAGTATTTATCTTCCCAGAGGCTCTGTTTCTTTATATGAAAAAATGTAAATGATTGCAGTACATGCTTTATAGGTTGTTGTAGATCTATGTCATCAGTGAAATAAAGAGTGTTTTTATAGCCCAGAAATATTCTGAAGTCTTTCAGAACAGGCATTGTATTTCCTGAGATCATTCTTCATTGCCCTCCCCTAATCAGCCCATGTTTGTTAGAAATAGAATATGACACCAACACTTTAGGTATGCGTCAGTCCTAATAAGGTAAGTAAGATTTGTCTGCAGGAATGTATGCACAACTAAGTGCTCATGTGTATATGGGTATGCATGCCCATATGTAAGAGTGAGAACATTGTACATGTGTGTGCATGCATGCTGTGTATGTGTGTGTTGTGCACATGTGTGAGTGTGGTTGTACATGTGTGTACATGTGAGTACATGTGTACATGTGTGTTCATGTGTATATGTGTGTAGTTCAGTGGTTAGCTTCAAAATATGAAGATGAGCAAGATTTTGTGGAAACAGTTAGCCTATTCTACTGGGGAAAAACCAAATTGTGACTAATGCTTGCTACATTCCAGGGAAACCCTGGAAGCACACTTCTTCCTGAACCATTTTGGGGGGTCTGGATCTGTTTGGACACATGGATGGAAAGAAGTGAGATGACCACTAAGGCCAATGTGGAAACAAAGGCCAGAGTCCTGGAGTGTAGGCAGAGGATGACCTTTGAACTGATTCCCCGGATGACTTAGATGCCCTTAAATTTATCACTATTGTGTTTTTAAGCTAAAAACTAAATGTACCCTAGGGAAGGGGAGTTGCTGAAACTTTGCCAAGCTGCTGACTTCCACAGCCTGTGGCCTACTGAGTACGGGAAGGCACTAGGGGCCCTGTAGTCCTTTATCATATGAACAAAGAGCCAGCTAAAGACATGCCTGGCTGAGGCCAGCACCAGGCCAGATTTCAGATTCAAATTATTCCATAACACTTGTCCCTTCCCACCACTATCATTACCTCAGAAATTTAGAAGCCTCAGGTGTCTACTCTGACAGTGAGTTGAAGTTGAAAGTCCTTCAGTTTTGAATGTTCAGGGACAAAAGGTCAAGAGATCTATTTTTACCAAGAAGCTTTGTCTGTGTTCAGCCAGCCCTACAGGACATGGAGCCAGAACCTACTTGGCCCTTGCTCTTGGCTTTCATCCTGGAGTACGCAGACCTTGGAGGACCAAACAGGGAATGGGCTTATTTACAATATGCTTTTGCTATCTTTTCCTCCTAATCTGAAAGAAAAGGGGACCGCCAAAGACCAGCCCGGTTATTAGTGTCTGGCTCCATCCGAGGGGTATATTTTAATTCTCAGTTCAGTTTGTTAAGGAAGTTCAACACCAGTGGGACTGAATCCATAATTATCATAAATTGTGCCTAACTCCCATGGGATTAGACTGAGGAAAATCAGCTTTCAAAAGATCTGAAGAGCATGTGATTGTACACTCTGCCAAGCACCCAGTCACCCTGATAGAAAAAAAAAAAAAGCTAGCATGTGAGTTAACTTTAGTGGAGCTATAATAGCTAAACAGCACACATTCCCCTATTCTGGAAGGAGTGGAGGGAAGAAAAGCCTCATGGACGGGTCTGCCCACACTGCAGTGGCTCCTCAGCACCAGCTGTGCTTCCTGTTCAAGGAAAGGCTGAATAGGTGCTGCTGGCATCCACACTTAGCCAAGAAGGACAAGGGGTCCATCTACATTGCACTGACAGGATACAGATGCAGGACCAAAAGCAGGAACTTAAAAGCCAGAGACCAATGTCTGTACGTCCTTTCCAGGGCTCCTCTCTTGAAGGGTTTAGTAATTTCTCTTTTCCAAGAACCTAGACTAGAAAGGCACAATGGTGTGTTCTGTTACTTCCAACTGGTGAGTTTATGTTAAAAGGAGAACCCTCATCTTTTCTAAAGATACAGGGATTGAAGAACCGGCCTGTCTCCATTTTGAAGGCAGGAGCCATTATGCTGTATTGTCAAAAATAAGTTTCTCTTTACTGTGAGAGTTGAGTTGGTTTCTAGAACCTGACCTTCTCTAACCTATCACTTTGATTTGCTTTTGAAAAATATCCTTACTCTCTCTGACCTCTCTCCCTAATCACATGATGACCACATGATGTTTCTTAAAGATTTTTGTATTTTCTTATGGTCCTATTATCATTCTTCTGTAAAACTACTTGTGATTTTACTCCTTAAAAGGGGCCCAGAAAATATTTTTTGGACTGCTCTCTTTAACGCTTAGGAAGCAGCCCAATTTAAAAAAAAAAAAATCAAGTTTGCATCAAAGCTGGCTCATATTATGGTATTGGTCTTCTTTTCACTGTTGGGATGAACAAGATCTGTTCTTTCATCTCTTTCCCTATCACAAGTAACAAAATAACAGAAATAAAGACACACTATTCAACAATAATTCAGTATTAATTATCTTAAATGCTCCATAAAGAGACACATGCACAGATGGCTTAGCAAATAGGATCCATCTTTTCACAGCCTCCAAGAAACACACCTCATGACAGCTATCACCTGAAGGCAAAGGATGGAAACAGACTATTCTAATATCTGAACAGACTCCAAATAAAAACTAATCAGAAGAGATAAGGAAGGACACCTTAAAGTTATTAAAGGAAAATCCCCAAATACGATACCACAATTGTAAACATATAATCAGTGTTCTGACTAGGTCTATGTCAACCTGATAGTCTTGATGACTGAGATATCATAGAGGACATCGTCTTAGTGTTCCGACTCACTTCCTGGAGTCCTGACAGTAAGGAATAAACTTGCCCCACCCCGTGTCCTGATGTCAAGCTCCATTTAAGAAGATCCCTCCCCCTCTCTCCTTCTTATTACTTTACTCACTGTCTCTGCACCCCATCTCTCGCTTTCTCTCTCCTCTCTGCCTACTTCTCACTTTAACAAAGTCTCTCATGTGTCTGTCTCTCTGCTACCCACCCCCTGCCAACCACTGCCTGCCTGCACAGGGCCAGGGACCCCATCTGTCAGGTTCTCTCTCTGGCCATTATATCATAACCCATAGAGCCTTAGTTGGAAAAATGCCTTCATAAATGTTAGCATTCAGACCTGCCCCTGGTGTTGGTAAAGTCCCCTTTAAGAGAAAACCCCTCTCTCTCTGCATGCACCTCCTTTCTGTTTCCCCTTCCATTTCCTCTTTAATAATAAAAGGATTTGTCTTTCCCTAGGCTCTGGGGCCACCTCATGTGACATGTCTCTTCCTCACCTGTCCTGGGGCACCTTGACTCCAACCCACCCAAGTCTCTCTACTGCTGTTTTTAAAATACAACAATAATATGTAGTTAAGAGGCAATTTTGAAATGAGTAGTCAGTTTGGGAGGTTCTAGCCCATTGTAGACGGTGCCATCCCTGGGCAGGCACCCGGGATTCTATAAGAAGAAGCCATGGTTAAAAAGTCAGTCCAGAGCATCCCTCCTGCCCCCATGGTCTCTGCATTGGCTCTGCCTCCAGGTTTCTGCCTGTCATGCGTTCTTGCCATCACTGCTTTTGATGATGAACTGTTATATAAGACTGTGGGAAGAATAAACCCCTTCCTCCCAGGTTGCTTCTGGCCATGGTGTTTCATCACACAAGCCTAACTGACAGACTGACCCCAGCACAGTGATAGAGGGTGACTCCAATACTCCCGCCTCACTAATAGACAGGTCATCTAGGAAAAATAAATAAATTATACACTTGAGTTAAATGATCTCATAAAGCAAAATAATCTAACAGGTGTTTACAGAACAATCCACCCAAACACTAAACATGCACTTTCTTCTCAGAAGACTATGGAAGTTTCTTCAAAACAGATTACATATTTGTTGTGGGATTCAGGTGTCAGCTGATAAGGTCCAAAGAAGCTTATCCAGGGTCCCGGGCTCCTGGAGGGGGTGTGGCCAACCCTTTTGATAAGGGGCTGCTGGGACGCTGGGGGGCTCTCTTCCTGGTTCCGGGCTGCGAGAGGAGTTTCCATCGTCCGTCCGTCTGCAGACTCCAGTTCCTGTTCAGGTGCTATTGTAATCTGTTGCTGATACCGTGAGTTATATTTTAATAAATATTTTTCTAGTATTGGTGTTCTTGTGGGTAAACTCCGCCTACATCTGGCGCCCAACGTGTCCCGGACCCACGGGCGGGCCCACGGGACGGGTTTAATTCACACTCAGGTCAGGTTTTGAGTGTGGGCAGGGCTTATCCAGCCCCGTGCGGATTTGGTTTTGAGCGGTGACCTCCAAACGGCTTACTCCATCAGTTTCCGAGGCTCCCGCTCTGGTTCAGCCGGCCCCGCTGCTGCGCGCGGTCGGTAGCCCCACCCTCCCCCAGCGCACGCCTTCCGAGGCTCCCGCTCTGGTTCAGCCGGCGCCAGCGGCGCTCCAGGCCTCTCACCAGCCGCACGGCCTCGGCCCCGCTGCTACGCGCGGTCGGTAGACCCCCCCCCACCCAGCACACGACCCGCGGATAGCTGCCTAGACCCGGGCCGGTTGCAGCTGCCGCGCGCGGTCTGTAGCCCCGCCCCTCGACCAGTCGCGCGGCTGCGGCTCCGCTGTAAGCGGTCGGTCTGTCTAACCGCTGCGCGCGCGCGGTCGGTATACCAGTCGCGCGGCTGCGGCTCTGCTGCCTAGCTTAAAGGCTGACCCGGGCTGTCTGCCTGCTGCGCACGTGATCGGTAACTTCACCCCTCCCCCAGCGCGCGGCTCTCTGCCTAGCTAAACGGCTGAGACCCGGGCTGCTTGCTTCCGCCCCTAGCTGTACCGCTGCTCAGTTCATTTTAATTGAGTTTGAACTGCGGCTGCACGAGCGCCCTTCCCCCAACCTGGCTGGCTGAGTTTGACCCAAAAACTGCAGATTCAAGCAGCAGCTCCGCCCCTAACCCCTGTAACCTGGGACAATTGTGAATTACTCCTGTAGGTGAACAAAGATAACTAAAACCATTCTATCTTGTAATTAACATCCTGTCTTGACTTGTGAGAATTTGTTTTTTCCAAAGATTCTATTTTGTCTGCTGAGACCCTCTAACACCTAGGATCTGTGAATAGCGTGCTGAGTGTCTCTACAGCGGCCATACAGCAGGGCACTAAACGTTATTGTGACACCTTCTGACCACACAGCGTCATTGCACCTGGATTGAGGTAATGGCTGACAACTATTCTTTTGAGGAATTTGGTATATATTTTTCCACGATGGTTGACAAGTTTTTAAATGAGTATCTTGAGGTATTCAGTACCCCAGTTTTACTATTTCTTGGTCTGTTTCTGTATGTTGTGTTCCACAATAGAAGGGTGATGACTGAGGTCACGAATCTGAACTTTCAATTACCATCCAAACTTGGTATTATAGAATCATCAAACGCTACACTGTCAGATGACGTTAAGCAGATGCAGACCTTCAATCAGCAGCTGTTGTCCAGGATATGTGAATTAGACTCTGCTATGTCTAAAACGATGGATATGCTACAAACTGGTTACAACAAGCTTTCACATAATGATAACACTGTACTAGAACAATATAAACTCTACGTAACTGATGAAAACAAGAAACTTATTGACCACATTAATAAACTGGATGAAAAAATCATTAATTATGTTAATGATGTAGATCTGAAAATTGCTAACTCGGCGAGGTCTTTAGACCTAGAACAATATAAACTCTACGTAACTGATGAGAACAAGAAACTTGTTGACCACATTAACAAAGTGGACGAGAAAATCATTAATTATGCTAATGATGTAGATCTCAAAATTGCTAACTCGGTGAAGTCTTTACAAGGATCACTTCATCAAGAAAGTCAAACTTTGAGACAGATGGTATCCGAAATACAAGAATTTGTACCTGCACTGTCCAAATTCCAAGAATGGGAATCCGTAGTGTCCAAAATCCAAAAATGGGAACCCATTATATCCAAAATGGAAGAATGTGGGGACCATATTGCAACACTACAAAAGGGCAATGATACATCTGATGCTCAGAACAGTTCAGGTCAACCCCCAATGGGGTGTTATGGTACTGGAAATACTTTACATAAAGTTGTAAACATCACGGGGATACCTCCTTCACCACCACTATTATTCCCAGCTACTATTCAGACCAAGATGGCACCAGGGGGTTCCTCAGAATATGTAGAGTATAGTTATGAGCCACTACATATGAAAGACATCAAAGATTTTAAAGAGGCAATATCCATGTATGGTATTCACTCTACTTATGTAAAGCAGCTCCTGAATTCATGGTCTGCAAAAAACCGAATCCTCCCCCTCGATTGGATGCAGCTAACGGCTGCTGTCTTGGACCAGAGTCAAAATTTGCAGTGGAGAAGCTGGTTTAGAGAAGAAGCCAGGACCTTAGAACACCAAGGAAGAATTAGGGGTTTCTTTGCTTCTCAGGACCAAATCCTTGGTGAAGGAATGTTTGCTGACGTGAAGACTCAGACTACTTATGACGAACATACTTTATTGCTATGCCGTACGGCCGCACTTAATGCATGGGAAAAGATTTTAGACTCAGGTCAAAAAGTTGAGCATTATGCTAAGGTCAAACAAGGTTTAAAAGAGCCTTATACTGACTTTCTACACAGGCTTACCACGGCTGTAAATAGAGCAATATCAGATCCAGAAGCTAGAAAGCAAATAATACTTTCTCTGGCCTTTGATCATGCTAATCCAGAATGTAGAAGAATGCTTCTGCCTTTAAAAATCAGAGCCGCACCTCTAGAAGAATGGATTCAATATACAATCAATGCTGAACCTCTCCATAGTAATGAAGACAATTGGGTAGACCAAACCATTGATAAGGTAAGGAAGAGGAACCAAGGAATCACTTGTTTCAACTGTGGTAGACAAGGCCATGTAAGACGAAACTGTACACAAAGTACTCTTGGAAACGAGGCCCGATCTAGGTTTAATTCGAACAGAAGGCCATTGCCTTCTGGATTATGCAGAAGATGTGGCAAGGGACGACATTGGACCAATGAATGTAGATCTACCAGAGATAAAGAAGGCAACCCTCTGCCATCGGGAAACGCCTTTCGGGGCTTCCCCCGGGAAGCCCCCCAAAATCAGACTCCAAATTCGAGGATGGTGAGATCATATCCGGTCGTAGTAGAAGACCAGCATCCTCAAGACGAATAGAACACCCAATACCTGATCTTGAAAAACATACGATATCAGATGATAACATAAATTCAAAAGAAGATTCAGAAACTCCAAAGAAAATTACGAAACGGATATTTTGGCAGACTTCGATAAATGAACAAAGACCAAAATTGGGTGTACTGATAGACAATATTTATATCCAGGGTTTAGTCGACACGGGGGCTGATGTTTCGATCATAACCCCACGGTCCTGGCATCCGAGATGGCCTTTACAGACAGTAGATATCCAATTTCTGGGTATTGGAACAATATCTCAGGTGAAACAGAGTGTGAGGTGGCTTGAATGCATAGGACCAGAAGGTCAGAAAGGACGGTTAAAGCCATATATGGCTGATATAGCAGTGAATCTGTGGGGTCGCGACCTCCTAATGCAATGGAATACCCAGATTAAAATCCCTCCTGGTTATGATGTCAGCCAAAGGATCAACTATGTTTCCAAAAATGACAAAAATTCACCAGCCATTCAAGTTGTACAAAAGAATCGCCCTCTTAATAAGACACTCACAGCACTGCCTTTGAAATGGTTAACGGAAAAGCCTATTTGGGTTCAACAATGGCCTTTGACAAAGGAAAAACTTCAGGCGTTAGAACAGTTGGTACAGGAGCAGTTACAGGCTCAGCATATTGAAGAATCAACCAGTCCCTGGAATTCTCCTGTTTTTGTTGTCAAGAAGAAATCTGGAAAATGGAGGATGGTGACAGATTTAAGAGCAATTAATAAGGTGATTCAACCTATGGGCTCCTTACAATCTGGTATTCCCCTGCCTTCTCTGCTACCTAAAGGATGGCCTATTACAGTTATTGACTTGAAAGATTGCTTTTTTACCATACCTTTACAGGAACAGGACAAAGAGAAATTTGCTTTTACAGTGCCTACTCTTAATAATTCAGGGCCAGCTAAGAGGTACCAATGGAGAGTCCTGCCCCAAGGAATGTTAAATAGTCCCACTTTATGCCAATATTTTGTACAACAACCACTAGAAATACTACGCAAGCGCTTCCCACAATCTATCATTTACCATTATATGGATGATATTTTGTTGGCAGACCCAAACCCACAGACATTAGAAACATTATTTGAAGAACTACAGAAAGTATTGCCTAATTGGGGACTGCAAATTGCTCCAGAAAAAGTACAGAGGGGAGATTCTATCAATTATTTAGGATATAAGATAGGTTTACAAAAAATTAGACCACAAAAGGTAAAATTAAATAGAGATAAATTGAAGACTCTTAACGATTTTCAAAAGCTACTAGGAGATATTGCTCATATACGGCCCATGATTGGTATAAAAAACTATGAACTAGTTAATTTATTCAAGACTTTAGAAGGTGACAAGGGTTTAAATAGTCCAAGAAAACTATCTGATGAAGCTGAGAAAGAATTAGAGTTGGTAGAAAGAAAACTTCAGGAAACACATGTGGATCGTGTGGATCCAGACTTGGAATGCATACTTGTTATTTTACCCTCAAGACAATCTCCAACAGGAATCTTAATGCAAAGAGAAAGCATCATATTAGAATGGATATTTCTGCCACATAGGCCAAGCAAAAAGATGAAGACATATATCGAAAAAATTGCTGATCTGATTTTTAAAGGTAAATTGAGACTCCGCCAATTGACTGGAAAGGACCCTGCAGAAATTGTTGTGCCTCTGACTAATGAAGAAATTGAACGATTATGGGCAGACAGTGAACCTTGGCAAAAGGCTTGCAGTGACTTTTTAGGAGAAATTAATAATAAATATCCCCAAAACAAGAGAATTCAATTTATAAAGGAAACTAATTGGATCTTTCCTCGTGTAGTACAAGATGAACCAATTTCTGGAGCTCCTATATTTTATACAGATGCAAACAATTTAGGGAAGGCTGGCTACAAGTCTGAAAACCTAACTAAAGTGGCTCAGAGCCCTTATAACTCTGTTCAAAAGTCAGAACTATACGCGATCATTATGGTGTTGTTGGATTTCACAGAGCCTCTTAACTTAATTACTGACTCTCAATATGCAGAAAGAGTTGTTTCACATATTGAAACTGCTGACTTCATTCCTGATGATACGGACTTGACCTTACTATTCATACAACTACAAGATATCATCAGAGGTAGGATACATCCTATGTACATAACACATATCAGGGCACACACGGGCCTCCCAGGCCCTCTAGCGCAGGGTAATGAGGAAATAGATCGGTTGCTAATAGGAAGCGTGCTAAAGGCCACAGAATTTCATGAAAAGCATCACGTTAACAGCAAAGGGCTGAAGAAGAGTTTTCCCATCACTTGGATTGAAGCAAAGGAAATACTAAAAAAATGTGACACTTGCTCTTTCTATAACCAACCATCTTTACCTGCAGGAACTAATCCTAAGGGTACACACGGAAATGAGATATGGCAAATGGATGTGTTTCACTTTCCAGAATTCGGAAAGATGAAATATGTACATCATACTATTGACACCTATTCTGGAATGCAATGGGCGACTGCCCTGAGTTCAGAAAATGCTGATGCTGTACTTACTCACCTTTTGGAAGCCATGGCCGTATTGGGAATTCCCACTCAGATTAAGACTGACAATGCTCCAGCTTATGTCTCCCGAAAAATGAAGATAATTTTTGCATACTATGATATAAAGCATATTACAGGGATACCACACAATCCTACAGGACAGGCAGTCGTGGAGAGATCTCACCGCACATTAAAAGAGATGCTTTATAAACAAAAGAAAGAAATGAAAAAGCCCAGAGAGAGGTTGCATAGTGCCTTATTGACTTTAAATTTTCTTAATGCTGATGAAAAGGGAACTTCAGCTGCTGAGAGACATTGGGTAGTAGAAAAATCTTCTGAGTTAAATCAACCCATTTACTTCAAAGATGTGTTGACTTCCGAATGGAAGCCAGGGTATGCGCTTCGGTGGGGTAGGGGTTTTGCTCTTGTTTCAACAGGGACAGAAAAGATATGGGTACCAACAAAACTAATAAAAGCCCGCTTCGAAAAGGAGTCTCTTCCTGAACAAGAAAAGTAACTGCTCATCCCTGACATGACAAACGGATGCGTGGTAAGGAAAACACACTTAACAAACCTGGGGCAGGGTCTCTCAGTTTTGTCTTTACAGGAAAATGGATACAACTATTTTTACGGCATTGTCTAAACATTGAATAATTACTCACCTGCAATAGAAGACAGACTGATGATTAAAGACTGTACAAGACGGACTACGAGACCAACTGATACACATGTGCACTACTGGGTAATTTCTCAATTTTTACTGCTTTACATCTTACATCTACATCTCAAAAAAAAAAAAAAAAAAGGTCCTGATTTGACTATTAATAAGGCTGGATTTGGATTGGGAACTAGTGGCTTTCTCCCTCTCTAAACCCAAGCATATTGGTAAAGAAATATGAAAAATTCTGTCTCACATCATAAAGGCCACCTGGTGTGAGACAGAAGGCATAATATTTAGGGACCAATATTACTGTGACTTCATCTTAAACCTTGTTCCTCCCTGTTTCTGTACTTCTCAAACATCTCATTCTGTCTGCTTCCAGTCTCCTAAAGTCATGAAAGATATAAATATCTTTTGAATATCGACAATGCTTAAGTTTTCCACTGTAAATAACATTTCCTCCTATCAGCTATCTACAAAGAATCTGGAACCGAAATGGGGCCTCCACTGGAACAACTCCCGCTAGTAAAACAAAAATAAAAGAAAGAGTATGAGAGAGAGAAAATAAGAGACAGGTAGACAGACAGAGACAAAAATAGAAAAATCAAGAACTTGGTGTGCACCGGTCAATAATTGCTTTCAAGAAATAGATTATTCAAAAACAGCTGCAAGATAGCTCCTTATGATTATCCTTCAGATCACACTGCTAATTAAGTTTCCAGATGGAGTTAACCACTATCCTAAAATTGGTTATAGATGTATGTGGTCAGTCCATTAGGAACTAACCATTGTTTTAGCTTTTACAGGACCCCAAAGAGATGCCATCGCCCTTAAGTCAGCAGGAAGCAACCTTATAAACGACTACGCCCCCTTTCCCAATAAGTTTTATGATCCAAAGGTTGTGGGTAAAACTGGGTAAAAGACAAAGCTATAATATAGCATCAGAGATCTTTTTTTTAGAAGAGAGGGGGAATAGATAGGATAGATAAAGGTAGACTGTTCTACCTACCTATACTTCATTTTAGCTGAATGTATGGGCTAAGCTAAAGACAATTTGCACTGTCATAGATATCTGTATATTGATACTAATGCAAAATCATTTTATATGTTTAATTGTGATAATTTGTACATTGGTACAAAGTTTAATCTGAGATTGTTTTATGTAACCAAAGCAACTTGTACTTCGATATAAATCTGAATCTGTAACTATTATGTAAAGCTGAATCTAAAATTGCTATATTTTATGTATGCTCATACCTTTGTTTAAAATATTTGCACATCATTGCCATGTATACTATGCAATTACTACCTTCATTTAACTATACTAGATATAATGTATGATTGCACTAGTTATGATATATGCACAAGATGTTTTATATACCTCTGTTTAGATGATATATATGTATTTACATGTCTAAAATGCTGTGGACACTTTACCTGGTAAAATACCCCTGGCTAATGCTCGATAGTTCTACTAAGGGTCATTGTTCAGAGATTGTACATCCCTTATATAAGTATTCTAATTTTTAGTACAGGGTTTATTCCTTAAGACGATAAGATCTGCCGTCAACACTATTTAAGGTATCATATCCCAGTCATTTCAGATACAGGTTAGAATATCATAGATAGACAAGAATCTTCAACCGTTTCATAGACCCAGAGAATATGGCATTTAACATTTAAAATTTGGCCACGAGAGACACGACGACTCCTGGTGTCACTGCTCCCTTCACGAGATGGTGTTGAGCATCAAGGATACTCCATTGGAGTTGGTCCTTTTGGCAAAAAATGGCCGGTTGAGTAAGGAACTGTCCTTACCTTGATTGCTGACAGTACACACATGATATCAAGCTGGATGAACAAATTGAGATGGAGACTGACGAAACCTGCCTAGACAGGATAAGACAGTCCCTTCAAAACTGTTCTGCTTGTAAAAAGATCTGTCAGATGCCATAGGCCTATAGCCAATCCGATAGATGCTCTAACGGTGCACAAATCCAGAGGTGATTGTCCAGGTAGCTGTGTTGCTGTCCTCTCCCAAATTTTGGAAGTAGCTGCTTCCATGTACTTCTGTCTTTCAGACAAATTTACCTTCCTTCTCAGGTCTTGAAGAGGTTGAAGAATAGATGTTTAAGGTTTCCACCCTAGTATCCCTTAGATAAAAACACTCAGGTGTTAGATTCTCACTTTCCCAGATTAACCCTTTAAAATAATCTATACACCCTACTATCTACCAATATTCTAAAACTATTAGATATACCTTATATAAGTTAGGCTTTAATTAGCAATTGTACTTTAACCTCTCCTAGATACTACCTCATAATGATTCCTACTGTACATAGTCTTAGTTTAGAACCTTCTTAGTTAGAAAAAGGGGGGAGATGTTGTGGGATTCAGGTGTCAGCTGATAAGGTCCAAAGAAGCTTATCCAGGGTCCCGGGCTCCTGGAGGGGGTGTGGCCAACCCTTTTGATAAGGGGCTGCTGGGACGCTGGGGGGCTCTCTTCCTGGTTCCGGGCTGCGAGAGGAGTTTCCATCGTCCGTCCGTCTGCAGACTCCAGTTCCTGTTCAGGTGCTATTGTAATCTGTTGCTGATACCGTGAGTTATATTTTAATAAATATTTTTCTAGTATTGGTGTTCTTGTGGGTAAACTCCGCCTACACATATTAGGTTGCAAGATAGTCTGAACAAATGTGGAAAATCTGACCACGATGGAGTAAAGCTGAAGACGAGCAACAGGGGTGGCAGAATGTACACAGATTCATGGGAGCTAAACAAAACATTAGGGAATGAAACTTGAGTCAAGGGAAATGCAAAGAAAAGGATTTCCTAGAACTGAATGACAATGAAAATATGGCTGAAATTTTTGCAACACACAAAAGCAGTCCCAAGATGATATCTACCAAGTATCCGCAGCAGATCTGGAAAGATCTCATGCTAGAAACTTAATAATGCACTTGAGGGCCTTGAAAAATTAAAAACAAACAACACTATAGATGGCAAGAGATAATAAAAATCTGTACTGAAATGAATAAAAAACAGTGAAAACAATAAATTAACAAAAATGAGAAAAAATGCAGATAATCAGTAAAAGTTGGTTCTTTGGAAAGATTAACAAGATTGCCAAACCTTAGGCAAATTCTCACCAGCCCAAATTAATAAAATCAGAGATGCAAATGGAGACACTACAACAGATACTAAAGAACTTGGGGAAATATAAGGACACACTTTAAAGACTGACATTCCACTAAACTAAAAAATCTAAAAGATATGAATGAATTCTTAGGAACATGCGACCTACTAAGATCAAATTAATATGAAGAAAACAATTTAAATAGAATCATAACCAATGAGAAACGATAATTAAAAACCAACCAACTTAAAAAAAAATCCAAGGACTTGATACAGCACTTAATTCTACTAGATATTCAGAGAAGAACTAACAACAATACTCCTATTATTTCATACAATAGAATGGGAAGGAACATTTCCAAATCCTTTATATGATACCAGAGTCAGGCAAAGTTCCAAAAGAGAGAAAAATAAAATAAATGAAGGAAGGAACCAGGTGGTGGTTATGCATGTCTTTAATCTCAGCATTCAAAAGGCAGAGACAGGTGGATCTCTGAGCTTGAGGACAGCTTGGTCTACAGAACAAGTTCTAGAACAGGCTTCAAAGCTACACAGAGAAACTCAATCTTGAAAAAGATAGAGGAGGAAGGAGGGAAGGAGGGAGGAAGAGAGGAGGGGAGGGGAAGGAAGAAGAGAGAAGGAAAATCAGGGCCAGCATCTTATGTGAACAAAGACATAAAAACTCTCAATAGAATACTTGAAAACTAAATTCAAGAGCAAATACAAATAATTTTTTTACCATGACTAAGTCAGCTTTATGCCCCCAGAGATGCAGATGGTCCAACGTCTGTAAATCAGTAACTAAACTCACTACATAAACATACTCGGACAGAAAAAAACATGCTCATCTCATTAGATGTAGAAAAGGCTTTTGACAAAATACAACATCCTTTCAGAAAAAAAGTTTTAAATAGACTAGGAATCCAGGCAACAGACCTCAATGTATTATGGAAACATACATTCAGAACCATATAATGCCAAGTGGGGAAAAGCCCAAAAGCACTTCCTGTAAAATCAGGAACAAAACAAGGATGTACACTCTCTCCATTTCTGTTCAACATACTGGAAGTTAGAGTAATAAGACAAAAGGAGATTTAAACAGCAAACAAAGAAGTCCAAGTGTCCTTATTTGTAGATGATTCTACACTTAAAAGACCTCAAAACCCCCACAGAAAACTGTAAAGTGGCAGAATACAAAATTAACATGAAAAAATCAGTAGCCTTTCTACATTCACACAGCAAACAACAGCCTTGAAAAGTATACTGGAAATAATCTAACTAAGGAACTCAAAGACTTGTATAGTAAAAATACTCTGTGACATGGAAGAAATTGAAGAAAATACCAGCATGGATTAGTAGGAACAATAGTCCTGAAAAATAAAAGAACTGTTATCGTCATCTCTAGTTTTGGAAGCATAATAATAAAAATAGCATAGTGCTGGCATAAAAAGATGAGACACATCGATCAATTGATGAGAATTGAAGGTGCAAACATAAGAAGCCAAAACCAACACTGGAGGAACCACAGCCTCTTCAAACTGTCCTAGTCAAGCTAGAGAGCTGTAGGCAGGAGAATGAAAGGAGACGGTTACCTACCAACCTGCACAAAACTCAACTCCAAATGGATCATGAACCTCAACAAAAGGCTTGATACCCCAAATCTGATAGAGGGGAAATGTAATACACTTGAACTCATGGGCACAGGGAAGAACATAAAGAAAAGGACTGGAGAAGTACAGACATAAGACCAACAATTTACAAACAAGACCCTCATGAAGCCACAGCATCTGGAGAGCAAAAACCATTCAAGAGAAGATGAAAAACAGAACGAGAAAAATCTGTACTAGCTATATATCTACTATATATAGACAGAGAGCTGGGTCTAGAAAACACATTAACTAAAACAAACCAAACATCAAGAAAACAATGAAATTTAAAAATAAGGAATGGAACTAAACATAGGGCTCCTAATGAGCTATTTCCAATACCTGAAAAATAAATGGCTGAGAAACAGTTTCTAATACTTAATATCCTTAGCCATCAGAGAAATGCAAATTAAAACTATTTGGAGATTTCATCTTACCCTAGCCAGAACTTGCAAGTTAAAAAAATTATAATAAAAAAATAAAAACAAATTCTGGTGTAAATGTGGGGAAAGGGGGGCATAAACTAACCGGGATTGTGACAGCATGTACAAGACCTGTGCCCAAACTCAAGATAGATACAATTAGTATAGAACAGAGAGGTGGGCAAAATGCTCACTCTTAGCTGAGGAGCCATTGATTTGATAGCTGCTTGGAAAGAAAGAGTGGATTCTCTTTAAATGGATGATTACTCCCCAGGGCAGGTGCACCCAGAAGTATCTAAGCAACAGAAACTGCACTCCATGGCTTTAAAACTAAAAAAGAAAAGAAAAAAAAGAAAAGCTAAGTGGGAGAGAAGAGAGGTAGACCTGGGGAAACTATAATCAAAATGCATTGTATGTAATTCTCCAAGAATTAATAACCATATTTTTCAAAGCTAAACCAAAACCTACTTGAGGATGGAATCTTTCAAGCATGGGTGTGGGCTCTGAGAATTTAAGATTGCTTTCCTTACCTCATGACGTGCTCCAAGAGGGTGACCTCTACTGATGAACTACTATATGTTGTGCATGTTCCCTGGGTTTAGGTTTGTTTGCTTTTTTAAAGGTAAAATGGTTAAAATAAAAGTTAATCTCCAAAAGGTTTCAAAAACATTTTTCCCAAATATCTTCTTTAGTTACTTAATCCATGAATAATTAATAAGAAAGCATGTTTTAAACCAGTTCCACCTGTGAGCTTGTAGAGTTATTGTTTATAAGGATAACCACCTCAATCTATTGTTATCAGATGTGAAAAATCTGAATGTGGAAGTCTAAAAGTATTAGAGTTTGTGACGTACATGCTTTTTAGGAAAAAGATTTTATTTGCATGAACAGAGTGATCTAAAATTTGAAAAATTAAAAGCACAAAAAGGACTGAAGTAATACATTTTGCAAGTGGAATACAAACAACTTGACTATTGTTCTGTACTTAAATCATAAGAAAGGCGTTTCCCTTAAGCTTAGCACTCATGGAAGTTACTAAATGTTTATTGAATTATCTTAGCATTAAACAGCTATGATTCTTAATACTTGCACTTCATTTTTATTATATACGTTTATTTGTGTGTGTACAGGCATGTACATGTCATGTCACAGAAGCAGAGGTCAAAGGATAACTTTCAGGTGCTGGCTCTTTCCTTCCACCAGGTGGAAGGAATTGAGTCATGTTGTCAGGGCCTTTACCCACTAAGCCATCTCATCAATTATTACTTTTAAACCATCTATTTAACTCTGTCAAAACAATACATCATATTTACGTTAAATTTGTTGAAAATACTTTCTTGCTGGGCTCCACACATACATTGTAAATGTAGGCTAATTCTCATGGGTACGGGAGGACCAAATCGGACCCACTTCAGTGTCTCTCATCTCTCTTCCCCTTTTCTGTCAGACACCTCCCTGTCACTCCCGTCTCTCCTGTCACCTCCTTCAATGCTACGAGCTGCTTTCTGCTTCTACCATTCCCATCTTAATTCCTCTAAATCACAACAGCCACACTTCACACTTTCCAAGTTCATGTCATATCGCTCCCGTCCTGGATTCTTGAGCATGTCCTATGGAGCCACTCACAGAGGTTGACTGTCAACTCTGGGCTCTGAGGTTCTTCTTTCTTCTCAGTTCTCCTGGTCATTACTCCCTTCCATCTGATGTAATATTCACACTCTGCCAGGCTCTTCTCAAAGCATTATATCTGAGCATTTGCCAATTGCTCTCCATCTCTGGGAGATGCTGTTTGACCATTAATAACCTTTACCATTCCCATTCTTCTCGGCCGCTTTCCTACCCACTTTTAGAGCACATGGCTCCACCTCCTTTGGCAGGAATCATTCAATTACTAATACTTCCACAGAAAGCACACCGTCCATCCCACAAGTACAGAACAGAATTGCTTTAAGTTAAAACACCAAATTTATTGGATAATATTGAACTATATGCACACACATAGAAAATAAACATTTCATATAATTATGTATCTTTTTTAAATGTTGTATTTATAAGGACTGAAAAACTACCAATTTAGCAATTGGAATAACTTTTAAAAACAAAAAGAAAAAGCAAAAATCTACATTCCTTCCATCAAGACTCGGTGCTGCATCACAATCTGTATTACTTCATTTTATATAAATAAGTCTTTTCTCTAGATACTACATATTTAAAATTAGGATTACACGAGTTCTTTGATCACGTAGAATTTTCTTATCCAGTGATGAGCAGTTAAACACGTCATTTTTAAGACACATGTATTTGACTTAATCATAATCCCCCTGCTGAAATCCCATTGTAAATGAACATTTTAAATGTGATAAACAAACTCTATCATAAAGAATATCTTCATATTTTAACAGTTGAAGACAGACATTTAAAAAAAAAGCTTACAAAATTTAAAAGAAAAGAGACGGCATGCATCCACTAGCAGAAGGAAGAGGGGAATTAATTCAAGTAACAAAGACAGAGAAGAACCAGAGAGTAAAGGAAGGGAAGGACTGGGGAACACAAGGAAGAGAAGGGATGAGAGAAAGCAGTAGGTACAAAGTAAGGAAGAGACAGAAGTCTATTATACTGTTCTTGGGCAACATGTAGACAAGAAAACGCAACTTGCTTCAAAGGCAAGGTAAAGGGGTCTACTCATTCACTGTCTATCCAGGTGTCATGGCTAACAATACACATGCATCCCACCTACAACTTGAGGCTGTTGTGTCTTTCAGGAGGCCTAGGCAGTAGGCAATCACAGAAGGTGGTTATTCCTTCATGACCTACTTTCCTTAAGCAGGGTGTACTCATAAAGGCTCCCATAAAGTCTCAAGCGTTATGACAAGTAATGGACCCAGACTCAGCTTTCTGAAACTGGAGTTCTGAAGAAGCCCATTCCAGCTGTGGGTTGGAGTGGGTTGCGATAAGTCATGCATTTCCAATGCTGCAGAGAAAGAGAAAGCTCTGCATGGCAGGCAAGAAGAGATATGTCAGTCAGTCATCTCTGCAGAGGAGAGGGAAGCTAGGAAAAGAGCAAGGAAGTATGGGGAAGAAACATCAGGGCTGAGACACATTTGGGAAACAAAAGCTTAAATACCTACTGCCACTTAATCCAGCAGATTGCAACACATTCACAGATGAAGGAACGAGAGGTACCTTGGTTTAAGACAACACAAAACAAAATCTGATCCACCTTTCATACTAAAGCCAATTTTTTTGGCCAATCCCTAACCACAGATTTTTTTCAAAAAGACTATTTACTACTGAACCCCAGAAACACATTGACCAGGATTTAGGATTCAAAAGTCTCAATCCACTTAGACAATAAAAAAATAGAAATCACTCCCCATGATATTTTGTATCAGCCGCAATGTGGCCACTGAGGGAGGGAAGGATGTCTTAGGGAAGCTGGGGAGCCTCAGGCCAAACTAAAACCCTCATAATTGTCGAGGGCCTGGGTGAGCCGAGCCCTCATAATCTCTTTGCTGCTGTATTTAGGAAGGTCAAGAAGGTTGTAGCAGGTGTGGGCCACAGGTAGGTATTCCTCCCCAGTGGATGTAGATTGGATGACAATCTGCAGGCTGGCCATGCCATAGATGGGGATCCGGTCACTGCCTGTCAGAAACACTGCAGAGAAGAAAATGGTATCAGTGGCAAAGCAAACAAGTCTTCCAGGCAATAGAGGAAGGCATGACACCCTGTGGCTTCCACAGGAACTACAACATTATTTATGCACCAACATGTCTGCACCGGAAGAGTGGATGCTCTAGGGCGTCTACAGGGCACGTGACCTCATAGATGAGTCTTCACAGAAGCAAAAGAGAAAGGAATTGTCATAGGAAAAGTGGGCCTTCCTTACAAGAAATCAGCAAAGAACTCATGTCTCTGTGACTTCAGATCTCCTGTTACTTCAGATGTCTGAAAGCAGAGCCTCTCTGGCTGCTGTTTCCCTTCAGGAATCTACTTCATTTCCCCTTTTTTCATAAACCAGAAGACCTGACCTACACGCTCTTTCAGTAGTTCACTCTTGTGATATGTTGATATTTGGCAGAAATAACTAATTCTCAAGCACACCATAGGCAGGCACAGCTGTCTTTTCCTGGGTCCTACCACTGCAGAGTGCTTTTGCTTTCTTTTTACTTTTTTCTTTCTGTGGCAGTGTTGAGGTTTGAACCCATGACCATTTAGGTGCTAGGCAAGGACTCTGCCACTGTGCTATCTCGTATCCCTCGTGAGCCATTTCAAATAAGCTGCCATTGTCTAAGGCATAGAAACATATAGCCATTCTTGCCAAACTTCCAGAATGCATGACACAGCAACAATGAACAAGCAACAGATGCCGTAAATAGAAATGCTTTTCTCAAAGAAAACTTCCAGGACCAGAAGGAATGTTTCACCTGGAAGTAACAGCCTTCCACATTCACTCGGCAGCCCAAGCCCTTCATCAACTTGCATGACGCTGCTTTTAACAGCTTCTGAACACGGGCAGGAGTTCTAGTGTGAAATACCACCTTTTTCTCATCTTTGCTCTGTGTGAGCAGCAGAACCTGGAGCTACGTTTTGCATTAATATTAATATCTGCTAGTTCTTAGAAAGCAGGGAAGTTGCTTATCAAGCCACTTATTTGTTTCACAAAGATAAAAATTGTATTCTATTCACTGGCTGATTTATGGGCCGGATTACACAGATGCAGACGGGAAGATCCAACTGTTTATAACTATCTCTATTTTACTCTCTGGAGCTACCATCCTACTGAAATGTCGTGCAGCCACTTACAAAGGACTACATATGGTATGATTCTTTCCCCAAGAACTGTCTGTAACAGGTAAACACAAGATGGGGTAGGTGAGGGGAAGAAATACGGAATGATGCTGACAGGTGTGGAGTTTCTTTCTGAGATGATGTTCTGTGATAGGTTTACGACCCCGTATGCACTAAAACCTCTTTGCTTGGACACCGTAAGCAGAAAAACAGCATGTTAAGTTATTCCTATCACAATAAAGCCTTTATAGTCAATCGTCAGTATATCTAGACTCTTTGCAAATTAATCTTTTTAGATTTGGGGAACAGGCTATCACTATGTTTCTCAGACTGATCTTAAACTCTTGGGCCCATGTGGTTCTCCTAGCTCCACCTCCCAAGTAGCTGGGGCTATAAGCTTGAACTTGCACCTAAAACAGCTATTATTTTTAGAGAAAATGAAGATCAGAGAAATTACTCTTGAGTTATTTTTATCTTCTTGCTTCAACATGTGTATTAGCAGCCTACAACACATTTTAAAAATATGCCGCAAATATACTGAAGCCTAACTTTCTTCATCATCTAGCCATTTAGAAGTCTACCTGTAAAATATTGCATCCTACATCATGTCACACTAAAATATGGACAACCCGCTGAGGTGATAAATACTCACAGAGAAACTTCTTCTTCCTCTCTAATGGGAACTCATGAAATGTTTCCCAAAATAGCTTCACGGTGGGATGGGTGCCTGAATAATCGCCCCTGTAGACAGCAGTCTGTCCAAAAGAGGAAAACAAAACAACAGAAATTTAAAAAAACATGGATCTGACAGAATGAGTACAACATCACAGTGTACATCTGAGATGGAAATCACCGGGAGGCTGGAAACCTCCCACAACTACTGAGGCTCAGCACAGCTGAGGGTACCAGGTCCTCAGAACACCTACCCGGCGGCTGCTGCTCTCCAGGACTTACCTCTTCCAGTTCTTCCCAGTTGTAGTTGCTGTTCCCCACCATCATGGCCCTCAGTTCTGCGGGTTGGAAGAGTTCCAAGACTTTGCCCCCACACACCTTTAGGAAGCCACTGGAAAAGGCTGTGTACCACTCACGAACGGAGACTTGGAAGACATAATTCACATAAGCATCCACGAATTCTTGCCTGCAGTAAAGACCAGAGAAATAGGGTGCGCTGTGGATCTGGCACAGAGTCTCACAAACTTTATGAAGCTGGCTTTCAATTCTGAGGTTGAAAGTGATGGCAATGGCCTTTCGTCAGGTAGTGCTTATAGTGGTGACCTGGGGCAGGGGAGGCAAACGTATAAAAGCCAGCTGCTGACTTTACCTCAGCTACTCCACTTGCCATCTCTTTATAGTCTTGCTTACAGTTTAGTTTAAGAAAAAGAAAAATATTGTTTAAAAGATGCTCAAGGTTCTCAGACACTAAATCTACCTATTATTTGTATCCTTGTAAATTTCTTTTGTGTTGGTTTTCATGTATGTATATATCCATGTATCCATGTTTATGCACATAGAAGTCAAAGGACAATCCCTGGTATCATTCCTCTGACGGCATCACCTTATTTTATGACACAAAGTTTATTGCTGCCTAGGATTCTCTGAGTAGGATAAGTTGGCTGACCAACAAATCCTATGGATCCACTGCTTCCATGTGCCTAGCACTGGGGTTACAAGTACACAATTGTGCCTAATGGGAATCAAACTTAGGATGCCATGTTTTGAGGTAAGTACTTTGTTAACTGATTCATCCTTCCAACCCTATTTTTTCATGTATTTTAAAATATAATATCCTTTATTAATAGGTTTGTTCAACATTTTAAAGTCTATTGGACTGAAGATTATATTTGCATTTAAGAGTGAAAAAATAACTCCTAAAGGGCTAGAGGGACACTTTAGTTAGCAAAGTATTTGTTGTCCGAAGAGGAAGATCCAAATTCTATCTGAACAACCAAATGAGAAGCTGGATATGGAAACCTCAGCCCTAGGAAGACAGAGACAAGGTTACTGGAGTTTGCCAACCAACAACAGGGTGACTGGTGAGCTTAGATCCCAGTGAGAGAGCTACACTCTAAAAAATAAAGCTAGACAGTTCCGAAGGACACTTTAAGGTATCCTTTAGCATCTCTCTCTCTCTCTCTGGGGAGAGAGGAAAAGAGAATTATGCAAAACCTACAGTATGTTTGACCCAGTAACTGTTTGGTTTTAGACTGGTTACAAATTTGTACCACCACACCAGGCTGTATCACCTTTCTTACAAATCTTTTAAGTACCTCAGGAAACAACTGTTCTATTTTCCAATAATTAGGGAAATGCAAATAAAAACAGCACTGATTTACCAGTTGCTCCGGTCTGACTAGTATAAGGTTAAAAATGAGATAATATCCTTGGGAAACCGGAGCCTCATAGTGAGCCAGGGGAGGATACACTTAGGAATGATAAATGATAAAGTATTTACTGTGGGAATAAATGAGGACCGGCCAAATGAGAAGAGCAAAGGTTATTTAATACAATCATTCTATAGAGAAAGAGCCAGTCACTGTCGCCCATGTGACTCAAAGGCAGTCAGAGGAATGGGGAGAGAATACCTCACCGCAGAAAAAGGGACTTCAAGAACAAGACGACAGGAGGTCTCTGTCACAATCAAGCTGTGGCTGCCGAAATGATGCGAGGAACGCTAAGCAACCACTCAGGGCTGTACATTTGGGTTTCCTTTGTTTAGTGCTAAATTGGTAGTGGCGACAAAAATTAGTGTCAAATGTTCAAAATCTTGTAAGCCATTTTGATCTAATTGTTAGAGGAATTACTGAGACAAACAAAAAGCCCACAGCGTGGGCAGGCCTCCTGCGTGCCTTACTGTATACTGTTAGCTTCCCTCTGCAAATCATGGATCAAAATTCTATTTTATAGACTGGTAGACTGCTGTGCATGTGCTTATCCAACCTCTCACAAAAAGGGGCATAAATTAAGAAGTGAGACAGAAATACTTAAGGAGAGAATTTGTCAATATCTTGAAGAGTTAAAATACAGCGCCCCCCCCCCCCAACACCCCGTCCCTCTATGAGTTTTCAAAGAGATCCTGAGATACTGGAGGAACAGGAAAATGATCTTGGGATGTTGGCTGCTTCCCTATTACCAGGAGAATTCAGAAAAGCAAAACCAATGATCTACTAGCTGAAGAGGAAACAAAAGGTGGTACAACCTTATGACAGAAACCACAGATTAACACAGCTTCAGAGCACTAACCGGATCTCAATGCTAACCCAGCTCCTCAGTGCCCAGTAAGCCATGCCAGTTCTCATGTAAATTGCTTCCTTTGCTCCAAAACACCGTTACCAATGAAAAACAGGAACAATGCCACTCACGGTCCCCACCCAGCCAAGTTACTTATTCTGTTTTTGCCTCACTCTTCTCATCTGGGAAATAAGAAAACAGTTGATAAATATAAAGGTGCTTAGGACCAACACTAGTCTAAAACGATGTTACCGACGGCCGTCATACTGTTTAGGGATTTTTACATATCTGGTATGTGTGTCACATAGAATTTTGTCTTTGAAAATAAACCAATAATGCTGAAATACCTTTGTCTTGATGCATGTGTTTATTATAAAAGTTAAAAATATGAAATAACACATCAAACGGGCAGTATTTTATGCAAAAGATAAAGGCTGGTGTGGAGGCCAATAGAGGGCTTGTCTAAATGTGTGTTTAATCCTCAATATGAAAGGCGGGGGGTGGGGGTGAACAAGCATCACAGGACTGAAGAAATACACAGGGCTTCATTAGTGACAGTGACTTTTTCTTTCAAAACATCTAAACCAAATATCTATTAGGCTTCTAGAATACAACAACAGACTAGAAGCTTCTATCTTGAGACTCCATTAATAAGTAGGTCAAAAAGAGACTATATTCCAGAGAAAGCGCATTGGAAATTGGAAACATTGTGAAAGTACAGATAAAAAGGTAGGGAGAAACAGAAAGGGGACACAGAGGAAAGCTGAGAGGCAGCAGCCCAGCACTGGAGGGTTAGGCAGAAGGCCCTAGTGGTAAGAAAGCAGTTGGATTCAGGAAGAACACCCACTCTCCCAAATCCGAGTCCGGTATTGGCTGACAGTGAGTTCTCTTATGGGGCAGGAGCAGAAGCTCACTGCATCTCTCTCAGCACCTCAGTGCTATAGCTGGGCACGATCTTGACTGGGGCGGGGGTGGGGGGAGGCCCTAAGGAACCTGTAAACAACCCCGGGGGGAGCTGTAGTGTGGAGGAGCAACAGCCCATTGCCTTTGCTTCTGTGGTGAGAAAACTGAGGCAAAAATAGAAAAAAATAATTTGCGTGGGTCAGAGGGCTGTAAGTGCCAGAGCTTTGCTTTTCATTCATAACGTTGTTTTAGGGACAAAGGAAGCAATTTACATGAATGCTGGCATGGTTTACATCACGCTAAGAACTTTGGACTGCACTGAGCACTTCTGAGATTCTGTTCATTTCAATATCTGCGGATATAATTAATTCTCTGGCGAGGGTCCTGTTGCTTGAGGATTACCATGGAGACAGAGCTCAGAGGCCACTACCTGAGTCAGAAGCCTAGCTTAGCATAGCAGAGCAGTCAGTGTCCTCCCTGCCACAGGGTTGTGTACTGCTAGCCAGGGTCTTAAGCTAAGATGGACAGGCAGAGTTAGGTTCTCTCTGGTGTAGAACCCAGTGCTCTGGTTTTTTCCCCCACCATACCACAAACCTGATAGTCACTCCTTGCTTACGTTGAAGGCCTCGGGGTCGATGGGAACCTGCCTGGACATGGCAAGCCTGTGGAATCTGGCAGAGCTCTCTGAAGTGACTGACTCTTGGGCTAGCCTGGCCCTTGGTGGTATAGAGCATTAAACTGCACAGGTGGAACAGGCGAGAAGCATCACCATTTCATTTTAACTATACTTTCACACTGTGCTAAACTGCACTCCTTCAGCTCGTCATTTACAGTTTCCTCACACTGTAATCAGATTTTGTCTTTTGCTGTTCCCTCTTCCTTAGCTCTTATTCCCTTTGCTTCTCTTTTACTTAGCCTGGCTTCTACCTTTCCTCCCTCCCCATCCCAGTCTTTACTCTTCACTGTAATTTAAACCATCATATATTGTTTAAATTTCATAGTTTACTTGACATTATTTTTACTAAGTTTCCAGTTAGTAGAAGAGTAGATTGCGTTTGTCTATCTAATTGATTTTGCTAATATGAAGTTTGCTTTACTCTCTCTGGGTATACTGGTAGCACAGCCTTCAAAAAAAAAAAAAAAACCAGTTGGTCATTCAGAAGACCCTATCATAACACCAGGAAAGATTCCCTCTCAACCTGCACATATGCAGTGGCAAAGCAGCGCCGTTTGCCCAAAAGTTAGCAAGTCCCTGCAAATCTGAAGATCCTGATATGGGCAAAATGTCAAATAATTCAAAAGCCTAGGGTTTTGTTTTGTTATAATGCCATCAAAGATCATTCAAATGGGCATATGAATGAAGAAAGTAAGTCAACTGAAGGCTTAGATTAGAAATCCAACAACTTGGTGGGGATATGCAACAGAGAAATATAGATTCCAGTGAAAAGAACAAAGGAAAGGAGACGAGAGGAGAAGGGGGGGTTGGGAATGAGTCATGAGAACGTGGGAATGAATATGAGAAATAAAAAGATACAAAGCTCACTAAATTAAACAAAAACTCAATGGACAGTATCACCAATATAATATGCAAGGCTGAACAAAGAAACAGTCAACAAGACGGACAAATTACTAGTTCAGAGACAATCATGGCTACACTACGTAAAGAGCTCTGAGGCACAACGGAAAGATTAAACCAGGAATCTGTGACGCAGAAGGAGCTAAGATATAGAATAATTCATTCTATTACTGCGTCATTTTTTTTCCATACAAATCTAGGGAAAGAAATAGACATCCAAGTACTAGAGGTATTTACAAATTTCAAAGAGACAAGAAGCCCTTTATGTTATATCATGGCATAACTGCTATAGTACAGGACAGAAAAAGAATACTAAAAGCTGAAGGAGAAATCCCACCAAATTGGGAAGACAACCCGACCAAAATCACACCCACAATAAGACCTCTCAAAAGAAGCCCTAAGATGAGGAGAAAATGAACCAACTATTATTCAGACCCTGAAATGAAGTAACTGTCTATCATTACTGTATCAATCAAGATGATTCTTTGTACTAGGAAAAATAAAGATTTTTCTGAATAATGACTAAAGCTAGCATTGCAAAAGACACGTAAGGGAATACTTTACACAACCCAGAAGAATAGTACTCATAGGCTTAAGAGCTCAGCAAAGAATCAAACATTATTGTCAGTAAACCAGCAAACCTCTAAGATAAAGAAGCGAGGGGGGTGTTATTATGTACTTTGCACCATTAATCATAAGTGTAGATGGTCTTAACTTGTCAATTAAAAGACAAGATAGATTTAAAAAAAGATTCACAATTCACCTATTTTCTCATTGCATAAACATATTGGATGTGAGAGGATGGGAAAAATCTGAAAGCAAGTAGAAACAGATATATTTCCAACTAGCATATTATACTTCAAGTGAAAATTAGTGAGAGTGGATAAATAAGTTAATTCTATATCAATAAAGAGAACATTTCTTCAAGAAGAGATAACAAAGTACATGTGTGATAAACCAAAATCAAACAGTGCTGAATGCAAAGGGCCCCAGAAAGTCAGATAAGATGAAAGTGGATGAGAAGGTAGCACACACTTTCATCAATAGATAGATAGGTCATCCAGACCAAAACCAGAGCAAGCAGACACCAGAGTTAAACTGTACCACAGAATAAAGGACTTAACATTAGCACCCACAGAACATTCCATTCAACAGCTGTGGGATATACATTCTTCTCAGCAACTCACAGAACTTTTTCTGAAATAGAATAATTTTAGGCCATAAAGCAAGTCAATAAATACAGAAGAAATCAGTAATTTTTCTGATATTTCAAGAGATAATAGAAGAAAAAAAAAAACACCTTGGAAATCAACAGTAAGAAAAAACTACAGAAATTAAGCCAGTGCATGGAGACTGAACAATATACATTAAATGATCAGTGGGTTATAGAAATCAGAGAGAAAATTAATAAATTCAAATGAAAACCAAAATAGAACTTACCACAACCTTAGGGACACAGCAAAACTAGTTCTAAGATGGAACTTTAGATCCATGAGTGCCTACTTTAAACTTCAGAGATCTCAACAAGCACTGCTGGTGCAGGTCTTTAATCCCAGTTCTCAGGGAGGCAGAGGCAGGTGGATCTCTGAGTTTGAGGCTAGCCTGGTCTACATAGTGAGTTCCAGGACAGTTAGAGCTATGATACAGAGAAACCCTATCTTGAAAAACCAAACCAAACCAAATAAAAATAAACAAACAAATAAAAACAAAACAAAACAAAAAACTTTAGAGATCTCAAATAAATAACCTAACATTGTAGGAAAATAAGACAAATCCAAATTTAGCAGACGGGAAAAAATACAATAAAAATCAAAACAGAAATCAATGAAGTAAGACTAAAAACAGCAGAAAAGATCCCGTTTGGGGTGGGTGTGTGTGTGTGTGTGTGTGTGTGTGTGTGTGTGTGTGTGTGTGTGTGTGTGTAACAGAACTACAGCCAACATTATGTGGAACGAGGAAAAACTGAAAGGGTTTTCTCTATATAATCAGGCATGAACAAGGGTGCCCACATTCCCCACCTTTATTCAATATAGTTTGAAATCAGAGCCAGGACAAAAAGCAAGAAAAGAAATAAAAAGTCTATAAATAGGAAGGACAAAGCATCCGTATTTTCAGACAATATGATCCTATCTTTAAAATGTCACAGACTCCATTACAAAGCTCAGATCTGATAAATACTTTCATCAAAGCAGCAATATACAACACCAATGTACGAAAGCCAGAGGCTTTTCTATATACCAATAGCAGAAATATTGAAAAATAAATCCAACGGAAATGAAATTGTCAAAGAAATGCCTGCATTGCAATACCAACTGTGGTACTACCCAAAAAAGCCTGTAATTACTTTCCTTTCTTATTGCAGTGATAAAATTCCCTGACAAAGCAACTTAAGGGTGGAAGGGCTTACACGGTCCACAATTCCACATGTGTTATGGCATGGAAACTATGGCAGCATAAGAGAACTGGTCACATTACATCTGCAGTCAAGGGCAGAAAGCAATGAACTAATGCACACTCATTTTGCCCTCTTCATTGTATACAGCTCAGAATCCAACATCCAAGAATTAGTCCTGCCCACAATTATAGTGGATCCTCCCATACCAATTACAGTAGTCAAGACAATCCCATAGGACATTAGCAAAGACTAACCTGAGTCTAGAGAACCAATCACAGGTGTGCCCAGAGGCTTGGGCCACCCCTCATCTAGGTACCCAGTTGGCAACACTAACCATCACAGTGCTCATCTATATATAAATAAAAGGTGATACGTGTATGTGTGTGTATTATTACTAATTCCTCAGTCATAAAGGCTAGATAATTTCATTTGCAAGAAGATGGATGGAATCAGAGATCATGTTAAATAAAAAAACAAACTCACAAAGACAAATACTGCATGTTCCCCCCCACCCCCATGTGAGTAATGCAATCTAGATTATTAAAAGAAATACCAGACCAGAAAAAGCACTATTTGGGAATAGTTAAGGACGAGTGGGAGAAGGTAGAAAACATGATGGGGTACTGAATATCATCAGAATTCATTATATACAAGCCTGAAAATGTTTTCATGAAGTCCACTAATTAAAATGCACAACAATAAAAACATATTAACTATGGATTATAAATATAAACACAGTTGTATTATTTCTTGGAATTTTTCCATTTTTAATTTTAAAATATAACAATCTTAGCACTATAGCATCATGAAGACAGGTGTTGCCTATTTGTTAACTACCGCTGAATGGTATTTTATAAAACTACATGGACCCTTTGAGCTTCCTCCAAGATGCAAATTTTATACAAGTGTCATGTACATCAATGTCTAACAAATGAAAGGTATATACAATGAATAAATATTTGACATGTCCAAACCTAGGCTGAGATACGTTCTACACCTAACTAGTAAACCACTCATCTCACTTCAAAATTTGAATGTTCTTTTCTACCCTTACAAAGAAAACAAGTCTTAATCCACTGATATCACATACATTTGTTTTCAAATGTATTTCAGCTCTTCTCTTGGTCTTGCATCCTGACTTTAGGCTTGGTACATTCTTGCTTATCTGAGTCTTTCGGATGCCTAGTTAGTTTCTTTATTCAGTCTCTTATTGGCTGGCGGACACCAGTGCCCATCGCTGGAAATAACACTATTAGAAGTATTTCTCCACAATACAATGGAAAAACTAGCAATATGTATAACAGAACAGAATATCAAATGCATTTGCCTGTGAAAATGACAGACTTTAAAAGGCTATATGTGATTCCATTCATGACGATTTGAAAAATAAAAAAAAAAATTATTAAGACCATAAACAGTGCAATGTGTCACGTGCATTGTAGAAAAAGGGCCGCATGGGTATTTTAGGGTGCTGAGTTACTGTACTTTTCCTATCATGGTGCTTAAATGAATGCATTTGTTTGTGGAAGCGCTCCCCAAATGCTGCATTTTACAAATAGCCTAGGCTAGGTTTTAGGAACTTTTGAGTAAAAAAAGAGAAAGCCTTTTAAGGCGGGCAGCAAGATGAAGTTATCTGCTCCTAAACCTGAAGATCTCAGTTAGATCCCCAGAAAACACATGGAGGAAGAATGGACTCAACACATCCACACTATAGAAAGTGTAATTACTCCATCAACACATAAATACAGAAATGCATTTTAAAAAGAGAAAAAGGAAATGGGAAATCAAACAAACTAAAGGGCTCACAAGCACATTAAAATACATTTTGTGAATATTTATATCTATTTTCTTTGATCAGAGGCACAAAGAGGCTTGTTTTTTTTAAAAGACATTATGCATAATTATCTTCTGCATACTAATGCGGTAATTTTACAAAATTTATTCAGCGCATATTATGTGCCAGCACTAAATGACTTACATATAATTAATTTAATAAACATAAGAACCAAAAGACAGAAATTCTTTTCAGAATTTATAAGCATAAAACCCTTGCAATACCCAACACAGAGAAAGAAAAATACCTAAATCAGTAGCAAATGCATCCTCTAGAAACCGCTTAAGATTTGTGCCCTGCCCTTTATTCAAGAAGCTCTAAGGAGGCAAGAAGAACCCGAAGTTTAAGGCCATTGTGATCAGTAGTTCGAAGATAGCCAGGCCTGGTTAAATAAATAAAATAATTCTCTAATTCTGGCTTGTAGTCGTAAAAACTTACAGTGTCCAACCACTTCACTATCTGAAAAATAAGGAGTTGATGTTTATCGTCTTTTCCAATGTTCTCACATACAAATCACAAGCAGATCCAAAGAGGAGATGGTTAACTGTGAAATGTTTGGTGACAAATTGTGATACGTACACCTGTAGGTTCGGAAGGTAGAACCAAACATACTCTTTTCAGGAGATATTAAAAGAATCTCTTCTCCCCGGCCTTTACCGCATGTCTAACCTGCCACGCAGAGGCTGCATGCCTCCCAAGATAACGGATGAATGTGGGCCCTACGCATTTGGAGATGATGGCGTCTTTTCACAAAGTCACGAGGCTGGACACTCACAAGGGAGTTTGTTTTTCTTCTATTCACCCTCACTTTATTCCTTTTCATAGATGCCTGTGTGGACTCTTCGGTCGGTCGGTCACATTAATAGGATGCTTACGGCACTGAGATTTCCTACACAAAACACTTGTAGAACTAATTCCAAAGTCCCTCCTGTGACAATTTGCCACCAGGATGTAAGTAATTAGATTTAACAAAGATGGCTGGCTGGGGGCTCCAAGAGCCCAAGATGGACCTGCGTAAATACACGCAGATACTGCAGGTTTACAAAGGAGTGGGGGTCAAAATGGTTCTCCCACATTTCCGTTCTCTGAAAGTGAATTTAAGACGCAATCAAGATTTGGAAAGGAAGGTACCCATAACCAAGGCTGACCAGCATCAGCTATGGCGCACTTCCGACAGAGGCTAACAGGTGCAATGCGGATTCAAAGAGCTGAGATGGGAGGGGGGCACACAGTAAACAGACTGGAGCTGTACAAACAGGTATGGAAAAATACAGTCTCAGCCTCGAGCTGGTTCCAGCCAGCTCTGCGGGGGTGGGGGGCGGAAGCTGGGGGCTGGATGCCTAAGTGGTTTTGAAGACCTCGGAGATAGCAGCATAGCAACAATCTGGTGCAGTATGTGCGCACAACTATCAGCTGATGGTGAACAGCCATTCACTTGCCGCGAGCCACGAAGCGGCAGCGCGGACGTCACCACAGCCGTCAGCGTCTGCCGCATCTTTAGACTCACTCTGGACCAGCCGCAGACACAGCTGCAGGACCTCTCTGGACCAGCTCAGTCGCAGACTGCGCAATCACCAGACCACTGCGGCAAAGCAGCCCAGCCGAGACCAGCACTAGCCATGGCCGATCCCGAGAAGCAGGGACCCGCTGAGAGCCGCGCTGAAGACGAGGTAATGGAGGGCGCCCAGGGTGGCGAGGATGCCGCGGCCGGCGGTGATAGTGCCGCGGCACCCGCGGCCGAGGAGCCACAGGCTCCCGCGGAGAACGCGCCCAAGCCCAAAAATGACTTTATCGAGAGCCTGCCCAATTCTGTCAAGTGCCGGGTTCTGGCTCTCAAAAAGCTGCAGAAGCGCTGCGATAAGATAGAGGCCAAATTTGACAAGGAATTCCAGGCTCTGGAGAAGAAGTACAACGACATCTACAAGCCCCTTCTGGCCAAGATCCAGGAGCTCACCGGAGAGATGGAGGGCTGCGCGTGGACCCTGGAGGAAGAAGATGATGATGACGACGAGGAAGAAGAGGACGAGGAGGAGGAGGAAGAGGAGGCAGCCGGCGCAACTGGGGGTCCCAACCACGCCAAGAAGTGAACACTTCAGCTGACAGGTGATGAATCCCCTGCCCCTTTTATTTCCGATGTCGGCAGACTTTAAAAGGCTCAGGTTTTGCCCAAAATACAATGTGAATCTATTCTGACATTCCTAAATTTAAATTGAATCAAGTAGATTTTGGCTAGCCCGTTTCTAATCTGACTTTTATTTGTGTAAAACAGATGCCAAAAGACTTCAAAAAAAAAAAAAAAGCCTAACTAAGCTTATTTTTTTCTCCCTGCTCTTCTGTGGGAACTGGACTTGAGACTGATGAAAGACTGTCAGTTAAATGTGAAGTGCGTCACACGTTGAAATCCATTCATCACATCACACCTGAACACCCAAGCTAAGACTGAGCTCTTCTCAATGCTTAATTCTTCAGTTACTTTACATTTTCCAGCGCAGAGGAAAAGGAACTCGAGAAAGACGTCATCTTTAAGACTTTTGCTTTTGCAAACCCAAACATCAGCTTTACACTCCAGAGGAGACGTGGCATGGAGGAAGCCTGGAATGAAAGCATGACAGACACTGTTTTTGAGGCTAGCAAAACTGCCATTTAAAATTAGGGAAAATGTTTGGAATATCTGAATTTACAGAAAGAACAAGGTTCTAAATCAGAGGGTGTATTACATGTACAATATTGTCAACACGTGTTCATTTGTTATGATGTTACCTGTTTTCTTGATAGTGTTTGTTTACAAAATCGTAAAAATTGCCCCAAGTGTTTTAAGTATTAAATCACCTTATAGCATTTTAGAAATATAATTTACTTGAAGAGATGTAGAATGTAGCAATTCTGTAAAGCATGTGTATCCAGTGTTGCCTAGTTTACCTTTGTGAAGTCTTTTTGTCTTGTAGCTTTTAGCAAGTAGCTGTGAAATCCTTCAGAACTCCTCAATGAAGCTAATGTTTGGGAAAAAAATGTATACTTGAAGAAGAATCAATCCAAGTGTGTATCCCCCTCCCCAGCTCAGAAATAGGAAGGGTTTAAGTTTGCTTGTATTAGCTGTGCCTTCATTATTTTGCTATGTAAATGTGACATATTAAATGGTGCATTACCAAATTTTATTGCTTGAGGAAGGATGGCATACAGGAAGGACTTCTGGGAAAAGACATTTAATGTAAAGGCCTTTAGCTTCTTTGTGAGTTTTGAATTATTTGTGAACCAATGTTCTGTAAAGAGTACAAAGTTGTTTACCACTGTGGTGTTAACAAAACAGTATTTTCAAAAAAAATAAAAAGACTTGATATTCTGACTGCCTGTATTCTCATTAATAAAAGTGGGTGGGAACAGTCCCTTCCTCACAGGTTTATGAAGAAAAAAATAAGTTATTATGCTCACAGCCCACACAGCAGTGCCTGAGACCTAGGAGGAATTTCCAGTTATTATTGTTATAATAAAGATAAAAAGCCCTGAGGGGAGAAAAAAAATCAACTCTCTTCCTCTCCTGCGTAGCAGGAGAAAATGGTGGCTTTATTAATCTCTACCTCAGTGATTCCTTATTATCAACAAAAAGTATGGCTTTTAACTCAGAAATATAGGACATTCAAAAACTATCTTGTTTTGGTTTTCTTCATATAAAATCTGGTTTTAATTTTCTCATAATGAGAAATTATGAATGCACACACACACATCAGACATCATTCTCTTCCATTTGCTGCAAGGGTTAACCACACTGCAGCAAAATCTGATGACGACGTTGGAAATGGAAGGCAATGGAGGGCGACTCTAACCTGTTGCTAATGACAACAGCTAACTCTGAACAACTCTTAAGATGGTAATCTTCCTTATGGCCTGACCAACCCAGCTGAAGGCGCATATTACATACATTATTATGATCATCATAATTATATGATAGTTTTAAAAGAAGAATAATGAAAATTTTCATTAACTCCAGAGATGGAGGGACTGCCATTCAATATTTCTCCGGGTCAAGTAAAAATCAAAAATGACTAAATAATAAAGGGTCTAATCATTTGGGATATTTATTTTACAATTACATGATTATTTATATACAGAAAACTCAAAAGAGCAAACTGAAAAAAAATCATTAGGTACAAGTTTGATGAATTGTTTGGTTATTAGATAAATATATTAAATCAATAATTAATTCAAAGCATTAAAAGATATAAGATTTCTTTTACACTAGAAATAATATACACCTAAATAAACTAGCCAGTAACAAAAGTGTATAATATATATATATATGTATATATATATATATATATATATATGAAAAAGGGGGTATTTCACAAAAACAAGCCCCTGACTTAGAAGATTATCACAAAAACATTAATTCTTCTCAAATTAGCTTATAATTTATCAAAATTCAAAACCCAAGTGGGATTTGGAATTTTCTGTGTGTTGTTCACCTAAAGAATGGCTGAAACTGCCTTCGATAATTTAGGAACAAATTAGACGATAACAGACTCCAGGAAACATTTTTAATGAAGAAAATACACAAAATATCAGGTACAGAAAGGCTAAGATTATGACACATACAGCTAAAATAAATAAACAAATATGACAGGACAAATAAATATTAGAAAACAAGGTTGGAGTATATAACTCATTTCAAATGCAAACAAGAACTATACATTTTTTTCCTACAATATAAATAGACAACAAAAGGTTAGTGGCCTTAATAGTTTGACAAATCATATGACAATTAGTACTTTCAGAAATATACATGAAGAACCTGAGCTGACTATTAAAAAAATACTGATGAGGAAGACATGGACCTATGCCCAGCACTAGGTGAAGCAGGCTCTGGCAATGCTGGAGACACACATGTTCCAGCTGCGTGCTCTCGCCAGCAGGCATTACTTTATATTATATGCATAACTATCATAGTTTTTATTTTTTCTGGCCAGCAGTTATATCACCATACTACTGCTGGTTACGTTTTTTTGGTTTTTTTTTTAAGAATTCAGGGATGCTTAGGATGGATATCAATTTCATTTCCTCACTGAGCTGATCCTAAGTGTGTGTCTCCTGAACTGCTTATTTAATAGTGCGTCACAGCTGCACTGTAATGTCGGCAGGACACCATCTCCTCCAGGCAAGTAAAACACTGCTTTGTAGTAAACCATTTTAACCCATGAAAGGCCACATTCAGCAAAGCACAAAGTGGCCAGTAGCACACATTATACATTCAGTGCACACTCTCAGAGTGACGCAGAAATCTGCAGCACTCCAAGGCTCATAGTGTAAGCTCAGTGCTGAAGCTCTGCTTGTCCGAAGGCGCACACACATGCACACACAGGCGCTTCTTTACTGGACATACATGTAAACAAATGCTGTTTTTATTGTGCTGAAACTTACATAACATAAAACAAAACATTTTAAAAGCAGCAATTTCAGATATTCATAAAACTGCAAAGACTACCTCAAACCATATTTTAAAAAGTAATTTAGAAATTCACACGGCATTAAAATGGCTGAATGCTGTGTAGACTCTTTAAAGTACCCTTTGGATGAATGAAAGCAAGTATTTTAATGATACCGAGAAGATTGAGTGACATAAGTATTTTTATATACAAATAAAAACGAACAACCTGGTATAATTCATTAATAAAATCAACCCAGCAAAATTATACTTGTTAACAGATTCAAACTGCCATACATTAAAAATTTATCATTAAAAAGCAATTTTAAAGGCAAGAATAATCCTTTTATACAAAACATATTCGAGACACCTTTAATTAAAATGGAGTGCCGACAGAATACAGAAAGACTGATAAAGAACATACAAATAAACCCAGTACTCAAAGAAAACACTTACAAAGCAGTATTACAAGAGGGGCTTTTGTTGTATTGTGTTTGTTTGTTTGCAGACAGGGTCTCTGGTCTATCTTGGTACTCACTATGTAAGCTGCCTCAAACTCAACAATTTGCCTGACTCTATTCTCCCCCCGCCCCCCGTACCCCGAGTCCTGGGATCAAAGGTGAGCCACTGTGCCCTCCTTGTGAGGGTTTTTGTCACATCTTCAATACTGCCTTTGCATAGTATTCCCTGGTTCAAAATTCAGACATTCAATTTTACACATTGATAGTAAGCTTTTAACTATGCCAGCTTTGTTTTTTGGAAAATTATACAGTATGTCTGAAAGGAGAAACAGTAAACTGTTCAGTTGCTTTCTTTCCCCTGGGGGACAGGACAGGAACCCTCAAGCTCCTCTGTAGGCTCACAGTGGCAGGGTGCCCTCGAGCACAGGGCCTGAATCCAGTCCTTTTTTTGTAGCTGTATAGCTGAGCCAAATGACAGAATTCTCTGGGTTTCAATTCATCATCTGCAAAGTGGTTAATGTTTGCATATTAAGTCCTTAGGAGAATGCCTGACACACGGTAAGCACTCTGGAAATGTGCCTAGTGTTGTCTTTATCTTTTTGTCCCTGGAATAATCCAGTACAAATATAATATAGACCTTGAAGACTGTACCCTTCACCAATGTTCATGAGAGGTCAACAGAAGTCACTTAGAGCCACAGCTCCACTCTTGGGTTCTCGATACGGATTTAGATGCCCTTTAGAACAAAACTGGAATTTAAGATTGTTTTTCCATTAGTGGTAATGAAATGCTATGGAATGGAATATAAAAAATACTTAATTACAAGGAGTGAAGCAGTACAGTGTGATCCAGATGTGACTACCCCTACGGAGAGGCTCAACAGGCCACAGTCCTTGTCCTTGAGTGCATGTAACTCATCTGAATGGGATTTGTAGTCCTCTGGTTCTCTCATCCAAAGCAGCCATGACAGCAAATATCTTATTATTGAGAGAACCCAGATTATAACCCATAATTCTTTGACCAATCTTGTCCTACAATAAGTCACAAGAACTTCATTTCAAAAGGGTTCTGTCCTATACTCTAAAGCAGCTGTTCTTAAGTTGTGGGTCATGATCTATTTGGGAGACCATGTCATAGGGGTCTCCTGAGACCTTTACAAAACACAGCCATTTACATTATGACTCATAACAGTAGCAAAATTAGTTATGAAACATCAATGAAAATAATTTATGGTTGGGGGTCACCTCAACATGAGGAACTGTATTAAAGGGTCGCAGCATTAGGAAGGTTGAGATCACTGCCTGGAAGAAAAATGTTACATAGTCCAGGATAAACCTGAAAAGGCTTCAGTTGGGTTTCCCGACTCGGTGTGCTAGCACTAGATTGTACCCTTTTAATTACTAAAATTTCTACACAGCTGGCTAGGCATCCGTACCTATAAAATTAACACTCCATTAGACCCCAAAAGGAGAGGGACAGCTACGGGACAAGTGAACAAGTGGAAGTTCTGAGAAAAAGATGCAACCTGAAGGGCACATGCTTCTTCCAGACCTTACCTCTCACATATCTCATCAAGGTATCCTCTCATGTGCACCCCATCTAATGCCTTTTACAATGAGTTAGTAGAGGCAACTGTTTCCCTAAAATTTGTGAGCCACAGAAACATCAATGGAACAGGAGGCAGGGCTGTGGGAATGTTGATTTACAAGCCAATCAGTCAGACAGAAGCCAACCAAGGAAAAACTACCTGAGGCTCACAAATGGTACCAGGCAGGGGCCAGAGGAGTCTTGAAACTTGAGTTCTC
Organism: Phyllotis vaccarum; assembly: GCA_033318265.1. NCBI lineage: Eukaryota > Metazoa > Chordata > Mammalia > Rodentia > Cricetidae > Phyllotis > Phyllotis vaccarum. Next base: position 85,899,737 of record JARWLC010000014.1, on the reverse strand, counting down.
ATACTGTGGAATATACTGGTATTACCCATCTAACAGTTAAAAGAAGGAGGAGGAGGAGGAGGAGGAGGAGGAGGATCGTGTTAGAGGGATGCCAGCTGCCAGTCAAGTTTGCTCTGGAGCTGACTGCTAACTGATGGTGGGAAATTCCTGCAACTTTAGAAGCTGCTAACGTAACCTGCGTTCTGAGAATGCACAGGTGAAGTGGAGTTTGTGTGTGTAGTCTTGCTACTTCTGAGGTTTATGCCCTACCTTCCTGGTCCCATGAGAGCATCCCACAGCAGGCATTTTGTGAGAGCAAAACATGTCAAAGAGAGGCCAGCAAATGAGAAAAAGCAAGAGAGAACAGGCAAGCTGTTTAAACAAACACAAGCTCGCCTCAATGGACAAGTGGTCACTGACCCTGAGAAGCACTGGGTTCACAACACTCATTGGAACACGTGTGCCAGCAACAGAAATAACTAGCTGAGAAGGTAAGACAAAGTAAAGAGTGCATCCTGGACACGCTTCTGTAACACAGCTAACAAGGCAGCAGTGGCTCTCATCACCTGCAAATGGAAACCTAGCCTCTCTAACTCCACACCTCTTTTACAGTCTAATCCCTACCTAAGCCCTGTAAGCTGTGCAAGTGAAGCTTCCCCAGCAATGCCTCACTCCTCTTTCCTGAAGGAAAAACCCAGGTTTAGGCTTCACTCTAAAAAATGCACTTTGATGTCTACATGACCTCTTCTCCATTTTCCAGTATCCAAGAGTTACTAGGCTACCACCTAGGTCTGTAACAGATCTGTCCTCCAAGACGTATGTGTTTAAGATGATCTCTCTGGCTGTCATCATTAAACCATGGCAATTGAGTCTCCTCCCACCTAGTTAGAGTAGCATGAGACAACAGCTCATCTCCCGAAATACAGTTCTATTTCAGGATTCCCACGCCGTTTATTTTGCAATTGTTGACTCGGCTGAACTGTAGATTCAGAGAAATGTCTGCTAAATAAGGAAAGTGTGAGAAAAATTATTTAATAACAATACAAAAAAGGATTTTCGAGTGCCTAAAACTGCCTTATCTACAGAGACTATACTGCAAAACTGCCTGTCCTGAGCAGGACTGCTTTCCCAGGTGCACCAAACACACAGGACACTGAAGACTCACCAGAACATGAGATATTCCAATGCCCCTTTCCAGGCTTCTAGTCTACCTCAGTGTTAATTTCAAACAAATCATACACACTCACACACACAGCCTTAAGATAATTTTTTTTCATACACAACAACTCCAACTGAGTACTGCTCCCTTAAACTTCAGAGGACCCTGAGATCGACTGCCTTGTCTCCAATTCCAGAAGAATAAGGTTTCCCCTCACAATCGTACTCAACTCTATCAGACTGGGAACCCCGCATGGAAGTGGATGCTTTTCTTCCTGACCCGTCTCCAAGTTCTCTTGTCTCTACTAATCACACTTCATCAGTTTCCTTCTCTAATTAAACTAAGTAGCTGTTGTTACAGGACTTTCTGGAGGCATAAATGCCATCAAATGTGTTCAGATGACAGAACAAGAAAACAAAATACCTCAGAGATATCCATACCCCACACTTGAAAAGGAGACCCACAGACTAGATTTCAATACTATTCTTTACTATTGACTGCCCTCAGCAATCAACCATCTGTGTCTCCTGAGTGTTAAGTTGATGGGAAAGAAACAGTTGCTTTAAGGTTTATTTATATGAAGATAGAAAAGAGCCAGCTTTCTCAAGTCCCCAAAAGATGACCAACCCTTCAAGTCAGCAGCAAGCAGTTTTGAGAAGCCAGCGCCCTCATTTCCTGTCTCACGTGCTATCCCTAACTCACTTTTTAAAAAAATAAACAAAAATGGGGGATGTTAGCATTCAAGCATACCTGGCCCACCCCTTGGGGACCTGGCAGGATGCGTTTTCTCTGCTCCCACGTGCTCACCAGTACACGGGTAGTACTTTGGCTTGCTCAGGGTCCTGAGAAAGTCACGCATCATTTCCATATGGTCTCTATGCTCGTGTGCTCATAAAAGACGGGTCCAAGCCCACCTTCTATCTCTTCTTCTCAGCCTCTGCCGGCTTTCTCTCTCTTTTCCTCTCCCTCCATCCCTCCCCCTTCTCTCTCTCTCTTCCCACATATGCATCCCCTTTTCTTCCCTCTTTCCTGTCTCTTCTCTCCTCTCCTTCCCCCCCCCCCTCCCCAGCTCTTATCTCCAGAGACTCACTCTGTGTCTCTTCCCTCCCCATCCCCAATAAATCTTCCAAGTGAGTTCTGTTGTGTGGTGTGACTTAGGGCCCTTTGGCTCCAACCCATCAAGGTGTCCTCATGCTGTTTTGTAATACAACCACCATATTTCTGGGCCATAGGAACTAGAAAAAAAAACTACCTTTTAATCCCTTTGAGGTAAGAGCTGTAGGATTTGTGTGTGTGTGTGTGTGTGAACACTTACAATTAATTGTGTATCTATTCAGAGCTTAACTGAAGTCTAGCTTCCCTGTGTCCAGGCTTCCCTCACCCACAGCCTTCCCCCCTTGGAGTCAGCATTTTCTCATCTACCACCTCCCCAGCTCTTCACATACGGGCTTTACTGCTAGCCAATGAGCTTGATTAGTGAGTATGGAGGAGCTACTGTCTATAATGGAGTTAATTGCTTGTTTACTGCGAAATGGAAATCCTGACAACTTTTAAAGCTGAAAAGTAACTAGTGGTAAAAGTATAGCAGGGAAGGCTTTGAGTGTCATCTTTTCCACCCACTCACTGACTTATTTATTCAATACATAGTTTCATAGCATTTGGTACCAGGCATTCTGCGAGATTGGAGAAACCCTGCACTGTCCATTTATTTTATTCCAAAAATACTTCTCTATATATTATAACATTCCCATAACTATCTGATAAGGCAATCAAGGCAAATTTTATCCTCTCTGCTGTGTAAGGGAGATACCTGAAAGCAAAGGGTTTATGTGACTTAGTGACTAAGGGTCAAAGCCAGAAATATGCAGATTTGTAGCTAAATTGATATCCACGAAATTCATGTGTTGCGGAATATTCCTTTACACTGCGTGAAGACGTGTCACTATGATTGGTTTAATAAAAAGTTAAACAGCCAGTAGCTACGCAGGAGGTACAGGCAGGACTTTCACACAGAGAGAGCTCTGGGAAGAAGAAATGGGTAATCACAAGCAGATCGCAAAGGATGCGGGACATGCAGGAAGAGAGGTAAAGCCACGAGCCATGTGGCAGCACATACATTAATAGAAATGGGTTAATTTACGTTATAAAAGCTAGTTAGAAACAAGTCCAAGCTAAGGCCAAGCTTTCATAATTAGTAAAGTTTCCATGTGGTTATTTGGGAGTTGGCACGTGGGAAAGAGAAGAATGCATTACATCCATGTCTTGCTCTGCTATTGAAATTTCTCTGCAATCTTCATGTTCTTGCTCTATTGACCTCACCTTCTCCATAGAGATTAAAATATCATCTCAGTCCTGGACCAGAACATCAAACTGCAGGAAAAGAAAAGCACCAAAGCTCTCCCTAGAAGCCCACCATCAGGACTAACCTGTTGTCCTTGCGCACGGCCACTCTGTCGCCTCCCGGTATCAGTTGCTTCTGCTGAACCACCCCGTAGCTTTCTCGGCACACCTTCGTCCAACACAGAAAAAGACAGGTTTTCATTTTTGCTCACTAACTTGCCTTTCTAGACCCCAAGCAGAGAGACTAAATGTAATTTAATGGCTATGTTCAGAAGAAACTGGGGATAGAATAAAAATCTGAGCCAGAAAATATCAATGCCTCAAAACATCTCAAGTCATGGAGTTACCAGTAAATGGAATCAAGAGGAAAGTGACATGAGCTGTAGAAAACAAAGACATGTACATGCCAAAAGTAAAGATGATTAATGTGGGTAATTGTCCCAAGTGCACGGATAAACGTGATTCCTCTATACACCACATTTACTGAATTCAAGATATGATAAAATAGATTAAAACAAGTCTCTGCCTTTGCTGTTTTGTAGGAAATCTAATGTTAATTCCAACTTGTAATCACCATGAGGAACAGTCACAGTCAAAAGAACCAGAATGCATACCGTGAAGTTGAGGCAAAAAGTCTCTTCAACATCTTCACCCGGGTAATCTAGAAGCTCTTGAAGACTCCTAGTCACAGAAGAACCGGAAAAGTGACAAATAAAATGTTGCAATGGTGCTACCTCAAATATGTCTAGAGTCTTTGCCCAAAAAACTAAAGAAGTCTAGGGAATATAAATTCAGAAAACAAAGCTATGCATGTACCGAGACCTTAGAGAATTATGGCAGCAGATGGTACGGAATCCCTTCCCTACTGACACATACATATTCCTAAACTGATGATGAAATTCAGATGGATCTACATCTCTGATGGACTTGTGCGTTCTCTTCTTTGGCATTGTTCTCTCTGTGTGTGTATTGTTGGGGGGATATGTATAAACACACACATAAGAACACGGTACTGTAAGAACTCCATAGAATGGTTTGACCCATATACATTCGTAAAATAATCCCACCATTAACAAAAACAAAATAATAAACTAAAGCAGAGTCACACTCCCTCTCCTCAAGAATTTTTAAATTTAGTTTTTCTAGAATTGTATTTGAGATTTTGGACCTTGGAATTTTGGATGTTACAGATACTGATATTTGAAGATTTTAGCATTTGGAATTGTGGTTCAAGGTATTAGATCCTTGCCCACCTAGACCAGATTCATGAAACCAAGTGCCTTGAAGTTCTAACTAGAACGGCTTTCTTGGTTGAAGACTCCAATGTAGAGACTGATTTAGATCATACAAATCCATGAATATACCTACAAGTTCTTCCAATGTTGTCAAGGTCAATAGCTTTAAAAACCATATTTATTTATTTGCACACACATGCCATAGCATGCATATGGAGGTCAGTGGACAACTCTAAGAGTAGGTTCTTCCCGACCAGAATCGAACTAATGCAGTCAGCTGTGTTCCAGATGATCTTTATGGGAAAGTAATCAGATTCTAAGCCTTCCTGATCAAAAAAAAAAAACAAAACAAAAAACAAAAAACAGCAAGACGGATTTTAAAAGCCAGACACCAACACCCTTCATTAGGAAAACATGATAGAATTGTGCTTCTGTAAGGGTGGCTGCACCATGGCAGTTTTCAAGGCTTCCCTCTTGCTGGGTCAAATCACTAACATGCCGGCCTTTTGAGGAGGAGCACATCTTAAGATGCCACCATCCAGCCTTGGCCTCCAAAGGTAAAGTGAAAGAATGACAGGGAAAGCTTTGAGTTCCGTGTGTGCTGTGTCCTACGCCCTTCTGCCCCTTCTCAGGACTACACAAGTCTTGTGGAAATATGAGACAATGTCAAAATGATGGGGCAGATCAGCAGAGACAGAGAAAACACACAGAAGAGCCACCTGAGGTACAAATTCCTACCTTGGAACGTAAGCATTCTATCAGGTAGCAAAACAAAACCATACCTCAGAATACCGGGTTCTCAGACGGTGGGCAAAGGAAAGAGAGGCCACACCTGTCTCTGCAGTCTTCTCTTTAGCAACCCAAACAAATCAGTACTGTTTGCGTCTCCTCTGCTCTTTTGCTGTTCTAAGTTTCTTGGTGTTCCCACCCCTCCATTCCTCAAGAGTTCTATGTACTGGAAATCCTATTTCTAGAAGGTACTTTAGAAACTTCTTTCACCTTAAGCTTTTTTCTTTTTCTTTTTTTCCCTGACACTAAGGAGCTAAACTTAGGCACACCCCATGTTCTGTAAAGACACCATTTTTATTTATTTATTTATTTATTTTGAGACAGAGTATCACCCTGAGCTGGCTGTGAAGTGAGGCCTAGTTTTAAGCTCCTGGTTCTCTTGCCTCAGCCTCCTGCATACTGTGATTATAGGTGTTCATTACTACGGACAGTTCTGCTTGTGTTTTGTGGTGCTAGAATTGAAGTCTGAGATTCTGGGATGCTAGACTAGCATGGCCTCCCTGAGGGATACTGCCAGCCCCTGCTCCAACTTAAAGCCAGCACTTTTTTTTTTTTTTACATAATAAAGAAGCCACTCCCTCCCTCTTAGGTCTGCTGTGTTTAACTGTTTGCTATCCAAAATCAACACAGAGAATCAAGACAAGGGGGACTCTTAGGCGTTACTCCCCCAAATGAGAGTAACATAAAAATGTGGCTTGACTACTCTGAAAAGTATTCTGATGGCTCCTCAGAAAGCTAACTACAGGATTAGCATATGAATCAGCAATTCTGTTCCTAGGCACACAGAGTCACAAAAAGTTTATGTCTTCACAAAAACTTGCATATAAATGTTCTCAGCAACTCTATTCGCAATACTTTCAAAGCAGAAAAGCTCCAAGTGTCTGTTCATCAACTGAAGAAAGAAGAAACAAATGTGCTGCATGTGTACAGAAGAATTACACATGGGCTATCATACAACGGCATGGGAGACAGCAGACTGCTACACAATGGATACTACCTGTCAGTTTGAAAAATGAAACATTGACTCATGTTATAACAGGACAACTCTGGAAAACACACCAAGTGAAACAGACAAATTGACTCCGTTTTCTTGAAGAAATACTCAGAGTGGGCAGGCATGGTGGTGCACAATTTTATTCCCTGCACTCAGGAGGCAAAGACTATGAGTTGGAGGACAGCTTAGTCTGCATAGCTAGTTCCAGGCAAGCCAGGGCCACATATGGAGGGGGGGTTAGTGCTTCCCTAGGAGGACTAATAGTGGAGAGCAGGGATAAGGTAACAAAAGGCCAGGCTGCTTTTTAGGTGGTGAAATTATTTTAAAAGTGACTGTACTAGCAGTCACACAACTTTAAATGCACTCGAGTATATTTAAAGCATTCTTTACACGAGTCAGTGGTATGTGAGTTATCTATCACTCTATAGATAAACTTTTTGAAAATCTTTCTCTTCAATAATCTCCCCCACTCTTGTCTCTGGACCACAATAAGACTCAAAATTTCCTTTTTGGGTGGCAGGTAAGGGGGTACATGATAATGAAATCAGAGATTACTCCTGAGGAGCTATGCCCCTCCCTTTTTCTTTTTTAAAGGCTGATTTATTTATTTTATGTGTATGGTTACTTTTGCCTACAAGTTTGTCTGCCATGTCTGGTGCCTGTAGAGGCCAGAAGAAGGAATTTGACCCCTGCCACACGGGTTCTAAGAACCAAACCAATGTTCTTAAGCACTGAGCCAGATTCCAGTCTAAAGTGTTAGATCAGATTTCTGGCCGGACTTTATGGCCTACCCTCCTGGCCTGGACTTTCAGACCCACAGTCCCCTAGTCCCACTGAAACGCACAAACACTTGTATTAATTGTACTCTGATTGACCTGGGGTCCAGGCATATTACTTGCTAACTCTTTACCCTTAAACTAACCCATGATTCTTATCCTGTTCAGTCATGTGGGCTAGATACTTTTTCTCAGAGCAGCATAGTTATCCTCTGCTTCTTCTGCCTTCTCTGTGGCATTTCTGCCCTGTTCTTCCTCTTCCCAGAATTTTCTTAGTCTCATAGACCCACCCACACTTCCTGTCTGCCTCCAGCCAATCAGCATCTTTATTAAACTAGTAGGGGGGATGATTATTTACAATGTAACAAAACATAATCCACTACACTAAAGCCTCTTTGAATTTCCCCCCCTTGTCCATACAGTAACATAGGCAATGCTTCAAGCAAGTCTATAAAATCTAGATGCTTCCATACACCCAAACGTGCACGTATGTTTTTATACCTCCCAATGAGAACAGGTCCCCCATATCATCCACATAATCTTTGAGCTCTTTACCTTCCTTCAGTGGGTGACAGTTCCTTTAAGTCTTCCAAGCCAGGCTTTACATTCAGTAACTTCTTGTAGAGAGCCAGTGGGAAATGAAGATCAACCACAGTGGAGTTGTAGATCGCTAGTCCACAGGTTATGCCAATCAAGTGAAACCAGTTGCGCTCTACAAAGCACTGTAAAGGTACATGAAAATGTGTTAGAAAAACATAATGTTGGAAGACTTAAAATACTCCACCACTTACTCAACATGCTTCAGTATATTAGAATGAAGCCCATATTTATATTTACACTGTGAGGCAGAGAAACTTCCCTGATCAAAGTTTGTTACTATTAATGGATGCAATGCCAAGAAAGGCACCTGCAACCCTTCTGATGGTCTAGAACTAGCTTCCTGTGGGGATTTAATAAAAGCTCCAAAAGTTTCAGAGATATCAGAGGGAATTTACCCACAGTCTACATGGGGATTTAATAAAAGCTCCAAAAGTTCCAGAGATCTAACCATAGTCAGTCTAGGAGGATCAGAGAGTCTTGATTCACACCTTTAATCCCAGCACAGAGAGTATCCTGGGAGTGGTGACCTAGGCCCTTAGCCCTTAATCCCAACTGAGTTTGAGGTCATCTTAGATTACAGAAGGAATTCCAGGTTCCCAGGCAGACAGTGGTGGGGCCACGCCGTAACTTACCAAGATAGTATTTAAGGCAGGCATAGAAAAAAAAAAAAAGGTAGCCAAGAGAAGCCAAGCCAAGGAAGCTGGAAGACAGCTGGGTAAGATCTGACTGTGGTGTTTATTCTCTCTAATATCTCAGACTTTCTCAGAGATCTATCCCTGCGTCTCATTTATTCATGCAACAGCTTCCCATGTCTCTATCAGGGCTCATCAGAGATCATTCTATCACTGTTCTATTCTGTACCACCCCTGCCTGTAGCCATTGGCCAAATGTGTCTACTAAGCCCATGAAGTGAATCTTCATTAGTGAATTTTAATTTAAATCATCAGATGTGACTAGCTGGGGACAATAAAACTCTAAGGGAGCCAAACCCCCCTAAATTATGGGTTGGATGAAATAAGAGCCCCTCAAATGCTGGAAATCTAACCAAGTTACTCATGCATGCTAGATATGTGTACATATTCAAACACAAACTACCATCATTAAAATATATATGTGACTACCAATGCCCAACACAATATAGAGCCAATTTCTTTTCTCTTGTTCTCTCTCCTTTTAAACTTTCCAATAAAGCACTTTCCTAGACCTTTGGATAGAATTTATTAGTTGTAAAGGATGATCCCATCACTTCTATTTCACTGACTCTGTGTCTGGTTTCAGAGCAGCCTATCCTGTGCTTCTTATCTGTGTTGTTGAAAGCAGGCACTGGACACCAATGCTCAAGTCATATTTGAAGCCCAGATCAAGATGTTTCTGGGTCTCTGTGATGATGAATCTCGATTTTAAACCTGGCTGGAATTAACTATGAGATATACCTCAGGGTGGGTTTATGAGGGCATTTCTAGGAAGAATTAGCTGACAGCAAAGACTCTCCCACATACCTGGTGGAACCTTTAAGAATTCTGGAGGGAAAGCGATACTGTCTCATTGCCTGCTCTTGTATGTCTGTCTACTGCTGCTGTTGCTAACATCAACCTTCAGCTTCTCTGGGTTCTACTGTAAACTATAAAGTAGAGGTCTCCAGGAATTCTACAAACCTTCCCATCAGATCAGAACTGCTGAAGCATCCAGACTCAAGGACTGAGCAGCTGCTCCAGAATACAGACACCCACTGTTGACTACTCACTCTAATAAAACTTTTTATATGATACATATTAATCTTGTTGGTGCTAGTCTTCTAGGGAACCCTGACTTATTCAATCCTCATGCCAAAGTTGCCAGTATCTGAGAGCTGCTTTTTCCTAACTCATTCTTTGGCATCTGGAATTCAGGATTTCTTCTGCCTTGGCCTACAGACCATTTGGTATAATGGTATCTCGATGTTGAAAAGACCCAATAATAAATGTAGCATTAGAAAACACTGGGGTCTGGCCTTTGAGCTGTTCTAACACCTGAGCTGACCAGGTCAGTGTGCACCCACTGTCTATACATGTGGAGGTCCACGTGGTCCCTTCTCGCCTTGATCCTGTGCTATGACAGAGAATAGGGAGAGCAAAATTAATCTTTTATAATTATTTTATTTTGGTATGTGTATGGGTGATTTGCCTGCACGCCTGTCTATGTACACACGCACATTTGGTGCCTGAGGAGGCCGGAGAACGGGAGTTACAGGTGGTTGTGCAGTATCATGTGGGTGTTTAGAATCAAACCTGGGTCCTAGGTAAGAGCACCCAGTGCTTCTAACCACTGAGACGTCTCCCCAGCTGTTTCTGTCTTCTCCATCATACTGTTTCTTCTTCTATTAATGGATACGATGGCCTGGATCTTACCAACTAAAAATGGCACCAAGGCTCATGGGCCAACAAAATACTCTATGAGTCTTGAAGGCAGGTCCAGCCCAAAAGCTAGACATGTTAGGAATTTTAACGGTTAATTTTGCAATGTTAAAAACCAAAGGGCTAGTCTGACAACAAACAGGAAGCTTAATGTAAGCCGTGAACTTAATTGTCATATTATAAACTTACTGTATCTGAAAACCACAAGAGATGTGAATCTTGATAGTAGGTAAACATCCCATAAATGGGATTCAACAGTTCTTTTAACAGCAAAAGAAAGAACTCCTTTGTAACACCACCGGCATCTACCGCTTCTTCCCCATCGAAGATCACCTCAAAACATGAAAGCAAAATGGATACTTCAGGAAAAGCAATGGCCAGTCAAAGATTCAACTACGTTACTAAGCAAGAGCCCTTTCTGAATAACTGACTGAAAACAGGGGCTGTGTGTCATAAAACCCGGAAGTTCTGGGAGAAGAACCAGATAGACTGGTGGGATTAGTGGGATTGATTTTCTAAATGTCTTTTTTGTGTCATTCTAGTAGCTCGGTGGGAGCTATGCACATGGGAAGAAGGGAGTGCTCAGAAAGTCCTCTTTCGCTAGTACACAGGTGAATCAAGGGCTCTCCCACTGAGCTACACTTCTAGTCTTGTAGTAGTCTTTTATTCTGAGAGAAAATCTATCTAAGTTGTCAGGAGTGGCCATGAACTTCCCATTCTCCTACTCAGGCCTCCTGATTAGAGTTGTATGTATGGGTCCTTATTAGGACATTTTGGAATGGTAACAATGTGAGATAACCAGTTTAATCTGTTGTAGACTGTGGTTCTAAAATTTCTGAAATCAGCATTTATGAGGTGATTTGCAACAGAGATAAAAGCCATTTAGTTTTAAACAACTTCAAGTAATTTGTTATCTATTCCTCAGGATACCGGCTGTAGACCAAGCTTCATACAGAGCCTAGAACACAGTAAGCAGTCTTATGTACTAATGCAGTCTACAGTAAGAAATATTTTATCACTCATTACTGTTTGCTAAACTTGCCTGTACTAGAAGCCAACAGCTTCCTATATGACATCATACCTGTCCATCTCCATTTCTCATTTACCTTTTGCCTCTTAATTCTTGGACATGCTAATATTCCTGGGTGGGATCTTAGTTGTAGAATTTTGTCAAAGTTATATCTTATTGATAGTCTAGAGTGGGCACACTACAGACAGCAGAAGCAGAGCCCACAAATTCTCAACAACCCAATGGTATTTAAAGTGATGTTCCAACGATATGTTCTTTCTGGTTACTTGACAAAAGAAGGTGATTAGACTTGTAAAAAGGTTGAAACCAATGATGAATGGCTGCTTTCTCTGTATCTTAGTAAGCTCTCTGTTGTTATATGCTCATAAAGAGACAAGAAGAGTACCCCGAAGGGGCTTACTTTGAGAGGTTTCTTCAGATCAATGTCAGAATGAATGCTCAGCTCTCTCAGGGCATCTCCCACCAGGTGGTTCCTGCGGACATGAAGGACCAGGAAGGGGCTTCTGGCCAGCAGAGGCTCCAGGGTGAGAAGCATGAAGACATTCTGCAAGTTGGCTCCATTGACTGCCACCTGGAATAGAAAACGAAGACCATTTTGAGGACAGTGCACAACCTGGAGAATCTCTGAACCAGAGATGGCTGACCACGGCATTTCCATTTGTGTCTTTTGTCCAAAACATTAACTTTTTCACCACTTATATTTACAGGTCACGTAAATCTTTCTAATATGGACTCAACATGATTAGCTGAAATAATTTATGAGGCATGTGATCAGAATAACGAGGCTCAGTAAGGTGATTTCAGGTCACTGAGAATAAAGTAACACTATGCTTGAAGAATCATGGCAGAGTATATGAAAACACAATTCTCAAAATAACAATAAGGAAGCCATCAGTTACTGTGAAGTGTCCATTTCACTAGAAAACCTGCAACTTCTCAATAGCATAGTTGAAAGCAGGGATATACATGTACATGTATAGAGACACAAAACTGGAGAAATATAAAAAAAAAAATGGAGAGATAGAAAGATGAATGAAGACATATCCATTAACAGAAGGGCTTGGCAGATCGGGATTGCTAATTCTTTAAAAATGTCTTATATACATTCAAAAAATAAATTATACCTTACAATAAAATACATAGTAAATTAATCTATTAAACAAATCTTTTTGGATTCATTAAAGACCAAAGAGTTCCATTTGATTATTCCCTTTGCATCAGATCAGCAAATTGTGACCCCACAGCCTATGGCCTAGTTTTGCATAACTCTTAAGAGACTAATCATTTGTACTATTTTAAATGGTTTAAGGGTAATATTTACATTATGAAAAGATAGACAAAATGTAACTTTTTAAATATACATAAAGTTTTGCTTTAATTTTGGGGTGTTTTGATGTTCTTAGGTTTGTTTTAAACTCCCTTTTCATCTCTCTGCCATCTACAAAAGTTAAAGGCTCTTTATGTAGACAGAGGGTCCACAAAGCCTCAAGTGTTTACCACCTGGCAGAAACAGAAAATAGTGATCACTCCAGGTTTACCTAAATAGACACTGAACATAAAATTACTGAGCCCGGCATGGAAGTACACATCTGTAATCTTAGCAACAGGGGCCTGGGCAAAGGCCAAGATTTCAAAGTAACCTTGACTACATAGTGAACTCGAAATAGCCTTGAAAGAAACTCAATCTAGGCAGTGAAAGACCTTGATGAAGAAATGTTTAAGATGGAGAGAAAAATTGAAAAACTGCCGCAGAAGGCAGACAGGACTAATACAGCAAAAACAACCATTCTCCCAAAAGCAATATAGAGATTCAATATAGTCTACATTAAAATCATTTTTCAAAAATCACATTTAATATTCTGTATATCAATACAATTTGCATATTAAACAACCCTATAACAATATGATTTGATATAGTTTGTGCAGAAAAAGAAAGAAAAAAATTTCAGATTACTGAAATAAACCCACATAGCTACAGACTCATCTTTGACAAAGATGTCAAAAACATACATTAAAGACAGCCCCTTCAAATGGTATTGGGATATTCACATTTAAAAAAAAATAGATCTGAATCTCTCATCCTTGTACCAAAAAAATCAACTCAGAATAGATCAAAGTATCTTTAATATAAGACTTGAAAAATACTAGAGGGAAGGTAGGTTAGAAACTACTTCAAAATGGAGACGCTGCCAACAGCTTTCACAAAAAATAACCCTAGGAATTCACTGATGGAACTGCATGAAAAGGGCTTTTACACAGCAAAGCAACAACCAGCAGACAGTCAGGGAACTAGAGATATGGCTCAGTGGCTAAGAGACCCCTTCCAGGGACCCATGTTTAATCCCCAGCACCCCTATGACTTCAGTCCCAGGGGATCTGACATGCTCTTCTGGCCTCACTGGGCACCAAGCATGCATGTGGTGCACAGACACACACTCAGGCAAATACTCATATACATATAAAACTAAAATAAATAAAATCATAAAAGCAGCTGGAAATGGAAGAAAAATCCTTGTCAACTATACATTCCACTGGAATATCTTGTACTAATTTTTGGGTTGTTGTATATTGTTTATTGTTTCCTTATTTGACATAAACTAGAGTCACCAAGGAAGAAGGAGCCTCAACTTCAATTGCTTCTATCAGATTGGCCTGTGGCCATGTCTAGAGCATTTTGATAAATGATGGATGTTAGTGGGCCCAGCCTACAGTGGGAGGTACCATTCCTGAGCAGGTGGCCCTGGGTCATTTAAGATAGCAGGGAAGAAAGAAAAGAAGGAGAATGATCTAATTGGAAGAGGAGGAAATGACTCTGAAAATGCTACCTGCATCTGTAACTCCGCATCAGTCTGCAGCATTTTGGTCTTGGCTTGGGCATCAAAGACGAAAGGGTAGGAGCAAAGGGTTACAGTATCCTAGAAAACACATCATTGGTATTATTACAGAGTTCTATAGAAAACACTAGAGATACATCAGTACATTCAAAAGGCATCCTTTACCTACCTGTATGATAGAAGATCTAGCCTTCTGTGTAAAAAACAAAAAAGACAGACTCTTACTTGGGTTATAAAAGCATGGTTTAACTCCCAAATACAAAATATATGTAACAAATCTTTTCACATTATCTGATTTTCAGCCATCAACCTAATACCATTTCAATAGATGACAATGTTATGATAAGAAAAAAGTGATATTTTGATGGACACAGACAAAAAAAGAGCAAAAATCTTTAAAAAGTACATTTTTTCTTTTAATTTTTTTAAACTTTTTTCTTCTTTATTTTACATACTGATCACAGTTTCCCCAAGCAAAAATTCTTAAAAATGTACAAGATTGTCAAGGCCACTTACTGATTGAATTTTCTCTGTAAGAAATCTAACTCCAGTTGGCAGAGTGGCAGGTGCCTACGATCCTAGCTCCTGTGAGGCTCAGATGGGAGCACTGTCAGCTGAGGGCCAGCCTGTGCTACATGGCAAATGTGAGGATAACCATTCAATTACAGAGGAGGGCTGCTCAATCTGGATTACAAGTGACACCTCCTCCATTTCCTTACAGGAAGCAAATAGCAATACTCATATTAGATAAGGATTTTGTCCATAAAGCGGCTCTATAAATTTGGAGATAATTCTATGATTATAATTTTGAAATGAGATAAAGCAAACAAATTCAGCCATAATGAATTTTATGTAACAGGCACAATATTCTTATATCGTAAAAACAAGGAAAACTTCTGAAAAAATATTATTTGTAGTGTTCAGGCTGGTCACTGCACTAAATTTCTAAATATTGTAAATAACAGTGGCTTTGGGTTTTGTCTTGCCTAGGGGGCTCCATTTTACCAGCTGGCTTCTTTCTGAGTGTAAACACAAGGCAGGATGACAATGATGTCACAACTATGTCCAAGTACATGCCACCTGCCTCCCAGGCAGGATCCATGAGATGTAAACTGATAAACAGCTTATACAAGTAGACAGTGCTTATCAATACAAGTGATGAACATAAACACATAGAATTAAAACCATAAGCATAAAACCAGGCCCAATAACTTATTACATATGACCGAGCAACAAAGTACAACATACTTACCTGGACCCCACAGGAAGAAGGATATCCAATAATAAAGTGATAGGATCCCACTGTCTGAACACACTGTGAACATTTCAAGGGACTGCCAGACAGTGAACTTTAACTCAGCTCAGACCCAACTACTTGCCATGGCCCATTTTAAGTTAATATTTGTCCATCCAACCATCTGTCCATTTGTCTGTTTACACATCTATCTGGACCAGGTCCTGCGCCTCACCTTGATGATTCTACAGTCCTGCAGCTGGGTTTTACGCTATGACTCATTTTCATCCCTATGGCTCAGTTCTGCTGGTCTCCAGCAGCGATGCAGCTGGGTTCAGCAACATTAGAAGCGCCTGTAATACAATACAGTTTTCTGCATCTGCTCCCATAAAGCTTCTGAACTCTGTGACTTTTTAAACTCTTTTGTAGCTATTAAGTAACCTGCACGTATACTGCATAAAATGTAATCTGGGATTTCACAAGTAATACTAGTAATTAAACTAGAATAAAAGAACTTGTAATTGCTAATGGCAGCTACCATGTGATAGCGTGCCTGCTCTTTGGCCAGTTTACAATCTTCAGAAAGGCAGACCTTTGGATATATTGGTAAGGGTGTTATGAGGGAAAATGGCCCACCCATCATTCTAAGGGGTGGGATCCTGACTAGAATAAAAAATGAGAGTGTCAGATAGAGGTGTAGTTCAATTAGGAGAGTGCATGCCTTGCACATATAAGGCCTTGATTTTGATTCCTGGCACTGCATAGACAGCACCATGGTGCATGCTTATAATCCTGGCTCTTAGAGGGAGAGGCAGGGGTATATAAGGAGTTCAAGGTCATTCTCGGATACATAGTGAGATTGAGCCCAGCCTGGGCTATGGAAGAGCCTATCTCAAATAGGGAAAAGTGAGTGGGGGAGGGAGGGAGGTAAAGAGGTAGAGGGAGAGAACCATTATGACTGAATTCCCGAACAATGCCGTGGACCCAGCTGTTCCCACTGCGGGCCTCCACCACCATTAGAGACTGCATCTCTTTGAAGTTCTTTAAGTTGCTATTTTTCAGACATTTAGTCACAGAAATGTGGAAAATAACCAGAAAATGTGAATTTATTGTCATTCAATAAGCTGATACTGTGGAAAGACACACATGTATTTACAGAAACTAAAGTCCCTCCACCTCGATATCTGAAGCTATTCTAGGAGCTGAGAAGTTTCTAGTCCCCCATCCTGAGAAGTTTATAAACCCCCAAGACCAAACACCCAAGGTCCTAGGTAATCAGAGGACATTCTGGCCCTGCAGTGAAGCATCTTCTCCTTCTTCCTAGGACAACCAATCAGCCAGCAGATGCCCACCTAATAGCAATAGTAAAGAAACCTCCTCTGGACTCCTCACCTCCCAGCCTGATAATGGCATTTCTATGGTCTTTGTTTGATCTTTGTTTTGAAAAGCTCTGCTTTTGAGTGGGGGGGGGGGGGGGAGCTCTTCTCCACTGGCACTGCTGTGTGACAGTCTGGAGCTGAGCTCAGCTGCACAGGTATAATAAGCCTTGCTTCGCATTTGCATTCGGAGAGTTGGTTTTAATTCTGGGGGTCGCTGAGACTGGGCAGGACAGTATCCATCTATGTTGCTAGCATGGTATGTTCATGACAGCTATGTACTAAATATTATTAACAGAAATGCAAAACCCAGCAATAAAGATCAGCTTGATCTGCAACACTTGTCAAAGGAAAACAATGAACAAATTATTCGTGCTTAGAGATCCAGCATGCTGCTACTGCTTTAATGTCTCCTAGAATGTCCTGTGTTTTTAAATGATTTTTTAAATAAAATAAAAACACATTCTGAAAGATCTCTTCTTACTGTGCATTATTATCCAATTTACACTTATCTGTTAATAACTGTATGGGTGGTGGGTGAGTTATAAACATTTCACTGGGCAAGCACAGTGAAAAAGGAAAAAGACAAATTTTTTTTTTTTTTGCCTGGTAGATGCTGTGTTTACTAAGGAAAAAGCCAATACTTCCTTAGCTTGCCACATGAATAAGATTTAGCAGCAGAGGGAGAGAAAAGAGCCGAGTCATCCCTGAAGGCCTGTGAGAGAACTCAAGCCAGGCCCTGTGGCTGTAGCCTTTATCTACAAGCTGGAACATTAGTTTGGGTAGGGGGTCAGGGGCGACACTAGCTCATCACACTGAGTCTATGAAACTCATAAACATTTGACTGACTATAATATTTTCTTATTTAATATGAACATTGAATTTGGTTTATGTATATTATATAAATAAGAACTATGCTTCCTTTTGTGCTTATGTATATTTAAATGAAATCATTTAACAGCAATAATAATTAAAATCCATCTTATCGATCCTTTAAAACTATATTCTGTTAGGGATTTGGAACATTTCTCTACACTGAAAAACACCAGAGACAATTCCAGCCCAGTGGAACCAAGTCTAAAACACATAATGCAGTCAGAGCATACATAAGCACATTGGTCTGACTCACTCTCATGCTAATATAGCAAACTAATTTGAATTTACAATTGAATTGATCACAAGGCTGTTTATCCTGAGCTACTCATTCCCCATAAAAGAGTCCTATAAACTTAAGGTTCCACAGCACCAGTGGATAGTATTTCAAGGTCTCTGCCTGTGACACAGTTACATCTGTGGCATAAATTCATTTTTCAAACTATATGAGATAGCAAGATGTCAAGACTGCTCAGATCTATCTCAGAAGGCCTTTTGCAGACCACTTGCACTGCCCTCTATGGGAGCCTACAGGAACTCTGTATGCTTGTAATTCATTTTCAGATGAAAACTAGGGCACATTATTAGCAACTAAAGTAATCCACTATTGCCTCTTTTTAAAATGAACAAAATCGGTCACTTGAGAGTCATCCTTGTCTGTGCTTTACTCATCAGGGTAGAGAAACATAAAGCTGTGTTCCATCCCAGAAGCTAGTCAAGGTATGTGTAAGTGTTCGAGAGCTGTTTGTGAAAAGTAGTCACTGAAGACTCCGGATGTGCCACTGCAGTGGCCTGAGTCCTCACAATCCTGTCACAATTCTCATCGTCGAATGAGAATGCCAGATCTAAAGAAATTAATTTACTAGTCTAAGGCCAAAGTTGGAGTATCAATGCATTTTTTTAGTCCTTTAAAAAAATGAATAAAGTATTAATAAAATGCCCCACTCACTCTATGGACCTGGCAGGTCTTGAACTCACAAAGATCTGCCTGCCTCTGCCTCCCAGGATTCAGAGATTAAATGTCTGCATAATCATGCCTGTAGAGGGTTAGAATGCTCAAGGAGAACCCAGGAATGCTACTCACACAGGGCTGTCTCATGAGAGGAAATGTACACCTGGTTTCCACCCAGAAGGCTGGGAGTGGGTGTTGTTAAGGACCTGAAGACCTTTGCTACCTGTAGAGCCAGACCTGATCCAAGTCCCCCAGATGTTTATCCTAGACTCTCCCTCCCTAGACCTTTATCTTTAGCTTTCTCAAGCAATAGAAGCCATCTTTAGGGGAGATGTCACATGTACATTACAGCCCTGTGACCTATATGATAACTTGGTGAGAGACCACACCAAATCCTGGGCCCTTAAGCTACAGAGCCCATTTATATGGTCACATCAACTTTTAAAAAGAGTTTCAATGCAGTTAAACTTATTGTGCTGAGATAAATGTTACCAGGAAAACGTTTTCCAAAATAGTACCATATGCTCTTAAGTGTATCTAAAATAAACTGCCCGGGTGTCAGACTACATAAGTTTGAAACAGCAAGGCTAAGTCGTGCTGAACTGAGTTTCTTTGTGGCCTCTGGATTGTTCATTTCTCTATAGGCAACAGCATTTTCAGGGATCCTTACAAAGGCCCAGTCAGTTCTTTTAGAATGGACCATGTGTTTTGTCTTATACACTATACTAGTATGAGGGTTAAAATATTAATGCCAATCATAAAAACTATATGAAATAGCACTAGTAATTAAAGTAGAACTTTAAGACATCAAAAAACCTAAATTTTAATTTCTAATTACATTATACCTTACATGACAAAAAAAAAATTGTCTACAGAAAAAATAAAAAGTCACACACTAACTTCAGCTAATTTCCTATCTTGTTGTATAGTAAGGTAGTAATTGAGATTTGTCTTAGCAGATGTTTACCACAACACCTATGTTTATCACAGAAAGAAACCGGTAAAGTCGCTCTCTATTCTGAGACCACGGCCATGATCTTAGACACTCTACTGTGATTAGTTTCTTTCTTAGGGCCAGAAGGAAATGAGAACTGACGGCCAGAGCAAAGCAAACTGGAGAAAAAATGCTCAGCTTCCCAGGCCTCTGCCTGAGGACAAAGTAATTACCTGAAATAACTCATTCAGACTCATTTCTATCTCTAACATTTTATAATTTACAAACTGACCTTTTACAATTCCCACGTTAAGTAAGAGACCATTGATGCTCCCATGTTAAAATCCCAGCATCAAATACTTGAAAGTATTTCTACTGAAGAGTATTTTGTTTTCAAAATAATATAAATACAAAATAAAAACAAAATCTTACAAAAATACAAGTGTTCTAATTCTTAAATTTTCCTTGAAAAAAAAATCCATTACTTTGATTATCTATCATCTGACAAAGAAAACTTCCTTGGCTATTTAGCTAAATCAGTTATGTAAATACTTTTCCTTTAAAGACAACTGCAAAGTAACTCAAAAGCCAGGAAAACTGCCACCAGGATGCTGGTGATGAATCTGTGAAACTGGTACAGGACTACTCCCCTCAGATGTGTCTGCTACATCAGCTGCATTAAATACAGGTACTGAAGAATCACCTGTTTGTTCTCTGGCACTGAAATTTGCACAAATCCTAAAACCCTCCCACATATCCAGGTCAGTCTGCTATAGCTGAGCAATTAATGGCTGCCAT
Source organism: Phyllotis vaccarum (assembly GCA_033318265.1). Classification (NCBI taxonomy): domain Eukaryota; kingdom Metazoa; phylum Chordata; class Mammalia; order Rodentia; family Cricetidae; genus Phyllotis; species Phyllotis vaccarum. Next base: position 85,879,441 of record JARWLC010000014.1, on the reverse strand, counting down.
GCCTAGGGACATTCCTAGCAGACAGGAATATACAGTCCTTTGAGTGTTATGTCAAACATCATCAGAGTTGGGTCAGGGATGTCTGACTTCCTTATAGGAGCCATCCTCAATGAGAGGTGGCCGCAGGGTCTGGGTAGATCGTGTAAGAAGAGTAAAGTAGGTTATCTGTCAGAAAAGGTTGAATAGCAAATGATCCCCAATGCCAGGGTAAAACAGTTAGGATGATGGCACACAGAAAGTCTCATCTAGAAGATGCTCTTCCACTCAGCTAGCTGGTGACTTCTGGAGGCAGCTGTGTGCCAGATCATCCAAGATCTAAGAAATGCCGAAAGTTTATATATTAATGTCCAGATATTTAATTTGTGGACATACTCACTAGTCTCAAATGTATGGATGAACAATACTAAGAATATTTGCATGTACTGGGGACACAGTTCATTAGATAGGTGCTTGTCTAACTGAATGAAGTCCTGAGTTTGATACTCAACAATGCATTAAAAAACAGGTGGGGAACCACACACTAGTAATTCCAGAACTTGAGAAGTCTTGGGGAGGCAGGATGACCAAGGTCATCTTTGGTTATATAATGAGTCTGAAGCTAGTCTGGAATACCTGAGATCTTATCTCAGAAACAAAACAAGGGCTGGAGAGAAGGCTCAGCAGTTAGGCGCACTGGCTGCTCTTGAACAGGACCCAGGTTCAATTCTCAAGGCTCATGGCATTCACAGCAGTCCTTAACTACAGTTACAAGAGATTAAATGGCCTTGCCCAGCTTCTGCAGGCACCAGGCATGCACATGGTACACAAACATACATGCAGATAAAACACTCAAACATTTAAGATAAAATATTAAGAAAAAAAAAAACCTGAAATATTCACACTGTTATACAAAAGAACTCCAGAACCATCACATCTTGCTCAACTGGAGCCTAAAATACATTTAAAACAAACAAACAAACAAACAAACAAACAAATCCCACTGCATTTCACACTGCTTCCAGACCACCTCTGCCATCAATCTATTGCTTTTATCAATCTGATCACTTAAGATATTTTAATCTTCCTTCATTTCCCCCTCTTCTCCCTCCCTCTTTCTTTCCTTATTTTTTTAATGTAGTACGGGGGATCATACCTAGAGCCTGATCATGCTAAGCACACACCTCGCCACTAAGTTACTCTCAGCTCCAGATACCTTATGATACTTATGGTTACCTAAAATAGTTCTGAGTCACAAGAAAACAAGTGCTGACTGAAAGTCAGGTGTGGCACCAGCATTAAAGTCAAAGACAAGGTATCTGGCTCAAGTATATATTTTAAAAGCAAACAAAAACACAAAACCACTCAAAAGTTAAAGCTTTAAAATATGCTTTATATGAATTCTTACCATCCCTGCTTGATGCAGAAACCACATGAGGTAGTCTTCCTGAATGTCCACAAGACTAGAAATCTCGGGGATATAAAATTTATCATAGTCCACGTGTTTCACTCTAAGATTTACCTGTAGAAAGCACAAGATAAGGACTAAACCAAAGAATTGAGAAATCTCCCAGAGAAATCCCTGGCAGGACAGCTCCTCCTACCACCCCTTGCCCATCCCCAAGGGTTACCTTGTATAATTTCTTCAGAAGTTTGAGAGCTGCAGTTATGTAATTGTTAAACAGTACAGGGATTAGGAATGTTTTCCTTCCCTTTAGCAGATAAAGGACTGCACCCTTATAGAGGTTTATCAGCTTCATAAAATATTTTGGGCATGCCTGAGACCACCAATTATCTTAAGAAAGAAAGAAAGACATGTTAAAACTTGACCTTGGGTAATAGTTTTTATCTTCTTCCTGATAGCTAAATCATATGGCTAGAAGGTAAATATTAGTCTGCAATATAGCTTCCCCAAACTGATTTTCAAAAGGTACCATTGAAACATGTCTGGAGAGAACAGCTGTACAAGAAGCCCTGAAACTCCTTCCTTCCAATGCTGGAGATGGCTCAGTGGTTGGGGGTATTGATTGCTCTTCCAGAGGTCCTGAGTTAAATTCCCAGCAACTACATGGTGGCTCACAACCATTTATAATGGGATCTGATCCCCTATTTTGGCACAAAGGCATACATGCAGATGGAGCATTCATATACATAAAATAAATAAATCTTTAAAAACAAAAACAAAAAAAAAAAACCTCTTTCCTTCCTTCCTTCCCTCCTTCCCTCCTCCCAGCCTCTTTCTTTCTTAAATGGTTTGTGTAGTGGGATTATGTTGTTACATTGTAAATTATTGTCCCACCTACTGGTTTAATAAAAATGCTGATTGGCCAAAGGCAGACAGGAAGTGTGGGCAGGGCTACCAGACTAAGAAAACTCTGGGAACAGGAAGAGCAGAGCAGAAATGCCACAGAGATGCCACAGACACACCAGAGAAGCTGCTCTGAGAAAAGGTACCGAGCCACATGGCTAAACAGGAATCATGGGTTAGTTTAAGGGTAAAGAATTAGCAAGTTATATATATGCCTGGGCCCCAGGTTAATCAGCAAGCAGAATGTAATTAATATAAACGTCTGTGTGTTTCTGTGGGACTGCTGGTCTGCAGGTCAGAACCCTGAGGCTAAGCCGGGAAAGGGAAGTCCGGGCCAGAAACATCATACAATAGTTTTGTTTACTTGTTTGTTGCTTTTCAGACTGATGCTGAAGGCTAATCTGAAAAGGTTCAGGTTCAAAGCTGTGTGGGAACCAGACACATACTGTGGGCGGCAGGATATTGGCTGTAGCTACTACAGTGGCACTCCTGTGCCTCAGCCCTAGCACTGATCACATCACTACTGGCATTCTGTACCAGGGCTGCAAGTGACACCTAACACTCAGAAAAAGAAAACACACACACACACACACACACACACACACACATCCTGTTAGAAGACATAATTGATGTTTAAGAAATCCATTTCATATATTCCTTCTAAGTGGTACTTTCTCATATATAACCAAGCAGAATTTTATCACTAGAATTGTTTAGAAATGAACTTAGCCACAATGAAATCCATAAGATTTCCTTATTGAAAATATTTCATTAAAAATTAAAGTTGGAGGTCTGCTCTTCCAGACTCAGGTTTTATTCCCATCACCTACACTGCTGTTCACAACCATCGGAAACTCTAGTTCCAGGGGATCTAATGCTCTCTTCTAGCCTCCATGACATCAGGCACACAGATGATATACAGAGACACACGCAGGCAAATTGTCCATTCACATAAAATACACTTTATTAAAGTGGGGAGAAGGATAGAAAAGATGGATACACTATTGACAGCTGTTGGATCTCTGTGATGGGCATCTATTGTGTTCACTCTACTTTGAGGTTTTTCTCTCAAATTTGAACTGTCAGAAGTTAGAAATAAATTAATTATAAAACTGAATATTAAAAATCCTATTCTGTTTTGTGTTATCTGGCCTAGAAAATTTAAAAAAAATTTAATTTTTAAATTAAATACCAAAATATTTAAAATACCAAAGCTTAAAAAGTCTGATAAAATTGTCCAAAAAAACTCTGATCAGCGCCCGATCTTGGGAAGTCTTAAGCACTAAGGTATTACTAATCTGCTCATCATTACTTGTGGATTTATCTCTTGTACGGAGGTGAAAGCAACACTCAGGCCACCTGAACCACAGAAGTTACCACATCACAACAAACACCTGAAAAAATTACCAAGGGAGGGTAAAAGGTAAAAAGCCAAGTGATAGGTTTCAGCATCGAATTACTAGAAACACCTCGGGCACTCCTCCAGCAGAGACCCTCCAGCTCACTGAAGAATGGAGGTTTGTAGCTCAGCAAAGTGTTGGGAGCCTACAAAAGTCAGTGTGGACTCAACTATCCTAAAAAGGGAAAACAAAGCAAGTCCTCACTAGGTCATTCTGTCTCTCCTTTCTTGGAGATCTGTGTACCATAAACGCTACTCATTTGGCTCCCTCCCCCTAAAGTCAGTACTGGAGATGAACAGACAGAAGGATATTAATATTTGAGGCATTACAACTGCAAGCAAGTTTGTGTGTCGGGGGGGGGGGTAGTTTAAAGTTGGATGGTCTAACTTTATGAATATTTCAAAATTGGAATTAATCTGTCAAGAATCATGTCAAGTTAAACAACAGTGCAAGGTGCCCGAATTGCAAACAGGGTTAGTGAGAAATGAACGGCAAAGAAAGAATTAAATGATAAAGCTATTAAATAGCAACCAATAGATTGTTAGATCCCAGCCCACAAGAGCCAGCTGACAAAACAAAGTAAGTCCAAAACCAGTGGTATTAAGTTTGATGAATTTACCTAATACTTTGCTAGGGTTTATATCCAGCCGCAGAATGGCCATTGCCAGGGGAATAGTCAGTGTTATGTAATACTTAGAATCCTGAAGCAGGGGAAACTCTGGTAGTATTAAATAGATTCTCATCGCTTCAACATCTGGGGGTGAACTTGACAACTGGGGAATGAGGCAACTTTCAAAGCTGTTTAATATCTGTAAGAGAGGGGAAAAGTCGTGAGAAATGTAAACATATCGGAGACTTAAATAACTTGTCTCCAAACTCATAAGTCATGTGCATTGAGCAAATAGCAGAAGCCGGGCTCTGGTTCAGACTCCCATGTTCCCCCACACAGAGACCTGGTACTTTATAGAGAGGCCATTCCTTATGAAAATAATAAGTAAAGATAGCCCAACTCCCAACACTAATATTTTTTACAAGATTAAGACTTGTACAAGCCTCTGTCATTTATTTTCCTGTTCCTTTTGCCTTAAAAGCTGAACTCTTCAATGGAAACCACATTTTATACACACAAACAACATACCTGTTCTAGAATCATGGAGTGTTGGGAGTGCATTAACTTCTCAAATAAAACCCTAGTTGAGTTCAGGTCAATCCCAGGGATTTTGGAACTGGTTTTGAAATGTTCGTCAATTCTAAGCAAACAAACAAAATCCACATGTAAAAAAGCAAATGCTGATAAAATCTATAAGTACTTAATTAGCTTATTCCCTTTCAGTAGATTTAAATTAGACCTAGTAGATAAGATATTACAGGGCACGAATTTAGGGGAAACCATCAGAATAAGCCTCACAGCAATTCTTCCCACCCCAGCTTGTTTTGATTTGGTTTGGTTTGGAGAAAGTGTATTACAAGGTAGCCCCTGCCAACCTAGCACTTGCTAAGCAGCCCAGAGCACAGAGATCCACCTGCCTCTGCCTCCTGAGTGCTGGGAGTGATTCTACTTTTAAGCATGGCTTAAAATTTTCAAATTCCTGCCCCCAAGTCAAAGTACAAAGACTATCATTTCAAGCCAAGCCTCTCATGAAGCACGGAAGCACAAAAGCACCGTCCTTGCCTGATCCACTTCAGTATCTTTTTGCTAGATATAGATGTTGTTGCTGGATGGAAACACACACACATACCACGTATTCTTTTATGCAAAGCGGCCAACTCATAAATAAATAGTACATAAACCCTCTTATTCCAAGAGTACCTTAAAAAAACTATTTAAAATAAAAATTAGATCTAAAGAACCCTGATTAATACATCCAGACTCAAAAAACCAAAACAAGACAAACAAAAAAACACTAGTATGATTTCTCTTATATGTGGATCACAACTTGAAATCTTTAGATTTGTTTGTTTAACTTGGAGTACTTATAAAAGCCAGAAAAATAGAAAGAGACCACTTCAGAGAAAGAAAGATCTTTTCTTTTTTTTCTTTTTGGTTTTCTTTGGGTTTCCCTGTGTAGCCCTGGCTTTGTAGACCAGGCTGGCCTTGAACTCAGAGTCCAGGCTGCCTCTGCTAGGATTAAAGGCATGCACCACTACCCCCCCCACCCCCTACCCCCGAAAGAGAGATCTAAAGGAAAGGGAAAACCGGGAACAATAGGGAAGGACACTCCATGAAGAGAGTAAAGGAGGGTAGGAGAAGGGTCAATTCAGTCACTCTAGATCTCCTGAGGGGCAGTTTCTCTCTGCAAATCTGTCAGTGAGGGGTGAGTAAACACCACCACCCTAGGTCCTCTAGCTCATCATTACTGGACATTTCAGTTGTATGCAAATGTCAGCTTTTCCTTTTCACTATCCAAATACTACCCAAAAGAAGTCTTTCATGGCCTTTGGTAAGTATTTATATTACACACGGGTTAGTAAACCTCTAGGTTACTTACTTTTTTTCCAGAAAACTTCCATTCCAACAAGCTGCAGAAGACAGTATCTGAACGACACCACTATTCAAGACAGAAAAGGAGAGAGAAGTCTTTAAGAGTTACAAATTGGTACTTATATAAGCTTCAGCAGCAAGCCAGTCATTTAAATAACCAGGCCCTAAGGTCATCAGGGCAGCTTCATTCTTCTAGCAGGCACATACCCAACTTAGAGAACAGTATTTTGCCTGCAAATGATCAAGAAGTGTCATTATTGGTGTAATAATCACAAGTTACATTATTTTTTTAAATGTCAAAACTCATAAAAGAAAAATTGCTTCTACCAAAAAGCTTGAATATTCTCTTACCACCATTTCTAAAACAACAACAAAGAACAAAAAAAAAAAAAAAAAAAAGCTGTTTTTTCCCAAGTACAGAAGCTAATAAAATGCCCAATCACATCTTCCTGTTCTATTGACCATCTAAGAAAGATGTAAAGACTTATTTCTATTACCTACATTCTGCAGAATCTATAGACGCAACTGTTTGAGGACCCAGGACTGCCATGAAAGACATGGGATAAAACAAATACATGACTAGGAGGTGACTATAGTGGTTAAGTAGAAATGGCCCCACAGACTCGTGTGTACAACTGTTTCACCCATAGGGAATGGCACTATGAGGAGGTGTGGCCTTGTTGGAGCAAATGTGGGCTTGATAGAGAAAGTGTGTCATGTGGGGGTAGGCTTTGAGGTCTTACATGCTCAAACTATGCCTAGTGTGTGGTACACAGACTCTTCTGCTGCCTTTGGATCAAGGTGTAGAACTCTCACGTCCTCCAGCACTATGCTGCCATGTCCTGCCATGAAGGTGATGAAGTAAACCTCTAAAAATGTAAGGCACTCCATTAAATGTTTTCTTGTATAGGAGTTGCCATGGTCATGGTGTCTCTGGACAGCAATAAGTCCCTAACTGAAACAGAGACCCTAGTAACTTCTGTTGGCTGTAGAATTTAGATCAGGTAAGACCTTTAGAGGCGATCTGCAACTTTGTTTTGCAAAGCAAAGAGAAGTACTGGGAAAGCCCACGCTTACAGGTTGCCACTGTTCAGCAGTCTGACCTCTTTTGCCCCTCCTTACTAGCCTTAACTAGCTTCACTACTCACTAACCTCAGCTCCTGAGCAATGCCTGCAACAGGAGAAAGATTCTGCTAGGTGCTGCAGTCAGGCCTGGGCATTTTTTTCCCACTGTCCATGTCTTAGTACAGCTGCCTTTGTGACACAGATTGATTTATTTGTCCCCGTGAATGAGACTATAGGAAAAACATGGAAATGCTGCTCAAAGTCAACAAAAATCTAAAAAAAAAAAAAAAAAAAAAGTACAGACAACCATTATCCTTTAAAAACTAAAATAAACTCCACAAAAAGCCTCACATTTTATTGTACCTGTTCTCCCTGGAAGACTTTGAATTATCATTTTAACTAATCACATTAAATAACAAAACTTCAGAAGTTACACAAATTAGTTAAAAATAAAAAGCCATTAAGATTCAAGGTTCTTACTGGGTGGTGGTGGCACCTGGTTTTAATCCCAGCACTTTGGAGGCAGAGGCCAGTGAATCTCTGTGAGTTTGAAGCCAGTCAGAGTCAGTTCCAGGACAGCCAGGGTTACAGAGAAACCTTTTCTCAAAAAACGCCAAAACCAAAACCAAACAAATAAAAAGATTCAAGATTCCTTGACATATCAGTGTGAAGAAAACCCTTTCTGTAGGCAACAAAATACAGAGAGCTCTCAGCAGAGAGACTAACCCAGGCCTTCCAGCATGGGATTTTAAGGATGCTGTAATGAGTAAGCCAAGAGAGGACAGAATTGGCCGGGAAATCACTGTGTTAATGGGGGCTAAGACGCTAATGAGATGAGACTCCGAATAAATTTACAAGAATGATCCCATAAATGCAAAACGGCATTGATATCCATAACCTCTGTCGATGCAGGGAATACCAGCCACTAAGCTAGAACATTCCAGCACACTTTGGAAGAAGAGAGATGACGGTGGACAACCACATACTTGATTGTATTTGCATTGTTGTGTTCTGAGAGTTTCTGTCTCCAAATTGCTAGGGTTTCATCATTTATCAAGTTGGTGTAATGTGCTTGATTCACAGTCCTGAAGTCAACAGCAGGAGAAGAATTCTGGAGAAATAACAAGAGGAGAGAAAATGATAAGACACGAATCTTCTCTTCCCTCTTTCCCCAGTGTGGTCTCCACATTGTACCTCATGAACTGGAGGTGCTTGTGACTTCCGGAGCTCTCCCTTGGAGTAGATGCATCTAGGAGGATCTGTCCTAGGCCATCGTTCCACTCTACTATACTTGGTGGCAGGAAGCTATGGCACAAAAACTCCACTCCCTTGCCTCAGCTTCAGGGCAGCACACCAGCCTGCGGTCTTTTGCAAGTGATTGGAGCCCAACATTTCCCTCCATCAAGCCCTGTCTCCTTCATCCTTGAGTAGGTGTTCTTTGACGAGTCCGTTTCAACTCAAGTGGCAAACTTTCTAAGTCCCCCTTCCCTTGCTCTGGGTCACTACACCACAGAGGCACCACTTACTTGCTGTAATTGTTCCCTTCACTCCAATAAAACGTAGCATAAAATGTTTAAGCCAGACATTATGGCACATGCCTGTAATCCCGGCACTTGGGAAGTTAAAAAAGGAAGAATAATAGTTCGAGATCATCCCCAACTATATAGAGAGTCCTGAGAGTCCACCTGGGCTACATAAAACTCCGTTTAAATAACTTTTTTTAAAAAAAGCAGAACTTAGTTATAATCTATAGTGCAAGCAATTTCTGAAAAATCAGTGTCATGTGATTTTTCCCCTCAACCAATTGTATGTGCTGTGCATCCCTTTATGGGTATGTATTCACATGTGTGGGTGTAAGTGTGTGTACAAAGTATGCACACATTTGTAAGTTCAACCTTGTGTTGGCCAGAAGTTGACTTCGTCACTCTTCCTTGACCACCCTCCACCTTACTCATTCAAACAAGGTCTCTCAAATGAACCTAGGTCTCACCACTTGGCTAGTCTAGCTGGCCAGCCTGCTCCAGGGAGCCTCTGTCTCTACCTCCCAATGACGGGATTAATGCCGCACCCACCTGGCTTTTACAAGGGTTCTGGGGATCTGAACTCTTGTCCGCACACTTGCAGGGCAAGCATTTTCACTACTGAACCATCTCCTCAGCCCCAGGGACTCTTAATTTCTGGCTCCAAGTATACACCTATAAACTTATGAAAGAAAGTACCAAAAATGATATTAATAATAGCTTTGAAAATCCCAAACACTTTCCACACTTTATACCCTTTCTTTAGTGATAATTTTTATTGCATTTTTTATATGTACACATGTTTTGTCAGCATGTATGTCCATGTTCCACTTGCATGCCCATGGCCCACAGAGACCAGAAGGCAACGGATCTCCTGGAACTGGAGTTGCAAATGGTTGTGAGCCACCATGTGGGCTGGGAACTGAACTCCGGCAGCCAGTGAAGGTTCTTAACCACTGAGCCACCTCTCCAGCCTCAACCTCAGTGATTTTTTTAATTACAATAATTTATTAATTTGTGTGTATGTGCATGAGGGTGCATAAGCTTCTATGCATGCAGGTGTAGGAGGACAACTTAGAGTCGGTTCTTTCCACCCACTACGCTGGCCCCAGGCTTAGTGGCCACACTCTTGCTCTCAGAGCTGACTCCAACCCATTTAGTGGTATTTGAAAAGAAACATTCTAAGTACTTTCATTCTCTAAACTTGCTTGTTTTCAACTTATTTTCCCCTCCAACAGCTATAATCCAGAACTAAGAAAAAGTCAACAGTGCTTTATGCCTTCTAAAGGAGGATTATCTAAAGGTAATATCTAAGCAGCCAAAGCCATCAACTCATAGTATAAGCAGTGTTTTGTCCTTTGTGCTTGTATGTAAAATAGCTTTCCAGGGAAACTTGCTGGGTCGGCTCTACAGTTGTGAGTTAGCATTATATAGAGAAAGAAATGCCCTTGGAACATGCGTCAGATCATCTTGTTCCTCATAACTTTTTTTTTTTAAAAAAGGACTAGAGACATATACTGAAAAAAAAAAAAAAAAAAAAAACAACACACAAATATAGTATTGAAATAAATTACTTACACACACACCCAGCTGCCATGCCCTGTCATGGCTGTAAAGCATGATTAGGACTAAACTTAAATTGCTTCCTCAAAGGGACACCAATAGTAACACACACTTACTGAAAATATGTGGGTTTCTCATTCCTCATTATGTAGCCAATTATCCACAGACACAAGAGAAAATGTAATTTTCCCCTCTGTGGGTATGGGGACCAAACATAAAAATTATGCTTCCTGAGTCACCTGGGGGATGTTAAAAGCTAACTTGCTGCTGGTGGTCTAACTGAATTGGTCTAGATAATGCATTGCATTGGCAATTGGCCTGGAATGTGTGTTGGCCATTGGAATTTTCAAGGTTCCCTATGTAGTCCAAAGCCCAGCGACATTTGAGAGGCACTGACCTAGAATAGTATTTTTCTTTTTAGCTTGTATATAACCAGCAAGTATAGAGGCCTGGACGTACGGCTCAGTGAGTCAGTATTTCCTAGTGTGTACTGAGCTTTGACGTCTCCCTAGGGAAGTCTAATGGAACCAGAGTTGGGATTCAGCTTATCACTGTCCCATTTCACACACAGACACACACACACACAGACACACACACACACACACACACACACACAGACACACACATACACACATACACACACACACACACAGACACACACACACACACAGACACACACATACACACACACACACACACAGACACACACATACACACACAGACACACACACACACACAGACACACACACAGACACACAGACACACACATACACACACACACAGACACACACACACACACAGACACACACACACACAGACACACACAGACACACACACACACACACACATACACACACACACAGACACACACATACACACACACACACAGACACACACATACACACATACACACACACACACAGACACACACATACACACACACAGACACACACACACACACAGACACACACACACACACACAGACACACACACACACAGACACACACATACACACACACACACACAGACACACACATACACACACACAGACACACACACACACACACACAGACACACACACACACATACACACACACACAGACACACACACACACAGACACACACAGACACACACATACACACATACACACACACACAGACACACACATACACACACACACAGACACACACATACACACATACACACACACACACAGACACACACATACACACACACACAGACACACACATACACACATACACACACACACACACACACACACACACACACACACACACACACACACACAGCTGTGATTTGCACTCAGAACTCTGGACTAATACAGCGAAGGAATACGTTAGTATAGGCGGAACATCCAAACCCTTAAAGCTTCAACATCCAACACTGACGTGACGCCAGAAATGGAAAACTTCATAGCAAGAAGCTTTGTTCAAGCACACAGTGATTTAAGATGTCCTTTTCTACACCTTCATGGTGTGTCTGAGCTGTGGTATGTTCCATGGTTTGGCAAACAATGGCTGAAGATGTGGTATAACATGCCTTCAGTGTGTTTGAGTTCTAGTGAGTTTCATGTTCATGTACATAGTGATTGTAAGATGTCATGTGGCATCATCTCCAAGATGCACTGGAGTTGCAGCAAATTTCTTGTGTAGACTTGGGTTCCATCTCTAAGACATCTTATGCATAAGTAAATATTTCAAAACCCAAGAGAATCTAAAGCATTATTTTTGTGGATGACACTTCACACATTAGAGTAGTGACAAGGTTAACTAGGGAAGTCTATAATTTTCAATCTCTGTATCTGAACTAGTGTGTGTATATGTATATATTATATAAAACACACGTATAGTATATAACATATGAAAATATGTGTGGCTTTGTACTTGAAAAGCCAGATGTGCCACAGCTGCAAGGGCAGTACTTTGGAGACAAAGGACAGTAAGCCTGGCTACCTTCCTAAAGTGAGCAGGAGGAACATTCCACTGTGAACTTGAAACTTTAAATAGGGGACACCTCTTACCCGCTGAAACTTTAACCTACCGCCAAACTAACGCTATCATATAACTTACTTTCTTTGTTTAGTGGGTTGTTTTCCATAGGCAACACTACAAATACATTTAAATTTTGGCTACATAGACCATATCTTACATTTATGAAAGGAAGAAAATTTAAGTTTTATGTCCAATTTTGAGGGGAAAAAAAGTCAGCTTTCTAACATAAATGATTTCCTACAAGTATGCTACTTGAAAACAGAAAAGTTACTTAAGAACCATTTGTTTTACTGATACAGCCTCAAACTTCCTCTAAGATTTCTTTGTGAAGTTATAAAGCTGAACCCAAACTAGGTCCGAGGCAGTAAGCAATTCTACATAGCCCTATGATGGCTCAAGTACAGAGCTTTCCAAAGGCTCCTGACCTGGAACATGGCTAACCAGTCACAGTCTCCAGCCTGGCCAGGACCTTCCTACAAAATCTCAGAGACAGGGCTTACAGAAGACAGGGTCAGAGCAATTGGGAGATCTCCCCAAATGAAAGGGCCTTGTTTCCTTCCCGACCAAGTCTCCAGCTTTTCTAATTACTATGCTGAGTTTGTCCCCCTCCGGGACTTGTTGAAGAACAGAAGGAGTGTGAGAAGAAGAAAAGCCATACATAGCTCAGCGCTCCTTTCAGCTGACTGCCTTTGGCCATGAACCATAGAATGAATCAGATAAACGCCATAGATACTTGTGTCTACACCAAACTTTGAATTCTGAAAGGCAAAATGGACTGTCTCCTATCCCTTTCCCCTTCCTCTTCCTCTCCTTTCCTTGGAGACAGGGTCTCCTGTAGCTCAGGCTGACCCAAACATGTAGGCAAGGATAACCATGAACTGCTAAGTTTAAAGGTTATCTAGGATTATAAGTGTGTACTACCATGTGCATATGCCATTGTCCTTTGTGACTTATTTGGCACAGTGATAAAGAAGCAAGAGAAGGGAAATCTTGCTGCTATTATGAGCAGATGATAAATAATAAAAGAATCGAATCGTTTTTGTATCTCTCATATTTATTATATACTTGGTCACACCAAGCAATGAAACCCACTAAGTCATCAAACATCTAGAATGCATTTGCTACTCAGTGAAGAAACTGAAAAATAATGACACAATGCTCCAAGCCTCCTTAAGTTTCTTTTACAACAAATATGGGTATAAATAAATTAATTTTACACTATAAGTTAGAACTCTACAATGTTAAGAACAGAATAATTATTAGCAATTTGAAGGTGCTAAGTGGCCACACCTTCAAGGCTTAGTTTGTTTCTCTTAGTAAGATAAAATAAGTAGAAACAAAGAGCCACAAAGAATTTGTGTAACTATTAAAATAAACATTGACCACCATCATTCTACTTTAAATGTGATATCAAAAGAAAATTATACCTCATACGTGGAGCAAAGCACAAATGTCTGGTCCCCTCCAGAGAAGATCTGCTTAACAACACGGTACTTAAAGCGATCTGTCAAGGAAAAAAAAAAAAAATTCAAGCAGTTTGTTTTTCAATGGTTGCTCCTTCCATCCACTTCTGATATTCCAAAGTACACTTTGGAAGGGCTTCTGGTCTGTTTTAATTGTGTGCAGAGGAGAGGCCTTCCCTTCTGGTTCATTGCCCAGGATTTTTTCTAGTTCAGTTAAAAATAAATATATGAAATAGTGCCCATACTCTCCTTGCCTGCCTCCCTCACAGCCAGCTAACCCCGACCTTGTTTCTATTTCTCATGCTAATTCTATCATACCACTGGCCTGAATTCTAAAATGCACAACACTATAAATGGTATCATATTCATAGCAATCACACATCTGCATGATCCTCTCCATCCCCTTCAGGAGGAAGCTAGCAATACGAAGACCTTTTTTTTCTAGTCCCAGGTAGAAACCCCATCACGTGGGGACACTCTTAAGATCACCTAATTGCTTTCTTTTATTTATTTAAAATGCAATTACATCATTTCCGCCTTTTGCTTCCCTCCCCTAACCCGCTGAATTCACCCATTCCCTCCCTCTCTATTTTGAAATCATGGCATCTTTTCAATTGTTACTGCTACGTGAATACTCAAAGAAACCTATATACGTAATCTTTCTCAGTTTGTTTAATGTTAGATATATAAATATATGGGATTTCAGAGCTTCCCTGATTGGTCATCCATCAACTGCTTTATTTCTTTTTATTACCCTAATATCTTATGCTGTTTCAACTCTCTATACCTCTTCCCTCCTCTCCCATAAAGTATATTCTCCTTAAATGGTTTGCCTCTTTGGACAGGAATTTTTACTTCCAGGTAACGGCTCTGCTCCCTCATAATCTTCCCCTTCACAAACTCAAACCTACAGCTCCGCCTCCTCCAGCCTTAATATTCTTCAGTGCCTCCCCCCATGGACACATACTACCACAAAAAGCCATTAAGTCCATAGCATATGACATAAAATTTTGAAATTTTCTTATTTCAATCGTATCTTGTCAAACACACAGGCATAAATTTATAACCATTTAAGTCAAGCCAGATTGTGATTCAATTTCAAAAGCTTGTAGTTTCAAATTAAACTCTTGATTCAATCATTGTTGTCTGTGAGGAGGAAAGGATGAAGACAAGGAAACTACATAGTCAAGGCTGGCCTAGGATCTGTCATCCTGAATGTATGTCCTGGTAGTACGGGAGTGCACTACCAGGTCCAGGAGCAAACTAGCTAAGCATACGTATTCCAAGTAAAGAATACCTAGAGAAAAATATTTACAAATGGCAAAAAAGACACAAAGCTTTCCCCCTCCCCTCTGGAGAATATTAATGCAGACAGTCCTGTTTATTTTATACTTTAAGCTTTCTACATCTCGTACATATCTGTCCCATAAGTTTTTACTGAGTGATGGGCTTGTACAAACTCTATGCTGTATGCTAGGTTTAAAAATTTTTCATTCCCAGGCCTTAAGTTTCTTAGCATCCAGGAAGGAAGATTACAATCTTGGGAGTCATTGCACATTTCAATCATTCCTCTTCCCAATGTGGCCAACTCAATGAGTCTCTTTTCTCTGCTTTTTCACCAAAACAAATACAGCACGGGAACTCATAACTGTTAAATCGACATCAAGCCCTGAGTTTGTTAGCTTAAACTTCAAAATTAAATTTGATTATAATATTATATTTCTATTTCATAACGTGGCTGTTTAACTTCTAGCTCTGGATATATTATTTCAGGATGAAGAAGTTGGTCACTATGAATAACCATCTTATGTTGTCTCCAGTAAAATAAACAGTTGGCCGACCCAGTCTCCAAGAGAATCCTCAGAAAGAAGTCTCCTCCATTATCAGCAGACACCAAGGCCAGAGCACAGGTCTCTGAGAGAGGTAGATCTGGATTCAAATCCTGCCCCTAGAATTGTTTAGACCTTGAAGGATCAGCCCTTTGCTTCTGACAAGGGTGTGATGGCCAATAGTCATGTGCTTGTGTTTTAGTGCTTAACATGGTAATGAAATATGTTACAATCAATTAAGACTTTAAGATTAATCTTCACTGCTAATAACAATAATATATATACAGCCTCCAGCCCCCATGAATGTTCTCTAGGCTGCCAATTAGAGTTTCATGCAGAATGAGGCCTCAAATAATTTGATGGATAAATATCCAAAAACACAAAAAAACCCAATTCATGTTTACCCCTCCAAAATAGCTCAAGTAACAAATACATATTAAAATAATAGCTATGATTATTTAAAAATATAATTAATTGCAATAAAAATCACTCTCACCGGCTCTAGCTGAAAGCTGACCACTGTGGGCAGCCCAATAACCCTTCACGGGAGATGGGCACTTAACATTACATGTGTGTCCAGTTCCCAGCTGGCCTCTAGCTCCACAACCAAATGCATAGATGAGTCCAGAAGAAGGCACAAAGGCTAGGGTGTGCTGTCTGTAGGAGAAGAATGAACTCATTAGCATACTTTCTTCTGAGCAGAATGTACACTCAGTCTGATTTTGAACTTCCACAACTTCCACAAGAGATCACAGGAATTCCTTGTCCTTATGCTTTTGTTTTTGATTTCATTACAACAGACCTCTAACCTCTGACACCCAACCAGGCATGGCTAACCTATGGCCAAGACTCAGGACAGCTAGAAAAGTTGTCCAACACTAAAGCATAAACTTACTTAAAACATTATGAAAAGTTTTGATTTTGTGGTTCTCTTTGGGGTGTGTGTGTGTGTGAATTGCTACTGTTGAGTCTGTGCATGTGTATGTATTTATGGATATGCATGTGTGTGAAAGTGTGTAGGCCAGAAATAATTTTCTCCTTATTTTTAAAAATCGTCTCTCACTGAGCCTTTTTTTTTTAAAGACAGTCTCTTGGTGAACTAAGCTGGCTTGCCAGTGAGCTTAGGGACTGACTATGCTTGTCTCTGCCTGTCACAGCACTTGTGTTACTACTGGTGCATACTGGAAATCTGGCTTTTTAATGTGTTCAGTAGGAATACAAATTTGTGTTCTTGTAATTGGAGGGCGAACTTGTAACTAACTAAAGAGTAAATGGCAACACTGTATTGCTGTGACAACAGGTCACAGATGTGCCTTCTGATCTGTAGAGAGGGATGAACAACCTGCCACATCCTCCCTTCAGGATGAAAGAAAAGCAGAGTAAGTACAGCAAGTGTAGTTATTATGTTCTGGCCTAGACTTTCCTCAAGCTGCAGATCCACAGACTCGCAGAAACACACAGATACTTACATTAATTGTACACTGACTGACCTGGGGCCTAGGCATATAGCTTGCTAACTCTTTACCCTTAAACTAACTTATGACTCTTATCCTGTTCAGCCATGTGGCTTGGTACCTTTTCTCAGAGCTGCATAGTTGTCCTCTGCATCTGTAGCATCTCTGCCTTCTCTGTGGCATCTCTGCTCTGTTCTTCCTGGTAGTCCCGCCCACACTTCCTGTCTGCCTTCAGCCAATCAGCATTTTTATTAAACCAGTAGGCAGGAGAATTATTTACTATAAAACATAATCCCCCTACATGCAAGGAAATCCCACATTACTTTTCCATTTCTTCTCTACATTCCGCTACTCACCCTCTACTCCACGAAGCCCCATGTTCTCCTGTTGGTCTGCTTACCTAGACCCTGCCTTACCATACCTACTACAGTTTGACTCTCCCTATAGAGGTAATCATGCCATTGAGATTTCCTAACAAGGCCTGTGAACTATGGTACATGCCAATCATCCATTCACGTGGAAGGTAAGAGCAGAGGAAGCCTTCATTACATATTAACAAGTTTAAGAGTTTAAGGCCAGCAAAGGATACACAGACCAGTTCTATCTTATAAGAGAAAAAAAAAAAAAAGAATAAGATTTCTTAAAATGACAGTGGGTCAGTGAGCTCACGGGTTTCCCCTGCCAAGTCCATTTCTGAGCCTCAGAGGCGCTTGCTCACCTGCCACAAGCAATCTGAGTGACTTCACTGCCCATCAACTCCAAAACTCTTCTTGGATTAACTTCATCATTCATGGAGTCATGTCCAAGTTGTCCACAGGAACCAGCACCGAAGGTAAACACGCCTCCACTCTAACAGGGAACAAGGGTCAGGTGACTTAGGAACCTGAGTTTGAGGGATGTCCTCTAAAATCCACACATAAGTTCCATCTCACTGGTCTGCAAAAGGTGTTGCACTCACCTGAGACTCGGCCATCATTTTTTGAGAACATTTACAAAGTAAAAAGGAATAAAGTAATATATGACCTTAGCTTTAGGGAACAAAATTCACTATTTAAAGGACTGGGTGCCATCTAGGGATATTAAAGACTAATTAGAAGTGCAGTGGTGTAGGATAGAGAGTTATTTCAGCAGTTTAGAAAAAACAGCACTTGCTACTGATTCAGAGGACCTGAGTTCTGTTCTCAGCACTCATTGCCCGAACTTCTCAACCAGAGGTAACTCTAGTACCAGGAGATCCAAAGATCTTTACTGAACTCCATAAGCCCAGGAGTGTACATGATACACATACATGCGTGAACAAAATACTCTCACAAAATAATTGTTTAAGTGTGGTGTGTTAAGAGGCTAACATGGGAGAAATGAGAGGATGCTTTAGGACTACTCACATGTAAGAAACTGAGGCTCCATTAACTTTAAGAAGGGTTTTAAATTTGTACTTGAATAAATACAAGCTAAGCAATATATGATACCAAGTCCTCAATAGGAAAAGATATTTTCAAACTAGATACGGTGGCTCACACCTAAAATCCCAGTACTTAGGAGGTAGAGGCAGGAAGTACAGGACATCAAAAAACATACTGTTAGTGCTGTATGACAAGGTAAACAGTAGCTTGATACATGAGACCTTGTCTCAAAACCACACAGATAGATAGATAGATAGATAGATAGATAGATAGATAGATAGATAGATAGATAGATAGATAAATGGAAGGATTTTCATTCTTTTTAGCATGTAATTTTTTAAAAGATACCAATTAATAATTTTAAAATAGTAATTAAATTACTATTTTCATAAGTTCAAATGAAGGATGGGCGCTGTTTTGCACATGTATATACACTGTCCTCTTAAATTATTTATATTGAACTATTTTAAAATGTTACCCAGAGAATCTATAAAGTTACCCAAGAGAGGCACATTTTTTGAAAAACAGTCTTCTTTCTATTCCTCCCAAGACAATCAAAGCAAAACTATAGAGAAAAGTCAAGTCCAAGGATGATGACTCACAAACACAACTACACACTCACCAAGATGTAGCACCGCCCACTTACCCTCCTCCATAACCAAGCCTCCTAAGCCCCTCACCTTTGTGAGAACTGCTGTGTGTTCCTCTCCACAACTAATATAGACCACTTTCTGTGTCCGTAAAAGCTTCACATGGCATGGAGACTCTCGATCTAAAATAAAAAGTTATCAGCATGTCACTTTTAAATTAGATAGATGCAACTACTGTTATGAATTTTACATCCCCCACCTACCATCCCCATTTCCTGATTCACATATTCATCTCTCTGCCTCCCACTCTACTTGAAAAGTCCAACAAAATTTAAGTGTAATATATCAAAATCTTAACTCCTAATTTCCTATACACTGTAGCTCTGTCCACTCCAACCTCAGGTCATCTTCCCTCACCCCACACATATGATCTGATCCTTGCAGTCTTCCCTCTGCTTCCATCCTAAGGACAAAGGCATCATTGTCAGGCACTACAAGAACTTCACTACTGCTTCTCCCTCCCTCGTCCCCTTGACCCACCACAGCTACACAAACTAGCCCCTCTCCTACAAACCCTTCACTTCTCACTGGGGAAGGCAACTCCTCACTGGGCCTTTTGGGGTCCTTGGTAGCCCATCTCCATCTCTGCTTCCCCACACTCATCTTCATGTTGGTGCCTGTTCCCTTTGACTGCAATATTCCTCACCAAGTTATCTACGCATCCCACTTTCCATTTGCTCTCCTAAAGAGCTTGGCTCCAATATGCCCTTATCAGAGAGCTCCCTCCTGACCACTTGAGATGAACAGGGACCCTATTCCAAAGCCATGTGACACACTATATACTGACAGGTTTGTTATGAGCATCCATCCACTAGAATGTGGTTTCCACTAAGCCACAATTATCCTCTTTTCCAATGCTGCTCCCTCTTTACTTAGTACCAGGCCAGCACACAGAAGGCCTATAAGGAACATCTGTTAAATACATGAATGTGTTTTTGAACTGATGAATGCATATGGCGACTTTACATACCTTTTTCATCACTGAGTCCTAGTTGCCCGGCATTGTTCATTCCCCAGCCAAAAACAGCTCCTGACAGAGACAGGGCAAAGCTGTGAGCCCCACCTGCAGCCACCTGAGCCAGTGGGATCCCTTCTAAAGACCTCACCCTCTGTGGGCTGGTTTGGGAAGGGAACTCCTTCCCCAGCCCCAGCTGTCCATGGCTGTTCTTTCCCCATGTGAAGAACTGGCCATCTGAAATAGAAACAGGAAAACTTATGTTATAAACAAAATGGGCTCTGTACACAAAGATAATCTAGCTGTTCTACTACTCATTAGTTACCCTATATACACCAAATCCAAGAGAAAAGACAATACTATGTGTTTAGATTTGCAAAACCTAAATTACCTTCAGATAGCAGAAAAGTAAACTCAAGCCTTAGTGCCCTTCAAAGCCTATCAACACTTATCTAAAGAAAATACTGAAGGTTTAAGTAAATTCAGTTCTGAACAGGCTGGTTACTATGTGCATGTCTAAGCAAGGTGAACTTAGCTCTGAGCACAGATATGCACTGCAGCTGTGACCCTTGCCTGCTCTGGAATGGAGGCCTGAGTGGGACATGTAGCAGGAAAGGGGTATCCCAAACTGCCTCACACTTCTCTCACTCCTCATTTCGTATTTATCTGGAATCCTGACTGTAGAATATTGCTTGAGAAGAGAAGTTTACAAATACTTCTATATTCTCAAAATCACCTGGGCACCGTCCTGGCCCTTATTTCTCTTTTCCATAATAGTTGAAACAGCAATGATGCATCCTTCATCATCCCTATCACCAAGGGCTGCTTGATAAATGTCACTATTCAGTTAAAGCTTTCAAGTTAGATAACATGGGAATGCAGAAGAGAATTGGTTTTTAAATTAACATAGCATTAGCATAAATGTATATAAATTACCAGCTGCCAGGGCCATGCAGTGCCAGTTGCCACAGGAAACTTGTAATATGGTCTGCTGGTTCAGCTTCTGTATTAATCTAAAACAGAAAAGGTTCTCTTAAATGTGTATTCACACTGAAACACAATTATCAGAGACATTCTCAACTAAACACATTCATTAAAAATATCATCTTCTGTATAAGACCTTTTCCAAATAAAGCCTGTAATCTTGTCTGATAAAATTCTATGACTTTCTGTAGGTTCACATTTATGAATTTACTGTTTAAAACAAATAAAAATTCTCCCACACTTGCACCTATTTCTAAAATCCTACTCCCTACCATCCCTAATTTAGAAAGTGATTATTGTGGCTCACAAAAAAAATCTTTAGGATCTCCAAAGAATTTACTGTCTTCATAAATGCTAATGAGCCGACTATGGCTGACAGTTCCCAGGAACCTATGTTTGGGAAGTATAGGCAAGGGGACCAGAAGTCAGCTTCTGCTATATAGTGAGTTCAAAGCTAACCTGGGTTAAATGAGACCCTCTCTCAGAGATACAAAGGGATGGAGGGGGGGTAAGTGGGTGGGAGGCATAATTAAGAACTTCCTGATCATCATTTTGAGGTAAATAAATATGAAATATAAAAGGGGTACCCTTCTTAATCAACACATCTGTCAGTTACTAGGAACTCAACTAGTAGTTAGTCCCAGAACAAATTCAGTTCTGAACCAACTCACACGTCTATAATTCAAGGCACATATTTCTAAAAATTAGGTTTGTCTATTTGTCTATCACCGTGCTGTTACCAGGCATATCAATAGCAGAAAGGACACAGCAGCAAAATGAGAAAAGCAGTACAAAATCAAGAACCCTTTGGGTAACATTGTCACCTGGGCACTGTGACAGAATCCTCAGTAGTCATGAGTCCCAGTTGGCCATCACTTCCTGCACCCCAAGAAAACAGCTGGCCGCGGTCACTAAGAGCCAGACTGTGTGACTCTCCACACGCCACGTGTATAATATGTTGATCAGCCAATGCTCCAATTTGTTCTGAAAGAGATCAAATATATATATATATATACACACACACACACACACACACACACACACACACACGCACGCGCGCACACGCACACACATGCATTCATATGTGTACCATCATACATACATGTGTATACCCATCATATATACATGTATGGACCCATCATCTATATGTATAGATCCATCATACATACATTATGGAGCAAATAAAAGCAATAGTGAAAGTTCTGTAGCATCTGACATGAAATTATGCTGCTCAGTTATAATTACAGACCCACTGGTACAGAAAACAGACATGTGTAGCAAATGAACCATACTACTACATTTGAGTTTTCAATAGCGGTGTTGAAAACATATAGTAGAAATGGAGGGTTTCTTTCATTTCTTTCGTTTTCATAATTTCTGAAACTAAATCCTTACCTTGCAGACTATTTTTTTTTAAAAAAAAAATGGCTTAATCTATGTGTAGTGGCACACTCCTGTAGTTACAGCCCTTAGAACGTAGAGGCAGACAAATCAAGTTCAAGGTCATTTCTGCTACAGAGTTCAAGGGCTCACCTTGACTCACATGACTCACAATAAATAAATAAATAGACAAACAAATAAATAAATGAATGAATGAATGAATAAATAAACAAACAAACAAACAAACCCACTTAAAAAATGGTTCAAAGATCTTTATGTAAGATCTATCTATAACCGTGATACTACTACAGGTAAACATGGGGAGAAAAATACTTTATGATATAAGCACGGCCAGTGACTTTCCTGTTAGGCTTTGAAGTTCTTCAGAATACAATAAGAATTCACTTGTGGGACTGCATAAACTACAAGGCTTCTGTGCAACAGAGCAAACCATTAACAGCAAAGGCACACCCAGAGAACAAGAGAAATCCATTACCTGTATTCATCTGATTAATCACCAAAATACATAACTATAAAAATTAAATGCCAGAAGAATAAATAACGCAGTTGACAGGTGAATGACAGTTTCTCAAAGAAGTAGTTCAAGAGGCCAATGAGTAAATGAAACAGTTTCTTCCTTAGACATCAGGAAGCTACAAACCACTTCTACATTGAGGCCATTCCCACCTAGTCAAAATGGCTAGCATTAAGAGAACAGAATGTCAGAGAGGCTGGGCGAGGACGTTCAGATACTGCTGGTGGGAATGCAAGTCAGTACAGCAATTGAGGAGGCAGGCGTCTCAAAGAAACTAAAACGGGAACTTCCATATGATACAGCTGTACCACTTTGGATGTACATCTGAAACAGTCAAGGACGGCATGTAATAGTGAGCATACATGCCTATTTTAATGGAGATACTATTCACAATAGACAGGTCATGGAACCGTCTTGATACATTATGTAACATCTTGATCAATTGTGAAAATGTAGCATGAATATATATGCATATGTATGTGTGTGTCATACACACACACACACACACACACACACACATAATATAGGGCAGAAAGACTGTAAGAGCCAGAGGATCAGAGACTTTGCTGTGAGACGCCATCTTCCAGTAACATTTTCAAAATGGCCCTACTGATCCTCTGGCTTTGAGTGGTTAGTCACCTTCTTTATCTATTCCATCTCCATTTGCTTAGCACAGCCACGAGTTTGGTAGTCAGCTCTGTTCTTTCAAAGGATTCCCTCTGTTACGCTGATTCACTGTGTGATTCATTTCCACTTCAGTCATGACACTTCACCTCTTACCCCTCCCTCATCTGTCATTACTGAGTCACTTCTGATTGCTTCAGGCCTTTAGAGCTGTAAGCATCTCTCTCTGCCTTCCTTCACTAAATGCCACAGGTCCCGTTGTGTTCTTCTCATTTCATTTGATTCTAGGAAGGGTTTTTTCTTTCCAGTCTCTTTAACGACCAACTAGTCATTAAATGCTTCATTTAAATCTCTATGTTCATATATTTTTATAGTTTCTATTATTGATTTCTAATTTTAGTTCATTGTGATGTGATAAAATATAAAATATTTTAATTTTCTTCTATTTATTTAGACTTGTTTTGTGTCTAAAATATGACCTATTTTAGAGAAAATTCATGAATTGCTGGGAAGAATGTATATCCTAAAGTTGTAGATGTGATTTTAAACCCACTTAAGCCACAGCATTGTGTTTCTTAAACCCAAAGTGTTTCTTTGATGATTCGGGGGTGTAACCCAGGTAACCTAGTTAAAGTGGGGTATTGAAGTCATTCTCTATTATTTTATAGGGGTCCATCTCAACCTTTACGCTCAGTGGTGTTTGTTTTAGAAACTTGGAATACCAATGTTCAGTGCACACACTTATAAGACTTGAGTCACCTTGCTGGATCATTCCCTTCACAACCTTAAGTGACCTTCACTGTCCCTTCCAACAATGGACTGGAGTCTACATTACCAGAAAATCCAGTATCCCTGTTTGCTTTCAGACTCCATTGACTTATAATCTTTTCTTTTTCCACCCTAGCCCTTTCACGCTGGGCTTATCTTTGCCAACAAGGTGAGTTTGCTACAGACAGGAAACAATGGAGTCTTGTTTTTACGTCCAAATCCCATATGAGCATGCCTGTGTTTCTCTTCTCTGTCTTCTGTAGCTCAGGCTTAATGACTGAGTTCTTTTAACTCATGACTATTACAGGCGGTCTTATTACTTATTACTGTGCCTCCTTCAGTTCTGAGGGACTGCTTTGCAGATGCAGCGATAGATGTTGGCCCTCATCTTCTCTCCATGCCCTCCGGCTTTTAGGTTCCTAAGAGAAATCTGCCCTTATTGAGGGGTTTGTCTCCCAAGTCCCTCTCTCTCGGGAGGAGGAGCATGCCTTTATATGTGACTGCAATCTCCTCTTGTAGCTGACAACACTTGTTGACAACGGTGGTCTATATAACTCATGTTAAACTACATAGTGATACACAGACCTTTTTTAGAGTCTTGTCTTTTTAAAGTTCTAAAAATCTTCCCTAAAGGTCTACCTCTGTCTCAAAAATTGGAAATTTTTATCCTATAATTTTATACAGTGTTTTCTGTGCCTTTAAACTGTGCATCTCCTCCTTGTATGTCCATGGCTCACAACCCTGCTGATGTTCCGATGCCTTTCCGCCATGGCTGTTCCCTTTGCCCCCAACTGATTCTACCTCCACTTCATCTCCTGCCTCAGTGAGACTTTCAATTGAGCTTTTTATTTAACTTAATGAACTTTTCATTTCCAAATTTGCAATTTGATTTTTTTTTGCCAGGAACTGTAGTTCTTTTGAATTGTTTATCACCTTTAAAAAAATAAAAAAATGAGACAGTGTCTCTAGACCAGGCCTTGAACTTCCTATTTGCCAAGGAGATGACCTTGAACTTCTGAACCTCCTACCTCTACCTTCAAAGTGCTTAGGTTTCAGGTGTGCATTATCCCACCTAGCATATACGATATTACAGATTCAACCAAGGGCCTTGTGCAAGGACTTCACCAACAAAACTATATCTCCAGCCCTTTAATACCAGGTTTTTTTTTTTTTAATTTTATGTGTATGGGTGTTTTGCCTGCACGTATGACTGTGTACTATGTGTGTATATAGTACCCATGGAGGCCAGAAAAGAGGAAAAAGGATCCCCTGGAACAGGAGTTAAGGAGGTTGTCAACCACTGTGTGGGTGCTGGGATTCTAACCAGTTCCTCTGGAAGTGCTCTATACCCTGAGTCATCTCTCCAGCCAATCCCCAACAACTTTTACATCTCACATCATCTTCAGCTATTTGCTTATTCATGCTCTTCTTGAACTTGCTAATCAGTTTTATCATAATCTTTTCAATTTTTTTGAACATCATCCACTTCACTATCATTAGATTCAATTTCTATACAATTCTGAACTTCTGGAGAACTCGCGTTGCCTTGGTCCCTCACTCTCATATTTCTTCTGCTTCTACATTGGGATTTATGCATCTAGGGCCAAACTACTGGTTTGAAGCTCTAGATCTCCAGATTCTGTCACTTGAATTATTTCCCAAAGTTCAGGAAGAACTACAATAGTAGACCATTTGTGGTGTGACTTCCCACACTATGCTTCACAAGCTAAACTCTTAGTCAGTGTTCTGAGTGCATCAGGCATGATCCCCAGCACCACTAACTGAGGAAGAGACCGAATTACACTCCTGTAATACAGGGGTGGGGACAAGACAATAACACATGAAGTAAGAAGACACTAGTTAGTAGGAAAAGGAATATGAAAAAATAAAGGCAATCATAAGAGAACAATAATAAAAAACATATAAAAACGAGGGAAATGTAAAAGGAAAAGGAAGCAAGGAACAGAAAAGTTAGAAAAGATTCAGGAAAAATAAAACAGGTAATAAAAACAATGAGAAAAATTAAAAGCAGGAAACAAGAAAAAAGCAGAAAACTGTCTAATTTAAGAATAAAAAAGACAATTTAAAAATAAATATGAAAGCTAGGTGTGGTGGCTGAGACCTAAAGTCACAGCACTCTGGAGGCTGAAGCCAGAATGAGCTCTGTGGTGAAAACCTACCTCAATAAAATAAATAGGACAACACAAAAATTAGATATCACAAGAAGAAATGGAGGAGAAATAAAAAGAACAAAGAAAAATGAAAATACAAAAAAGTAGAATTCATATGTAAATATTTAAAATCATCGGTCTAATCAATATCAAAACGGTCTCTACAGAAAAATAAAATTTTAATGACATCAGAAAAAGGAGAGGTAGTTAAAAACAGCAGGTTTACTTTAAGGAAGTCAATCACGTGACTGCTTTGGCCATGCACCAACCATTCAAAACAAGGTGTGGGTGTCATTGCAGTCTTTGTGCTGTTTGTGCAGCAACCATAGACCTCGTCCTGTAGCCAAAACATAGCTACCCTGCACTGTCTTATTCTTCAAGACCAGAGCGGGTAGGCCACAAGCTTTCAGCCACCTTAGTCCCAGGCTCCAACACCCTTCATGCTTGCCTTGTCTCTCATCCACCATACTTACATGGGTGACTGCAGCACCTAACTAACAGCTGCACAGTGCCAATGGCTGACAAGGCTGAAACTCAGGCCGACCCCCAGCTAACAGACCAGCACATCATAAAATCTGACACACAGAAAGAAGCTAGATAGACCAGCGCCTACCTGAAACTGAAACCCAGGACAGGCAAATACAAGGCCCAGCCTCAGCAAAACTGTCCCACACTACCACTACAAACATCCTAGGTCACTACTGGTGTACCCACACACATGGTTGACATGAGTGCCCTAATAACACACCATAATCAATCAATTACCCAACAAATAAAATAAAAAAATGTAACTGAGAGCCACGGTACCAGACTAGATCAAGAAAAAGAATGTAAAATTAAGAGAGAGAAAAAAAAAAAGACTCACTTAGAGGGGAAGGAAGTAATAATAATATCAGTGTCACACTTTAGCATGGTAAACCTGCCTGTGATGTCAGCACTACAGAGGGAGATCACAGGGACGAAGGTTCGGGACAGCCGGATGCTCTCTCAGGAAGAAAACAAACAAGAACAAAGTGTTGCAGTTCCACAGGAGAAGACGAAATGGAGAAAGGCATATGACATATATTTAATGAGAAATAACTAAAACGTGCCAATTCTGGGGAAAGATAAGTACATTGCAACTGCAATTAACTTAGCCAAATGTCAAAGACAAAGAGCTACTGCTCAGAGAAGTAAGAACAATTTTCACACCACATATAACAGAATTAGAGTGGCAGAAGCCTAGCAGGTCAGGAGAAAATGAATGATATGTCCAGAGACACACAACAGCTAAGGTTCGGGTCAAACTAAGCAGCCAACGATGGGAGAGCACATAATGTAAAATTGGAATTTATGGATAATAAGATATTATGCAGCCATAAAAGGGATGAAATTCTGGGTATAGCGAAATACAAATGTGCTTACTTAAGAGGATATTATGGTAGGTGAAGAAATCAGGCACGAAACAAACATTGCAGGTTCTCACCTAATTATGGAGGTTATGCAAGTTGATTTGGAAGAAATCGGCGGAAGGGGGATGGGCAGGTCTGGTGGGCAGAGAGGAGGAAAGGGGCACCCCTTGGACCAGAAGCCGGGCAGTGGACAGACAGACAGACAGACAGGAGAGCAGTCAAAGTAGGACATACAGATATAAGGAAGGTTAAAAGCCTTGAGTCAAAACTCAGATAAAGAGAAACAGATGAACATAAGAGCTAAGATAAGGCTGAGCATGCATAACTAATAATAAGTCTCCATTTCACAGTTTGGGAACTGGCTGGTAGCCCAAAAGAAAGCCTATTACATGTTCCAGCATGTATTATTTTTAAAATTATCTAACATTATTAAAATATATATTGAAACTTGACTGAAAAATACAACTGTCTAAATAGTTTCATGTTGCTACAACAAAGTTCTTAAAGCTGGGTAACTTATAAAGTAAAAAGGTTTATGATTTCAGTGGTTGGAGTACCCCAATAATACCTCCTTGACTAGATCACAGGAGGATCCTTGGGTTTAATGGCCAGCCTGGGCCCTATTGATGGGCTCCAGACAAATGAAAAATCCAGTTCTAAAAAGGAAAGGCAGTGTTTCTGAGGATAGCACGTAACCTTGGCCTCCACAAGCATGTGAGCACACACATTTCGATGTACATTACATTGTTTAAAAAGCATGCAGTTGACAACAGTTGTCTAATGATGCCATCAGTGAAAGGGGAATTGTCTCTCCCTACTTTTTAACAAAGCACCTTATTTATATTTAGTGTTTAGCTAGTAAGTGAAAAAATGCAAGTTTGTGGTCAAGGTTATATATATTCAACCTGAGATGTTGGCTGGGGGGGGGGGGGGGGATTGGAGATGACTCAGTTAAGAGTTCTGACTGTTCTTGCAGAGGACCCTGATTACCCCCCAGTACCCACACACAATGGCTTATCACCTGTAACTCCAGCTCCACAAGATCTGGTGCCTTCCTCTGACCTCTGTGGACACCAGATACAGAAATGGTACATAAACACACAGGGAGGCAAACACCTAACTCATACACATACAACAAAAATAATAAATGTTTGGTTAAAGGTGTCTATGGACAAACATTCTAGAATTATTAAAACCCAATTGTCATCCCAAACTCAACTCTTTTGTCCTTTTAGACAATAATACTGACCTAATTTAGAGTCATCATGAGGATTAATGTGCTTTAAAAAGCTAATCATAGCATAGACGATGGCAGCTTATAATAGGTATAAACACCCTTGCAATGACAAGTAAGCAGAGCCTCTTGTTTTCAATGCAATGTTCATTTTCTAAAATAATGTTAATTATAAAACCCCAGTAACTCCTCACATAAAGATGTATGATAATTAATAAATATATATTTTCTAAAATCCCAACTGTCTTTCTAAAAAGCAGAATGGCTATCACAGACAGAAAATAGTAAATTTTGATCAACCTCACCAGAAGGTGGTCTACCCACCTACTGAAGATGAGCACTGGGTGGATTACTATCATTATCCTCATCCAAGAAGGTTATGCAGCTTCCTGGGCCACCTGCCACTCACATGGGGAAGCAAGGGAAGCCTAACAAGTACAGTGTGGTGACGCACTTCCATAACAGAAGTCAGTATAGGGCCTTTCAGCTCAGCTAGCATGCTTTTCACTAAGATACCAAGAGAAACCAAAAACCCCAGCTGAAAGTCTAACGGCGGCAGATGTCACAGTTCTGGGAACTGAGGCTGCTAGATGATCTTCTTTATAAATCTCATTCATCAAACAGCAGAGTCATTGTCCCATTCAGTGATAGCACTATGGAAGTGTCCCTAGATGGAATGTAAAATGTGTGGGATTGGCCTAAATTCCCTACAGGAAAGGAAGAAACTAACCAGGAAGTGTGAAGAATCCTAGCTATGAATCAAGCATGGCATTAGAGACTTGTAATAAACTATCACCCTTGGTTCCCTACAAAAGGTTCCCAAGATGTCTATGCAAAATTAGAAGTCTAACAGAGTCAAGTCAATTAAACTTATTGCACCTAGTACGGTTCCTGCCTATTCAAGACAGGAAGAAAGGTTAAAAGATGCTTATACAAATGCAGACATCCTTAATAACACAAGGACTAGCTGACACCAAAATCCCATCCCCAGAAATCAGTGTGTGTGAAGGAAGTAAGGGTTGAGATGCTGACAGTGTGTAAAAGCATCAGAGGGACCATTAATGGACATAAACAACAGTTTCTACTGAGCTTATGAAAAAGATTTCAATATTGACTCATTTTTCATTTATAAATTAGGTCGCTTATAAAAATACAATTTGTGAAGAAAAAGCTCATTCTGATTGTTTGCTTTACTACGAAGAACAGGGAACACCCATTCTCCCTGTACCACCAGTTCTGCATGTCTCATAAAACTATGAATAAATTATGGACAAGAACATAAAGGGATTAGTAATAATCCTACCATGTGTCTTGTCTAATCAGTAGAGCTCTCTCTCAATAAGAATGGGGAGCGAGGAGCAATATGAGAATGTAGGATGGGAAATGAAAGGCAAGGAACAGTGTAAAAGAACCAGATTCCAGGATAGACACAAAGTTTGAATGGGGTTTAATAATTTGTTATCCCGGGGCCTGCTTGCCACTGAGCTGTTTGCAAATGGATGTCTCCATCTCTCTGTCTCTGTCTCTCTTTCTCTCTCTCTCTCTCTCTCACACACACACACCCCTAAGCAATACCCCTCCATTCCTTAGACAGTTCTACAGACTCCTGACATAGCCATGATTGACCTATCCTTGACATACCCACTTCTTGCAGTTTGATGCTGGCTCAGAGGTGAATAACATGTACTGCTCTTGCAGAAGTCCTGAGTTAGGCTCCCAACACCCACAATGGGCAGTTCACAACCACCTACAAATCCATGCTTGGGGATCTGATGCCTTCTTCTGGCCTCAATGGACAACTGCACTCATGGGTACACACCCCATTTGTACACACACATACACATTATAATTCTTCAAAAAGAAATTACCCTTTCTGGTCACACACAGGGACAAAGGTGCATTACTGATCTGAGAAGTTGAAAAACGACAGTCTGAGGAAAACATGGAGCCGAGGGGACATCTACAGCAACACATAATTTTAAGGAGGAAAAGTCAAACACCATGGGCTATCTGTAGAATTATCAAAAAGCCAAGTCCATGTGTCATTCCAGTTAAACATAAAGTGAATAAATAACCTTGACAATGGGCTAGACAGACTGAAGGCACTATGCCAAACCCAGGACCTCCATTCTCAGGCCACCTAACTTTCCTCCTTGGCAGGTCAGATTCAAGAGCTCCTGGGGTCTCTAGATTTTCATGACACAAAGTTCTAAGGCAAAACAGTCTTCCATGGCTGCACTAAACATCTGCATCTACACTGCTGTAGAAGGATGTGAGTGTGATGAATAACAACAAAATATAAGACTCCATTCTCACATTCTTTGCAGCCAGAAAAGGGCACAATAACCATTTCTGTGTCTAAGATCTTAGAGCCCATGAGAATAACTCCAACTCCTCATTGAGTTCTCAAAGCCTTGAGGTACATCTTCACATACTTATTTATGAGACGACATCATATTCCAAAGGCAACTGATCTGTGTAATGTGAGCTGAAATCTCAACCTGGCTCTCAAAAGAACACCCTCTTGGCAAAGAGCTTCCATGAAGCTTCGTCCCCTGTGCCACTAAAAGGACCATTCTGATGCCAGAAAACCAAGCTCTCCTCTCCACCCTACCCCCCCCCACCCCGTTCCTTTCTGTCCCCCAGTACAGGAGACTGAATCCAGACTCATGTGCATGCAAGTCAAGTGTTCCATGAACCAATCGGCATCCATAGCTCCTGCAGCTCTTCTCTGTCTAGTAGCTCTCCACGTAAGGATTCCCAACACAGAGGGCAGGCAAGCTCAACCTCTTTCTTTCACTCATTAAAAATAAATCCCATGGGACCCAGATTTAGAACACCATGAAAAAGTTAAAGCCAGAGAGGGAGGCACCCACCCACACATCTCTCCATTCAGAGGCACTATTCCACAGTTGCTGTGGAGTTTATAATTAACATACTAGCTTAACTCGGAACAAAAATTTCTAGATTCTCTTGTAATTTATACCGCAGTATGACTTGCCACAAAGTTAGATCACTGGTAGAACCAGCACCCTTGCTGACTCCAAAGACTTTCTTGGTGATTCTCTCTGGATCTTTACAATCACCCAGTCCGGGCTGTGGCAGGTGCTGGCCTAACTCAAGTGCAAGCAGAGGGCTGCTCCAGGCTGTCCTCTTACTTCCAGGTGCCCAGCTGGTTCTCACTAGCTCCACAAACTGTGTGCAAAGGCTCTCTGGAAATGTGTGATTATACTCCCATCCATTCACTGTAGTGTCTTCCAAAGATGCCAACCATTAGTGTGACATCCAGTTTCTGTTTCCTTTCCTTCCTGCTGTACCGCAGGATTTAAGGCAAAGATGTGCAGTGTGAGAAATGTGTGCACCCCTACCTCTACAGTGAGGATAGCTGCCAGAGGCAGGGCCTTGAAAAATATGAGGGTAGCACAAAGATGTAACCCCAGCAGCGCTTGGGAGGCAGAGACAGAACCTTGGTTATTCAAGATCATTTTTGGTCTCATAAGAAGTTTACATCTTGCCAAGGATGTGTCAAAAACAAATACCCCCCCTCGCCACCCACAAACCCTACAATGCCAGCACAAGAAGTCTCCTCCTTTGACAGAAAAGGGAACTGAAGCTCAGCAAGAATCCTGTCTAGGGCTACACTTACTTCCTGATAGTAAAAAGAGCAGGCCAGTTCTCAAGCTCTCAGCTCAGGCATCCCTTGTAACTCTAGAGGCAGGTCAGGGTTTTTCGTCTGCTAGAGAGAACTGCAGAGAACATGCATAACTGTGATGCTTGGAGTGGGACCTGGAGATACTGCATTAAACAGCACAGACTACTTCAAGAAAGGGCACGTGTGTCATCAGACAGGATTAAGCAACACCTGCACTAGGTTACCGGGCCTGAAATTCCTCAACTTTCCTTCGAGAAAAGCACCAATGAGATAAAAACTACTGGCTGCAGAACCTGACAACCAATGTTCAGTCTCACATAAGGGAAAGAAAGAACTGACTTCACAAAGTTTGACTTTGACGTCCAGATACGTGCTATGGCATAGACATGCCCTCACATATCTCTTTCCCCTACCCCTCCACCCACACACAAAGACATATAAATTTAAAAGAACAAATCCCTGGAGTAAGGTGAGTCCAAGGTACCCAACCACTCAACTCCCCGTCTGACCGTGAAAATTCCCCTCAGTAGGGCAGGCTTCGAGTCCCTCTGTAGGCATTCACTGTGCCTCTCACCTGCAGAAATGGGGGATGTTAATGAGCTTAATGTGAGATAGTGAGTTGTAAGAGGAAGTAGAAAAAAAGATCTCTGTTTTTAACATTTCCAATCAAGAAGTATCAGTAAAAATCAAAGCTCTCCCACCACCTTCAAGGTAGTTATATATTAATATATATATGTGTGTGTGTGTATATATATGTGTATATATATATACACTAACTGGCAAAACATAATATGATTTACTCATTTATTAATTGTTGACACTTTTCACTCATTGTATTGTATGACAGAACGATCGATCATTTGAACCCTTTCCATATTAGATGCATTGTATTAAAGGACATTCATGGATAGGAAAGTCTACAAACCTGAAATCCCAAGCATCAGGGCAACATGTTAGGAAAGCTACAATTACTTCCAGGGAGTGTGTGCTTTCCAAGTGGGAGTTCAGGGTCAGACACTAAACAAGAGGAAGGCCACTAAGTATACTCATACACTTCATAATTTAGGGCAGAGGGCACAGTTTCGCGTTGCCCAAGCTGACCTTCAACACACTCTATAGCTAAGCTGAGTCTTGAAGTTTGGGTCCTCTTGCCTCTACCTCTCAAGTGCTAAGATAAAAGCATCCAGTGTCAAACTCCACAAACTTCATAATTCACTCTAAAGCCAACCCTGTAGTCTGTTGTTTTCAAATGCTCAACATAAAGTCACGATTACAAATTAAGACTGGCATTTGGGTAGAGAAACATCAAAGCATAACCACGTGCCACCGGATAATGTACATAGGTGGAAACAACGTAAATCAGGTCACCTGATGCAATTTCCCATAACGGATACAGATGGGCACTCCCAGATGCTGGGTTACAGGGCACCATGCCTGGTCTTTTCCCTTTAAAAAAGTATGTGAATTTATGTTTGTCTCTGTGAGTATGTGCCACGTGTGTGCCTGGAGACCAGAAAAAGGCATTGGATCCCCTAGAGCTAGAGTTACAAGAAGTTCTGAGCCAACCGAGACTGGGAAAAGCAATTCTCTATCTCAATCACCATACCATCTCCCCAGCCCCCGCCGCAGCTGCTCTAAGGTAAAGTTTCTATGTGGAGACTTGCTTGATCTGGATTGAGGGAAAAAGAAAACAGAGACCAACAAAATGGCTCCCAGTGAGAGGCTCACTTCAGAACTACCACCCTGAGGTACGTGTCTACACTGTATGTCCACTGAGTGTCAGAAATGGGTTCTATAGTGATAAAGCGAGATGGAAAAAGATGTAAACAGGCTTGAAAATGCACACTGCTTTACAAAAGCATGCTGTAGAAATGAAAGAATGAAGAGGGGATTGGGAAGGAAAACTGATACTGATCACAAGAGGACCCCCCTGCTTAAAATTGTCACGTGTTAGCTCTCAATTACTAGGGAAAATCACCTCTCAATCCTGATTTGCATGTTGTATAATACGTTTAAAAGAAGAAACTTTATTTTTCCATTATATAGCTTAAATTAGACACAGTTCACTGGGGAATACTGCACTATGTCAAGGAGCCAGAGCTTCTCTGAAGAAAAAGGCAACACCAAGGTAAGGAATGACCCACTACCATCTGCCTTAGCAGCGTTTGGACAATCATGGCAGGAGAGGCACTCACCGGGCTTGTTACCTTCCCTCTCATGGCCAAGTTGCCCCTTGGTGTTTACACCACAGGTGTAAACCTCTCCGTCCTCCAGCAGGAACACCGAGTGGTTTCCTCCACATGCCACTTCCTTGATGCTTCTGTCGGTTACAAAGCGGCACACCTGGGGCTCAGCCACAATTCCTCGCAGGTTGGAGCTGATGCCTGGTTGGCCCAGAGACCAATACCCCCAACATAGCATTGTCCTTATCCTTCAGGGGGTCATATAGCCTAGAAGAGAGTTTTGGTTTTTTTATAAAGGGGGGGAAGGGGTAGAAAAAAAAAGATTTAAAAACAAGTTTTAGAAATGTCAAAAGAAATCAACTAACAAAGCAACCAATGAAAATCACCCTCCCATTTTAGCAAAATCATTGCAACAAGATCCATTACGTCTGTGATAATTAAAACTGAAGCTCTCCTAATAATCATCTTAAAATGAAACGCTAATACTGTCAAAAGTAGCTAAAAGTTATAAAGCTGTTGTTTTTTGTTTTACTAAGCACTTCAAATGCAATTTTAAATAAATCTTCCTTATATACTGAGTGAATACAGGAAAAAAAACCTGGTTCGCATGTCAATGATGGGGAGCAGAATCCAGGTGATTGGTTGAGACACTGCACACATTAGGCAGAGATGGAGGTGAGCTCACCTCAGATTTTTCTCAATGTTCCTTCCTTTTGCATGCTCTCTGCCTTTTTTTAAAAAATTGTTTTTATGTGAAACAGCCAGTTAGGCAGACCTACTATTACAGCATGTTGCCACTTGATACAGGGTGAGAAATGAGGAAACAGTGCGTTCTTCCTCTCACTCATCACACTTCCTACCTGGAAGTAGGTGGGCCCTCTGCAGAAACCAGCACTGCATCGCTCCGGGCCTGCTTCCTATGACACAAGGCTACTCCTCTATCTGAACTACTCATCAAACCTAACTCCATCAGATACGCAACACCCTCAACAGAGAGTGGAGAATAACTCAGGGCAGCAAGTTTGGCTGACTTACGATTGACACTAGATCCACAGGCTTTTAAAAATATGTCCCCACAAAAGGATGCTTTCTCAAATGAATAACAACAAAAATCTCCTCCTTTTCTACCAGTTCATGAACACCAAGGTAGCCAGACAAGGTGGTGTCCTTCTACTAGAGAATGGTGGGACTACTCTCGAAAAGGGTGGGGCTGCTCTGAAAAATTGAGGGGCAGCTCTTCACATTTCTTTTGGCTCTTACTGTCAGTATGGCTGGAAATATCAAGTAGGCCACTCATCATCCACTGAAGAAAACACCCAGAGAGAAAAGTTCAAGGTAGCAGACCCCAAGCATGTCATGAAAAGCAGAGGGATGAATGCATACTGGTGGCAGAGAACTAACTAGCACCTCCACAAGACCCTGCCTTCAACCCCCAGCATTATAAACACTAAGCAAGGGAGAGTTCCTCCTCTTTTGAAATGGCAGATGAAGAGGGAATGATTGAAGTCTGTATCATGGCCACATGCTTGGCCAGTAGAGTGGGAATTTGAGAATAGCAATGACTGACATTCAGTTTGATGCTGCATGTGACTATTTTTCAGAATTCCAAACTGCCAAAGTAAAAACATGGCATCCTTATATGTATAGAAAAGTTCAGAATCTTGTTGCCAGTAGGGAATTACAAAAAAAACAGAGTACTTCATAAAGACTGAAATGAAGATGGCTGACTATGATAAGAATGTAAGGTTAAACACTGCCCTAGGAATTTTTGACTTTTGATGAAGACATCTAATCAGCAGTTTGTCGTTTAAATCACTTTGCTTGGATGCTAAAGGGAATCTCCCAAAGACTCACCTTAAGAACATTTAGATTGCATTCTATTTTCATATACGTTTAATTATAATACTAAATTTTCTTTTCTAACTACTTAACGCTGCATTGCCTCCAACTGAGAGTCACTCTCAGGTTCCCAGGAAAGCATAAGGTCATCTGAGCTGTGGTGCACACAAGACAGGTGTCCTACTTAATCATTGCCAGGTCCTAAGGAAAGGACAATCTATGAATTATAGGGCTAGGCACAAGTCAAGAACATACAACCAGCCAATCCACAGGAAAAATTCTGCTAACACCTGAGGATCTACGGGCAAAGGCAGATAACCTTTCTATGCAAATGCAGATTTTAAAATGGGCAACTCCTTTCTCCTAACATAAAACCAATGGCTAAAAGATATTATAATCCAATAAGGTCAATTGTTTCAATCCTTTTTGACAACAGATACAATACTGTATCTATGATGGCTTTCAACTGTAGGTACTATGTAATTTCACACTGCACTATAGTAGCTCTATTTTAGTCTTTGAAGTTTTGAAGCTTTCAACGAAGGCATAAAAATATAAAACTGAATTTAACTCAATGGTATAACTAGTTTGGTTTGGTCTGGTTTGGGTTGGGTTGGGTTGGGTTGAGTTGGATTGGGTTGGGTTGGGTTGGATTGAGTTGGGTCGGGTTGGGTTGGATTGGGTTGGATTGAGTTGGGTCGGGTTGGGTTGGGTTGATTTGGTTTGGTTTTGGTTTTCCTGTGCATCACTGAGCACTTTGATAACCTGGCTTCTCTCATCCATTTTTCTACATTTACTGCTTCTCCCTTGCTCTTAGGGAAGAATCTTTGGTTTCCTTTCTAAAAACACAAATACAGATCTACGACAGACAATAGATCTACAACCCGCCCTACACCTCCTCTGTGTAAACCTTCATTTTCTGCCTTTAATTTCCTCCATCATATAACAAAAGCAGGCTAGCTTTCAAAGGACAACTTCCCAGGTGTCACACATGGCAGGGTCACCCTTTCCTCATCAGTCTTGGGAAAAGATTGATACTCTGAATGGTCCTCAGTTAAGCAGACAGTCCCTGGGAAACCTGCAGGAGGAAGTGGCATAGGCCTCCTTCCTTTCCTTCCAGTGGAGACATGAGTAGAGAGGGCTTAGCACTGTCCTAGCATAAGGTAGTAAATGACCATCAGATGTCACTATGATTCCTATAAGGCATAGTTCTCTGCTTTAAGGCCTTTGGAGACAACAAGACCGTTCCAGAAGAGTTTGGGATGTCACTCTTCATCTCCTTGGCTTGGACCTTCATTAGCCATGTCCTGCCAAGTCTGCACCACAGTGAAGCAAATCTGCCAATACAAAGTCATTTCATCAGGGCACTTGAGGTTACTAGAGAGCCTTCCGGGCTCTCTTTATAATCTGGACAAGAAAGGTAGAAAGAACTCTCTGCACCAGTCCTATTGAGTGAGCTGGATATGAAAGGTCAACCCCTATTTCCTATAACATCACAACCACAGCAGCCCTAATAAATGACTCCTACACCTCTGAAAGTCACTGACACCTAAATACAATCCAGGAAGGGCTCATAATCTCCCTTAAAATAATGACTGACTGCATTTCAAATGTGCTCAGCAATAGATACATGAATGGTGATATACATGCATGAAAGGCCACGTACAAGGATTCAGTGCATTGCAGCTATGCCCCAAATTCAAGTTTCAAATACATTTTGAGAAAAAACTCGGATGCCAGTAACTAAATTCATTCTACTGGCATGCTTCAATATTAAACCTTTTGCAAACAGCAAGAGTAGCATAGAAGGTAAGCAGATGTTCAACAAGACATCCACTCCTTTCTGTGTCTTTTGAAGCCTTGTTGTGGGACTTTCAGCCAGTCATGGGAAGCATTCATACTCCTGCCTATCACCTTCCTGTCATGATACCTCCTTCACTCTCTGGCTTTGTGAAGATGAGAGAAAGAAAGGGTCTCTGGGGGAGCTGTGGACATTCACAAGACACCCAGCCGGCCTAACGAGAACTGGAGAGTGTGGTAACACCAGAACAGCTAGACCTCTTACAGCTAATGAGTGTGAACTGCCATTAGCAACTGTGCAAAACAAGTTGGCATTTTCTAGTGAAGACATGGAGGTGTGAATGCTGCACAACACAGTCATTTTATTCCTGAGCCTTGGGCCAGACTGTCGAACTCATTAAGACTCTGTGATTCTCCTGCAAGAGCAGAGACACAGAGACAGGAAAACCTGAAAACTTGGAACTTGCGGCATTATCAAAATGCTATGTGCTGGCACTGTCCACTACAGTGGCTGTGTAGCCAGAGGATGGCTGATACAACTAAGAACTGAAATCTCAACACTATAATACTCATTTTCATTTTAATATAAGTGAGCACATTGGCTACTGGCCACTTTATCTACCCAATGCAGTGAGAAATACATTAATCTAGCCTCATTATATATATATATATATATATATATATATATGAATTTCATAACTATTAGAAAATGAGGGGAGTGGAAAGGCAAGTATGGTGGTGCATAGCTGTACAGCATTCTCTGAGAGGATGCTCAGGGCAAGACAAGAATGCTATGTGTGATGACTAAAAGCACCTATAGAGACAGGAGGTTGAGGTGTTCAAGGCCAGCCTGGATTTCATGAGTCCTGTCTCAAAGGGAACATAAACTATACCACATGCATGAAATAGAATATTGTGTAGCAGTTAAAAATAAACTAACAATATAACTAAGTCTTAAAAATAGTTTTGAATTACAAACAAAATCAGAATATGATCAATTTTTACAGTTTAAATACTATGTAACAAATACACTGTGGTAGTAAAGATATGAATCAAAAAACTTTCACAAACACGGAACTTTCTGTGCAGTACTAATGGGGGCATCATGATGAGTGACCACAACCCAGAAGGAACACGGAAGAGAAACCCCACTGGCAGGATGATGCTCTGCCTCTGTCCGTCTGTTTCTCAATATCTGCATCACCTGTATTGCTTTACAGGTCAAATAGTTCGCAATTTAGAAAAAAACACCATTAAGTTGTGTTCCATTTCCTAAGGCCCTCCTCAGCACCCTGGGCCCACACAGACAGCCTCTATAGAGGAACCAAGCTTCGTCATCTTTAATGTCCTGTTCTCAGCAGAATGCAAGAGCACAGAGTGCCCAGTGAAGAGAATCTTGATCTGAGAAGACCACTTTCCAGTTTTAACCTGTGCACAGTGCACAGCTATGTTTTCCAGCTGGATATGGCTGACTGAGTCTCTATTCCTAGCAAAAGTAACAATGTATTTCTCCATTTAAAATGGACCCCTGTGTTTCAGCAGACTGAAAGTGAAATGCCTTTTCCAATGAAGCTGTTATAAAACACAATGGTTTAGGATCCCCTGCTTGGGTAAGCAGGCTTTTTCCCCCATTAGTCAAAATAATGTGTGTGTGTGTGTGTGTGTGTGTGTGTGTGTGTGTGTGTGTGTGTGTGTGTGTGTATGTCTGTCTGTCTGTCTGTGAGTGCATATATGCACAGGCACACATGCACACATACTGCTATTCTTTTATAAGCAGAAACTGGTATCACCAAACTATTCAGAGGCATTGGGTTTTTTGTTTGGTTTGGTTTGGTTTTTAATTTGGAAACTACCACAGGCCCCAGAACTACAGGTGTGATGACATACCTGGCATTTTTGTTTCATTTTGCTTTTGGAGACAGGGTTGCCCTGTAGCCCATGCTGGAATGACTGTGGAAAACAAGTTGGCATTTGCTAGTGAAAATGGAGATGTGAATACTGCACAGGACAGGACTTTTATTCCCAGGCCTACAGCCAGACTGTCTAATTCATTAATAATCTAACTCATTAAGCCTAGGCTGCTCTGGCACTCAATATAAGGGTCAGATTGGCCTCAAGCTCATGCTAATCTTCCTGCCTTAACCTCCCAATACTAAAACTAAGGACATGAACTACCACATGTGGAAAACAGTATTTTGTGTTTATTTGGTTTTTCCAGGACTGGGGACTGAACTTGGGGATATACCATGAGCTACACCGCCATCCAGATCTGCTCCATGGTTTGGTATTTAAGTCTTGCATGTACTCCAGGGTAGTCTCAGACCCATGACAATCATCCTGCCCTAGCTTCTCTAGGAGGGATGTGAATCACCACGCCCAGCAAAGCCCTAATATTCCACACATATAAATACACCACAGAGAAGAGAGACAGACAGACAGGGGAAGCAAGCACATCAATATACTACAATTGAGAAAATGGATTTCTGGCTCTCCATGGTAGCTAAAAGCCTGAGACTCTTTCGTTCACTTCTCTAACTTTACAGACCAGACCGGTGTACTGTGCATAGTAGGGGCTTGTGCTGGATAGTTTTATGGCACAAGCTAAAATCATAAGAGTAGAGGGAATCTCAATTAAGAAAATGCCTCCATAAGATCGGGCTGTAGGGCATTTTCTTAATTAGTGATTGATGGGGTAAGGAACAGCCCACTGTAAATGATGCCACCCTGGACTGGTGGCCCTGGATGCTATGAGAAAGCAAGCTGAGAAACCCACAAGGTAGCTCCCCTCCATGGCCTCAGAATCAGCTCCTGCCTCCAGATTCCTGCCCTGTCTGAGTTCCTGTCCTGACCATCTTTTGAAAAGGAAGTGTAACGTGGGAGCATAAGCTAAACAAACCCTTTCTTCCTCAAACTGCTTTTGGTCATGGGGTTTCATCACGGCAATAGTGACCCTAACTAGGGCAGGGCTCAAAAATAATTTCTGAAGAAAAAATAAATAATAATAATGCTGGCTGGCTGCGTCTGCAAACCTAGCCTGGGTCTAGATCTAAATACTTTAATTTATCCTCTGTCAAGTCAAGGATCTAGAACAGCCAGAAGTCTTATTATGCACAGCTGGTGGGAGGGTAAGTTGGCAAAACCACTTTAGAAACCTCAAGATTAGCAAGATTAAATCACTTGCCCAAGAACATGTAAATAAGTAGTTGAAATAGAAACTTCCTAAGTCAAAAGGCAG
Organism: Phyllotis vaccarum; assembly: GCA_033318265.1. NCBI lineage: Eukaryota > Metazoa > Chordata > Mammalia > Rodentia > Cricetidae > Phyllotis > Phyllotis vaccarum. The sequence continues at coordinate 85,837,564 of JARWLC010000014.1, read as the reverse complement.
AATTCAGATTTCCTCTGCTAGACTACAGGCCATGCTCTTTAACATTAACACTGAACTGTGTCTCAAACAAAAGCCAAATCACATGAAATACATGCAAATTTTGTAAATATGAGTTTAAAGGCAAAGCTGCAGGTGGTAAAAATACATTATAAATGTATAAACATTTGAAAATTAAACCATTATTATATATAATTAGTATATACTAATAAAATTGGAAAAAAAAATGTAAAAAGACAAAAAATGTGTGCAGTAAGTTAGCTTGTATTCACTAAATCATGGGTGATTATACAACCAGAACTTAAGGCAGCCAGAGGGAGAGGGGGAGTGAATAAGTCTCCACAGAATTAACCAGACTGTCCTCCGCAACCTTGACTCATGATAAAGCCAGCTCACTTACACAGAAACGCACACCATCAGCACCAGCAAATACCATTTCTGAATGTTTTAAATGTTTAAAAGCAGAGTTGTATTGTCAAAAGGGCCATCCCACTGAAACAGGCTTGCCAACCTATCAAAAATGGCAGCTGAGAGCTTCAGGACCATGTGACCATGGTCAAGTGGCTACAGAGCAAGGTGCACAGCTTATGTGCAGCATTTAAAGCGTGGAGGCAGGAAGATCAGTTAAAGGTTGTCACCAGCTTCATAGTGAGTTCAGGGCCAGCCTCGGCTACATGACACCACCTCTTAGAAAGAAGGCCGGGGCGGGGGGGGGGGGCTGTTGAAGCAGAGCCCAGAAACTAGGTCCCCTACTTTCTAGACTCATCTTGTCCACTTCCCTACCTCACAGCAAAGGGAAAGCATGAAGACATGTTACTGTCCTTCACCAGGAAGCTATATCGATCCAAGCTGTCGCATAATTTCATTTAATCCTCTTACCAGCTCTGTGCATTAGATATTATCTCCACTTACAAGACTGGGGAAGAAAACTAAGACTCAGAAAACTCAGTTAATTCACCCCTAATTATAATTATTTAGGACTATGCAAAGTGCTTTAGAATACATAGGCCTGGAGTAGTGCTGTACATCTGTAATCTTAGTGCTTACAAGGTTGAGGCAGGAGGATGACTGAGAGTTCAGTGCATACCTGGCCTATAGTAAATTAGAGGCCAGTCTGCACTATACAGCACAACTCCACCTCCGAAAAAAAATGAAAGGTAAGGAAGGGTAGACATCTGAAAATAAGAATCCTTTTAACCGCTCGAGACTTAATGTTCTGAAGTGTCTCTCAAGACAGGGGTGTGGATCAGACCAACCTTGATGAAGATAGCCCTCTTTAAAGTGAACTAGAACCGTAAAAATATAAAACTTCAGCCATTAAATAGGGACAGTAAAAATACTTTAAAATAATCCCATTTAGAATGGACAAAAAAGAGAAAAATAATTCAGTTTTGCTGCTGACTTCTCCCGGCATCTCTCACAGCTAGCTACCTACCTTACCGTAACTGTTACAGTACTCTCTATTTTCCTGTCTCCCTGTCACCATATCCTCCACATGCAATACAAGAAGTCACAGACAGTCGCCTGCAGTCACCCAAATAAAGCAAAGGGGAAGCATGAAGATATGCTATGGTCCCTCACCTAGCAGCTATTATTAGTCTGAGTCACCACATAGTCTGTGGTCCAGCATAAGTTTCGGACATCATTTCTACCTTCTTATGTAGATTAGGAGACCATCACATTTATTTTTGAAACTGGTGCAAGCTATGTTTTGTCTCCAGCAGGGGTGCTAATTTCATTATGTACAAAGATGTTTTAAGTGATTATACAAATTTGTCCCGCAGCATGAAATGAAATACCCCTTGACTTTTCCAACACTGTTTGTAACCTTTCTGGACTCCTACATCTTTTTTAACAGAATAAAAGACAACTACTTACAGAACAAGTCCAACTGGGTAGTAATGAGCCACGCTTCTATTTTTTCATGACAAAGGAGTTTTGCATATAATTTGACTCCTGCAGGTTAACTTCTCCAATAGGATCAAAACTGGAATATGTAACCCACCTAAAGCTTTTCTGACTTATAAGGTTCTCCTTCTCCAAGAAAAGGAAATACCAAAAAGAGCTGCACTGAAATATGCCTCTGAATACACCATATTGCTCTCGCTGCATTTAAAAAAGGCTAATCCTCTTTTTACTTCGCTTTCCTTTCTTTCCAGTCTAAAGCTAAAAATCGGTTCACTTTATCAAATTATCAAACTAAAGGGTCTAGAAATAGCTTCCTATTTGTGGAAAGAGCCAGAAGGCACATAAAAAATGGAAGACACCACTTGAATCGTCTTCCCCCAAAGCACCTCGAATGAGACAAATCCCAGCAAAATCCTAGACCTCTTAAGTAAGAATTTATTGTACTTCCTAATGGGGCCGATATGAACTCTAAAGTAATATAGGATAAGAAAACAGCCTGGAACAGCAAAGTTCAAGCACTCGTCCCCGGGGACCTGGGCTGCACACGCTCGCGGCAGCCGCTGGAGCGAGTCTCCCCAGGCTCAGCCCTTCAGTTCACACACCTGCTCCTCGGTCCAGCCGTCGGGTCGGCCGCAGCACACTTGCACCAGAGATCGGGTCCCCGAGCCCCGCCCGCCAGCTGGGTGGGAGGAACCCGCGGCCAGCCGCAACGCCAATTCCCCGGTCGCCGCGCCGCTCTACGCGCAGGGAAGTCACCCGCGGCCCGCGTCCGAGCTGGGGTGGAGAGGCTTCTCCGCGACCCGGAGCCTCTGACAGCCCAGCCCCCTCCCTCGCGGGCACCGCAGGCTCGGTGCCCCAGAGATCGCCGCTCCGCCCGCACCTGCAATCCCCTGTCCGCAGCGCCGACTCGGCGGCCGCAGCCCGCAGGCAGCTCAGGCCTCCCCCGCCACCAGCGTCGCAGTATTAATGAAGTTTCCCCGCACTCCCGCGGCCGCAGAATGAGCTGGGAAGACGACTTCCCGCCCGGGCCAATGGTGGCGGCGGCAGCGGGGCGGGGCGCGGCGGGTGCGGAGAGGGCGGGGCGACGTCGGGACGGGAGGTGATCCGGAGGGGGTGGGGAAGTGGCAGGACTAGCGGCTAGGAGGTGACGGGGACGGGGCGGGACCTGGAGGGGAGTAACCGAGAGGTAGGCGTGAGGTGGTGGGACCCGCCGCCGCGAGATCGTGGAACCGGTAACCAGGAGATGGTGGGGAGATGGCCAGACCCTGGACCCCTAGGGGTGGAGAAACCTTTTCAGGAGTGAAATTGCTTTCACCAGCTGGGATGCAAAAGAGCAATGTCCATAGGGGTAGTGGAGGGCTGGGTGTGCTGGTTGCTTGGGGGTTTTTTTTGGTTTTTGTTATTTTTTGGGGGGGGTGTAATTCTCTACTCGGGTTATTATTCATGCAGAGATGGAGGTCTGGCATCTCGAGCTGGAGAGTGACGAGTGACAGCCAGGACCATGGTACCGAACCTGGTGCCACTCAGGAACCAAGGTCTAAGGCCCACAGTGATACACAGGCAGGACCAGAAAGGAAAGCACACTGCAGAAAAAATAAGTTTCATCTCCTCTTTCCCAGGCCTCGGAGATGACCTACAAGCGTCTTCCTCTCCCAAGGCCACAAATGCTCTTAGACATAAACCGGGGCTCCTCTCATCTTCAAGTAATCTTTTCAAGAAAATTATATGACAATAGTGAATTCATGTGTCTGTGTGCCTTTAATTTGAAACTCTGAACATGGGGCTTTAACCCAAAAGAAGGTACAAAACTCTCAAAGAACCAATAAAAAAAAAAATGAAGACATGAGTCCCCTACATGGTTACCAACACCAGCTGGTCAGTCTAAGACCATGTAACAACAAGGAACACTAAATAGATTCCCCAATACAACTGGTTTATGCAGTGAGGCAGTGGTGGCACATGCGCCCAGAAGCAGAGGCTGCTAGATGGAGGCCAGCCTGGTCTACAAAGCAAGTTCTAGTACAGCCATAAGCTGTTGTATAGAGAAACCCTGTCTCAAAAAAAACAAAACAAAACAAAAACAAAAAAACCAATCTGACTTATTCATACAAATGGAACAGTAATAAAGAGGCTGTGAAATTGAGGGTGCTACATAAGGGAGATATGAAGGAGGGTAATTATATATTTTTTAATATTAAAAAGAAAAATGACCATAAATGAAAATTTGTATAATCTACATTTCTAGAATAATTCTTCCAGAAACCATTTAGATAACATCAGGTCTTCAGTCAGCTACTCTGAAAACCTAATAGAGTGACTAACAACAAAAAATGTCTCAAGGATCTATGTGTCCTGAGGGTAAGACAGGAGACTGACATATCTTGATATGGCAATGGCCTGATGCATCCTGAGGTTAGGGAAGTGAATGCCCTGATTTGTCTTAAGGATAAGGCTGCTTGTGGACCTTCAATAAAAACCGAAGAACCTCCTACACCAGGAAGATAAGTAGAGCCTGTTATGATGTAACTAAGGTCATCTAAGACAAGATTTCCTAAGCTTTCTCCACATGCAACCCCTCTTTACCCCCAAATTTTTACATATAGACATGTAAAGAAGGTACTGAAGTCATAAGGAATTTTACCTCAAAATGATTCTTTGCTTTCATACAGTTTAACTACTTGTTAAAGAGGACAGAAAATTAGCATACTAGAGAAATGTGCTCATATATTTTACAGGAGGAATTAAGTCTTACTGAATACCTGTTACTTCAGGATAGATAACTTCAAAGTTTTTCAGAGTTAGATACTTTAATTCTATAAGCCTTGATGCTGAGGAAGCTACCTCGCATAAATACAGAGTAAAAAGTAAGGTCATTTCTGAAATAATGAGATGTTGTTCGGATCTCAAGTCAAATTCATTGTTCTTTTGGTTTTTGTTTTTTTTAATGAACCTCAAGTCAGCAACTTGGTTTCTTTAAACATTCTCTCACTATCCAATCCTGAGAAACACTAATTTAATACTAACCTGCACATGAATGGCAGTAAGTAGATTTCAAGTCTTTGTTCTCCATAACTAAACCATTGTATTTCTACAAGTACAGAAAAAACACACACACATACACACTATAATTCATTACACTATAGTATCAAGCCTGTGCTTTTGGTGTTTACGGTGTTTAAGGCAGTATTGATTGACTATAAGTTAGGTCTGACATTATGCTTAGTGGTATGACAATTTGTGTGCTGCAAAGTACATTACTGTGTGTTCAAAATAAAAACTCAGTGAAGTATGAAATTGCTTGTGGGTAGGTTGGCTGCCAGAAATGTATCTTACTCATTAGTTTTTGACTTAATTTCTGGTCACTGCAAATTCAGAAATGACAAATTTTTCATGACCCTTACTTTCCGTGATATGATTCCATATGAAGTTGTGACTTGTGGTTTAAATAGTTGTGGTATAAAAGAAAAGTTGGAAACCTTTGAAATTTGAGTCACAAAATCTGCTTTTAAAAACACTGGAAGCAAAAGTAATCATTCATTCTCCAGATGTGTACCAGTATTGGGAAAGATCAGTCTGCTACAAAGATATAAATGCAATTTAAAAATATCACTAGTAAGAACTGCGTGGATGGCCAAAGAGGACTTATGGTAGACAAAAGTAAGATCTATTTCTTGTGTCAAATACAAAGTTCATAATCAATCTCAGTCTTGTTTAGCCTATGAATCTAGTCGGTTCTGTGTAAAATTTCACATTGAAGAGAGAGGTTGGTTATCAAAAACTCCCAGAGGAGAGGTAGAAGCGATGTCTAATTAACTAAAGTACTGTAAGCTTCCTTATAAAATGGCCAAAACTCTGGGAACATTATTACATGTAGAGCACAGAAGAATCTGTATTTGCACTTCTTTTTAAAAGGAATTACTTTTCTATTTTTAATTGTGAATGCGTTCTGTATGTGTATTTTCCTGATAGTTGTCTTTCTTCCTTCCATTTTCTTCCCTCTCTTTTGCCTACTTAAGCAATTTAAAAAAAATAAATAAACAGTCCAGAAAGACAGATGCTACATGTTTTTCCTTACATGTGGAACCTAGCTTGGGTTTATAGGTTTACTTTGGAGTGTCTTTGGAGATGGAGGCCAGGAAGTTTGAGGGCCCATGAAAGGAGGGATAGAAAGAAACCTTTAGGTGGGGGAGAGATTCTGGAGCATGTGATATGTGAAAGTAAAAGAAATACTGGGCCTGGGCGGTGGAATGATTTAATTGAAGAAGGAAACACAGAAAAGGAAAGAGAAACAGTTAACAAAAGCTAGGAGGCTGTGAAAAAAACTTTATGGAAATCTACTGTTTTGTAAGCCAATTAAAATGTATAATAATGATAAAGGAAGTTTGAGTAGAGGTACCCTGCAAGTGTGGATAATGCTGCTCCCAGAAGTTACAGGTTATTCAGTGAAAATCCAAGACATGGGGATGCTCCAGAGAACCTCAAAACAGTACAGGCTATTTCATTGTTCTTAGTGGCTGTTATGCCCAGATCAGTTGTAGGGTCCCCCAAAAGATCACCAAGGAGTCCGAATCTGTATGTAAAAGCAAAGAGCCTTTATTCAAGCTTAAGTATGGACTCTCCATCCACCTGTCCAATGCATGGTTAGAGCAGTGAGTGCCCAGCCTAGGTGGGGTAGGGTTTTTATAGTAGGTCAAGGGTGGGAGGATTTTGAAGGTTCAGGATTCTGATTGCTGACATTTGTCTAGGAGCGTCTTTAATAAAGGGAACTAGGTACGTGTTGGGCTAAAGGACACTTGGTGATATCTACAATGCTTGGAACATTAGCTATTTCCTCTGGAATGTTAGATATTTTCTCCTGGGATTCTGATTGACCCATTTCTGGGTGGTGCCAGTTTATGGCTTTTCCTGGGGACCAAGTGGTACCAGTAAACTGAGGTTCATGCCTACCTTTTAGTTGTTTCCTATCAATCCTGTCATGGCAGCAGTGTGGCCAAGCTGTCCCAGGTCCCACAGTTGTCACAGAACTGGGTGGTAATACCCTTTTGCTGTAGATACAACACATGTCAGTGTCAGGACACCAGAAATCAAACAGGAAGCTTTTTTCCTGTTGGTTAGTTTTCAAAGTGCTAGATTGGGCTATGCAGACCATGGGGGTGGGGGTGGGGGTTGTTAAAGGGAGCTATCAGTGATCTTAACCAGGAGAAGACCTGTATGCTGAAATATCAATATCCAAGTAGAGGCATGAATGTAATAGTGGTAATCAACAGCTTTCTCATGAGGAGGAAACTCGTTTCTGCTGTTGTAAGGCTGGTCAAGAACTTGAGCTAGAGAAGTCATTGGCTTTCAAGAGAAACTTACTGTTACTGCTTTGCCAAGTGATCATGTCAAACTGTGTTATAAGTGTTTTGGTTGAAATGAGAAGTGTCCCCATAACCTCAGGCATTTGAAAACTTTGCCCTCTGATAGTACCACTGTTTGGGGAAGTTTAGGAGATGTAGCCTCTTTGGAGGAAGTATGCCATGTGGGTGGGCTTTGAAAGCTTAAGACCTCACGTACTTCCAGTTCACTTTCTATGCTTTGGTGGTAGGAGCACAACACAAAGGTCTTTGGGCCCAAAGATCTCCTGAGAGACCAGGAATGTTAGGCATGCAGGATAGTCTTTCCAAGGGCAAAGATGGAAAACCTGTTCTTCCATGCAGCATACTGGGAATTAGAAGTGATATAGCCTGGTGATCTGCCGTATCTGTTGGGCCAGGCTATATCAAGCTCCTACAACCAGGACTGGAGGTAGTTAGTAATCTAAATGACCCTGATAGCTAGAGGCTCCCCTTAAGCTCCAACAACCAAGACCAGAGGTGGCTATTATCCCAAATGACCTATACAAGGTAGCCTACCTCTATAACCCATATTCTTGGAAGAAATGACCTGTACCCTGAGTCAAGTTTCAATATAATTATGCTTCTCTGTGCATCAGTGATTGTATTACACAATGAAACTTGTTCCCTAAATTATACTGGGTTTAAATATATTGGGAATAAACTGATTGATATCAGACTCCTCAAAGTCTTGATCCAGTTTGATGAAGCAATTATGATCTGAGTTTTCATTCTCATCTCCTTGGTAGGTCACCACTTTGCCATAACCACCTTCAGGGTTCTCCTCACTTTGTGATTGTAGAAAAGGATGTGAGCTCTCAGCATACTACAGCAGCCACCATGACAGCCACTTTCTACATGTTTCCACCCCATGAATTCTAACCTTATCTTGGGTTTTCTCTTCTTGTGAAGAAGCACCATGATCACAACAACTCTTATAAAGGAAAACATTTAATTGTATGGCTTACAGTTTAGAGGTTCAGTCCATTCTCATCATGGTGGGAGATGGTAACATGTAGGCAGACATGGTGCTGGATAGGTAACTGAAACTTCTATATCTTATATAAGCAACAGGAAGTAAACTGAAACTCTGGGCATGCCTTGAGCATATGTGAGACCTCAAATCCTGCCACCACAGTGACACACTTTCTCCAGCAAGGCATACCTACTCCAACAAAACTACACTTCCTAATAGTGCCACTCCCTTTGGAGGCTATTTTCTTTCAAACTACCACAAACCCTCTGAAAGCATAAGCCAAAATAAATTCTTTCTTCTATATATTGCTTTTGGTCATTGTATTTTATCACAGCAATAGAAACTCTAACTGAGATGATGTGAGATGTCTTTCTGTATGCTGTGAATTACCATTGGATAATAAAGGAACTGTTTTGGCCTGTGGTAAAGCAACTTATAGGCAGGCAGGAAATTCAAGCATAGATAAAGGGGAAGGAGGGCAGAGTCAGACAGAGATGCTGCAAGCTGCCTCTCAAGAGAGCAAGATGTAATGAAACATAGGAAAAACCACTAGCCACATGGCAAGACATAGATTAGTAGAAATGGGTTGTGTTACGTTGTAAGAGCTAGCTGATAATGAGCCTAAACCATAAGCCAAACAGTTTGTAATTAATATAAGCCTTTGTGTAACTATTTTATAAGCTGCTGTGGGACCGTGGGTCTGAACCTCAGTTTTAAGCTGGGCCAGATGAGATAGAAACTTCTGGCTACACTGAGATACTTGTGTGGGCTAGTTTTTAAGTCAACTTGATAGAAATTACAAACATCTGGGAGGAGGAATTGAGGAAATGCTTCCATAAGAACATACCATAGGCAACCCTGTAGGACATTTTCTTCATTGATGATTGATGGGAGAAAGGCCCAGTCCATTGTGGTTTGTACCATTCCTGGGCAGGTTACCCTGCATTCTGAAATAATAATAATAAAAAAGTCTAGCAAGCCATGAAGAGAATACCAGTAAGTAGCACTCTTCTATGGCCTCTGACTCAGCTTCTGTCCCCGGGTTCCCATTTCTGTCTTGGTGTTCTTCAATAAACTGTGACTTAATATAGTTAAGCTAAATAAATCTAAACCCTGTCTGGTTCAAAGGAAACTCCATTTTCCCAAATGCTTGCAGGTGGACAAAAGCTAGCATTCCTCAGGAGCTTGTGAAGCCAGTTTCCCTCTACCAAAGGGGCCGCTTACCTTACGAATGGCAGTGCCTGTGGTGCCTATTTATGTCCAAATATATGTTGGCCTTCATGTTTCCTCAGGATCACAAGTACCTGGTACAAATGACAGAGACCTTGCTGACATCCGGGCTCTCCTCATTACTGCGTCCCAAACTTCCCCCAGCTCGGGAGCTTCCCTTTCTTCGCTCAGCTGCTCATTTCTCCTTATTGCCCCATGTTCTTCCTTGGTCCTCATGGTCCCTTCTTGTTCTTCTCTCTTTATCTCTCAAGTGTCTCATCTTGGAAAATCTAGTCTGCTGACCATATTCAATCAATTTCTTTTAATCTCTGCTCTGGACTCTTTCAGACGCCTAAAGCAATTCTCTCCCCCATATCTACAAACAAACAAACAACAACAACAACAAAAAACCTTCCTCTTAAACATATCATGAAGTGGTCATGTTGTCAGTTTCTGAAAACTCTTTTCTCCCCAAGTGTCTTTTGGTCATGGTGTTCCATCACAGCAATAAAAACCTAATTAAGACCTAACAAGAGAGTTGGTCATTGCTATAAAGAACCTGTTAGGATTCTGTCTTAACCCCTTAGCCCCTGAAGCTACACCTGGCCAATGGCAATTAGCCTGGCCCCGCCCTGCGTTCTGATGTCAAGCTCTATTTATGAAGGATTCCCACTGCCCACCCTCTCTCCTTGTTCTTTCTTTCTTTCTCCCACCCTGCTAGAGGATGCACTCCTCAACCCCCTTCCTTTCATGTCCACAGAGGCATGGGGCGTCCATCCATCACCATCCGCCAGCTGCACAGGGTATACACGTTATCATAACATAACACGACCATGTTGCTTTTTCTGAGGGATGTGGAAGACTTTGGAACTTTAGACAAGAAGACCACTCTAATAGGAGCTTAGAAGACAATAGTAGTAAGGATAGAGATGGGGTCTGTGGAGTCCCAGCTCAAGAGACTTTAAAGGAGGCCACATTAACAACTGACCTAGAGGTATTCTTGTGATGTGTTAGCAAAGAATGTGGCCACTTTCATCCTCATGCTAAGAACTTGCCAAGGGATAAATTAAAAAGTAATAAGCTAACTTATTTATGGGAAAAGATTTCAAGAAAGCCTAATTGACTCTGTCATGCAGTTCTTGTGAAGGCTAAAGTTATATTTTAATTTTAAATGACTGTGCTTCTATAAAACAAAAATTGCCTCTAACTTGTAAGCCCACTTGCCCATGGACAGATAACTTCCTGAAATGCTGGGGGTTGTTCCTCATGTAAGATAATAAGCTACATGTTTTCACTAATGCAAATAAGCTTGGTTGCCCTAATTGCACAAGATGTGCTTGATCACTTGTAGGTGGGAGGTATGTTGGCAGAAAGTATGTCAGGATCTATACTTCCCCTAATTGGCTGAAGAGAAAAATACATAGCCTTGTGAGTTTTGCCTTTATAAACTTCTAACTAATGTAATCCAGGGTCATACTCTGGGAATACCAAGTATAGATCTGGCCAGTATTTCATAAAGCTTTTCTCAAATTTGGCTCAAAAATCACAGTAAGTCTTATTTTCACCCAGTGGGATTAACATTATTGGCAATGACTCTTATATAAGTGTACAGTGGAAAAGACCAAGTAGGACAGAATGAAGTACAGAATTCACAGTTTGAAAAGAAAAAGGGCACTGGAAAGCTTGATGTTCCAGTCTTGACTTGGGCTGGGTGAGATGCAATTGTTAAGGAGATTAATACCATGAAGAAAAAGCTAGTTCTGCACTGGACAAAGAGAAGGGTGCCCTTGAGGCAATAAACCATCCCTACGCGCGCGTGCACACACACACACACACACACACACACACACACACACACACACACACACACACACATACACTTGTCCAGCTCCCAACTTCTAAAATAAAGAGTCCTAATGACTCTTCTGCTCTCAGTAAGCAACTGAATACAAAAACTGTTTCAAATGTCACTCAAGGGGCCAAGGAGCCATGCCAAACTGGCAGCTGAGTGAGCTGTGTTCTCCACAAGATGCTGTCAATGAAGAAGTAAAGGATGTAAGAGTAAAGGATTATGGGATATTTCTTAGCTACAGAAAAGTAACTTGTAGTAACAACTTTCCGATCCCCCTGGCTCTAGATCTGGACCTGCAATTCCAAAGTCACATAGCTCCAAATAATCACAAAGGCTTATATTCATTAAAAGCTGTTTGGCTTGTGCCTCAAGCTTATTGCTAGCTCTTTAACTTAACTCAACCCATTTTTACTAATCTACGTTTTGCCACGTGGCATGTGGCTTACCTGGACTTTTACTTCTTGCTCGTTCGGTGGCAGCTTTCAGTGTCTCTGTGTGACTCCACCCTCTTTCTCCTTTATCAGTGCTCAGAATTCCCACCTGCTTCTAAGCTGCTTTGCCATCGACCAAACAGTTTCTTATTATCCAATGGTATTTGCAAAATACAGAAAGATATCCCACACCACTTTCCCTTTTCTATCTAATAAAAAAAGATTTCAATTTTAGCATAGTAAAATTACATATAGCAAAACAGTTGTCAAGAATTACAGTTATAATATATAATCTCTTTGTACTTAGTAAAATTATAGAAAATATTCTATCATCTACCTTATCCTTGTGAGTTTTATATCTAACTGTTTTATATCTAATTTATCTTTTACTGTACCTAAGGAAAACTATACTTATAACTATCTAATCTTCAACTCCATCAAAGGCCACGGAAAGATATAATGTTACCTGAGTAAGGAAAGGCATTATAAGCAACTTACACATTCTAAAAATGACAGAGATATCTGGCTATTTGTTCTTTTTTAATGTTGAACCATCCATCTTCAGTTTACAGTCCTAGAGTCTCTGGCATACTTTTCAAAGAAGCAGAAAATTTGAAGTACTGCTCTGCCCATTCTGGCATGCTTTGTCAATCTCTTCTCCCTGTGTCCTGCAGAATGGCAGTCTCTGCGAACCTGAAAGAACATCCCATCTTGTTCTGACAAAGTTCCGAAGGTCACTTTACTATGGATCCTGCATGTCCAGTTTATATAGTATACTGTCAAGCAGTCAAGGCAAGAATAACTTCTTTCCCAGTGCCTAACTTTTGCCACAAGGAAAGTAAACTATACATGGAATTTCTTTGATGCCCATCATCCTCTTGAATTAGATTTGTACTGCCACAAGCAGATATGTCTCACTCTCCAGAAAAGTATAAGTTCTTAAAATATTTTAAATGCCATATTCTGTAGGTCTTTGAAGTGTTTGAAGATTATATATCTAATTGTAATATTTTTGTATACCTAAAAAACATAACTATAAGTTTGAGTATCATAAATGGTTAACTATTAATTTGTAATTTAATTATGTATTACAATTTTAAATGAGTTGTATAAACATAATATCTTAAACAAGAAGAAATACACAGTATAACAAAATTAACCTTAAATTTATATCAAAAAACTAAAATCTGTACCAGTATAAAGTATATGAGATTGACAGTGTTTTTTTTTTTTGTTTTTGGATGAAAGTAGATTCGATAATCTATCATTTTTATCATTTTTATTTCATATCCCCCCATTTTTTCCTTGGAAAAAGATTGACTATGACCATTAACCAAACCCTCTAAACAAAGATAAACATCTGTAATCTATTTCTTGGGAATGCGGACAAATTTTCTAAGCTACTTCCTACTGATTGAGGGCACTGGTATTCTTATAGGAGTTCTGAGGCTGGATCATCCTAGCAGCCTTGAAGCTGATATGACCATCTCTTCCCTTAAAAAACTTGTCAGTGGGTCTTCCTTCATCAAACCTTATTCTCTTTAACCCAGAATGACTCCACAGCCTCTAATTTCCTGTAGAAATAAAAAGGGAAATAGAAGTATAGGGAGAAGACTATAGAGTTCTGTCTTCTGGGTGTAGCACAGCCTTTGTTCTTATGGACTCACAGTAACTGTCTATGATTGTCTGCACAGACCTTTATAAGATGGAGCAGTCAACAGTCCAGCATGCATAGGTGAGAGACTCTAGAGGCCCCAGTTAATGGCTGCTGAGAGACAAGGAGTTATTGATAGTCTTCTTAAATAATGTCGTCATTATTAGTTGCCTATGTGCCAGTAAATAACCTACAATCCTATTTAAACACTGCGTCATTAAAAATTTTTTTCAAGGCATGAAAGTTAAAAAGAGGTCTTGGGCAAAAGAAGAATGTAGAGAAAGTGGGAGAGAATAATAGGGTGATGAAGAGTGAATATATTATGTAGATGCATAAAAATGTCAAAGAAAAAAATTTTAAATTTAATGAAAAATATTGAGTTTATAAAATTTTGCTCTTTTCTTCAAAAATGCATACTTACTGTATAAAATATGTTAAATTCTTTTAAGAAAACAAGTAAAACAAACTGTCCCTTCATTAAATGCATTTAATTCTTAATAGCTTGGCACCAAGGCCTAGACCATAGCTCAATATTTCCTGCCTGGCATTTTCTAATGCATACGCATATAATTTTAAAGAAGTTAATTTTATGCATAATATCTTGACTTTTTCCTAATTTAACAATATAATTGAACATTTTGTTGTTGTTGCTTTATTGTTTGACACAGTGTCACATAGCCCAGACTGGCCTCAAATTTATATGTAACCAAGAATGATTATTGATTGTTGATTGTCCTGCCTCTGCTTCCTAAGTGCTGAGATTACAGGTGTATGACACCAAGTCTAGCTACTTTGCTTGTTTATTTGTTAGTTTATGTTCTTCTAAGACAGAATGCCACTGTACCTACTACAGATCAGTCAGGAAATTCACCAGAACCACAGGTGATCTAAAATGCCTGACCTTCCAGACTTTACCTGCTTTGTACTGGAATGATAGGCATGAACCTCCACTGTTTTGTTTGTCAGTTGAGACAATCTCTTGTAATTCCTGGGTGGCTTCAAATTCCTTATGTAGCTAAAGCTGGCCTTAAACTTTCAATCCTCCGGTCTGTGTCTCTCAAGTGTTGGAATCACAGATACATACCACCATGCTTGGCTTCAACCATTTTAATAAAATTAAGTAATAATCTATAATATTACTTAAAACAACTGCATGCCAACTTGAAAAATGAACATATTAGGATTTTTCCCTGGTACAACTTTAAATTGTTTTTAGTTATTTGTCATTATAAACAATTGTGCAACAGAAGCCATATTTGTTCACAAGAATAACTTCCTCTAAGGCTGAAGAGATTGCTCAGTGATTAAGCACACTGGCTACTTTGCAAGAGGACCTGGGTTCAGTTTACAGCACCCACATGACAGTTTACAACTATCTGTAACTCCAGTTCCAACTTATTGGACACCTTCACACCAATGCACATAAAATAAAGTTAAATAAATTTAAAAAGGGAGAGAGGATACTTTCTCAAAGCAGAATGGCTGGGTTAGGCTGGATAGGCTCTAAATTCTTGTAGTTTGTCAAGTTTTAAAGAATGGCACCTACCAAATGCAGCACCTGAGTAGTTTCTGTTTAGCCCCCAGTCACAGCAATAACTTTAAGAAATCCCTTCTATCACAGTAATTTCATAGATCAGTTTAAGTCTTTATCAAAATATGTATGAAATAAAAATATATAAAACCAAAAATGCCTTGCAATAAAAAATAACATATCAACACCTAATCATTAGTTTAGGCAATATATTTCTACCTATTTAAAAAATTAACTACAAACTTAAACTTTTATGATTATATTTTTCAGTATAAAATTCTGTTTTTTGTTGTTTTCACCAATTCTCCCACACATTTGCCAAAAATAAATCTCCATAAAGGAAGTTTGTGCAAACTCAGACAATTGTTAATCTTTTGAATTTTTAGTGCATATGCACCAGGCAGCTGATGGTTCACAAAGTCCCAATGTTTGTCATCAGAAATAGAATGACAGCCAGAGAAAAAAAGGATTTCACTTTAAAAAAAAAAAAAAAAAAACCCAAAACAAAAATTAACTATGTTCATATCAGCATTATTCATAATAGTGGAATCTGGAAACCATCTAGATGTCCTTCAACTGAAGAATGGATTAACAAACTGTGGTACATTTACACAATAGAGTACTACTTACTCAGCAGGAAAAAAACAAAAACAAAAAAACAAAACAAACAAAAAACCCTGACATCCTAAAATTTGCAGGAAAATGGATGGATTTGGAGAGTATCATCCTGAGTCAAGTAACACAGATCCAGAAAGATAGACATGGTATGTACTCATTCATAAGAGAATTTTAGACAAAAAGCAAAGAATATTCAGGCAGCAAACCACAACCCCTGAGCAGCCTGGGATCAGAAGGAACTTAAGAGAGACATCCAAGGATCCCCCAGGAAGAGAAAATAGAGAAGCTCTCCTTAGCAAATTGGGAGGGCTTATATAGGTTTGCCCCGCATTGGACACCAATTGTTAGGGGAATTTCTACCTGCACACTCCTTGGAAGAGAGGGTGAGAAGGTCCGAAGTCTGAAGGTCTAGTCTTTGTTTTAGACAAGCCTGTGTCTACTTCTTGACTGATTACTGGAGTCTGTGCCAGGTATGTTCATCCATCCCTGCATTTTAGGAATAATGTCAACTTGGCCATAGTGGGTAATCTTTTTGATGTATTCCTGTCTATGTTCTGTCTGATAATGGTCTGTAGGGGGTTTTTTTGTCTGTTTGTTTTGTCTTTTTGCTTTGGATATTACAGTGGTACTGGCTTGGAAGAAAGTTTGAGAGGGCTCCTTTTTAATGTAGGCATTTAGATCTATATACTTCCCAATTGAAACTGCTACCAATGTGTCCATGATGTTTTATTGTGTTTTTGTTTCCATTTAATTCCAGGAATTTTTTTGTCTTGACCCCCCTCATTAGTCTATTAATCATTCAGTGATGAGTTTTTTAATCTCCAGCACTTTTTATATTTACTAACAATTTGTTTGCTGTTAATTTTGGTCATATTTCACTAGAGTCCAAGAGGAAATAAAAAGTTATTTCAATCTATTCAAATTTATGAGTATTTATGTTGTGTCCTAGGATGTGGTCTGCTTTAGGAAAGTCTGCGTGTGTTGCTGAATAGATTGTATAGTCTTTGCGTTTAAGTGGCATGTTTATGTGGACATTGGTTCAGTCTACTTGATGCATGGTGCCAATTAGTTCTGTTATTTCTGTGTTAACTTTTTGTCCAGATATCCTGTCTATTGTAGAAAGTGGGGTATTAATGTCTTTAAATCTAGTACTACATTTTTTACTAAAGTTGAGTGCTCAAAGTTTGGTGTTTATATATTTGAGAAAGTAATGTCTTCTTGGTTACCGTGTTCCTTGACTAGAATAGAGTTTCCCTCTTTATATTTCCTTATTAATTTTATTTTAAGCTTATTTTGCATATATTGTATTTCCCCACTTGCTTCCTTCATGATCACATTTTATTAGAATAATTTCAATCATTATTTTACTATAAGGTGGTACCTATCTTTAATGTTGCTATATTTATTTTAGATAGTAGATTTATGAATTTTTGTTCCTTGATCCGTTTAGTGAGATTCTGTGCTTTGATTGGAGAATTGAGGTTATTGATATTTTAAGTTATTGAAATGTGTGTGTTAATTATGGCCATGCTGTTGCTGGCTTTGGTGTTGTGTTCTCAGTGGTAATTTATGTTTTAGTAGCTATGGTTTCATATTTCTTTTGATTATGCTAATTTCTCTCTTTAGCTTGAAGTATCAATTTCTGTATTTTTCTTAAGTTTGATTTCATGGCTATAAAAGATTTTAGGCTGTTTATATCATGATTTTTTTTCTTTCTCCCTCGGTTATGGTATGTAATTTTGCAGGTATATTCATGGAGTTTGGCTTCCACTGACTTGGAATGCAGTGTTCCAAGCTCTTTTGGATTTGAAATTATCCATTTAGAAATCAGCTGTTATTCTTATGGGTTCTCTTATATATATAGTTTTACTCTCATATGTTGCTCTGGGAGCCTTTTCAATGTATTTACTTTGCTTTGTGTGCTTTCTGCTTCTGTATCAATATGTCTTTCTTTAATTTTTGGAAGTTTTCCTCTATGGGATCTTGTTGAAGATCTGATCTATGCCATTGACTTGGGATTCTTCTCCCCCATCTGTGCCTATAATTTGAAGGTTCGGTTGTCATGGTGTTTAATAATTTCTGTATGTTTATTTTCTGTTCTGCTTTGTTTTCTTTTCCCCTTGGTTATTTGGTCAAGACCCTCTGCTTTATCACTGAGTCCTGGTATCCAATTCTCGCTTGATTCCTTCTACCCGGAAGGCTTCCCTTGAAGTTTCTAGTTGAGATTTGGGGTTTTAAAATTTCATCTTCATTTCAGCTTCAGTGTGTTTATGTTTCTCCCTCCTTACTGCATGCTCTTTCCAGTCCTGAGTTGTTTACGTCGTTTCCAAAACTCATCCCTTTGTATTTTTGGAAGCATTAGTCAGGCAGTTATTCTCTTTATGTTCATTTCTCTATATTTTATTGAGTTGTTTATTTTGTGTCTTTTTTAAACTCCTTGAATTACTTGATGAAGTTTATAATTGTTCTTTTGAATCCTGTGTTCTAAGATTCTAGGTAACTCTCATTTTCTATCTATATTTGTCTGTCACTGGTAGGTTTGGGAGAGAAGATATTTCCTTTATTCTACTGTTGTAATTTTCGCCATAAGACATTGGTAGCCATGTGGACCTCTTTTGTTAGTTCTAATTGGGGTATAGAGGAAATAGTAGAAGAGAGACTGTGTGGTCAAGTTAGGCCTAGAGGTTGTAAATGTCTTAAGTGGAATAAAGTCAGAGACATTAAGGGACTGGATTTCTGTATAGGATATGCCTCTTGGTCCACACTTGAAGTATGGATGTAGATCTGTCTAGGTGAAACAGCTGCATGTGTCGCAGGATGTATCTGTGGTTTGGGGGAAGGACATGGAGGGTTCTAAGAGAAGAGATTGCAGTGTATGTAGGGGACACTAGACTAGACCAGGCCACTGGATATGGGACTGAGGTTAGAACTGGCACTTCAGGAAAAGTAGTGATGAAGAGGGTATATTAGACTAACAGGGATATCGCTCTCAGAAAGATGTTAGAGATTTAGCTGGTGAAAAGGATCAGATGTGGTGCAGAAGGGATGGGCCTAGACCCTGGAGAAGGTTGTGGAATTGATTTCTGGCTGGATGTAGAGGTTGAACGAGTCTCAGAAGGGACAAGTTCAGAAGCCTAGAAAAGGATATATGGTATATCTGTCTGGGACTAGAGAGATTGGATGCAGTGCAGAACAGATGGTTAGATACTGAATATGGGAGATTTGATATTGTGGAAATTTTAGATGTGGCATAAGACTGTCCTACAGGTGGTGACGAGGATGGTGCACCCTGGTAAAGGATGTATGAGATTAAGCTGGATGGAAAGTTTGGATATGATGCAGACTGGAGAAGGATATGGGATTTCTGGCTGAGTAGAGAGGTTGGATGACACATAGAAGGGATCTGTGGGTGGTAGAAGGTAGGGCAGGTTCTGAGAGATTTTATTATTAGTTTTTAAGGCTCCCTAGATGACTCATGGGGAAAACCCAAGAAATATATGATGTAGAAATGCCTTTCTGTTTGCTGTGAATATCAATCTTTAAATAAAGGAGCTGTTTTGGCCCTTGGTGAGCACTGTAGACGTAGGTAGGGAATCAGAATAGGTAGGAAAAGGAGGGCAGAGTCAGAAACAGTTCGAGCCAGACACCCTAAGAAACATGTAAGGAACACAGGTGAGCAACCAACTACGTGGCAGATTAATGGAAATGGGTTAAGATGAAGGAGCAAGCTAGCAATGTGCCTAAGCCATAGGCCAAACAGCATGAACTTAATATAAGTGTCTGAGTCATTTTGGGGGGCCTAAGCAGCAGCGGACAGCTAAGCAGTCTGGGACTGCAGGTCTGTGAGTCTGAACCTCTGGCCAGCTGGGGTCAGAAACTGTATTGTAACAAACATATTTATCCATTTAAGAAACTTCTCTCTGATTTATAGGTTTCCTCAAAACTAGATACCAGCAAGATGACTAGTGAGTAGAGAGATTGTTTTAATTACATTAATCACAAAATTTCTAATTATCTTTTATTTTAATAAGAAACAACCTGTGTAGGTGGAGTTTCTCTCAAAATGCACCAATCTAAGATTAATAGTTATTAAAATACAAACCAACAGTCACAGTACGGGTAACAGCTTATATTAGAGCCTGATGGACTGAATTATTTGAGTGGTGGATGATGGATGCCAAATCGGTCTCTCCAGCAGTCAGGAACCAGGAAACAGGCCTTCCCAGGGTCCCAGCAGCCCCTTATGAATGGGGTTGGCCACTCCCCCTTCAGGAGCCAGGGACCCTGGATGAGCCACGTGACAAGAAAGATTAATAGAAATGGGTTGAATTAAGATGTAAGAGCTAGCTATCAATATGCCTGAGCCATAGGCCAAACAGCATGAATTTAATATAAGCATCTGAGTCATTTCTGGGGCCTGAGCAGTGGCGGGCGGCTAAGAGGTCTGGGGCTGCAGGTCTGTGGGTCTGGGCCTCTGGCCAACCGGGACCAAGAAACCTCATTACAACAAACCTGAAATGATTTTTTAATCTTAATTTTAAAGGGTCCTCTTGTGATAAGATTGTCCTCCCTTGGACTCTGTTGCAGCAGTTTTTTGTTTTTTGTTTTTTTTTTCAGTGTAATATGTCCAACCTTTTTCAGGCAACTGAATCATAATATGGGTGGTTAATAGCATTTGAAGGAGCCCCTCCCAAGTCAGTTCCAACTTTATCTCTTTCCAGAGTTTTGTCAGCATTTGATCTCCAGGCTGTAAAGGATGAGCTAAAAGGTTGAGTGGAGCATTTTGTGTGAGAATGTAATATGAAAGAAAGGAAAGTGAGGGAGGGACTCAGCACATAATTTCTGAGAAACTGATCTTTAATTTCCATGCTTGCAGGGTCTATGAGCCCACTGAAATATAGGAGGCCATCAATATTTTCATGTTCCATATGCCTTTTCTGAGCTGTCTCAATACTAAGCAAAGATATATGAGATATTTTTAGTCCAGAGCAATCTTGTTTGAAGTATGATTTTAATATATGTATGTTTCTTAAAAGCTTGATTTACTCTTATTTTTCAGAATTGTGGATTGGTACGAAGAGTATCACAGTCTTAATTAAAGTCTAAGGTTTTGATAAGATCTTTTAGAATAGCAGAAGTAAAATGGATGTGTGTGCAGGGTATATGTGTGTGTCCATGCCCCAACTCATCATACAACTTAATTCACATTATCAGCAGTAGTACTGGAAAGGAGGGTGGCTTCTAGCCAAATAGATAATTTTAAGTTTCACTATACATAAACCTTGTGTAACTTATTTAGCTCTTTTTAAGTTAGATGTATACACAGAGGCCAGAAGAGTATGTTGAATCCCTGGAACTGGAGCCGCAGAAAACTATTGCACTTCCATGTGAGTGCTAGGAATTGAATCTGAGTCCTATAAAAGAGCAGCCAGTGGTTGTAACTATCAGTCACCTCTCCATCTCATCTAAGTATAGCTTTAGATGACAGACTTTTCCTTCTAGCCGAGAGAGAAAAAAGTGTACAATCTTAAAATTAACTTTAAAAGCCATTTTCCCCCTAACTCTGCTTCTACTTTAACTCTATTGAAAGTTTGTGGTGGAATCCATGAGGAGCGGGGGGGGGGGGGGGGGGGGGGGGACAGAGAGAGAGAGAGAGAGAGAGAGAGAGAGAGAGAGAGAGAGAGAGATCTCTGACTCCTTAACTCCCTTAATTCTTGTCATGAACACTTATGGTTACTTCTTGTTCTGTTTCTAAGACAAACCATCCCCTGCTAGAAATATCCCTTCTTCCTACATTTACACTATTTCCTCCATTTTGTTAAGGAATTATCCTGTATCCTAGAGACCTATGGGAGGCCGGGATTTATTTATTTATTGGAGACAGGGTTTCTCTGTGTAGCTTTGGAGCCTATCCTGAAACTCACTTTGTAGATTAGGCTAGCCTCGAACTCACAGAGCTCTGCCTTCCTCTGCCTCTGCCTTCTAAGTGCTGGGATTAAAGGTGTGTGTCACCACTGCCAGGATGAAGGAATTTCTTTTTTTGGTACCAGATTCTTTGTTTTTTCTTTAGCCAAGCAGTAAGCCTGGTTTTCCACATTTATGTCACTTTGTGATTTCTTGATCAGAGGTTCATGCCCTATCTTTGTTATCACAAAAAGCCCTTAGAAAGCATCAGAGTCTATGTATTTAACAATGGGTTATCGGTATGAGCCACCCTATGTCATGAGACTGAGTTCTCCAGATAAGTTCCATAGGTTCCACAAGGAGATGCCTTGCATTCTGCCTTATCACTTTTCTCTCTACCTAAGTTCCTCCTGAGAACCCTGGATTGGGAATTCACACCCCCTTCACTTCTGAATAGTACTTCAGTTACAGCCACACATCCTCAGGGACGTCCCGACTTCCTGGGAAGTACTAACGCTTCATTTCTTCTTGTTTCCCTTTATATAAGAGCTGTCTGCCCAGAACTTCAGCACTCACCCTAATGGGATATTGAGAGAACTCAGAGAGAGACTCTATATTTCTTCCCTTTTCCCTTCTTTCTAGGCTTATTCAGTCTTTCTTTCCAACACACATATATACACATTCTTTTTTTTTTTCCACTTTTGTTTCCAACTTTCAGAGTAACCCAGATTCACTTCTTGGTCACATTCTTCTAACCCTAACCCTAACTTTGCTTCAACCACCATGCCATATTTTATGGTCCAATTTTCTTATCTCCATTCACTGCCAGAGCGTACATTGGGTCTTTATCACCAGTTTTCTTTTGAACTTTGTGTTTCTGTTAGTTTCAAAGCAGGAGAGTGTCTTCACATCTGGACCGCTGCAACAAAGCAGAAGGTACACCTTCTAGAATGAGAGTGACTCCTCAAGAGCCCTGGTTATAAAGAGACAGCCCAATATTGGATATCAAGGTGGAAAAAAAGTGAAATCTGGGGGTTTCAAGAAAATGACCACACAATTCAAAGTACTTGAGCAAGAAAAAAACTTTGCTTCTCTGGAAGAATACATAGCCACACCAAATTCAACAGGCAAACACATTCAGCTGGAGGCCCATTGGATTTTTATTCCTAACACAAAAAGGTCCTGTGACTCATTCAGAGTAATCAGAACTCTACACCTTTACAGGACTTATTGATTTAAAATGATGTAGTAGATTAAAATAATGCAATTTTGAGTGCCAGTTCCAACCTTTTGATTTCAAGGAGTGCTGAACCCAGAAGAATTTAAATTTTTGCCAAACTGCTTTATCCTAATTTTTAAAGCATAGTTTTGTGTTGTTTAAACTTTTCCTCAAAAAGGCAGTGTATTTTGTTTATATTTTCCACAACAGATAAATTAGACTATAATATGGCGTGCCTGGTCATCACAGAATGAATACAGTGCCCAGAGAATTATGTTATATAGAATGGGAAAAAAAAGTGATTTTCTCCTTTTCTGTCCTGGATTATGTACACAAAACTCAGCTATGGAGAGACTTCTCATAGAAACACATAGCAACCAAGATGGGTGTTATGGGTCAGAAAAGAAATTAACTGAAGATGGGGAGATGCAGTTTATGAGGGAAAAACAGAAGAATTTCAGACTGGCTTGGTAACAAAGGACCCCTTTGCTTCTTTAGAGCTGAGAAATCCAAAGGCTGAAAGCTTCACAATAACACAAGTTTGAGATTAACATACGAAAGCATCTGGAGGCTTCAATGGAGCAGCTCTTGCAAAACTTTCAACTTCCTTTCCTTAACCAAAGTCAACTGCAGAAATCACCTCAGTATTTTGAAAATATCAGTTTGAAAAGAAAGCTGTGAAATGTTTACCGAATAAGCCAAAGAATAAAACACTAATGAAAATGAAACATGCTCAGCAGAACCAACCAGAGATGCAGCTGCGCTGTACCTAAGAGGCTTCTTCACTGATCTTGGGGCATGCAGGGCATATTTGCAGGAGAGCCACGCTGGTTGAAGACAAAACAAAACAAAACAAAACAAAAAGTACACAAACAAAACCATGGAGTCTGTTTTGTGTTGGCCAACTACTTCTGAAAATGGGGCCTGCCCTGGGATATGTTTGATAGACTTACTGACACACCATTGAAGAAAACTGATTTTCTATTTCCAAAAAGATATCAATATCAAATAGTTTTTTTTTGTTAGGGATGGGACTACTTTTCTATCTCAGTCTGACTTGACCTTGTGCAGTTCTTGTGCATGCTGTCACAGTCTGTAAATTCATTGTGTTGTGTCTAGATGCTATTTCCTTGGAATTATCCCACTTTTTGAGCGTACAATCTTTCTGTCTATGTACTCATGAGCCTTGAACAGAAGAGTTTGACAGGGTTAAGTGCTCCAAAGTCTTCCACTCTCTTCACACTGTCCAGTTATGAGTCTCTGTATCAATTATCATTTATTGCAAAAAGGTCCTTCTCTGATAGTTGTTTTGAGGCACTGAACTATGAGTATAGCAATGTGTCATTAATTTTTTTTTAATCCAGATAGTGAAGGCAAGTACCTTTAATCTCAGTGTTCAGGAGGCAGAAGTAGAATAATCTCTGTGAGTTTGAAAGAGCAATACTGACACCATCCTGAGAACAAGCCTCTTTGATGATGGAGAGCTGAACTCAAGTCCCAAAAATGTGCTGTGACAACAGAATTCAAAGCAAACATCCCTGTAACAGTCAAACAGGAGGCATGGTAGAACAATTTAGCAAGAGCCAAATGTCTCTGCAGACATCCTATATCTTGACATAAACCCTGTCAATGTGCTATAACAGTTAACAATTTAGTACCTATGGCCTGAACAATAATTTCAAAAGATTAGCTCATTTTATGTCCCCTCACCCAATCCTAGAATGCCAAGACATACAACTCCCTGCTTGTTGTTTGCCTTACATAAGCCCTTTGTAACCAGGGCTTAGGGCTTCTTCCTTTACTCACTTGGAGTGTGTGTGTGTGTGTGTGTGTGTGTGTGTGTGTGTGTGTGTGTGTGTGTGTGTGTGTGTGTTTGGGGGTGTTCTTGCCTGGGCTTGAATAAAGAAACCTTTGTTGTTTCATCAAGAAGCTAACTCCATGGTTTTGTTGGGGGTTTCAAGACCTGGGCACAACATTTGAAGAAAGCATGTTTTCTTTAGACAGCACTTGCAGGGTCTGGGAGGAAGCTGGATTTTGCCTCTTTTCTGCTGCTAACACCTTCACCTATTGAGGCAAAAAGGGTTTAACCCACATAGGGGGAGTCTCAGTCAGTCCCTTTCAGATGACTATGTCCAGTCTTTTTTTTAAAATTTCTTAACACCATTATTATAGGTGATGTCTTTAACATTGCTCTAGTGTGCTAGGCATAAGTCTAAGGGTGAGGAAAGAGTCCGTCCAATGTTAGTGGTCAGTGTCAAGCATCAGCATCACACACAAAGACAATGACAGGGGTCCAATAGGACAACCAGCATCTTGAGCACAATATAAAAATATATTAATTAATAATTATAATCATAATATTTAGTCCATTTGTATTTTGAAAAATTAAAAAAAATATTATCTATCTTATCTTTGTGAGCCCAACATTTTGTACCTATTTTACCTTCTGTCGTAACTAAGGAAAACTATTACTATCTAGTTTTCAACTTCATTAGAGACTTCAGAAGTATATAATGTTACCTAATTACAGGAACTCATCCAAAGTTTTTCTTTAATGTTGATGCATCTAACTTTAGTCTACAGCACTGATATATTTAACAGGCATTTCTGAGAAGCAGGACATTTTGAAGGACTGTCTTACCTTGCCTGAGCAGAGTTCAGCAGTTACCATTTTTGTATCCTGATGGTCCAATTTGAACAGTGTACTGTCAGAAACTGAGGCAAGGACAGTTTCTTTGTCCAAATGTCTAGCTTTTTCCAAACTGAATAAACTCCATAGAGAATTTCTTCAATACCCATCCTCTTCTTTGAAGTAGATTGTTGATGCCAAGAGCAGACAGATATGTCTCACTGTCAAGAAGAGCCTTATGTTATTAAAACATTTTAAATTCCATATTCTACAGGTCTTTGAAGAGTTCCTTAAGACCATCTTACATCTAACTATATCTGTTTATGGCCCTGAAAACATGTCTAATATGACTATAAGTTTGACTATTATAGATGATTATTAATCTGTATTTCTTAATTATATGTTATATTTTAAAATGAGTTCCATAAATAGGTTTTTTGGGATTAAAGTAGACTAAATAATCTACTCTTTTTATCTCACCATTTATATGTATATACATTATATGTATATTAGAACAAGATCACTAAATCTAATCTTCTTTGTTTATCTATTTTCCCTGACCATTACTAGTAACAACTTGTAACCAACCCCCCATTAAATAATAAGAAACATTCATAACCAATATTTTGGGAATGAAAGTGCCATTCTCTAGACTACTTCCTGTTGTTTGGGAGTGCTAGTATCTTTAGGGGAAACTTGAAAAAAATTGAAATAATACTTGAAGTCACAGTAGGAGTAGTCTGTAGGCTTAACCATCTCAGCCAGTAGCTTTGATGCTGTTTTGGATGTAGAGTTCTGAGGAGACTGTAACAGAAGGCATTTTGAGATGCTCGCACATTTAGGACATCCATTTTCATTAGTGTTTTGTCCTCTTATTCTGAAAATACATAAACTTTCAAAGGTAACATGCATTACAAGTATGGAATATGTGGTATGTATAAGTCAGTTAAAGATGATTTTTTTTTGTTTTATGCTTGAGCAAGTAAAATATGCATTTCATGTCTTATAGATCTTCTAGGTTTATCTTTTTTTTCTGTCTATAGCAAGGATTTTAGGGGGTCTCCCTGATCGAACCTAATCATCCTTAACCTGGAATGAATTCATAGTCTCTCTTTTCTGTAGAAAAAGAAGCATAACCTCTTCTCCAGAGAAACATATCATGTCTGTGAAGGAATAAGCTTGCTAGCAAGAGTGAGTGCAAGCATGCAATGTGAGAGCTTTCTTCTTTCATGTTCTCTAGATATACAGCCATCAGAAGATATGGTCTAGATTAAAAGTAGATCTTCTCACCTCAAAAGATTTGGGTTAATGGTGTATGTTTCTATATCAAAGATTCACATCAAAAGTGGGCCTTTCCCCTTCAAATGGTTTAAGGAAAACATTTCTCACAGGTGTACCCAACTGCTTGGTTTTAAGTTAGCTCCAGATGTAGTCAAGTTGACAAGCAAAAGTAGCCATCCCAGGTAGCATCATAATGTAGAGTGTTGTCCTAAACTACTGCTAGGAAGGCATCTTGTACACTTTTCTAGAAGATAGGACCACTTGAAAGAAATAATAGATGAAGAACATCCTGTTTATTGCATTACATTTATGACTGCAGAAGACAAACATATCAAATCACTTTTACAATTTCAAAAGAATTTCCCCTTGAATAACAAAGAAACTGGAAGCCAAGCCTCATAGTTTTAACACTGGCACATGTGTTCTTTTGACTGATTATAAAGCATGACTAATAGCATAGGACATTATCATCCTGTCAGAGGGTTTCTGAAGAGTGATCCAACAGTGAGCCAAGTACACAAAGCCTCACAAAAACACTGCCTTTCTGGTATTTTTGCTCACTAGGAGCTGCCATCAATGAAAGAATAGTTGTTTCTTTAAGGCTTTGCTGTTTTTCTCTAGGGAATGCAGAGCTACAGATTGTTTTGATGAATAGGTTTTTTGTTTTTTTGTGGCAGAAGAAGTAAAATTTTCAGAAGATTTTCATTTAAACATTTTTCCCCATTACATGTTACTTTGTAACAGAACCAATTAATTTCTCTTTCCAGAGAGAAACTCTTGGCTGTCTCTTTGTTTTAGCCTTAAGAATAACCCTAACCCCATTGCATGTAGGAAACAGTAATTTAAAATGCAGATGCACTGCACATAAAACTTTGATGAAATAATTATAATTAGTGTCATCAATGATATTTCCTGTTAAGGTACACTGGGAAGGACATGGATCACTTCTGTGATATTCTTGGTCCAAAGCACATAACCTGAATCTGTTCATAAGAAGTAGTAGATTTTCTATGTGCTTCAAAATGTCAAGGCCATAAAAGAAAGACCCAGTGTCTTAGTCTCATACTGTAAAGAGACACCATAACCATGGAAACTCTTACAAAGGAAAAACATGTAATTGGACGGCTTACATTTTCAGAAGTTTAACCATTATCATCATGGTACAACATTACCATAGGCAGAGATGATGCTAGAGAAGTAGCTGAGAGTCCTGAGCTTGACCTTCAGGCAATAGGAAGTGAACTGAACTAAGGGAAGTTTGAACATAAGAGACCTCACATCGATTCACATTCTTCAATAACGTCACACCCACTTCAAGAAGGACACACCTTTTAATAGTGCCATTTCCTATGTGTTCTGGGGGATAAGTACATTTAAACTGTCACACCAAGTAAGCACTTCAGAATAAGAAGGATAAGAGATGACAATATAATCTTATATTTTTATTCTGATAAGAAATTGCTTTTTTAAAATACAGATTATTACTATGTACCCATAGTGACCTCAAATTCAAATTTCTCCTATTTTAGCCTTCTAATGGTTATATTTATCAATGTCAGCTACCATACTCATCTAAAAAAGTCTTTGTAGTATAGTAGGGTATCACTCAGTGGTACAACACTTGTTTGGCATGTGGGAAGCCCTGAGTTCTATCTCAACACAAGGAAGAAATGCAAGAACGAAATGGGCAAAGAAAGAAAGAAAGAGAAAAAACCATTAATGGGACACCTTGTGAAATTTAAGGATACTAATGATGTAATAATAGTGTATTGGTATTAACTTCCTGATTTTGATACTTAGGCTATACTGACATAAGCAAGTACCTTCTGTATTGGGTTTGAAGTGGTAAAGTCCACACGGATCTCATGTTTGTAAGTTGCTCTCAAATAATTTTTAAATTGAACATGCAGAAAAATGCTTGTTTACGAAATATAGTAGTAAACATATAAATATTGTTTTATTTTTACAACTTTAATAGTGTGTCCTAATAGTAGACAATATGTACGTCTATAATCCGAGCATGTAGAGAAGAACATGGGCTCAAAGCCAGCTTAGGTTATCTATCAAGACCTGGTCTTTAAAAACCAACCAACTACTCAAACAAACAAGCAAAGAAAAAAAAACATATTATATATTCTCAGACAAGAAATAACTTAAATGACATATCTACTATAGTTCTCCTGCTACTTCAAATGTTGCCCAAAGTTGAAGTGAAATTGGAAACAAAGTTTATGTATTTTGTAATATCTTTGAAGTGAAAAATTTGAATTCATTGTGTATAGGCAGACATTTTCTGTAGCTGCTCTCAAATAATCACTCAGAAACAGTATTAAATGTAAATACTCAGCTGGTAACTTGCACTTGTTGCTAGCTAACTCTTACATTTCAAGTCAACTCATATTTTTTTTATCTACCCTCCACCATGTGGCTCATGGCTTGTTATCTCATTTTCTACACATCCCGCTTCCTCTGCATCTTCTGGTGTCCCCTCTGACTCTGCCTTTCTTCAGCCCAGCATCCTTAATTTGGTTGTCCGTATACTTCCTGCCTGGCTACTGGCCAGTCAGCCTTTTATTAAACTAATTTGAGTGACAAATCTTAGGATTTTAATACTAATAATAAAATGTTGGCCAATAGCTCAGGCTTGTTACTAGCTAACTCTTACATTTAAATTGACCCTTATTTTTTTTTTTATCTATGCTTTGCCATGTGGCTTGGTACCTTTTCTCAGCATGGCATCTTGCTTCTTTCTGTGTCTGCTCATGTCTCCTGACTCTATCCTTCTTCCCAGCAGTTTCAGTCTTGCTCTAACTTTAATCCATGGTGAGGGTGACAATTGTGTAGATCAATCTGTTGGAGAGCTCCCTGGCAATGAGACCAGGAATTATCCCAGGTACATAACCTGGCTTTTTAGACCCCACTTCCTATTGTGGGATGCCATATTCAGCCTTGATACAGGGTCCTGCCTCAACTTGGTATGCTATCCTGTATTGACTTCTCAAGGGGGGGCTTCTTGAGGAGTTGATGGAGGTGGAGTAGGAGGTGATGTGGGGAGCAGAAGGGGAGGGAGGGGAAACAGTTGATGGCATGTAAAAGGAAAAAATCTTAAATTAAATAAGGTTTTAACTTATATACAATGAAACAGTTAAGAATTACAGTTACAATATCCAGTCCATTTGTATTTGGTAAATTCAGAGAAAATGTTCTATTATTTATAAAAGTTTTATACCTAATCTATCTTTTATCATAATTGAGGAAAACTTTAACTACGACTATATAGTCTTTGGCAGAGTCAAAGAATGAAGATGAAGGATGAAATGTTACTTAATTCCAGGAACCTCTGGCTGCCTGTACTACCTTAGATTCTTCTGTAACACTGGGGCATCTAACGTTAGCTTTTAGGCCAAATATATGTGACAGACATTTCTGAGAAGCAGAGAATTTTAAAGGATGGTCCTACCTTGTCTTGCTAACGTTTGGCAGTCACTTTTTTTTTTTTTTTTTTTTTTGTCCTGCTGGTCCAGGTTGGATAGTATACTATCAGCAATGAGGGTAAGGGCAGTTTCTTTGTCCAAATGGCTAGCTTTTGCCACAAAAAATAAACTACTCATGAAGTTTCTTTGATGTCCATCATCTTCTCTGAATTAGTTTGGTGCTATCAGGAGTCAATGTGTCTCATGGTCACGAAAAGCCTAAAGTTATTAAACAAATTAAATGCCATATTCTGTAGGTCTTTGAAATGCTTGAATACAATCTACCTACCTTCATATCTATCCATCCATCCATCTATCTATCTATCTATCTATCTATCTATCTATCTATCTATCTGTCTGTCTGTCTGTCTGTCTGTCTGTCTGTCTGTCTGTCTGTCTATCTGTCTATCTATCT
The DNA here is from genome assembly GCA_033318265.1 of Phyllotis vaccarum. NCBI lineage: Eukaryota > Metazoa > Chordata > Mammalia > Rodentia > Cricetidae > Phyllotis > Phyllotis vaccarum. The sequence goes on along the minus strand of JARWLC010000014.1, from coordinate 85,807,092 downwards.
ATCTATCTATCTATCTATCTATCTATCTATCTATCTGTCTATCTATCTATGGTATCTTGGGTATGTTTTCAAGGTCATACACAGATCTGTGTATGATACATCTGTGTATGACCTTGAAAACATACCTAACTTGGATTATAAATTTTATTACTATTACATTTCTGCAAGTCCTGCTTCCTCTGAGTCTTCTGGCATCTTCACTGACTCCACTCTACTTTATCCCAGCATCCTCAGTTTGGCTGTCCCACCTATACTTCCTGCCTGACTACCAGCCAGTCAACTTTTTATTACATAGTGTAAAGTAATTTTCCACAACTATACCATTCTTTTTGATTGTCACTAAATTCCTAGCATTTTCTAAAGAACATACTATTAATAGTCCATTTTGCATTGATATAACTAAGATCTGAAGTTGCATACTTCATAAAGATCCTCATTTAATCTGCAGTGATTTAAGATATAACTGCCATCTGCTATATATTAATTTTGGCAATAAATTAGGTGTGATGTATATACTCTGCGTGTGTGTGTGTGTGTGTGTGTGTGTGTGTGTGTGTGTGTGTGTGTGTGTGTGTGTGAAGTTATAGTTTGAATCTAAAATGACCTCTTCAGGTTCATTAGTTTAAATGTTTGATCCCCTGCTGGTGAAACTCTTTAGGAAGGTCATATAACTTTTGGGACATGGGATCCAACAAGCAGAAATGGAACATCAGGATGAGCTTTGAAGGTGATAGCCTCTTCTGTTGTTGGCAGAGGTCTCTGTTTCCTGACTTGACAATATATGAAGAAGTTGTTTATAAAGTGAACAGAGGCACCACTACCACCACCATCAAGAGTCATCACCATCATGGGCTTCATCTGAGCCACTGTGCCTTCATCCCCTGATGCATTATACCCTGTAAATATTGAAACAAAACAACCCTCTCCTACCCACTCAAACACACACAAATGCATCCACATACACAAATACGTCAATATAAAAATATAAACTTGGGGTCCACCACCAGCATATTCAGAAGCCTGATACATTAGTCCAACACCCAGGAAGCTGAAGCAGGAAGATTACAAGCTCAAGGTCAGCCTGTGCTAGAGAATGAGACTCTGTCAATCAATCAAAGAGACAAGCTACCTATGCACTAGATAGTATGTTTTCAGCATGGGCTTTTACTTGGTAAGTTTTGTGACTGATTTTTTTTTTCCCTTCAAAGGGATATTTTGCAATGGTGTAAAGGGAATTAGAAAAGAGTAAGACTGAAGTTTGTTGGTTCTTATGAGAAGTGCAAAATGTTGACACATGGTGGAGACCTGATCTGACCCAGGGTAATGCCCATAAGCACTCAGGGAGTTCCACAGTTTCTGGTGGCACAGCCTGACTTTGGGGAGGGTTCACAGGTGTGCAGGAGCAGCAGAAGCTGCAGGCCTACGGTGGAGACCAGTCATACCCAGGGTAAAGCTCACAGGCATAGAAAGTACTACAAGCCACACTGGTGGAAGCTGGGAGTCCAGAGTCAGGACTAGATCTGACCCAGTGTGAGGACCACAGGCACATGGGGAGGCCAATAACCAGTGGCAACAAGGAGGAAGCTCTAGGTAATCTCTAGAGTAAGGGTCACAGCTGTAGGGAGTTTCACAACTCCAAGAGAAGGCTAAAGACTCAGGCAGGAGTCTATAGCTGACCCTCAGAGCAAGACCAGGGATAGAACTTCTGGACCTAATTACCAATAGCACAGAATAAAATGATACCTCAACCATACTACAACTGACCACTCTCTTAAACATTGGAAATACCTTGACTAAAAGAAGACGGGACACTTGAAATTTTAAAATGTGAAAATCAAAAGAGTAAGTCTGTCTGACTTGACTTTCTGTACCATCCCCAGTCCTTAGGCCCAGTCCAGTGAGTCCCACCAAACTCCGGACTTGGGACAACGGGCACGTCCTGTGCACCAGCCAAAGCTCCGTGCACCTAAACTTATTCCTCCTGTGCTCCTCCAACCATCAGTCCTAGCTTGGAATTGTAGGCACAGATGAGGCACAAGAATCCCAAGTACATGGAATAGACCAAATCTTCAGCCAGCTCATGAAAGAAAACTTTCACAAATAAAGGAAAGACATAGCCACATAAAGAGGCACAGAGGCCTCTATGTAGACTGGGGCAGAAGAGAAACTCCTCACAGTACATGATAGTTAAATCACTGAATATGCAGAACAAAGAAAGAGTATAGAAAGTTGTATGAGAAAAACAATGAGCCACATACACGGAAAAACCCTTCAGAATAACTGCTGATTTCTCAGTGATTAAAAGGCAGAAGAGCCTGGAACAGTGGTGTACTCTAAGTTCTATAAGACCTTGGATACCGCCCGGGGCCTTCTGTACCCACCATGACTATCTGTCATAGGTGAAGGAGAAAGAAACACATCATGATGTAAACAGGATAAAAGAACTCATGGCCTACACACTAAACCTACAGAGAATACCTGAAGAGATACTTCTGACTGAAGAGAGGAAGAAGCAAGGCCAAGGAACTAGAGAAAGGAAATAATCACACAGTGTGCCCAAGAACACAAACAAGAAAGGCGACCAAGTGAGAGCCATCAACACCCACTTTTCAATAATAACTTTAAATATTAATGGTCTCTACTGTCTAATAAAAACCTCCAGGTTATGTGGCCAAGTTAGTAAAGGAAAAGCATACTCCTGTTACTTACAATAGGAATTTATCCTAGCTTTAAAGATAAGTACTACCCTAAAGTTTAAGGTTGGAAAAAATTCTCCAAGAAGATGGAAACAAGCAGGTATTGCCACTGTATTATCTGACGAAATACACTCCAAACCAAAACTAATCAGAAGAGATAAAAGACATTTCACTCTAACCAGGGAAACAGCTAAGAAGACACTGCAAATCCTAAACATATGCATCAAACACTTCATCTCTGATGTTATTAATTTGAGTCTTCTTTCTCTTTTGGCTAATTTGACTAGATACCATTCTTGCTAATCTCGCAACAAACCAACTTTGTTCCACTGACTCTTTGTATTACCTTTCAATACTTGTTTATTAATTTTAGTCATGCAATACACCTTCCTCTCATTGTGCCTTCATTGTGACAGTGTATGGGCTTCTGGTGTATTGCTCTTATTATGTTGAGGCTTGTTTTATGTATCCCCAGTCTCCAGGACTTTTATCATGAATGGATTTTGGATTTTATAGAAGGCCCTTCTTGCATCTATTAAGATGGTCACGTGGTTTTTGTCATTTAGTATACTGATGTGGTGGATTAAATTTATTGATTTATGTATTTTGAACCATTCCTACATCTCTGAGATAATGCTAACTTGATTAGAGTAAATAATTGTTTTGAAGTGTTCTTAAATTTGATTTGCAAGTCTTTGATTGAGAATTTTTGTGTCTAAATTCATCAGAGGTGTTGACCGGTGGTTTTCTTTTTTTCTGTGCTTTTTTTTTTGTTTGTTTTTTGTTTTTTTTGTTTTTTTGTTTTTTTCTTTTTTGATTGAGTCTTGTCAGGTTTTGGTATCAGGGTAATATTTACTTTAAAAAAGAATTAGGAAGTGCTTCTTCCTTTTTGTTTTTACTTTTTGGAACAGTTTGAGGAGTATTAGTACTAGTTTTTTTGAAGGTCTAGTACAAAGTAGAATTTTGCACTAAATCCACCTGGTCGAGGCTTTTTGTTAGTTGGGAAATTTTAAATGACTACTTTTATCTCACTGAGGTTATGAGACTCTTTAAATTGTTCACAATTGTTCTTTTCATTTTTATTTAACTTCGACAGTTAACATATATATAGAAATTCGTCCATTTCTTTTAGGTTTTCCAATTTGGTGGATTAGAAGTTTTTTAAAGTTGCTGGTTAGATGGCTCAGAGGTTACAAAGCTCCTGTTCCTGAGGTCCTGATTTCACTTCCCAGCAGCCACATAGTGGCTCTCAACCAATGAGATCTGGTGCCCTCTTCTGGGGCACAAGCATACATGCAGGCAGAACACTATATAATAAGTCTTTCAAAAAAGAAGTTTGTAAGTATGTTTTTATGGTCCTCTGAATTTCCTCAGTATCTACTATAATCTCTCCATTTTTGCCTCTAACTTCACCAGTTTATATCATTTCTTCCATGAATTGAATACATTAACGGTTAACTCCAGTTAGCAATATTTGGGGACATAAGCGTGAAAGAGAGCATTGTTTAAGATTATAGCTATGCCATAACAAGGTTGTAAAAGCTTATTACATTGGAAATTCAAGGCAAGCAAGGTTAATTAATATATTGTTCTCTTAAAGGCAATTTGAACCAACAGCCAGATACACACTAGAGCAGTAGTCTTAACTGCCGTATCATTAACTATGGCGGTGGGTTCAGCAAAATTTCCAGTCTCTTAGAATATCTATCATTTTATAGTAAAGCGCTGACATAATTGTTTTCTTCTTTTAGTTTGGCTAAAGGTTTGTCAGTCTTGCTAATCTTTTTGGAGTGTTGATTCTTGTTTTATTGGTTTTTTTCATATCATCTTTTGTTACATTTCAGTCCTGATTTTGTCTCTCTCTTCTCACTCATTCTGGGTCATCATTTTCTAGGTTTTTTATTGTGCCCTCGGCATCATCAGTAAGCTACTAATTTGAGATCTCTCTCATTTTCTTATGGAGAGACTAAGGGCTCTAAACTTTACTCATACCTGCTTTCATTTTGTTCCATAGATTTTGGTATACTGTGATTTCACTTGCTTCTAGAAATTTCTAAATTTTCTTCATATTTCTTCCTTTACCCAGTTGGATTTCTCATGTGTTATCTTCTATGAATTTGTGTGCTTTCTCTCTGTCTTTTGTGGTTGGTACCTGTCATAATGGGCGGTTGTCAGGTATACTGCAGGATATGATTTCAGTTTTTTTGCATTTCATTCAGGATGGTATTTCAGATTTTCTGCATTTGCTGAAGCTTGCTTTGTGTCCTAATATATAGCCTATTTTGAAGGAAATTCAAATGACTGTTGAGAAGAAAGTATATTCTTTACTGTTTGTATGGAATGTGCTGTAGATGTCTGCTGGGTTTATTTGATTTATAATTTCATTTACTTCCAGCCTAATTGTTTCTCAGATGTCCTGTCCATTGGTGAGAGTGAGATATGGAACTAACCTACCACCATTGTGTTGATGTCAATCTGCAGTTTTAATCTGAATAGTGTTTCTTTCATCGATTAGGTGCTATATTTTTGGTGCATGTATGTTTAGGATTGTCATATCCTGTTGTTGGAATTTTTATTTAATGAAAATAAAGTGTCCTTCTTTATCTCTTGAAGTTGACTTTGTCAAATGTTAGGACACACACACGGCTCATTTATGCTTTTGTGCATCTCACGGTATAAATACCATTCATTGAGATCTTTTTGTTTTTGTGTGTATGGCTCAGGACTAATCACTTTAATTGGACAACCAATTAGGGTGCTCTTCCTTGTGAGAAGCCAATCCCCGCCTCTCTCAGCAGTCATTCTTTGCCTGTAGTTCTTTGTCTAGGTTTGGGGCTCTATGAAATTTCCTCCTGTGTTAGCTGTTTATTAATTTGGGTATTGCTTATATGGCCATTTCTAAGAGAGACATTCCCACACAAAACTTCTTTGTGTCAGTGACTCTTACAATCTTTCTGCCTCTTTTTTCTAGTGTTCTCTGAGCTATAATGCATCTGTTCGGGGTGGGCTCCCCATGATATACTGACCTCTGTTCAGTTCAGTTGTCATTTTCTGTGATGGTTTCTGTTTGTTGTGAAGAGAAGCTTCTTTGAGGCGGTGTGATAGCTCCACCTTGTGTGAGTATGATAAACGTTAGAATGCAGTTAGGAATTGTGGTATTCTAACAGAATGGCAGAAGGAGATTATATTCTAAGATCCATGGCCTCCCCGGCCCTGGCTGATTGTCTATGTTTCTAGTACCAGGCATGATTTTCCACCTGAGTGAGCTTTACGTCCAATTAGAAAGCTATTGGCTAGCACCCACATGTGAATTCCACTTACTTCACCTTTATGGATATCTTTCTAGACGGGTTACTTTGTGGTTCATAGGTATTACAGCTGACTGGGATTACTGGTTGCTTTCCTCCTTCGACAGCTCACATGGTACTTTCTGGGGATTTCAACCTCTGGGAGACAACCAAGGGGAATAGCAATAGCCTATATTGTTTTAGAAAGCCCTTTGGGGTACCTTAACCAAGCACTCAAAAGGAAGTGCCTGGTACTGGGTACTGGGGGTTTTAGTAGTCTATGACTTTTGTGGGCAGCATTGTTAGTCCAAGTGGTATAACCTCGTTAAAGCTATATACACACACATTATATACATGCATATGTATATATGCACACATATATGTATAATTTGATTTCTTGAGACTTTACCAAATAACCTTAGTGTATTTGTCTCTCTTCCCTCTTTCCTTCTGTATTCACTTTACTCTCCACTTATACTTGGAGCTCCTTCCCCATTTTTCTGCTTCCTCATTCATATTCCATCTCCTATGCCACTTTCAAGTCACCTTCCCTACGGTCCCTTGTGTTTCCTAATTTCTGCAGTTACTCCACATTCTATGCTCACATCTGACGGCTTGAATCTAGTAAGTTCAGATGAGAGAGAACATGGGTCTGAGAGAGAACATGAGTTACCTCACTCAAAATAATCTTTGCTGGGTCATCTATTTATCTCTGTACATCTTATTATTTCTTTTTTTATAGCTAAATAATATTTCATAGTGTATGCACCACCTATTTATCCTTCATTCATCTCTTGAAAGACACTCAGGCTGTTTCTGTTTCCTGGCTATTAGCGGGGCAGCAATGAACACAGATGAGCAAGTATCTCTGGAGGAGAATGTCGAGTTCTTTAGGCATAGGCTAAATAATGGTACCGTAGCTCATATGGGAGATTTGGTTTTTGGTTTTTGAGGATTCTCCATACTGATTCCAGAGTGCTGGCCCCAGTTTTCATTCCCCCCAGTAGTGAGTGACTGTACCCCTTTCCTTACAACTCACCAGCATTTGTTGTTGGCTGTTTTATTGTTCTTGGTCATTCTGACTACAGTGACATAAATGTCTTAGCCTTATTTTAATATGCATTCCATAATTGTTATGGATGAGAGCACTTTTTAAGGTATTTCTTCTCCATTTTTATTCTATCGGGAACTTTCTGTTTAGACCCCTAGCCTAATTTTTTATTGGGTCATCCATTTCCTTTTGTTCCATTCAGTTCCATTCAGTTCTTAGTCTGGATATTAATTCTCTGTCTGGGATGTGTGCTGGCAAAGACTTTCCTCCTGTGGTCTTTTTCTTCACTTGATTCAATTTCTTAGCCGTACAGTGTGTTTTAGTTCTATGATGTCCCACTTGTCAAATGTTGGTGTAATTCCTGGACGAATAAAGTCCTATTCAGACCGTCCTTTCCTATATTATGGAGGGCACTACTTACATTTCCTTCTAGTGATGCTTAGTAATTGAAGTTTCAAATAGAGGCCTCTTATGCACTTTATATCTTTTTCCTGGCTAATAGACATGTCTAATTTGTTGAAGATACTCTTTTTCCAGTGTACATTTTTTTTTTTGTCAAATATCAAAAGGCTGTAGTTACATGTACTCATGCTTGGGTCTGCCCATTCATGCCATTGGTCTACATGTTTGTTTTTGTGTCAGTATTTTTAATCACTAAGCTCTATATCTTTAAAGTCTGGAATGGCAATCCCTCCAGCATTATTTCCTTTTCAGACTGTTTTGGCTATATGGAGATTCTTATGGTTGCATATGAATTTTAGAATTTTTCTGTTTCTATAAAGCGTGTTATGGAGATTTTGCTTCAGGTTGCATTGAAGCTGTAAAGTACTTCTGGTAGGATGGTCATTTTCACAATATGAATTCTACCAATCTCTGAACACAGCATTTCTTTCCAGTTTTAGTGTCATTCTTGATTTCTTTTGTCTATTATCTTGTTAAAAATCTGGTCTATGCCATTGACCTGGAATTTTTCTCAGCTGCCTGTGCCTATAATTTGAACATTTGGTCTCTTGATAGTGTCCCATATTTCCTACATGACCCTTTTACTTTTTCAAAAGTTTTGCTCATTTGGTTTAGGTTCTCTACTTTATCTTTGAATTCTGATAGTCTATCTTTTGGTGGTTTTTTTTAGTACTTGTATGGATTTCCTCTGAGTTTTATGTTTGGGATATTGATTTTCTCAATTCCATCTTCACTTGTGCTATCTTCAGCCTTCCTGTCTCTATCTGTACTTGGGCTTGGACACACCTCTATTCGTTGTTATCCTCTTGGGGTTCAATAAAGTGTCTGTTCATTTCATCTTTAAGCTCCTTGAATTTTTGGATAATATTTGTAATTGTTCTTTTAAAATTCTTTATTCTGAACTTCGTCAAGGTAGTTATATCTCATTGAAGACTCCTTCTATAGGACTAGTAGGTTTGATTGGAGACATGATTCTTGGTAATCTGCATTGTTCTGTGATTTAACCTGAACACGTGGACTTACTGTTTTTTTTCATTGTATTTTTGATGTAAGAATCTGACCTGTCTTAGAGTGGGCCAGCACAGGGTCTGTGTGGCTGGAGCTGAACCAGATAAGGATGTTAGATGGGATGTTTAAGTGGACTAGGCAGAGATAGTTCCTATTAGAGGGGCCTATTAGTTTTACAGCAGTTCTGTGTTTCTCTGACCAACAACCACAAACTATTCCACATTTCTTCTGAAAACTAACTTTAGGTGCCAACAACCCACAAGGACAGCTTTATTATAGAAATAACTTTAGTATTCTGCACAAATTTTTGTGTTAGTTTTCTTATTTTGGTAGAGATACCTGACCAAAGTGACTTGATGAAAGAGGGGTTTATTTTGGTTCTTGATACAAGGAAGACAGTCTATCATATCAAGGAAGGCATGCTGGTGGTTGGGTTATTTTCTTAATCAAGAAGCAGAGAAGTGGGTAACGGCATGTCCTTTCTTTTCAGCTTGCCCTTTCTTTTTTCATGATGTGGGAATGCCTTTCTGTATGCTGTGAATCTCAATCTTTAAATAAAGGATTAGGGCAGAGTCAGAGAGAACAGTGCCTGAGAGAAAAGCCATGAAGGCATGTAAGATAAAATGTAGAATACTAGATTAGAAAGGAACTTAGCTTTCTATAAAAGACACTAGGGGGAATTTTCCCCTTTTGGAGAGAGCTTTTAATGTTTCTTAGCAGTTTAAACCTGTAACCACCTATACTTGGTTATAGAAGCTGCTGAGTCCCAGAAGGGAGAAGTTTTATTCTTTTTGAACTTTCAGTCAGGATGGCATAGGCCTCTGTCTACCCTGAGAATGATATCAGCCAATAGCAGAACCCATGTAGATTCTTCATGGGTTAAATCTGTATAAAATTTAATTGTCAGTACTTTCCTGGGAATGTATGGTTCCTCTTTACCAGGTCAGGTCATGATGTTGGTTTACCTCCTGAGTTATGGCAGGAACAGAGAACACAAGCCCTGACAACTATTTAGATTGTGGACTTTTGTCCTCTCTAATGTCATGTGACTAAAGTAAGTTATGCTTCTGTTACAAGGTGACATGAACCGTGTAAGTCCGTTAGTAAGTTTTTCTTGATCTTGCTGCATATATAGAAACTCATGCTTCCTGGATTAATAGCTGTTTAAGCAGCACCCATGTGTACATGTAATGATGTTCATCAGACACTAGATGGAGGCAGAAAACTAAAAAAGAAAAGAATCATCAGTCACATGAAAACTCAGAAGTAAGGCTAAGTACAGAAAATCTCCAACAGTGTGTTTCTCCATCGTGATCATGACCCCATGTGGGTGCTGGGAACTGAACCCAGGCCCCTCTGCAAGAGCAGTAAGTGCTCTTAACTGCTGTACCATTTCTCTAGCCCTGGGTGAACATTTCTTAACTGTCTAGAAAATTATCTTATCTTAGAGAAGAGTAAACTGAAGCTCATAGAGTTGAAGCCACGCACATAGGACACACAAGTAGCAAGGAAGTAGCAATAAACAGAGGACTTTGGGAAGAAGGCAGAGTCATGAGACACCAGCAACCTGCCAAGGAAGCAAGATGTAAATAAAATGAGTTAACAAGCCAAGATTCGTATGATAAGCATAGATTAAAAAATATGGCTTAATTTTAATGTAAGAGTTAGGTAGTAAGCTGAGCTATCGACCAAGCATTTACAAGTAATATAAGCCTCTGTGTGATAATTTGGAAGCAGCTGCTGGGATGTGAAAACTCTGCTTTCTATTTCATTTCTTCAGAAAATATTCTGCAAGCCATAGGCTTACACCAAGTAAGCTATTTGTCCTTTTTAAAACTAACAGAAATAACTTTATAATTTGAATTCAACTAATGTAGATTATTTGGCTTTACTACATGAATTCTATTACTTTACTCAACAAATACTTTCTGAGTACTATGTAGTTAACACAATTTAGATACCGAAATAATCAAACAAGCAAAACCCCACCCTGCTCATGTTCTGGTTGGGGAAAAAAAAAAAACAACCCAACAACAAACCACTCAACAGAGGGACAAGAATTGCAAAGACAATCAGGAGTTTTAGAAAACGACATGCTTACAAAAATCCTCTCTTTTCTGTTACACTCCAGTTTTAGAAGAAATGTAATGTATTAATGTGGTATTAAGGTTAAATAAATGACCATCAGTTACATTATTGTTGAAAACATGTCCTGTGCCCAGTATAACATTCAGCCTGGATGAAAATTGTGCATCATTGGAGTTGGGTGATGGTTGGATTTATTCAACCAGCCCAGCCTCTTTGTACCCTCAGCTGAATCCATGGGAGAGGACTCTTTTTTGTGTTTATTCCAGAAAACACAAAGAAAATATTCCCTCCAGCAGCACAAAAGATAAGGTGGGCTCTGAAAAGTCTGCCTAGATTAAACAAAATCAAAGAGTGAGTATGGCTTTTTTAGTTCTCACCAGCAGGAAGATGGGTCTATGGTGTGATGATTATGTAGCGTGTGGTATGAAAAGCTCTCCCAGGAGGCGACAATGAAGTCATCTTTGATCATCATCCTCAAGGAGACAGAAAATAGACAGCAAATATCTTAATACCTGCTACAGCCCATACACTGCAGTCTCACATGAGGGCAATTATTCATATACTCACATGGATCCAATGGTGACAGGTGCCAAGTGTCCCCTCATATCTGAGTGGTTTCTCAAACTGAAGTCATAAATCAAAAGTATTTGTTAAAATAAATCAAATCAAATAAATCAATCAAAAGTTAAAGATCTAAAAACTAGAAATGAACACATGGTAAATGCTTGGCTCTCAGACTACTTTTGCAAAGTCTTATGCTCTTAGATTAATGATTACCTTTTGTACCACCACAGCACCATCATGTATTCCCTTTATGTATGCTGTCTTTTAATATATCTAGTTTCACTTCAGATCTTATTTTGTATAATGCTACTCCATAGTTAATCTTTTTAGTACTTATCTTTGTGAGATCTTGGACAAGAGTATAAGTTTCTTAGGGGTAGATTATATCCAAAAATTCAACTGCTTATTCCCACTAGTGCTGTGCATGTAGACAGTATATATCTGGTGAAGTCAGGAAAGATCAGAAAGGATGCAGATGGCATGGTCTGAGTTGGGAGAAAAAGAGAAGACCCTGTCTACAGGGACTGCAATCTATGACAAGTATCGAGAGCTACTACAGATTCTTGAAGGTCTAAATAGCTGCTTGAACTTTGAGTATTTGTCACATTGGCAAAGACAGTTGAGTAGCTTAATTGCCCATGGCGATTTTGCTTGCTTGCTTGTTTTTTGTTTTTTTGTTTCTTTAAATCAGGATTAAGTTGATTTATATAATGCCATTTTTTGGACTTCAATAATTTTTTTCCTTTCTTTTCATTAACACAAGTTATATAAGACATTAGAAGACCTGGATTTTCTTTCATGGCCAAATTCAAATGACCAGTTGAAGCTGTTCCATAGTTGATGTTGAGGAAAGGAGTATAGTTTCTCTGATGGATTATGATTCCTTTTCTGCTGCCCACATTCTGAATACAAAATGAGAAGCCTTCTTAGTAATTTTCCTAATCTGCCTCCATGCCAAGCCCCAGTTTGACCTGATATGAGGTGAGCAGGGGAAGAAAAGAAACTCTAAGGAAGAGCAGACAGGAGGCTTCACCAGGAACAATCAGATCAATGGATGGATCTCATCTTTCCAGGAGGAGGCCAGAGGAAGTACTACCCAGAACTGAGATTGCATCAGAAACACTTCACGCATTTTACCCACAACAGTCACACCTTACCCTTTCACTTCCTTCTTGTGTCAAAATTTGCTGTGCAGTTTCAGGTGTGAGAAGGAATGGATGAGTCTCACAGACAGGGAGCCATTACTTTGGAAATGCAGAAAATCCAGCCATTCTGAGGCACACACCAATCTTTCCGCAGCTTGGATTTTGATTGTTGCTGGTCACATGTGACGTACACATTTTTATTTAGATAAAAATGGGAGGATTTGGTTCTTCAGTCCCACTAGCCATATTTTTAGTGGTCCATATATTCTCAGCATCAGAAAGGTATCTGAAGCTGCTGCTGAAGACTGCACTTGCCAACAGCCATGTGTTTCCTGAATTACTTACTCCTGAAAATCCTGACATTATCCACAGAGCACAGACCACACTCTATACCTTCTAATAAATACATTCTTCTGATCATATTTTTAAATAATAAAGTTATGATTACAGTTCCCTAAATGAACTTGAGAGATTAAAAAAATGAGTGGTCCCCTCAGTTACTCTAATTTCCACAGGCCACACCCTTATATAATTTCCAAGCCTGAACTTTGTAATAAACACAGTAACTCTTCATGTAACATTTGAAGGTGATAAAGTAAAATTGTAAGACAACTAGACGACAAACAAATAGCTGCAAGTAATATTAATTATCAGTAATATTAATTATTAAATCAAATTTACTATGGACAAGAACAATTTTTAAGCCAGAGAAAGGAAATTCTATACATTCCTTTCTAGCCTTGGGATGTTGTATTTGTGATCGCTTTGCTTTCATAAGCTTAATGGGCATGTTTTCTTTATCCTTTCTCCACTTCTACTACCCGAGGCCTGAAGGTTTTTCTGTCCCGCCCCGGCCTGCAGTCTGGATAAATCTCTGCTACGCATGGCCCTGCTGCAGGACCATGGATGGGAGAGATTCCTCCAGGTCTCTAACCCCGACCCATGAGAAAACTTTTAGCTACACCTACCTCCCATGCTGTCTTCCAGGTGGGGTTCTATGTGGGGCTGTGCAGGTTCTGTCTCCTGCCTAGTGCATGGCCTAATCTGGGCAGCTGTTCTCAGTCTGCTGTCCACACTTGTAGCCAGTGAGGCAATCAGTCCCCTCTCAGCTTCCATCCTTAATTTCTGGGCACAGAATACAAACCTTTTGGTGGTCAGGAAAAGACAGGCAGTTATCAAAATCTGTGTTTGCATATTTTTGGATTCACAAAAATGAAATTAATAATACACAATAAATGATTCCTAAAATTATTTTAATTTTTGTTGGGATTTTTCTGTCCATTTTAGTAGATCTGAGAAGGATGTCATTAGGCATCTGTTTGTATAAGTACTGCATACTAACCAATTGTGTTACTGAAGCACCCTTCCAGGCATCTATTTGTAATTAAGCCTAAATTCACTATGTTTTATGTATCAGTGGAAAATGTAAGCTACCTGGGGCTTTGATGTGTCTACTGCTTATTTTTACTGGCATTCAATAAACTGTTTTTGAGTGAGAGAATAGAAGTCTCTAGGTTTGAAAAAAAATCAATATTTGTCTTTCCACCCACTTTTTATTCTCTGGCATTTTTATACTACTGTTTGTTTATTTTTGAGATAAGATCTCTTATATTTCTGGTTGGACTTGAACTTTCCAAGTAGCTAAGAATGACCTTGAACCTCTGATTCTCTTGCCTGTACCCTCTTAAGTGGCGGGATTAAAGGTATATGCCATCATAGCAGATGTATATAGTGCTGGGGAATGACATCTCTTACATGCTACATCTTCAGCCTTCTCTCTTTTTACTACGGTAAATATTCACAGCATGAAATTTACATCTCATCTTTTTCAAGTGTGCAGTCCAATGCCATGAAGCATGCTTACAGTGCCACTCTGCATCGCCATGTTTCTGTAATCCTAAAATGGCACACTTCATCAGAAATATCTATTTTCCTTCCTCCCAGACCCCAGTGACCTCTACTCTACTATCTATTAATCTGACCACTCTACGTACTTATTTGGCTAAATTTGACTTACTTCACTTGACACAATGTTTTCAAGTTCATGTCACAGCATATACCAAAATACCACTCTTTTTATGATCATGTGATATTCTGTTCATGTCTTCTTCTCTCTCACCGTTTTTCAAATTTATAATTTTTATGGAACAGTGAACTAGCACTCAGCAATTATGGCTTTATGTGTCAAAGATTTATTTGGCTTGACTGTTGAGTTCTTGTCTTCCTGGTAATTGCTCAATTGGTTTACCTTGTCTCTGGCACTCAAGTCGGTGACTTCACTATATTCCAAGAAGAAAAAGCTTAAACAAATCTATCATTGTCTTTTTGAAGATAAATAAATCTTTGTTGTTATTCAAAATAAAAATGAATTATCTTTTATAGAAGCAGTACCCCACCAAGGCATAAAAAGTATAACCCACTGAGAAATGTTGATGATTACAGAAAAGCAGACAGAAATCGTGTGGTGCACTGCAATGGAACAGTTGTAGAAGTCAGCACTACGACTAAGACCAACATCTCCTGCTTACCCCGGTAAGTGGGAGCTTTTAAGGGTCCTTGAGTAGATTTTCATCCTCTTTGAATGACTTTGAGAGTCACACTTTGCATGTCAAGCTATTTTATAAGCAATAGAAAAGGTATTCCTAATATTCCAATACAACAGGCCAGAAACTTTTATTCTTTATCCAAAGTTCCAAAATATTTCAAAAAACTAAAACTTGATAGCCAGTATTCAGTATCTGTGACACTTATAAAGAGGTTAGCAGTTAGGAAATAAGATGGCCATATTTATGGGCACTAAGAAGATTTTATGTCCAAGGATGGAATTGTTATGCTGTTTGAAAATCTGGAACAGAAGCTGTCTCACTAACTCTAATATCTCTCAGAAGCTGTTGTCTGTTCATTGGCATTCAAAAAAACTCAAAATTAGCAAAGCACCATAGAAGGCCCAGACTTCCTATATTGTAATATTTGCCATCCTTACATAGCTTATTCTGTTTTTTTAAAAATTTACTTCTCTTCCTTATTCTTTTAGTATTTATTTTTTTATGCCAGTTTATATCCCTTTTCTTAAGCCTGTGTACATTGTTAAACACACTGTAACCTGTTTAGAGGTTTGTTTTTTTTTTTTTTTTTCATTTGAACATGCTTTACTGCCTATCTGTAACCTTTTCTATCTGCATGAGCAAAACCTTAAACCACTGTGCACCTTAGCTCATGGTGCACTGGTAACCCAGGAGATGGGTCCTCTGTATCATGACCCACATTAGAAACTGTGGGAGCAGGAAGGTACATTTGGCTCCATTTTTTGTGTGTTCAGAACTTTTTTTTTTTTTTTTTTTTTTTGCCTTTTCAGGTCATCTATGGAAATATGTGCCTCCGTATTGGATGCTATTTGCAGTCACAGTTTTTGTCAAGACCATCATCAGCTCCCCAATAATAACATATGTTACTAAGGTTGTTAAGGTAGTATCTTGGCTTCTTGGCACCTGAGTGTTGAGCAAGAAGACTAGGAGCTGCCAGTCTTTCATTGCGTTTTTTCAGTTTACCTCAGGTAACCTGGCTTTCTCAGAATGTCATCTGTGTCTGAGATACAGCCATGTCTTCATGAAAGAATGAGACTCAGGGATAGAGCTCTGAAGAAGTTGGAGATACTAGAGGGAATAAACACCACAGTCAGATCTTACTCAGCTGTCTTCCAGCTTCCTCAGCCTCACTTCCCTTGGAATGGCTTCCCTCTGTGTTTCTATCCTGTCTTAAGTACCCTTTTGTAAATTAAGGCGTGGCCCCACCACTGCCTGCTTGGAAGCCTGGAATTCCTTCTATAATCTGAAGTGACCTTGACTCAGTTGGGATTAAGGGTGTAGGTCACCACTCCCAGGATACTCCCTGTGCTGGGATTAAAGGTTTGAATCTGAAGTGACCTTGACTCAGTTGGGATTAAGGGCATAGGTCACCACTCCCAGGATACTCCCTGTGCTGGGATTAAAGGTTTGAATGCCACTCTGATTTTCCTAGACTGACTGTGGTTAGAGCTCTGGGATTTCTGGACCTTTTGCTAACCCCCACATAGACTGTGGGTAGATTCCCTCTGATATCTCCAAAACTTCTGAAACTTTTATTGAATCCCCACATATCCCCTTTTGTGTCAAATTAAAAAAAAAAGAAGGTGATAGCTAACATAAGAAAAACAATATACAATAGGTACAATAATTATATAAAATATATACAAACAATAAATGAGTAATGTCCAGTCCATTAACAATTGACAGTTCCAAGAAAATATTTCATTAATTATCCTATTTTGATGAGTCCAAAGGATTATACCTAATTCATTTCCTTTATAACTACAAGCTATTATTTTGATGTCTTTTAAACTTATAAACTTTAACTTCAAAGTTTCTTTTATAAAACTGTCATTAGAAAACTGTAACTATAACTATCTCATCTTCAACTACCTCAGAGACCCAAGAAGGAAATAATATTTACCCAAATAACTAGGAAGTGCAAGCAACTTCTAAAAACTAGAAATGACAGAGATGACACCTATCTGCCTGGACAGTCACCCAAAGTTCCTTTATAAAGTTGGGGCATCCATCTTCAGCCTACAGGCCCAGAGTCTCTTTTCATCTCAATGAAGCAGAAAATCTGTTCTGTCCATTTTGATGTAGTTCAGTCACTTCTCCTTGTGTCCTGAAGATTGAAGTCTCTCTTCAAAGTTCTTTTCAATTTTCCTTTGTGGTACTTGTTGGTTATCGGTCTCGTGCGGGTATTTAGCCTTAGATGGAGTTTACCACCCGCTTTGGACTGCATTCCCAAGCAACCTAACTCCAGGAAGATCTAGGCCCAGCATGCCAGGGGCCGCTACTGGCCTCACACCTTCCACTCTACAGTTTTCTCTGAAAAACAGGAACCTGAAGGACCATCTCAGCTTGTTCTGTCAAAGTTCAAAGGTCACTTTCTGAGGGAACCTGCATGTCCAGTTCAAATAACACACTGTCAAGCAGTCAATACAGGGACAGGTTCTTGTCCAATGACTAACCATTGCCACAAGGAAAGTAGACTCCATATGGAGTTTCTTCAATGCCCTTTTTTCTCTTGAAGGAGATTGGGGCTGCCAGGAGCAGACCTGTCTCACTGTCCAGAAAAGTCTTTAAGTTCTAAAGATATTTTAAATGCCATATTCTATGGATCTCTGAAATTTTTGAAGAAGACCTGTTTATCTAAAATATATTTGTTTGACCTTGAAAAACATATCTAACATGACTATGTCTGAATGTAATGTTTAACTACTGACCTGCATTGCTTTATATTCTGATTAATTGGAAATAAAAACTTTCATGGACTAGCAATTTGGATTACAATGTTAGATAAACCGATTAAGTATACTACCTGAAACAAGCATAGAAATATGACACAATTAATCTCAAGATGCACAATCTGTATACAGAAAACCAATGCAATGTAAAATATTTAAAGCTAGTAAATCCTTTTAAAAGAAGATTCCATAATCTATCTTTATATCCTATATATCTGTATCCCCCTTTTCTATTTTTTTAAATACAAATCATGAATCTAATCATTCTTGTTTAACTTTTTTCTAACCATAACCATGAACAATTTTTAACCAATTAACCTAAACAATGACAATCATTCATGACCCATTGAACAACCATCACCAAGCCACCCCACCACTTGGGATTCAAAACCAACCCACCCCACCACTTGGGAATGTGGACACTGTGTTCTTAAGTTTACTTCCTGCTGACTGGGGGTGATGGCATCTTTTGGGGATCCTGAAAAGAAAAGTTTTGTTAAATGTCAAGTCCTGAAATAAGTAGCTGTGTCATTTGTTGTCCAGTCTCTGCATAACAGGAAAGCACACAGCTTGTCTCAAGTCCTGGCCATAGTAGCCTGTGAAGCTGGTTCATCTCAGCAAGCTGCCACAAAATTGTCCTGAACAGTTTGTAGTCCAAATCTGATCTTTGATTGGTGTTTGCCAGCCTAGTGGCTTTGCCAGAGTTCATGTGAAACCATCGTTATGGGGCCCCATCTTCCTTTTGGATATTTCAAGTTTGCAATTAGGCCTTGTCCTGGATCACTGCAGAAAACTGCTAAGAAACTAAAAACCAACACAATGTACAGGAAACTAAACATATAACAATTTATTGAGCATAGGATTAGTAACAATAGAATAGTCCCTTATTTTTTGTTATTCTTCTGTCCCATATCAGGTGGCTCTTCTGATATGATACAGAGATTTTTTGAAAAATTTTCCTTTAACAAGTATGCTTGAGTTTAGAGAAGGAGAGAGCCACAATTCAACTCTAAAACCAGCTTTAAATTATAATTAAACTGGGACTTTAACTAATAAAAAATTTTGTAAAGGTTAAGTAATGAGATTTTACCCTATCAAGTATACTGGTAACAATAGTTACCATATTCTTTTGTTTGCAAATTTTCCTGGATAGCCTCTTTTTTGCTTTATATTTTTTTCCTGAATTTTTTTCTTTTTCTGTAAATTTTCTATCATTCCAGTTAGTGTGTCTTTTTAAAATAGGTTTTAACCTTTTTAATTGTTCTGGGAAAGTGTTTCCTCCACAATGTCAGGGTAAGACTGGATTGGACTTGATATGGGAGCTTTTGAAAGCCCCCTTGGGGCATTTCCCGAGGGCAGAAAGTTACCTGACCTGGGGGGTTTTGAAAGCCCCCTTGAAGCATTTCCCAAGGCCAGAAAGTTCCCTTGTCTGTGTCTTGTTGACCTGCATTCATTAGTCTAATGTCTTCCTTTTCCACACCTTCTGCATATTCCAGAAGGGAGGGTTGTTCTCTTGAGATTATTTTTACCAAAAGCATTGTTTCTGGGAAAGCCTTGTTTACAATCTCTTTTTATGTGACCTTCTCTTCCACAATTATAACATTTGACATTTTGATTTTTTCTTATACCTCTTGAAATAAGCTCTCCTACCCAGTTGTCATCACTCTCATAAGACTCCATATTAATTGTCTCACGAATCCAGTCCTCCAAAGGTGCTGACCTTGCTTTTAAAGGTCTAAGTATTTTTCGACATTGTGCATTGGCATTCTCAAAAGCCAGTGATTCAATGATTATTCACCTGGGTTCTGAGTCCGGTACCATTCTGTTTACTGCTGCAGTTAATCTGTGCAAAAAATCAGTAAAAGTTTCTTTGGGACTTTGAATTACTTTTGTAAATGTTTCACTTTTTTTCCCTATTTCTTCAATCCAGTCCCAAGCATTTAAAGCTGCCATGGGACATCAGTCCAGAAGATGGTCACTGTATAATGACTGCCTGTCAATACAGGCATAATCTCCCTCCCCAAGGAGTTGCCTCTGGCCCTGTTTCTTTGTTCTATTGTTTTAGCCTCCTCCCTCCACCATGACTTGAATTGCATGAGTGTCCCTGCCTCAAGAACAGCTGTAACCATATCTAACCAATCTTTAGGGGTGACCCAGTTACAGCATGACCAGGAGTTCAGCATTTGTTTAACAAATGGTGAATGCATCCCATATGATACAATTGCTTTCTTTACTCTGCGTAATTCTAATATTTTTACTGGAGCCCAGATAGCTTCTCTTTCATCTTTATCATCCTTCATTTTTTTAAAGGTTACTGGGTATATTAATGTTGCCTGTTTTTGTCTAATTTTAGATGACCTTGCTGAATTTGGTTCTTCATATTCCTCTGTTTGAATTTGAGCATCTTTGTATTCTCTCTCAACAGGCTTTTTAAAGACCTTTTTCATTGGATTTACACTAGTCAACTTCTTCTGTGATATCAAACAATAAATATTCATAGTAAATAATATGATAAACAACATGATATTTCCATCTATGTTATCTATGTTTTCCTTCATGAGAACTATCCATTAAAAATAGAGGGGAAAAGCCAGGAGGTGGCACACACTTTTATTACCAGCACTTGGGAGGCAAAGGCAGGAGGATCTTTGTGAGTTTGAGGCCAGCCTGGTCTACAGAGTGAGATCTAGGACTCTGAGAGCCACACAGAAAAACCATATCTCAAAAAACAAAACCAAAACAAAAAATATATTCAATAATCTACCCTTATATTTTATTATATTCCCTTTTTTCTTGAAGTTTATTCAATAATCTACCTTTTAATCCTATCATATCTATATTTCCCTTTTTATTTGTTTTTCAAACATGAACCCTAAATCTAAATTCTTTTATTCGGCTTTTTTCCTTACCATTTCAAATAACAATTTGTAACTAATCACCCTGTGATGACAATTATTTATAACCCATTGAAAGCCAAAAACCACCCACGTGTCACTCTTGGGAATATGGAAATCATGTTCTTAAATTTACTTCCTGATGTCTGGGGGCAATGGCAGCTTTAAGGGATCCTGAAAAGAAAAACTTTGTTAATTGTCAAGTCCTAAAATAAGAAGCTGTATCATTTGTGGTCCAGTCTCTGCATAATGGGAAACTGCAGGGCTTCTCTCAAGTCTTTGAGTCTAGTCTGTCTCACCTAACCACCTTGAAATTCTTCTGAGCAGTTTGTAGTCCAAACAAGGTGTTTGTCAGCCTTGTGGTGTTGTCATAGTCCATGTGAAATCATCCTTGTGGGGCCTCATCTTCCTTTAGGAACCATCAAAGTTTGCAGTTCTCCATTGTCATGTTCGCCGAAGAAAACTCATAAGAGACTCAAACCCAAAACAATGTACAGAAAGCTAAATAAAGCTTTTTTCCTCTACAATTAGTACTTTTTGTGATCATTAATATCATGACAAAAAGTGTAAATTATTTATTAATCTTATAAATTTTAATATAAAATTCATGCTAAAAATTATGAGATTAGTAATAATAGAATAGTCCCTTAATTTTAGTTTTTCTTCCGTTTGGGCAGCTCTTCTGATACAATATAGAGATTTTGCATTTTTCTTTAACAGGCATATGTGGGGTTTAGAGAAGAAGAGAGCCACACTCTAACTACAAAGCCAAATTTAATTTATAATTGATTCAGGACCTCACCTTTTCTTAGAAGTAAATAGATATAGATGTTAGACAGTGAGATTATATACCATGTACAGTATATTGGTACCAATAAGTATGATTTTTCTTGGCTTGTATTTTTTCTGGATAGACTTCCCTTTGGCTTTAGATGTCTAGATATACAAAGTCTTTTGACTACTTGAAGATGGGTATTTCTATTTTTCTATAAAGACAAAAACAGAATCCTGCCCTGACCCTTGTTTGGTAAATTTTTCTTATAAATTGTCACATTGGTGGATGAACCATCTTTTCTTCTTACCAAGAGGTTTCTCCTGTTCTTTAGTAACTTTGATGGTATCCATAGCTTTTCTTCGCCTGTGGAAGCAAAAGTGAAACTTCTTTCCAAACACACCACATATCCTGGTTTTCATTCTGAGGTCAACACATCTTTAAAGTAGCCTGGCTGACTTAGCTCAGTGGTGTCTTTCTGCAGCCATTGTTCGTTTTTGATTACCACTGAGAAAACTCAAAGTTAATAAAGCATTATGTAGTCTATTTCTGGGGGTCTTTGTTACCCCTTTCTGTTTATTTAGCATATACTTTAGAGTTCATTTCAATCTTTCTGTGACTGCTTGCCCTGTAGGGTTGTGCAGTATACCTGTAATATGCTTTATATTATAATAAGTAAAACTTTCAGTTTATTGGAGACATATGCTGGAACACTGTCAGTTTTAATTTGCACAGATATTCCCATGACGGCCATAACTTCTAGCAAATGTGTGATTTACAGAATCAGCCTTTTCTAAGCTCAAAGCAGTGCCCATCCTGAAAATGTATCTATTGTATGATGTACACATTTTAATTTTCAAAATTCCATAAAACAAAATACATCCATATAACAAATTTAATTTTTATGAATACCTCTAAGATTACTTTCTGACAGTAATGTAGTTTGGTTATAGAAGACACAGGTAAGATAAATTTTTACAATTACTTTGTCTTGTTGCCAAGTGATGGAAAATCGTTATCAAAACTTTGTTATTGATGTGACATTTTTTATAAAACTCTTAGGTCTCTAACCCATTTCCTATTAATAATTTATCAAATTCATCATTACCTTCTGTTAGAAGGCACAGGTAATGTTTAAAACAACTCTTTCTGCATACTGAGAGTCAGTGACTATGTTAAGAAGTTATGTAAAATCCATTAATGCCACTGTAATAGCATATAATTCTGAATTTTGGACAGAATTATAAGGGCTTTAAGCCACTTTACTTAAATTTTCTGATTTGTATCCTGCCTTTTATGATTTGTTTGCATCAGTATACATTGTAGAGGCTCCAGAAATTGGTGTTCCCTGTACAACATGAGGGAAAATCCAGTTAGTTCCCATTACAAATTGAGTCCTTTTGCTTTGGGGATATCTATTACTAATCTCTCTCAAAAAATTACTGCAACTTCTTTGCCAAGGTTCACTTTCTAGCCAGCATTGCCCAATTTCTTCATAAGTTAAAGGTCCAACAACAATGGCAGCAGCTGTTTTGGACAGAGCCCTTGCCTTGGGACCTATTTTGAGTACTCTTCACAGACCATCCTATTAGCACAAGAGCCAACCTGGAGTGAAGGTACTATTAGTTTTTCTATTTTATTAATGCAAAACAAATCCTGAAGTTGAACTTATAACATTAAACTAAGGATAACAAGAAAATTCAGTGGATATAGGCACTGGTAGCCAAACTCAGTAACTCAACTTTGATCCTCATTAAAACTATTGTGCAAAGAGAAAACAGATATCTACTTTATCCTCTGACCTACACTCATTTGGCCTGGTGTTCACATGTGAAAACACACACACACACACACACACACACACACACACACACACACAAATAAAAAGTTAAACAATAGTTTTTGTAGAGCTAAACCCAAGTCCACTTGACTCCAATTTCTTCATATATTCCACAAACAATTTCACTATCTTTCCATTTTACTTTTAAAATATGTTCTAGAAATTTAAAATATGATTTTATAACATTTTGAAATAACATTGATTCCCTTTTTGTGTTAGCTGTTGAAATTTGAAGCTTTTATTTTAGAGGTCTAGAAATAATAAAAAATTAAATGTAGATAACACAGGTAAAGAGAATAAACAATTTTCCTGTTTATAGACCAACATATAGATAATCTCTATATTTTGTATTTTTATAAAATATATTATAATGTATAGTTTTGTGAGTGTTTTAGTTAGGGTTTCTATTGCTGTGAAGTGATACCATGACCATGGCAACTCTGGAAAGGAAAACATTTTATTGTGGTTGCCTTACATTTCAGAGGTTTAGTCCATTATAATCATGGCAGGAAGCATAGCAGCATGCAGGTAGACCAGGTGCTGGAGAGGTAGCTGAGAGTTCCACATCTTGAACCAACCACAGGCAGCAGGAAATGAACTATGTCTCACTGTGAGCATAGCTTGAGCATGTAAAACCTTAAAGCTTACCCCAACAGTGACACACTTCCTCCAAAAAGGCCACATCTCCTATTCCTTATAGACTAACATGCAAACACACGAGTCTATGGGAGCCACACCTACTCAAACCACCACAGCGAGTAAATCCACACAATGTATTTTCCATTGGCATGATTCATAGAGAATATAGTTTTGTTTTTTTTTAAAATATGGTAATAATTATCTGGCAACCTATTAGCACTGGTATTACATGGAGTCCAACCCAGTACCACTGATAGGTTGCTTGGGCACATGCCCCTTCTATCTGCCAGTCAGTAATCCCATCTATCACTATGCCTAGTCCAAACATCATGTGGAGTCCTACCTGGAACTACTTGTATGTAGTTTGAACCAACTCTCCTACCCAACTGTCTCTCTGTCACTCCATCCACCACCCTACCAAGTGTCAACACCTCAGAGAATGCAAGCCTAAGTACTAGGACCACCTTCAAATCAAGTGGACCCTTTAGAAATACTTGAAGATCAGCAGATAGAATCTTTTAAGCCTACAGAAGATTTTACATCCAACTTAGAAGGGCACCAATTCCTATACTAGCGAAGACTACTTTTAACACTCAACACATACACCAACATAGAGTGGCCCCAAAACTAAACACCACTATGTTGGTCTACAACCTAAAAAGTGAGGTGACAATAAAGAAGGATCCAAAGGTAACATGAAATAATTACATTAAGAAACATCACAAAAGATGCAATCACAGATGCCTAGGTCAAATCACAATTGTACAATAGACATGAATAACAAATATAATGCATCTCCTTTAGAAATTAGCCCTTCAACTGCATTGTGTCAGAAGAAAGTAGCCTAGCTAATATATAGGACAGTAATTTCTTTCTTTTATTTTTATTTATTTATCATTTACTTTGAGACAGGATCTCTCTAGTTCTTCCTGTCCTGAAACTTGTTATGTAGGTCAGGCTGGACTCAGACTAACAGAGATTTGTCTGCCTTTGCCTCCTGAGTGCTGAGTATTGTAGGAATTATTTGTTTGAAATTGATTATATGAAAGGATTAATATTTACTAAGGGGTTTATATGAAACACTGATATAAATTTGAACTTAAAGACAATTTTTGAAAGGATGAAAGGAACCACTAGATGGCAGTGGCAATCTCCCTTCTGGGAACAAACAGGAAGGGGAGGCAGCGTGCAACTGGTCTTCCTAGGGGCTACCCATACCCTGTACAAGGGTCTTTAAGACCTCAAAGCCATACCTTTATGTCTTTCAAAGTAAGCATGATCCTGTCACATCAGGACAATAATCTCAAAACACCAATTATAAATATGTTCAAGGGACTCAAAGAAAATATAAACAAATTTCTAAATGAGTACCATGAAATTATAAACAATTGAAGGAAATAATGAAAGCAATTCAAAATATGAAAATGTCTCTTTAATAAAAAGATAGTATTCTCTGAAGAAAACTCAAAAAGTTATAAAATGAAGTGAAATCTCAGGAAGTCAAACCTGAGGAAAGTATCACCAGCAGATTATGTTTAGTGAAAGAGAAAAGATCAGATCTTCAAGATAATGTAAAGGAAACAGATCACTCACTAAAGCCAAATGATATCTATCTATCTATCTATCTATCTATCTATCTATCTATCTATCTATCTATCTATCTATCTATCTATCTATCTATCTATCTACCTATTTATCTTTCTATCTATCTATCTGTCTACCTATTTATCTTTCTATCTATCTATCTATCTATCTATCTATCTATCTATCTATCTATCTATCTATCTACCTACCTATTTATCTTTCTATCTATCTATCTATCTAT
Organism: Phyllotis vaccarum; assembly: GCA_033318265.1. Taxonomy (NCBI): domain Eukaryota; kingdom Metazoa; phylum Chordata; class Mammalia; order Rodentia; family Cricetidae; genus Phyllotis; species Phyllotis vaccarum. Next base: position 85,781,504 of record JARWLC010000014.1, on the reverse strand, counting down.
CTATCTATCTATCTATCTATCTATCTATCTATCTATCTATCTATCTACCTATTTATCTTTCTTTCTTTCTATCTATCTATCTATCTATCTATCTATCTATCTATCTATCTATCTATCTATCTATCTATCTACCTATTTATCTTTCTTTCTATCTATCTATCTATCTATCTATCTATCTATCTATCTATCTATCTATCTATCTATCTATCTATCTATCTACCTATTTATCTTTCTATCTATCTATCTATCTATCTATCTATCTATCTATCTATCTATCTATCTATCTATCTACCTGTAGTAGTGGGGGTTTCTGGGTCCCAGGCAGCTAGAGGGACCTGGACCCACAGACTTGCCTTGCCAGACCCCTTAGCTGCCCAGCCGCCCACCACTCAGACCCCCAGAAATGACTCAGACGCTTATATTAACTTGATGCTGTTTGGCCTATGGCTCAGGCACATTGCTAGCTAGCTCTTACATCTTAAATCAACCTATTTCTATTAATCTGTCTGCCATGTGGCCCATGGCTCACCTGTGTTCCTTACATGTTGATCCTTGGGCGGCTTGCTCGATCTGCTTCTGACTCTGCCCCTTCCTTTCCTACCTATTCTGATTCCTCCTCCTACTTCTTCTATGGTGCCTGTAATGGCCCAAAACAGCTCCTTTATTTAAAGATTGAGATTCCAGCATACAGAAAGGCATTCCCACATCACTTCCCCCTTTCTGTCTAATCAAAAAGGAAGGTTTCAATTTTAACATAGCAAAATTACATATAACAAAATAGCTATCAAGCAAGAATTACAGTTACAATATCTAGTCTATTTGTATTTAGGAAAATTAAAGAAAATACTCTATCATCTATCTTATCTTTATTAATCTAAAGTTTCATATCCAATATACCTTTGAAATGACTAAGAAAAACTGTACCTATAACTATCTAATCTTCAACTACGTCAAAGACCACAGAAGGATATATTTACCCAAGTAAACCAGAAGTGCAAGTGACTTCTAAAATCTAGAAAGGACAGAGATGACACCTATCTGCCTGGACAGTCACCCAAAGTTCTTTCATAAAGTTGGGGCATCCATCTTTAGCCTACATGCCTAGAGTCTCTTTTCATTTCAGTGAAGCAGGAAATTTGCTCTGCCCATTCTGGCACAGTTCATCAGTTGCTTCTACTCAAGTCCTGAAGAATGTCTGACAGTTTTCTCTGCAAAGCAGGAACCTGAATGACCATCTTGGCTTGTTTTGCCAAAGTTTAGAGGTCATCTTCTTATGGAACCTGTATGTCCAGTTTAAACAGCATACTGTCAAGCAGTCAATATAAGAACAGGTTCTTGTCCAGTGGCTTACCGTTGCCACAAAGAGAGTAGACTCCATATGGAGTTTCTTCGATGCCCATTTTTCTCTTGAAGAAGATTGGTGCTGCCAAGAGTAGACCTGTCTCACCGTCCAGAAAAGTCTAAGTTCTTAAAACATTTTAAATGCCATATTCTGTAGGTCTTAGAAGTATTTGAAGATTACCTAATTGAAATATATTTTTGTATACTTAAAAATCCTAACTAACCTAACTATAAGATTGATTATCAAAGGTGACTATTAGCCTTCATTTCTTAATTATACATTACAATTTTAAATCAGTTACATGAACACCATACCTTAAACAAGAATAGAAAAACACATACAGCATAACAAAATTGACCTTAAATTTGTATCAATAAACCAAAATCTATACCAATTTAAAGCAGTTTGAGATTAACAGCTGATTTCCTGATCTAAGTAAATTCAATAATCTAATTTTTTTTAAAAAATTTATATACCATATCCCCTTTTTCTTCTTAGAAAGAGATTAACTATGACCATTAACCATTTATAATGAAAATAAACATCTAGAAACAATATTTGGGGAATTTGGGCGTTGTTTCCATTACTACTACCTGCTGATTAAGGGGCATTGAAAATCTCAAAGTTGTTGAGACTGGATGAGTCTGCAGCTCTGAAGCTGATATGGCCATCTCTTCCCATCAGGTTTTTTCAGGGGGTCTTGGTTGATGAAACCATATTTGCTTAGAAGCAATCCACAGGTTCTCATCTTCTGTGGAAACAAAAGCAGAACTCTTCCAAAGCAATAAATCCTTAGACACAAATTTTAAAATCAAAATACCTCTAAAATATATATTCTTGTTTAACTTAGTAGCATTTGCATTTGCAATCCATTGTCTTTCTACAGTTAGCTCATTAACAGTTAAAAAATTAAAAGAAAACACAATAACAACCAAAATCCAGATTTTGTGTTTATTTTCCATCTTTACGTGGCTTATTATATTTTTATTACTCTATTTCTCTCTTTAAAGACTTTTTCTAACCTCTTTTCTCTCTGAAGCCTATGTGCCTTTTACACACATTGTAACCCATTTACAGGTTTTTCTTTTCATCTGAATCTGTTTTATTGTGAATCCTTAATCATCTTCTAACCATAAGAGCTTTTAAAATACACTGTCTTAAAGAGCTGCATAGTTTTTGCCAAGGAAGCTGAATCAGTAAGTTCTCTTAAAGGGACCGTGTCTCTGTTTGTGGCCAGCAAATGGAGCAGACCCAAGAAAATGCTGCTACTAAGAAACAGTCTTTGTTTCCTTTTTGTTCAAAATAAACAGAAATCTAAAATCAATCACATGCTACTGAGTCTTCTGTGAGATTTCAGGATCCAGCCTGATAGCTGCTTACACTGCCTGCCGCCAGTCCACCGGCGCCATTTTGAATGTGACCCAGATGCCATACTTTCTTTGTACAATGACCCACTTCGTATACACAATTTGAAACCTGCTTTTGCTCAGTTTCTGATCTAAAACACTCTTTAAACTTTCTCAGGCTTTCAGTGGATATTCGGCCCATGTTGTGACGCCATCTGTAGCAGTGTGAGTTCTTGGTCCCAGGCGGCCAGAGGTCTGAGACCCACAGACCTGCCGCCGGAGACTGCTTAGCCGCTCGCCACCCACTCAGGCCCCCAGAAATGACTCAGACGCTTATATTAACTTCATGCTGTTTGGCCTATGGCTCAGGCACATTGCTAGCTAGCTCTTAAATCTTAAACCAACCCATTTCTATTAATCTGTCTGCCACGTGGCCCATGGCTCACCTGGCTTCCTTACATGTTGATCCTTGGGCGGCTTGCTCGATCTGCTTCTGACTCCGCCCCTTCCTTTCCTACCTATTCTGATTCCTCCTACTACTTTTTCTATGGTGCCTGTCATGGCAAAAAACAGCTCCTTTATTTAAAGATTGAGATTCCAGCATACAGAAAGGCATTCCCACATCATCTACCTATCATCTATCTATCTGTAATGTAAGAATGAACTCTGGAAAACTAGAAAAAGAACAAACATAAGAATCATGAGTACAGAAGAAGGGAAAGAAATCTCTATCAAAGGCACAAAAGTAAATTTTTAAAATTATAGAAGAAAATTCCCCAAATCTAAGGAAAGAGATGCCTATTCAGTAGCAAGAGACACTGGAACACAAAATAGACTGGAATAGAAATTTCTTGTCTTAGTTATTATTACTTGTGGGAGGATGTAATAGGCGGGCACCCCCAGGGCACCCCAAGACACCCCAGGACCATGACTAATGACCACTGTTAACATTAAAGAAAAAGAGAGTTTAATGAATATGAATATGAATTCCAGTACACACACATGTGTGGACCCCAGGCATGATGCAGAAAAGCCTGGGGCCCCAAATATTCTCGGGGCAGGATTCTTATGCCCTATTTTAGATAGGGGAGGAGGTACAGGGCGGACTTGGTGCACTAACAGAGTGTGGCCAAAGGTCTGCTACAGAGTTTAGGAATGCAGGCAGGCAAGCTATTTCCTGTGAAACCACCTGAAGACATTCATTTCCTGGAGCAGGACATTGTGTAAGCTTTAAACAATTAACAGTTAACAATTCTAGACATTCATTTCCTGGAGCAGGACATTGTGTAAGCTTTAAACAGTTAACAGTTAACAATTCTCATGGTAGGACTTTCCTGGGTGACCCTACCTAGGTTGCTAGATCTGGAATGTGGTCTCAGAGCCTTATCTTGGAAAGTCAAGCTGCTCTACCAGGTGGGTCTCAGGAATTCAGGAAGTATCTATCAGGCTCAGGCTGCTGGGTGTGTCTCAAGCAGCCATCTTGACCTAGGCTAGTTTCAGCGACCTCAGGAAGGGGTCTAGGGGGAGAGAGTTACAGGATTTTTCTATTTTCACAAGGAGATACCATGAAGAAGGAAATTGTTACAAAAGAAAGTTTTTAACTGGGTGCTTGCTTACAATTTCAGAGAGTTAGCCATGATCATCATGGAAGGAAGCAGACAGACATGACATATGAGCAGTAGCTGAGAGCATGACATCCTAATTCATAGGCTGCAGCAAGAGAGAAAGACAAGACCTGATACAGGCTTTTAAAACTTCCAAGTCCACCAGCAACTCATCTCCAACAAGGCCTCATCTACTACTCCAAGAAGAGCACACCTTCTAATTCTTACCAAACAGTGCCACTAACTGGGGACCAAAGCATTTAAACCTATGAGCTCATAGGGGGCCATTCTCATTCAAACCAACACATTCCTTTCCCTGCCCTCTAAAGACTTGTAGCCATATTGCAATGTAAAATGTACTCAGTTCAACTTTAAAAGTCTCCATTGTGTTTAAATATGTTCAAATAGCCCTCAAATTACTCCATACAATAGAAAAGGAAGAAACACTTCCAAATTATTATTTTTTAAGTGTGGATTATCCCAGTACCAAAACCAGACAAGGATAAAACCAAACAAAAAAAATGCAGAAGAGTATGGGTTAATCTCTTTAATGCACATCCATGAAAAAATTCTCAGTAAAGTGCTTACAAATCAGATTTAAGACCACAGTAAAAAAGATTAGTCACCGTGAACAAGCTGGTTTCATCTTGGAAATGCAGGGTGATTCAACATACATAAATCAGGAAGTGTAATCCATGACATAAATGAACTCTAGGGCAGAAATTATTACATACAGAAAATGCTTGCGGAAACATTCGACATTCCTTCATGATAAAAATCCTGGGGAAACTAGGTATAAAGGGGACATATCTCAAATTAACAAAGACAGTGTTTAACAAGCCCACAGCCAGAACCATGCTAAATGAATAAAAACCTCAGAGCACTTTTACTAAAATCAAGAACAAGACAAGAATTCCCATTCCACTCCTATTCAATAGGAATGTGCTTGAAGTCTTAGCTATATCAATAAGACCAGGAATGGATATAAAGAGGATACAAATGGAAAAAGAAGAATCAGAGTATCCTTCTTTGCCAATGATATTGTGAAGGAATAGGTTTACCTTTACAAAACTTTATCTCAGAGAAAGCCATTTAGTACCTGAGGGCAGGGCCCATGTCTAAGAAGAATCTAAGAAAAAAATCTCAGGAATGTACCTGACAGCCAGTAGATTCAAAACTTGGTTTTGCACCAAAAGTTTAACCAATAGTTTCTAAGAATTACTCTACCCCATACCCTTTACCCAATCCTGAAATGTGAAGGTATGTAAAACCCCACTTATCTATTTTTTTTTTCTTTAAAAACCCTCTCACCTTTGATCTTGGGGCCAAATTTCACTGCTGTGTCAGAACATAGGGTTTTAGCTTGGGTTCAAATCCATCTGGGTTCAAACATGTCTAAAAGAATAAACTGACCCTCTTGTGTTTGCATCGGAATCCAGGTCCCTGTTGGTCTTTGGGGGTGGTCCTTTGACATGGGTACAACATTCAGCTTGTTGGCTGGGAACCCCCATGGCAACCACAGACTCTGGACCAGAGAGTCTGACAGTAAGTGTCTCTCAGTGGTGTCTGTCTGTCCATGTTTAGTATTGTTTCTGGGGTACACTCAAATTGGTGATCATGACCAGACACAGGTTAAGAGCAGGCACACTGAAGAACAGTGATCACTACGGGCTGGAAGACATTCCAGACCCCAGTGGTGAGGACTGAATGCCTATATCTATTTGAAGATGGAGAGCCTCAGTTATGTACAGGGACGGAGCATCCCATATCTGGTTTATATGGATGGGGATGCAGGTCCTCTTTATGACAGAGGAGAGAGATAGGATATAGACTGAGGCTCAAAAGCTGGTTCAGGGCCCCACAGGAGAGCCCACAGATCTGGATGGGGATGGAAAGCCCCATATCTGTGATGAATGCCATGGGACATATGATTTCTTCTCTGGACTTACTCATAACTCATTACCAAGATGTTAGTGCCCTTGGTCTTCTGTGATGTCTGTTTCTCTTTATTTGTGTTTTTGATTGTGATGAATGCCATGGGACAGATGAATCCTTCTCTTCTGGACTTACTCCTAACTCATTACTGAGATGTTAATGCATGTCCTCATAATTTTTTGGTCATGATTAAAAAGTCATAACTTGTCACCTTTTGCAGGTCAGAATAGCCAGTGCTCAATGACCAAGTGGCGTATGTAGTGGTCTTCCAAGACTTAGTAGAAGACCCCCCCCTCCTTGGATTAAACCATTATTTCCCCAACAGGTTAAGGTCCTGGCAGCTACAAAGAGGGGCTCTATGCATAAGGTCCTTCAGGGAGGCAGCACAGAGGATGAAATACCCCCCCTCCTTACACCCCTGATCCTGGTACAACTGTCCCTACATGTGATGACTGTGCACAGCTTTTTCAGGTCCTCTTCATGACAGAGGAGAGAGATTGGACACTGACTGAGGCTCAAAAGCTGGTTCAGGACCTCACAGGAGAGCCTGCACTGACCAGGATCTCATAGATGTGACCTTCCCCCCAATTTGCCTAGTGTGGGATTGTAATGTGACTAAAGGTGAGGTGAGCCTCCTGGTCTATCATCAGACTCTATTAGTGGGTCTCAAGATGGCCACAAGATGCCCTGAAAATTTGGTATTGGGCAGGGAGTGGATAAAGGCCCAGCGGCATTCTTGGAACACCTCCAGGAGGCCCCCAAGAGGTATATGCCCTACAATCCTGGGGCCCAGAAAATGCCACGGCAATAACCTTGGCTTTCATTGACTAGCCAGCTCCTGATATCAGGAGAAAACTACAGATGCTGGAATTCCAGGGAGAAAAGAATCCTGGAGATTCAGTAAAGGTAGATGAGAAAGTATATAATGGAAGGGATAGTGCAGAGAAAAAGGAAATTGAAAGAGAGCAGTGTGGTAATCAGTGCCTCACAAGCATGCTGCTGGATGCTGCCATGAACCTAGAAGAGCACTGGGGCCACTGTGATATCTGTCAGCTGGAGAGGAGACTGAAAACCAAAAAGATTCCTTTTCCAGTCTGCCTCTGGCTCCCAAAAGCCAGCAGTACTTTGCCTTTGAATGATATGACCCAGAGATTGAGTTTGATGACCAGCTGACATGGACCAGACTACCACAAATATTAAAAAAAAAAAAAACAATCCACCATCTTTGGTGAAGCTCTACATGAGGACCTGGGTGAGCACTGGACACAGAACCCAGAAGTTAGTCTATTACAGTATCTTGATGTCTTGCTGATTGTGATTACAGACTGAGAGACTTTCCTAGCTGGGATTGAGCAGCTATTGTGGACCCAGGGGGACCTAGGGTACCACACCTTAGTCAAAAATGCCCAAATCTGCAAGTGGCAAGTAGTATATCTGGAGTTCATCCTAAAGAATGGACAGTGGTGACTTTTGGATACAAAGAAAGAGACAGTACTTGGGATTACCATATTCACTACTGCCAGGCAGGTGAGAGAGTTTAAGATGGCCACCTTGCCTTCACATAATAGCTGCTTTGGCCCAACTGGTCAAGGATGCTGACAAACTGACCAAAGGACAGACTCTCATCATAAGGGCCCACTTCACACTTGAAAGAGTTATCAAATAGTCCCCTGATTGGTGGCTGAGTAATGCCAGAATGAATCATTATCAGACTCTGCTGCTTAACTCTGCCAGGACAACTTCCCAGGTGCCCTCAGATCTGAGTTCAGCTACTGTACTGCCCAATCTTGACCTAGAAGCACTGCTGAATGACTGCTCTGTGAACCTGGCCCAGGAACACAGAATTGAGCCAGGCTTGCAGGACATATTGTTGCCAGATGCAGAGGTTTCCTGGTATACTGATGGCAACAGTTTCCTGCAGGATGGTCAAAGGTATGTGGGAGCAACTGTTGCTGCTGAAGAAGGGGAAATGTGGGTAGAGCTGATGCCACCTGGGACATCTGCCCAATGGGCAGAGCTGACAGCCCTAAGTAAAATATTAGAACTGGGGCAAAGGAAGAAGGTTGGCATCTATACCAACAGCCAGTGCACTTTCACCACAGCACACGTACATGAGGCTGGCTGCAGAAAAAAATATCAAAAATAAAGATGAGATCCTGGCCCTCCTTAAAGTTCAATGGTTACCCAAGAAACTCACCATTGTCTATTGCCCAGGGCACCAGAGAGGAGATGAACCTATTCCTAGGTGCAACAATCTGGAAAACAAAATCACTTAGCAGGTGACACTCCAGATTAATATAGTTTTTGCACATGTATTGGTAGACCCCAGGGCACCAATCTACCAGAAAATCCTGGGAATACCAAGGAGGCTTTTTCTTGGATCAAGACCCTCCCCATGACCCAGTACACAGACAGGTAGTAGAGAGCTTCAGACAGTAAAATCGTCTTACCTGAGCAGCTCTCATATGGGAACACAGAAAATGCAGGACTTTATTGTAAACATTGTCACCAAATGCAAAGTCTGTCAGCTCACCAATGCTATTGGCAACCCTGAAAACACTGGGTATTGACTCAGAGGGAAAAAACCTGGAGCCTACTAAGAAGTAGACTTCACTGAGATAAAACCTGGCTAGTATGGTTACAGATATCTGCTAGTCATTTTAGATACATTTTTCAGGATGGACAGAGGCATTTCCCACCAAATATGAAATGACACAGGTAGTGGCAAAGAAGTTACTTGAAGACATTCTGCCTAGGTATGGATTTTAAACCATGGGCAAACATTTGTATCCCAGGCGAGTCAGAGTTTAGCCTCCTTTTTGCAGAGTGATTGGAAGTAGCATTGCGTATACAGACCCCAGAGTTCAGAGCAAGTAGAAAGAATAAAAAATACTCTGATCAGAGACCCTAATATAATTAACCTGAGAGAGTTGCACAGATAGGGTGGCTCTCCTTCCCTTTTCCTTATACATGACCAGAAACTCCCTTATCAAATGGGGCTAACCCCACTTGAAATTATGTTTGGCATCCCCTTCCCCATCACTGCTAACACCCAGGTAAATTTTCTGGCAGAAATAGATAAGCAAGATTTTCTTGATATTATACAAGGAGTCCAGTGGACCCACAAGTATGTGAAGCCCAAGCTCAAGGCTCTCTAAGAACCTAGTGTTCCCCATGAAGCCCACAGGTTTCTGTAGTAGGATTGTTAGATAACAAAGCTGGAAGGCATATCTCTGGAGTACTCAGAGCCTGAATGGGGCATGTCCAGACCCCATTAAGATGCTGCCAGGACACAGAGCTTGTCCCTGTTTTGTTCCAGTATTCGTGGAGAGTGGGTCAACAACTGTGTTGGGTCAGTTCCTCTCTCCAAGAGGTTCAAATTGTATTATGAGTGTTCATATACCCTTCAATAAATATTAATTCTTTATATGATATATTGCTAGTGAATTTTCCTCAATAGCTGATGACCACATGGGTTTATTCTCCATGCTAGCTAGGCCACAGGCCATGGGCTGGCAAGCCTTCACTTTCAGCTCCAACTAAAAAGTGGCAGGGCATTTAAAAGGGCACCTTTGGCTGCCTCAGCTAGTCACTCTGGCCATATAGCTTTCTGTCTTTTAGTGGATTTCTAATCAGACTGTAGTGATGTACTCCAGTAACTTCTGCAGTTTTGCAATTTCCATTTAGGACTTCAGGCCACAGCAGCCAGCACACCTCACCACTCTTATTGCATACCTAAAGCCATGCTTGCCTTGGACTAGGGATTATTATTAAACAGCAGATATCACTGCCCTTTTAATGCATATTCTGTCATATGGTTCTGATTTTGTGAGAAGTTGCCTTTTGTATCAGGTATTCAGTCTGGTTTGCCTGCTGGGCACCACAGCAATCATATTGTGGAAAACTGCCTGGCTACTTACTCCACTGTGCAACAGAGAGCAAGACATTGAACACAACTGAGACACTTGCTGTCCAAACATCACTACTACATCTGGGTTGAGGTACTTGGCAATTTTTTTTTCTTTCTTTCCCACAATGGCTGACAATTCTACTTCTCAAGATTTTAGAACATATTTTCTGTTGTGATTGATAATTTCTTGCATGAGTATATTTTTTAGGGCTTCAATCCCTCAGTCCTACTACTTTTTGGCTTGATTCTATATTTTATATTTCAAAAAAGATCTGATGCCCATTCTAAATATTAGATGACAATTAGCATAGTGAAAGATTTCAAATCTAGGAATTAGCATTTCATGGATGATTTAAAGGCTGGGAATGAACAATTGCTGTCTAAAGTGTATAATATAGAAGTTATAACTGATGAATTTGGAAGACAAAGTTAATTTTAGGGACATTGGTTATGACAAACTTTCAGATAGAATTTTCTCCTTGGACATGCATATTAAGACTGTACAAGAGAAGTATAGACTTTATGTTAATGATGATAATAAGAAATTTATTGAGTTAATGACAAGGATATGATAATTTCTGACTCTATGAGGTCATTAGAAAGACTAGCTATTCAAGAAACTCAGACCCTAGGAAAAAAATGATGGGTTTCCAAGCTTCAGGAATGGGAGGTCAGTGTTGTAATACTGGAGAAGGATATTAAGACACTATCTACTCAAAAGAATTCAGGACAATCTCCTACAAGGTATTATGGTAAGGAGGAGCCTCTACCTAAGGTGGTAAACACAAAAGGGATAACCCCTTCTCCACTGGTATTGTTTCCAGTTGCAATTCAGATGAAGAATACACATGAGGAGTCCCCAGAATTTGTGGAGGATAATTATGAGCCAATCCATATGAGAGGTATAAAGGATTTCAAGGAAGCTATATTACTTCACAGAATCCACTCCACTTATGTAAAAGAAATTCTAAACACATGGTCAACAAAAAATAAAATAATTCCTAATGATTGGGTGCAGTTACCAGCTGCTGTATTGGATTATAGCCAACATTTATGATGGAGAAATTGTCTTATGGAAGAGGCTAAGGCCATATAGCCTCAGGGAAAAGTTAGGGGCTTTTGCATTTCTCAAGACCAAATCTTTGGTGAAGACTTGTTTGCTGATGTGAAGGTTCAGAATACTTACAATGAACATACATCATTGCTGTGCCATACTACATTGAACACTTGGGAAAAGATTTTAGACCCAGGACAGAAAATTGAGTGATATACCAAGGTTAGATAAGGCTTAAAAGAACCTTATACTGACTTCTTGTGAGGCTTACCAAAACTATACATAGAATAGTAGCAGATCCAGAAGTTAGGAAGCAATGAATACTTTCTTTGGCTTTTGACCATGCTAATCTGGAATGTAAGAGAATTGCTTATGCCATTAAAGATCAGATCTGCACCCACAGAGGAATGGATTCAGTATGCAATTAGTGCTGAATTTCTCCACTGTGATGAAGAGACTTGGGTAGGCCAAGCCATTGCCATTGTTAGGGTGGGGAATCAAACCAACACTTGCTTTAATTGTGGAACAGTGCATATAAAAAGGAAGTATATATAAGGTACTTCCGGAAATAATGTCCAACTTAGGAATGATTCAAATAGAAGGTCATTACCTTCTGGGTTATGCAGAAGATGTGGCAAAGACTGACACTGGACCAATGAATATAAGTCCACAAGGGACAAGCAAGGCAACCCTTCACCATTGGGAAACACTTCTTGGGGCTTTCCTGGGAAGCCCCCAGAAATCAAATTTCAAAGCCTAGGAAGGCTCAATCATATCCACTCACAGTGGAGGAACAGCCTCCTCAGGACGAGTAGGAAATCCAATGCCTAAAATAGAGGACTGTACAGCAGTGGATAATAGAACAACTTTAAGGGAGAAATTGACAGTTCTAAGAAAAACCACAAAATGAATATTCTATCAGGCTTTCATAAATGAACAAAGACCAAAATTGAAAATATGGATAGATATTATTTGTATCCAAGGCTTAGTCAACACAGGATTTGACATTTCAATCATGGCATCCAAGATGGCATCTAAAGGAGGTGGATATTCAATTTCTGGATATTGGAACAATATCTCAAGTAACATAGAATGTAAGATGGCTTGAATGCATAGGACCAGAAGGTCAGAAAGGAAGGTTGAAGCAATATAAAGCTGACATAGAAGTGAATCTATGGGGTCATGACCTTCTATAGCAATGGAATACCCAGAGACTCAATTATGTTTCTGAAAACAATATTTTAAGGCAATATGTAAAACAATCACCAGCCATTCAGGTTGTGCACAAGAATAGCTCAATATCTGCTGAACCTGTAAAGACACTCACAGAACTACCTTTGGGTTCTGCAATGGCCTTTGATGAAGGAGAAACTGCAGGCTCAAAACAGCTGGTACAGAAGAAGGTACAAGCTCAGCATACTGAAGAATCCACTCCATGGAATTCTCCTGTATTTGCTGTCAAGAAGAAATCTGGAAATTAGAGAATGGTGAGAGAGCTAAGAGCAAAGAATATGGTGATTCAACCCATGGGCTCTTCACAATCTGGTATTCACCTGCCTTCCCTGGTTACCTAAGGGATGGCCTATTAGAGTTATTGATTTGAAGCACTTTTTAAAAACCATACATCTACAAGAACAGGACAAAGAAAAATTTGTCCTACTCTTAATAATTCACATCCATTTAAAGATACCAGTGGAGGGTCCTTCCACAGGAATGTTGAATATTCCCACCTTATGCCAATATTTTGTACAACAGCTGCTAGAAATGATATGCAAACAATTTCCACAATCTATCATTTACCATTATATTGATGATATCTTGTTGACAGACCCAAATGTAGATAATTAGAAAGAATGTTTGAAGCACTGAAGAAAATATTGCCTGATTGGAGACTACAAATTGCCCCTGAAAAGATACAAAGAAGAGATTGCATCAATTATTTAGGATATAAAATGGGCTTACAGAAAATTAAACCCCCAAAAGTGAAACTAAATAGAGATAGGTTGGGGACTTTTAATGATTTACAAAAATTACTAGGAGATATTGTTCATTTAAGACCCATTATTGAGATAAATGGACTAGTTTATTTATTCAAAACCTAAGATGATGATGATAAAGACTTAAATAGTCTGAGAGAATTTTTGTTGCATGAATAAAGGAAACTCAGAGCCAGATATAAAGGACAGGCTGAAATATCAAAAAGAGGAAACACTATAGTCAAATCTCATCCAGGTGTCTTCCAGCTTCCTCACCCTTGCTCCTTATGGCTTCTACTGCCTGCTCTGTCTTTCTATCCTGCCTTATTTACCATCTTCACCCAGTGGTTTCACATCTAGGTTAAGATCAAAGGTGTGGCACCACCACTGCCTTCCTGGGAGTCTGGAACTCCCTCTGTAAACTAAACTGCCCTCAAACTCAGATCTGCTGGAATTAAAGGTTTAGGTCACCTAAAGCTGAAGGAAGATGGCTTATGAAAAGATTACAAACGAAATAATATAAGGACAACTGGTGCCAATGTACAGCACTGTGAAATTTCTCAATTCTTACTTCTTTACCATTCTCTCTCTCTCTCTTTCTCTCTCTCTCTCTAAAATATGTGGTCCTGGTTTGATTATAAATAAATCTGGCTTTGGAGTTGGAGTAAGTGGCACATTGGTAAAGAAAACTTGAGCGATTCTGTTTTATATCAGAAAAGTCACCTGGTGTGGGACAGAAGACACCCAGAATATATAGGGAGCAATATTACTGTAATTTTATCCTTAATACTATTTCTCTGTGTATTTCCTCCTTCTTAACCTTAAAATCTTTTCTGCATACAATTTTCTCCTGAAAACATAGAGGACATAAAATCTTCATTTGATATCAATAATGTTTACGTTTTCCACTGTAAACAACAATTTTTCCTATCAGCAATCTCCAAAGCATTCAGAATGAAGATGGGGCCCCCACCACAATGATTCTACCTGGTGTAAAAAAAGACACTGAGACAGAAAAAGAAAGAACCTGGTATACACTACTCAATGATTGCTTTTGAAATAAAGACTATTCGGGACAGTTGCAAGATAGCTCTCTATGACTATTCTTCATATCACATCTTTTTTAAAATTTAAATTTTTTTTTATTAAAAGATTGTCATCTCCATCAATATATACCCCTGTTCCCCTTCCCCTCCCCTCTTCTAATCCCTCCCAGCCTTCAGCCTCACCCCTCCCCATCCAATCATTCCCTCCCCCAAAAGGGCAAGAAGTCCCAAGGTGGACCAGCCTATTGCAGCCACATCCACTTCAGGCAAGTACAGTTCACTCATCCCGAAGTCAATGCTCAGCTGGGTGTTCCTCTGTAGGGAATGGGCTCCAAGGTTTCAGCCCATGAACAGGAGTACAGTCTGATACTACCCCTCATGGCTCCACACATTGCTCATGCCAGTAGAAAGTTTCCCACCCCCAGAGGCCCAGATGGACTTACTCAGTACTCTGAGAATTGGTATAGATATTTATAGTCAGTCCATTAGGACCTAATCACCATCTTAGTTTTTATAGGATCCCATAGATAAGCCCCACCCACAGGTCAGCAGAAAGCAACCTTATGAAATACTATGCCCCTCTCCCAGTAAGTTCTGTCCTTTCAGGGCTATGGATATTCATCATTCTGATAGGGTGGTTATAGGTTAAAATTGAGTTGAGGGTAGAAGAATAATATAGACTCAGGGATCCTTCCTAAAGAAGAGAAAGAGGAATAGATAGGATAGACATAGGTAGATTGTTATATCTACCTATAAACAATTATTAGTCAAATATGAGCCAAAGACAATTTTCACTGGTATAGATGCTTGTACATTGATACAAATGTGAACTCATTTTATGTGTTTGATTGAGATAATTTTCATATTGATACAAACTTAAATCTGAAATTATTTTATATGTCTAAGGTAATTTGCATATTGATACAAAATTGAATCTGTAATTGCCATATTTACACATGCTTCTACCTCTGTTTAAAATATTTTGCACATTGATGCATAATAAGCATATTATTGTCATTTCCATTACGCAATTTCTACCTCTGTTTAATTATACTAGTAATAATATAATATTATATTAGTCATAATATATACATAAAATATTTTGTATACCTCTGTTTAAATATTTTGTACATGATATATATTTAGGATACTGTTATCATTTTGCATGCTCATGTACCTCTGGCTAATGTTTATATGATAGTTATATGGAAGTCATCATTCAGTTTGTAGATTGACCTGCAGGTTACCATTACTTAGGTTTTCCATGTAATAGTCATGCTGTTTAGGTTTCCCACATATACACTAGAATATATCAGATAGACTGGAGTCTTCAACAACTTCATAGATCTGGAGACTATGGCATTTAACATTTTGTTATTCAGTATTTAGCCATGAGAGACATGACACTCCTGCCATCACTGTTCCTTTTCCGAGATGGTACTGAGAATCAAGGATACTCCACTAGAAGTTTGTCTTCCTTGGCAGACAATGGCCTGTTGGGTGAAGAACTACCCTTGCCTTGACTGCTGTCAGTATGCATGCTGTCCAGTCTGGACAAGCAGGATGAAGTATAAAGTATTGTAAGAGATTTCTTGGCCTGTCTTTCTAGCCTAGCCTCGAGGTTCGGACCCGCAGACCCACAGACCCACAGATCAACAGAAACATACCAATGCTTATATTAATTTTATGCTGATTGAGCTAAGGCCCAGACATATAATTTGCTAACTCTTTACTCTTAAATTAACCCATGATTCTTATCCTGTTCAGCCATGCAGCTAGGTACCTTTTCTCAGAGCAGCATAGTTGTTCTCTGCATCTGCTGGCTTCTCTAGTCTGGTGTCTCTGTAGTATCTCTGCTCTGTTTTTCCTGTTCCCAGAGTTTTCTTAGTCTGGTAGCTCCACCAACACTTCCTGTCTGCTTTCAGCCAATCAGCATTTTTATTAAACTAGTAGGTGGGACAATTATTTGCAATGTAACATAATCCCATTACAATAAAGACTGCCGAAACCTACCTGGACAGGATAAGAAGGTTTCTCCAAAAAATGTTCTACTTGTAAAAAGATCTGTCAGATATCATAAGCCTGTAGCCAAGATGGTAGATGCTCCAACTGTGCAGAAAAACTAGATGATTGTCCAGGTGGCTGACTTTCGCTATCCTCTCCTAAATTTTGGAATCCACTCTCTTGTGCTTCAAATTTTCAGATAATATATTTTTCTTTTCAGGTCTGATGGGGTCAAAGACTAGACAGTTAAGGTTAAAATCCTCTCATCTCTTAGCAAAGAACATTCAGGTGTGAGATTTTTATTATTCAAGATAAACAGCTTTGAAGTAATTTCTGTACCTCACCACTTACCAAAACTCTAGACATGTAGAATGTACCTTATATTTGTTGGTTTTTAGTTGTAGTTTTTAACCTTGCTTATGTTTTACCTTTCCTCCTTCAGACATTACCTAATGATTCCTATTGTATATAGTCTTAATTTAGAACTTGCTTAGTTAGACAAAAGGGGGAGATGTAGTGGTATTCAGGTGTCAGCTGACAAAGCTGGGAGGTGTGTCTCTGGAGTACCCAGAGCCTGAATGAGCTGTGTCCAAAACCCATTAAGATGCTGCCAGGACACTGAGCTCTTCCCTGTTTTGTTTCTGTGTTCTTGGAGAGCAGATCAACAACCCATCGTGGGACAGTTCCTATCGCCAAGAATTATCTTAAGGTTCAATTTGTATCAGGAGTGCTCATATACCCCTCAATAAATATTAATCCTTTACATTTTTTGAATTTTCTGTGATAGGTTTCAATCAGGGGATGGGGTCTACATTAAGAGACATTGTCTAGTGAAGTTAGAACCCAGGTGGAAAAGACCCCTATATCATTCTGATGACAATGCCCACAGCCATCAAGGTAGATAGCATAGACACCTAGATCCACTATTCCCACACCAGGCAAGCAGACCCTTTCACACTCAAGGAAGATTTTTCAGAGTGAAGGATGAGAAACTTTGAAAGATACAGACAATCCCCCAAAGCAGTAGTGTGGCCTCTACTGATGATTTTACCTGCTGAGACTGAGACCTTGGGAAGTCCACATGCACCTTGGAATCAGACCTGGATAGAACTAGAGGACAAGAGCCTCATGATTGGAACTCTCAGAGATCAGTCACAGGGGGAAATGCGAAGGCATAGATTACCATTACAAAACTTTATCTCAGGGAAAGAACATTTAGTGCCTGAGGGCAGGGCCCAGGTGTAAGAAGAATCTAAGAAAAATCTCAGGAATGCCCTGACAGCCAGTAGATTCAAAACTTGGGTTTGCACCAAAAGTTTAACCATAATTACTCTACCCCCATACCCTTTTACTCAGTCCTAAAATGCCAAGACATGCAACAACACACTTATGCATTTTTTTTTTTTTAAACCCTCTTACCCCTGAGCTTGGAGCCAAATTTCATTGCTGTGTCAGAACATAGGGTCTCGGCCTGGGTTCAAATATGTCTGGGTTCAAACCTGTCCAAAAGAAACATCAAGGGAACAGTTTTTTTTTCCCCAGACACAACAAATCACTTGAATTTAAGACAGGAAAACAACATGCACAAGACCTTTACAAACTTAATCTAGCCAAAATTCCAGCATAGAAGGGAAGAGATGTTTATGAAGTCCCACTACTATAAGAAGTTATATATTTGGTAGCTGATGAGAGAGAGAAAGTCAGTTTTTAAGTTTTTAGTTTGTTTCTGATGATTTCATTCTTCGTAAGTCTACCACATGTCACAGCTGGCTTCACTCCCAAGAGTTATAGGACAATGGAAAAAGGGGGGGGGGAGGAAAGAAATCCCAGAGTTGCATGGGAAATGATGACTGGGTGGGAAGAAAGGGTAAAGGTATTAAAAATACATCATATGAAATTCTCAAAGAATTAATGGGGCACATCATCCAGCTACCATGTGCAAGGGGATGTCTCACATCCTCCCCTGGGTTCTAACCTGGCAGGTCTCCATGACTTCTCCAACTATACCTTCTCTACAATCTTCCAGAACTATCTGGAATCCCACATACAGTGTCCTGCCCTACACTGGCCACCCTTGCCTATGCCACAGAACCTCTAGGCCTCTGACAGGTCCCAAAGACAATGACTCAACCTAGTCTGACAACCTGGACCTATGTTCTACCTGCAACTACACATAGGTTCCTTCTTGTTGCATTTAACATCTCAATCTGACCATATCTTACAAGTGCTCCTTCAGGGTATATATATATATAACTTCTCCAGAATCCTTTAGATCTATATAAGGATCCTATACTTAGTACACTTGCCTAATCTGTCCACCACTCCTGCCTGTGCTGCAGTTAACCTCTAATATTCTACCAGAATTTATCATACCTGAAACTACCCACAGGTCCCTTCTGGGCTCCCTCTAACCTGTACCTAGCCAGACTTCTTATGTCCTTCTCTAGGTTCTAACCTGGTATATATGCCTGACCATACCATTCATGCTTTTTCCTCAACTACCTTTCCTGTCTGGACTCAAATGATCTCCAAGTTTATGACACAGGTTTACTCCCTACCTATCCTCTAATCCATAGGGTCCTTATATGCCCCATATCTAACATTTCTACTCAGCCAGATCTATCCTAGTCTTTGACCAGGAAGCCCATCCTGTATTCCAAACTAATTCCCTCTGTCTGTTTGACTTTATTCCAATCAAGTCATTTCCAACCCCTAGGCCCACCGCCAAACATCCTCTCTTTTACCTCAACCTGCTCTGCCTATATCAGAATTAAAAATAACAAAAGAATCCACATACCTAGCTTCCATCACAGAAATGCAAACAATGTCAAAGATTAAGCCAGTATCTTCTCTCTAAAAACTACCAGTTCTACAGAAATGCTTGCATATGAGAACTACTTAGATGGACTCCAGAACACAGAATTTAAAAGAACAATCAAAGAGTTCATCAAATAAATCAAGGAGTTTAAAGAAAACACAAAGAAACAGCTCAATGAAATAAAAAAAAAAACCTGTTAAGAAGGGATACATTCCCAGATGATGTCCAACAAAGCACAAATATAAAACTGATGGAAATAACAAAGAAAACCCAAGACTAGTGAACAAATTCAATCAGGAAGCAGAAATACTGAAGAAGATTCAATAAAAAACAAAGATGAAATTGGAAAACCCAATAACGCAACTAGAAAACCCAGAGGAAAGCCTTACAAGCAGAACAAACCATGCAGAATACAGCACATGGGGTGGGGTGGGCTGGGATGGGGGACTTCGCTATTATAAAGATAAGAAAGGTATCTGGGAGAAGGGAAACCTGGGGAAGAGAGAAGGTCTATGATACTCTCAGACTTTGAAATATATAACAGATATTTGTGGTACTGAGGGGTGTAGAGAGCTGCATAGCCGCACCTTAAAGATGGCGCTGGCTTCCGCCTCCCACCTTCCTGACGGTGAGTGCTCTCTGGGGTAAACAACTCCTTATTTGTCTAAGGCTGAGTGCTTGGTTTGCTTCTGAGTATGTGGACCTATTGGCAAGGCCCACGTGGCGCTTGGTGATTGGTTATCCTGAAGGCATATAGCTGGGCGGGGCCTCCCCCAGGAAGGAGAAACAGGGAAACAGAAGAGAAGATCCATGTACAAGGTCCTGAATAAATCGTTGAAAGAAGAGCCTAGTGTCGTGTCTTCCTTGCAGGCGAGGTGGAAGCGACAGAGGGGTGTAGGGGTATTGTGTTGTTTCATGGTAAATAATTGTCCCACCCACTGGTTTAATAAAAAGCGCTGATTGGCCAAAGGCAGGCAGGAAGTGTGGGTGGGGCTACCAGACTAAGAAAACTCTTGAGAACAGGACGCACAAAGCAGAACGCCAGAGAGAAGCCGAAAGAAGCAGAGGACAACTATGCTGCTCTGAAGAAAGGTACCTAGCCACCTGGCTGAACAGGAAGAATCATGGGTTAGTTTAAGGGTAGAGAGCTAGCAAGCTATATGCCTGGGCCTGAGGCCAATCAGCCAAAAACTATTGAAAACATCAGTGTGTCTCTGTGGGTATGCAGGTCTGCGGGTCTGTGGGTCTGCGGGTCTGTGGGTCTGTGGGCCTAGACCTTGAGGTTAGGCCAGAAAGTCAGGGCCAGAAACCTCATACTACAGAGGGGGTCTGGAGACCAGTCTTGGCTACAGCATACAACTACAAGTAGCCATGTTCCTTCCATCAGAGGGAATAGAAATGATTAATCTTTGGCAGATGGAAACCAGTTTCCCAAGTTCCTGAGAAATTCTGGGTTTTATCTAACCAGGAGAAATCTTCCTGTAGTCTAATTTGAGTTCATTTCTAGATATAGATAGCCTAAGATACTTAACATTTAGAAAACATAGTTTTGTTACATGAAAGCATTCATGCAACAAAATAGAAACTCAAAAATGCAAAACTAGACTTTTTGTGTCTTTCCTTTCTGCAGATACAGGATTTTAGAGAGGGAGAGAGATGGGGGGGGGGAGGGCAAGGGGGAGTGGGAGAGAGAGGGAGGGGGAGAGAGAGGGAGGGGAGGAGGGAGAGGGAGTGAGGGGGAGAGGGAGAGGGGAAGAGGGGAAGGGGGTGGGGAGGGGGAGAGAGAGAAAAGTGTTAGGTCAGGATTGATGGAGCTGATTAGAAAAATAAAGGAAAGTAGACAGGCATCTCCAGAAATAGAAGTGTTCTTTTAATCAGAACAACTGAAAGGCTGCAATCTCTATGAGGAAGTGGAGACTGCATGTGGCAGGAGGTGGGGGAGTGGGGGTGGGATTTATAGGATTGAAAAGATTTGGGACAGAAGATTCTCCTTGCAGGTCCATTACCCCACAGTAAAATGTACACCACTCAAAGAAGCACGTTGATCCTCTTATCAGAAACCAGTCATCCCACAGTTATCAGAGAAGTCAACTTTCCTGCCAGAGCTTCAGTCTGAGACTTCTGGGTCATAAGTACTTCAAGAATAAGAAGGGCAGGGAGTTCCCAACAGGATGGTTATGGACTATCCTAGGAAGAGTCACAACTTGTCTTTACAACTGATATATCTATGTTAGTGACTCTCACATTACATTTCTAAAGGTTAAGAACAACCACTCATACACACACTCAACACTGCTCAAAAATTATAATATATACAAGATTAAGAGGTGTTTTTAAAAGCACGCAGTGCTTCTGTAGCGAATTTTAGCCAAAAAGTAGTACTTGAAGTTTCCTGATTCCATCTGTAAAGGATAGGGAAAAACCAAACCGTCTTTATCATCGTTGTCCTCTCATGTCCCTGTAATTTCTTGTCTTTTAATAATGCATCATTTACATCCATGTTTTAAAAGGTATCCTCTTTATGACTTTCTTTGTTCTATTACTGTAAAACTTAATGAAACTGTTAAGATGAATTGGCTTAGTCATGTATCCCTGACCCCCACCCCACCTCCAGCCTCATCCTGAATATAAACAAATTCTTTCTCCTAGCTTCTGAAAAAGAATGTTTGTAAAGTGTTTTCCAGATCAAATGTCTTCCCAATTTCTGCTGGGAAAGAATCCAGTTGTATGGTATTTTACTAAGCAAAAGTTTCTTCCCTTCCTGCTGGGAGAGGTCCCTTTTGAACAGAAGTGCCTCAGCCTACACCCTGTGTGGCTTATCTCAGCTTTTTGATTTTAGAAATCCCATTCTGCCTTGCTTCATTCCCTTGTTATTCTGTGGTGCCAGCCTGCTCTTCATCAGCCAGCTAAGTAAAGGACTTACTTTACTCTTAGTTTGCTTAATAAGCGTAGTGATTTGTAACTTTCCCTAGGAGATTTTGTCAACTGCATCAAAACAGTACTTGGGTAACCTGAACCTGTGTTCCAAGGCCATGGTCATTCATATTAATCCAAAATGGGATATATCTTATTGTCTTTAGCTGTTCTTCTTTTCTTCAATAGTTACATTTAACCAATTCACAACAACTCAATACTAAATTCTCAGAATATATTACTTGTGAATAACAACACAAAGTACAAACTCTACCCTTAGTTATTTTTCTACAAACCTTTACTTAATAGTATCCATGCATCACTCTCTCAGTGACTAAGTGACTCTCTGTCCTCATCAACAGTTTGGAATTTGCTTATCATAGATTATTAACTGAATAAAAGCACAAAGCGCAAATTCCACCAACTACTAATTTTATAAATCATTACTTGAGTAGCCCCACTTGGACCACTGGTGACATTACTATCGCTCTATTGTTGACTGACACTGGACATATTTGGTTCTCAGAAAGTGAGATATTGTAATGTTACCTTCTTGGCTATCAGTAATAAACACATGACATTTTACAAAAATACATTATTCTAATAAAAAATGGTTAGAAAAAAATAAAAGTACAACAAGAACATGAAAAAAAGATTTTGATGCTGGGAGTGGGATTAAAACAAATATTGTGAATTAATAGAAGAAACAGCTGACCGTGGGTATGTAGACACTCAGCATTTGAGAGATCCAGGGAAACAGCCCAGCTTATCAACATAAAAAGGTAAAATGTTTGTGATGAAAACACTAAAAATATCTTCAAAAGAATACTACCAGCAAAAAACTCTATTTAAAACTAACCACGATTAAAAATATTTCACTGTTGTGCCCAGAGTCCAGACCCCCCAAAAGACCACCAAGAGACCGATCCAATGCAACAGTAAAGAGTCTCTTTATTGACAAGCTACACTGAGCAGCAGGAGACAAGGGTTTTTATTACGGGGGTGGGGTGCTCTGGGGCTTCAGAGCTACTGGGTTACTACAGTCCTAGGATTAGTCCAAACATGTGATAGGGGTACCTGTTACCATTTCATAGGCTTCTTTAAATTCTAGGGAGGTTTCAACATTTAGCTGTGGTTGTTAAGGTTTACCTGTACACCTATTGTAAATGTTCCTTTCTCAGGAAGGGAATATTTGGAATGTCAAGTATTTATTTCTCTTTACATGCTGGCTCCTCCCTGGATGGTGTCCACTCATGAGCCCTTTCTGAAACCATCAGGTGCCAGCAATAGCCTGCTGTCCAGCAAACTGCTCTGGGCCCCACATTCACTATAATTGTAATAGGCAAGCGCCCCTAGGGCACCCCAAGACACCCCAGGACCACGACTAATGACCACTGTTAACATTAAAGAAAAAGAGAGTTTAATAAATATGAATATGAATACCGGTACACACATGTGTGTGGCCCCCAAGCATGATACAGAAAAGCCTGGGGCCCCGAATATTCTCAGGGCAGGATTCTTATACCCTATTTTAGATAGGGGAGGAGGTATGGGCGGGCTGGGCATGCTAACAGGGTGGGGCCAAAGGTCCACAACAGAGTTTAGGAATGCAGGCAGGCAAGCTATTTCCTGTGAAACCACCTGAAGACATTCATTTCATTGTGCAAGCTTTAAACAGTTAACAGTTAACAATTCTCATGGTAGGACTTTCCTGGGTGACCCCACCTAGGTTGCAGGTGGGATCCCACAGGAATATGGTCTCAGTTTGGAAGGTCAAGCTGCTCTACCAGGTGGGTCTCAGGAATTCAGGAAGTATCTATCAGGCTCAGGCTGCTGGGTGTGTCTCAAGCAGCCATCTAGACCTTGGCTAGTTTCAGCCTTGGCTAGTTTCAGCAACCTCAGGAAGGGGTCGATGGGGAGAGAGTTACAGGATTTTTCTATTTTCACATTCCTCCCTTTTCTCTTCTGAATATCTCTAATCTTAGAGATGACTCTTTAGTCTCTTGTCTAAGCCCTTACTACGCTTATTAGGTCCCTGCTGTCTCATATTTCCAGGCTTGGAAGTAAAATGATTCTACCTCTCTACATTTATAAACTGTTGCCCTATCTCTGCCATCCGGGGGCACACATAGAAGGGTAGCTGCTGCAAAACCTGCCTCTGCCTACCAGTCCTGGGCTGCTATGTGAGGGCTTCCGCTCTCGGATCCCCTCGTGGGCACAAGGGGGCAGATGGGCAGGGTCAATGGTGGGCTAATCCTGCCGCCAGCAGGCACAGGTCCGGATACAGGCTGTCCACTGGGGATGGTGGGAAAAAGTGTCCCCAGTCCCAGATATCACCTGCCATGTCTGCTCAATCAGTTGGTGAAGGTTCTTCTCTGGGGGACTGGTGCTGCACACGGAGCTTGAGGGGATTACCAGTTCTTTCTACAGTCCATCAGTCATCAGGATCTAAGCAGCAATGCCATGTGGTCAGAAGGACTTGGTAAGGTCCCTTCAAGAGTCCGATGTTGGTGTCACCAGACTTAGACGAGGTCTCCCACTTGGTAGCGATGTGGGGTCCCATCTCTCTTGGGCTGGTAAAGGTCTGAGAGCTGCTTTTACAAGGAATGTTATACATTAGCCAGGGCCTGCAACCTAGAAGATAAGGGGGTTACACCAGAGATGGTCCCCAGATCCAAAAAGTATCTCAAAGGGGGTTAGATTAGTTTTAGCAGAAGGAGTATTGAGCTCAGAAAAAGCTCAGAAAAATAAAGGGTATAGGGCAGGAGCATCACCCAAACTCTGTGGCCAGTCTCCGGGGTTAATTTGCTCTTTCTACCTATCCTGAACTTTGGGGTACAATAAAGTTTCTAATCAATCCCTAATATCTTGGTTACTCCCCTAACTTACCTGGGCCATGAACACTGGTCCATTGTTGGACCCTATCTTTCACCAGGAATCTAAACCAAGGAAAAATTTGCAAGGTTTTACCAGCGTCTTTCACCAGGAGTGAAACACCATCAGGAAGGGCTGGAGCTGGGGCCGAGAGCAAAGCCTTCTTGATCTGGTCAAAAGCCTCTTGCTGTTCTTTCCCCCATCTATAGGCAGGTATAGAGGGACAGCCAAGGCTACGAAACCCAGAATCCAGGGTCTACAGGATCTAGCAGTTCCAGAAATTCAGGTTCTTCCGGCTCTCAGGGGGAGGTATCTGAGTGACAGTTCTCTTTCTGGCCTCCGTTAGCCATCAGGAACACCACCTCGGGCCAGCATATCTGGGCCTTCTTAGCAGAGGCCCGATGTCCTGGTTTGGCCAGTTCAATGAGAAGTTTCTCAGTCCCTTCTCGGTACTGTTTCACTGTGGAGGCTGCAAGCAATGAGTCATCAATGTACTGAAACAGAGTTAGTTACCTTGATGCAGAGCCTCATCAAAGATGGTGGGAGAGTTCTTGAAGCCCTGAGGCAGTCTAGTCCAGGAGAATCTGTTCTCCGGGTCTGTCCACTCAAAGGCAAACAGAGGCTGGCTGGACTTATGGTGACACAGACAGAAGAAGGCATCTTTCTGGTCTAAGACAGTGTGAATGTCTACCACCCGGCTGTTGACTTTCCTCAGGTCTTAGACTGGTCTATGTCTCCTGTCTCAGGCTTCTTAATGGGCAGCAATGGAGTGTTTCATTCTGACTGACATGGTTTCAGGATTCCCTGCTCCAGCAGCCTCTGAGTGTGGGGTTTGATCCCTTTCTTGGCTTCTTTGCTCAAATCTGACCTGCATGGGGGTGGCTGAAGGTTTCAAATTTACCACCACAGGGGGCCGCTGGATCTAGCCTTTTCTGCTCATGCCTCCGGGAAGGCCTGAATTGGTTACAGCAGGCTGGCTGACTAGAGGGTTAGTGAAGTCCACCTCAGGCCCCTGGGGGTTAAAGGTGATCTTTGCCCCCAGTTTGGTAAGAAAGTCTCTCTGGGCACTCTGGAGTCACTAAGAAAGAGTGCTGCATTTTTTTTCTCTAAAGTCCATTGTTCTTTTAGTCGTCCACACCCTATGTCTGCACCACTGACATCCTGGACTAATGATTTCTTGTTGGAGTGGGGACCTAACCGCTCCTGTGTCTGTTTCAAAGTCAATTGGGGTCCCCTCTACACTAAAGGATATTCTGAGTTCAGGGAGGAGATTCGAACCCTGACATTTCTAATCCAGGGAGAGGAGGCTGGCTGTATTAGCTGCAGGCTTCTTTTTCTTGGGGCAGTCTTTAGCCCAGTGTTCTTCCAAGCTTCTGGCTCCGGCCCAGGTTCTACTCTGTCTCCCTTGCCTGTCAACTAAGGTAGCCAAGATTTTTCTATTCCTTCGTTGATCTCTCAGTTTTTTCTTTTCTCTTTTTCTGTCTCTCTCTATCTTCTTGCTTTCTTTCTAATCCCTGCTCTTTCTTCTTTTCTTTCTAATCCCTGCTTCTTTTCCACTGTTCTCTCCTCTCTCTCTCTCAAAACACTTTCCTCACTTCCTCTCTAAGTCTCAAGGTCATATCTTGTAAGCCATCCATTTTCTGCAACTTTCTGAGAATATCTATTGCTGACTGTCCTATAAAGGCCTTTCCTAACACCCCCCTCTGTTCTTCCATTCTAGATCAAACAGTGTACATCTCTGATAGGCCTCTACTAGCCTCTCTAAAAACTCAGAGGGGGACTCATCAGACCCTTGCATCACTTCTCTTACCTTGGCCAGATTAGTTGGCGAATCAGAGCCTGGCGACAGAGTTAATAGGTGTTTCCTACCTTCGAGTATTCAGATCCCAATGGGGATGTCTAGGTTAGGCAACTGCATCGGGGCTGGCCATCCGAGCTGGGGACCAGTTTCCTCCAATCCCTTTCCTCAGAGGTAAAGAAAGTTCTCTCAAGCAGGTTGATAAGAGAACATAGTTTGACTGGATTATCAGATACCATCCAGGCGGAGAGGGAGAGTGATGGCAACGCCCTTAGGTGGCCCGGCTCTCTCTGGCTCCCAGTCCCTTGCTGGTCTCACTCCCAGTGGTGCCGGGGGTGCCTTTAATGGGCAGGGGGGAGCCTCCGAGGGTCCTGTCAGATCTGAGACTCCGGTAGGCAGAGGCGGATAGAGGTGAATAGGCTCTGGTAGTTACAGAGTAGCCTAATGTCAAGGGAGTTGGTGGAGGAGGTAGGATTGGCCGCACCCAATAGGGAGGGTTCAGCCAGGTCCTCACAGACCCAAATGTATGCTGGCTGCTGGTCCAGGTGTCCATGGGAACCTGGATGGAAGACAATGGCTTTGACTGCTTGGATGGTGTGGGGCCATCCCACACCAAAAGTCGGCCATTCACCTTTCTTAATCAATGAGAAGTTATTAGCCCAGTCTGAGACTTCAGACCAGCGGGAGAACAAGGAGACGAACAGACAGACAGGCAGAGACGCACACAAACACACAAAACACAGAACCAACAGAATGTGGAGACACAGAGCCAGCAAAAGAAAAAAAAAAAAAAAAAACAACCAAAAACCTAGCGAGCTCCTAAAACCGAAACTTGGCAAAACAGAAACTGGTAGACTGGCACTGAAATACAGATTCTGTCTGAGACAGCAGATGGGCTCCCAAGCCTTTTGGTTGCCCCAATCCCGCCGAGGGATTGGGGGGGGGGATCGTAGTGTGGCCTTCCAACACGTCTGTCAGCCACAGCCAAGGGGGGGGGAGACTCACACCCCAGTCCCCTAGCAAACCACAGTCAGATGTCCAGTACTCACCAACAAGTGCAGAGTGACAGAGTGGTCCATGGGGGTACAGGGGTCTTTGAATCTCGACCTTGGCTAGTTTCAGTTACCTCAGGAAGGGGTCGAGGGGGAGAGAGTTACAGGATTTTTCTATTTTCACATAATGAGTGAGTTAGAAAAAAACCTGTTGGGAGTTTTTATAATCTATACTTAGGAAGAGCCTCAGCAATTCACCAACACATAGAAAAATATATAGTCCAGATTGTAGGGAATGAGAAAATGATATTCTTAGACTGTGAGGTCCTGCTCTTGGCAAAAACTTTGGATGCCCCTTATCCTTTCTGAATGACTACAACTCTGCAGAATCTTCAAACGGTCCTATTGAGGTCTATAAGGGGCCCTACCTGTTATTTATGGAGCATGAGTAAGGACCATAAGATGCAGTGAAACCCACTGTAGGAGAATTGGTAGAGAAGGAAAAGAAAAACCCACTGTAAGAGAATTGGTAGAGAAGGGAAAGAAAAAAGGAAGTTGTAATGGTTGCCATGTGAAGGAGCACTCCAAGAGACATACTCTCATGCAAAAGTAAAGGGCAAGTTTTAATCAATTACCATGCCCATGGGGCTCAATGTCATAAAAGGACAGAGAGCTGAATTTGAACAAAGCTTTATAGGATATTTAGACAAGGAAGTTCAGTCATAGGTTAAGGGAGAGTTGCTATGGGCAGGAATGTGGCTACTTGAAAGAACGCAGTGGGCAGATAATGTATATCCTGTGGACTAATGTTTCCGGGAGCTAGGTCATGGGGGTGGGGGCTGCTATGTACAGAAATGCAGGTAGCAGATAACATGTACCTCTAAGGTCCCCTACTCAGTCTAACAATGTGTGTGCATAGGCTTGTCTGGAGAGAATGTGGCAGAAGAAGAAGTAGAATGGGCAGAAACTGATTTTTAAAGGTAGCTCAGCACATGCACGTAGGCGTTTCCATAGCTATTTTACATACTCTCATAGATTACATAAGTCATAAGGCCCTAGGATGATGAAGCCTTTTATTCTGAATGCTGATGGCTCAGGCAAGGCCATAGGTCCCAATGAGTGGCTGGAGGTTACTGAAAATGCTAACACTCTACCCTTTGGTTTATTATAAAAAGTGAGGGTATAGGGGTGGCAGGTAGGCCATGGATATGGGGGCACCGGGTTTCTCAAAACTACTTCTGAGAAATTAGAATCCTCCACTCCTGACCTATAATTAACCCATGTGCTGTTTACCGAAGCAGGAACTTTCCAAAGCTTGCACAATGTGCCCTTGTGACCATTGCCCCAGGAAATGAATTATCCTCAGGTGGAGTTACTCAGTCACCTGGCCCCCTGCTTGCCCAAGACTTGTTATTGTTTCACAGGAAATAATGCCTACCTGCCTGACTGCAGGCTGTCTTCCTTGTCCAAAGCAGACCTTCGGCCCTGCCCAGTTGTAACTTCCCTATCTCAGGAATCCAGCCGAGACCCCTCCCCTACCTGAAGAACTGTATAAAGAAACTAACCCTAAAGTGGCTGGGGGCTCATGGCTAAGCTTCCGTGGTCTTGAGTCTGCACGAGTGTGTATCAGTGTATCAATAAGCTCTCTTTTTCTTTAAAGTTAGCAGTGGTCCATGGTCTTGGGGTGTCCACTGGTTACAGTTTGAGGTCCCACTGAGATCCGTGCTTCATAGTGGACCCCTGGACCCAGACTAGGTGAGTGTGGAACTGGCGGTGGCTGCCGATCAGGGACATCAGTCCCTCTTGGTTGCAATGGACAGACATATTGGGCAGGTCGAAAAGCCACAACTTTTGGGGGACACCCCGGAGTCTGGGAGTGACAGAGGACTCTTGGGAACCTATCTGTTGGTTGAGTTAGGCTCTGACCACTGTTGCCAGTTTGCAGTCGAGCTGGTAGGTCCGGACCGCTTGTGGTGCAGCCGGCTTTGTTCGTCTGTCAGTCTGTTCAGTGTCCTTGTCTCGCTGTTTGTGTACTTGCTCTGGTCTGAGATGGGCCAGAAGATGTCTACTCCTCTGTCCCTCACCTTTTCTCATTGGTCTGATGTTTTTGATCGTGCCTCCAACCTTACTGTCTCAGTTAAAAAGACCAAGTGGAACACTTTCTGTTCAGTGAAATGGGCGACTTTCGGTGTGGGATGGCCCCCCACGGGCACTTTCCATCTAGGCACCATCAGAGCAGTCAAAGCCATTTTCTTCAATCCAGGTCCCTATGGACACCCGGACTAGCAAGCGTACATTTGGGTCTGGGAGGGCCTGGCTGAAAACCCTCCTGATTGGGTGTGGCGGTTCCTACCACCTCCACCAACTCCCTTGATGCCAGGCTCCTCTGCAACTATGCTTCCTCTTAAATTCCCCTCTAAACCCTCTGCCGTGTCCCTCTATCTGCCTCTGCCTATGCCCATCTTACCGGAGTCTCAGACGAATCTTCTCATGCTCAATGCGACACCTCCTCCCTATCCAACAGGATCCCCGGAGGCTCCCCTGTCCAGGCACCTCCGGCACCGTTGGGTGTGGGACTAGTGCAAGGGACCCAGAGCCAGAGAGCCCAGCCACCAGAGGGCATTGCCGTCACTCTCCCTCTCTGCCCTCACTGGCCCGATGGTGGATGATGGGCAAAATAGAGAGATGATGGCTCTCCAGTATTGGCCTTTTCCCTCCTCTGATCTATATAACTGGAAAAATAACAATCCCCCTTTCTCGGAAGATCCTGTTAAACTAACTGGTCTTTTGGAGTCCCTTATGTTTTTTCACCAGCCAACTTGGGATGGCTGCCAACAGTTACTGGGAACTCTCTTTACCACCAAAGAGAGGGAGTGAATCCTGTTAGATGCCCGGAAATTGGTTCCGGGGCCTGATGGCAGGCCCACACAGTTGCCTAACCTGATTGATGATGCTGTACCATTGAGATGTCCCAACTGGGCCCCTAATGATTCTGAATGTAGGAAGCATTTACATCTCTATCACCAGACTCTGATGGCGGGTCTCCGAGCAGCAGCCTACCACCCCACCAATCTGGGTAAGGTGAGAGCGGTTGTTCAGGGAACCAGATGAGTCACCCTCTGTATTTTTAGAAAGGCTTATGGAAGCCTATCAGAGATATACTCCCTTTGACCCTGAGTCAGAAGAACAGAGGGGGCAGTGGCTATGGCCTTTATAGGACAATCAGCAGCTGATATTTGTAAGAAATTACAGAGGATGGATGGGTTACAGGACATGGGTATAAGGGAGCTGGTGAAGGAGGCAGAGAAAGTGTTTTATAAGAGAGAGATGGCTGAAGAAAAGGAGCAGAGGATAGAGAGAGAGAAGAGAGAGAGAAGTTAAGAGATAAGAGAAGGAATAAGGAGCTTACTAAAATCCTGGCCACAGTAGTTGACAGTAGAAGAAAGCCTAGGAAAGATAAGAACCTGGGCCCGTGCAAGAAGCTGGGACCTAACCAATGTGCTTACTGCAAGAAAGAAGGTCATTGGGCACGGGACTGTCCTAAGAAAAAGGGGAAGAAAAAGCTGATTGACCTCCTGGCTCTCGATGACTAGGGGGTTCAGAGTTAGGACCCCCTCCCCAAACTCCGGGAAACTTTTGATGTGGAGAGGACCCTAATTGACTTTGAGGTAGATATGGGGGCTGTGTATTCGGCCCTACAGACTCCCCTGTGGCTCTTGTCGATCAAGAGGCCCCTGGTCCAGGGGGCCAATGGGAGTCGCCATCGTGCCTGGACTACTAAAAGAACTATGGATTTGGGGAAAGGAAAGGTTCAGCATTCCTTCCTAGTGATACCTGAATGCCCAGCCCCATTGATGGGATGAGAGTTGCTTACCAAGTTGGCCCAAATTACTTTTCAGCCCCAAGGACTGGAGGTAGAATTTACTAACCCATTGGTCAGCCAGCCTGCCTTAACCATGCTCACCCTGACAGTGGAAGAAGAATATAAATTATATGAACCCAAGGCTGACCCATTGTCGGGAGATAGAGAATAGTGGATAACAGCCTTCCCAGAGGCCTGGGCTGAGTCTGCAGGATTGGGACTGGCTAACCAGCAGCCCCCAGTAGTGATCACCCTGAAACCGTCAGCGTCGCCAATTAAAGTGAAACAGTACTACATGAGCAAGGAAACTAGAGAGGGCACAAAACTCCATATTCAGAGACTCCTCAGCCAAGGGATCCTAAGGCCTTGCCAATCTGCTTGGAACACCACCCTCTTACCAGTCAAGAAGCCAGGAACTGGAGATTATTGACCAGTACAGGATTTGAGGGAAGTCAACAATCAGGTGGTCGACATTCATCCCACTGTACCTACTTAAAACCTCTTGAGCACTCTGAATCCTGACAGGCAGTGGTATACTGTCTTGGACTTAAAAGATGCCTTCTTTTGCCTGTGTCTGCACGATTCCAGCCAGCCTTGGTTTGCATTTGAATGGACAGATGCAGCTCACCTGGACACGACTCGCCCAAGGATTCAAAAACTCTCCCACCATCTTTCATGAAGCCCTGCATCAGGACCTGGGGCCTTTTTGGATGGCTAATCCTGAGGTATCACTATTACAGTATGTTGATGACTTTTGTTGGCTGCAGACTCCCAAGAGCAGTGTGCCAGAGGGACCAGGAAACTACTCGGAGAGCTGGTGAGATTGGAGTACCGGGCCTCAGCTAAAAGGCACAGATTTGCTTGATAGAGGTGACATTTTTGGGGTATACTCTATGAGAGGGTAAGACATGGCTAATGGATGCCAGAAAAGGAACAGTGACTGTGATTCCCCCTCCCACCACTAGGCGACAGTTGAGGGAGTTTTGGGGAACTGTGGGGTTTTGTAGGCTATGGATCCCAGGATTTGCGGCCCTGGCTGCCTCCTTGTATCCCCTCCTGAAGGAAGGGACTGAGTTCCTTTGGGAAACTGAACAACAGGAGGCATTTGATAAAATAAAAACAGCCCTGCTTTCAGCTCGGCCCTGGCTCTCCCCAACATAGAGAAGCCATTTACTCTCTACATAGGTGAAAAGAGTGGGGTAACCAAAGGGGTGTTGACACAGACATTGGGCCCCTAGAAATGACCAGTTGCCTATCTCTCCAAATGATTAGACTCTGTTGCCAAGGGCTGGCCCCGATGTCTATGATCCATCACGGCAGCAGCCATCCTGGTAAAAGATGCAGACAAATTAACATTGGGACAAAAGCTAAGCATTCTGTCGCCTCATGCATTAGAGAGCATTATATGTCAGCCTCCTGACCAGTGACTCACAAATGCCCGCATTACCCACTATCAGAGTGTCCTACTGGATAAAGACAGGATCACGTTTGGCCCCCCTACAGTTTTGAATTCAGCAACCCTGCTACCAGAGGAAGGTGAGGAAGTGGCCCATGGGTGTCAGGAGATACTGGCAAAAAAAAAAATTGGGATACAGCCGGACTTGAAAGATGCCCCAATACTCCACACTGATCTCATCTGGTACACCAATGGGAGTAGCTTTATAAAAGAGGGGCATCGCAGAGCAGGGGCAGCCTTGGTAGACAAAGACAAAGTAATATGGTCGGCCTATTTACCGGAGGGAACCTCAGCCTGAAAAGTTGAATTAATAGTCCTGACTCGTGGTATGGAACTGGCAGAAGGAAAAAGAGCCACCATTTATACAGATAGCTGGTATGCTTTTGCTACTGCACATGTTCATGGCCGCCATCTATAGGGAAAGGGGACTATTGACTTCAGCAGGAAGGGAGATTAAGAACAAACAGGAAATACTAGCACTGTTGGCTGCAGTGATGCTTTCCCGAGAATTGGCTATTATCCATTGCCCTGGACATCAAAAAGGAGACAGCCCTGAAGCTAGGGGAAACAGGAGGGCAGATGAAGAAGCCCGAGCTGCAGCAGTCAGAGAACCTGTGCCCATCCAGCCTTCCATCCCTGAACTGGTGGTCCGAGAAATGGCAGGCTCACAAAGAGAGAGGCCTCATATTTCTTGCAACTGGCCCACCGCCTCACCCATCTTGGTGCTGAAAAACTTCAGCAACTACTGGCAGATTGGAACAGTTTAACTCCAAAGGACAAGAAAGACCTGGCTGAAGCAGTGGTACATAAGTGTGAAGCATGCCAATTAGTAAATGTGTATCCCAGTTGTCCCGCGCCCACTTCTCGCCAGCAAGAAAAGACGCGGCACACACATAGGATCCTTCTGCAGTACAGCTTTAATGGGTCTTGAGGGAGAGCATTCAGCTTACGGAAAATGGAGGGGAAGGCAGAGAGAGGAGGGAAAGAGAGAGAGAGAGAGAGAGAGAGAGGCAGAGAGGCCGGCAGAGAGACGGCAGAGAGGAGCGGAGGGGTGGGGGCCGCGGCGCAGGAACCCGCGGCGACAGGCCCCGGCGGGGAAAAGGAAAGCGAGAGAGAGAGCACGAGGTAGGAAGCGCCCAATTTTATACAGGCCAAAGGCCCCTGCTTTAGACGTATCATCTTCCTATAGGTTGCAGTCCAGTATCCCACATGACGCCATGGAAGAGGCTGAGAAACCAGTCTCGCGAGAGCACGCATGCGTTCTCTACTGACTCAGGCGGGTTAGTCAGCACCAGATAATGGCACCACCTTGAGGAGTTGGAGCCAGCGGCCCTCAACACCCAGTAAAATCCATAGGGGGATTAGACTGAGAGGAGACCAGCCGGGCCAATGTTGGGAGGTTGACTTCACAGAAATTAAGCTAGCGAGGTACAGATTAAAGTGTTTTCTAGTTCTTGTAGACACTTTTTTCAGGATGGGTTGAAGCTTTCCCGACAAAACATGAAACTGCCACTGTGGTAGTTAAGAAGATCATGGAAGAGATCTTTTCCCAATTTGGACTCCCAAAGGTAATTGGGTCAGATAATGGCCCGGTGTTTGTGGCCCAGGTAAGCCAGGGTGTGGCTAGGAAACTGGGGATTAATTGGAAGTTACATTGTGTGTTATCGACCCCAGAGTTCAGGACAGGTAGAGAGCCTGATTTCACTGATTCCTGCTGGATATGCTTGCAGGCAGGACCCCCTTATTATGAGGGTA
The DNA here is from genome assembly GCA_033318265.1 of Phyllotis vaccarum. Lineage (NCBI taxonomy): Eukaryota > Metazoa > Chordata > Mammalia > Rodentia > Cricetidae > Phyllotis > Phyllotis vaccarum. The sequence goes on along the minus strand of JARWLC010000014.1, from coordinate 85,746,819 downwards.
TGGCAGTTAATGGAAGTTATCATGAAAACAGGAGCTCAGCTCTGTGCAATTGGGATAAGTGTCACATGTTAACCCTTCCTGAAGTGACCGGAAAGGGAAATTGTTTGGGGATCCCCAGAGGAAATGATAGACATAGATGTACTCATGTAGTTTCAGTTACAGCAAATAACTCCTCCCTGATTCCAGAGGCCGGCACCAGATGGGTGTTTTATACAAGGCTAACCCCTTGTATCTCCACCCAAGTCTTCAATAATTCAGGAAACTTCTGTGTTCATGTGAGAATATATCCCTGCCTTCTGTACCAATTGGCAGGAGCCAATTTCTCTCAGTTTGGCAGTGCTTCTAGGAGCTGGAGTCTTGGCAGGAGTAGGAACGGGAGCAACGGCCCTACTTGAAGGACACAAGCACTTGGCCCTGCTAGAATCGGCTGTCATGCAGGATCTGAAGGCAATAGAGTCCTCCCTAGATGCCTTAGAAAAGTCTAACCTCCTTGTCAGAAGTTGTTTTGCAGAACCGTAGAGGGTAGGATTTGTGTTTTCTGAAGGAGGGGGGACTCGGTGCTGTGCTTAAAATGTTGCTTCTATGCTGATAGTACAGGAATGGTGAGGGACTCTATGGCCAAACTCCGGGAGAGGCTTAACGCAAGAGAAAAAAGGTTACAGGAGCAGCAGGGGTGGTTTAAGGGATAGTTTACTAAGTCTCCCTGACTGGCCACTGTCATATCATCATTGGCTGGACCCCTGGTAGTTTTACTTTTGGTCATAACTACTGGGCCCTGTATGTTGAATCGGGTTACTAATCTCCTCCAAGGGCAGATTAGAAATGTAAAATTAATGATAGTCAGAGAAAAATATGAGAGACTCAGATAGACAGCAGTGTGAGATGCTCCAAGACCACTAGGAGTCTGATCTCTAAGATTAGAGATATTCACAAGAATCCTCCACCCCTGACCTATAATTAACCCATGTGCTGTTTACCGAAGCAGGAACTTTCCAAAGCTTGCACAATGTGCCCATTGTGACAATTGCTCCAGGAAATGAATGTCCTCAGGTGGAGTTACTCAGTCACCTGGCCCCCTGCTTGCCCAAGTCTTGCTATTGTTTCACAGGAAATAACGCCTGCCTGCCTGACTGCAGGCTGTCACATTCCTAAACCCTGTCCCATGACCAACTTCCCCTTCCCGAAGCAGACCTTTGGCCCTGCCCAGTTGTAACTTCCCTATCTCAGGAATCCAGCCGAGACCCCTCCCCTACCTGAAGAACTGTATAAAGAAACTAACCCTAAAGTGGCTGGGGCTCATGGCTAAGCTTCCGTGGCCTTGAGTCTGCACGTGTGTGTATCAGTGTATCAATAAGCTCTCTTTTTCTTTAAAGTTAACAGTGGTCCATGGTCTTGGGGTGCCCACCAGTTACACTTCCAGATGACTTAGTGGGCATCATTCATCTTGGGGGGGGGGAGGGACTTGTCCTAAGGTAGCTGGTTGTATCCCCCATTGTTTGAGCTCTGTGGGACTGTATAGCATTGCTTGGATAACATGAGATAATTTCAAGGCAGAAAATGAAGTTTAGAAAAAATCTGGGTTGGGAGTCCTGGAACCAGGGAAAGGTTGAATGATACTTATCTGAAGTGAATTGACCTGTATGGATAAATCCAAACCAACTCCCTGGAACTTAGAAGTATTTTCAAGTTTATAAGAAAGATAAGTTTAGATACATAACCAAAGGGTATTTAAAATCCCGAGCTTGTGGCTACGATATTATAATGGTATAGTGTTTAGTACTCTGCTAGGGTTGGACTGATAGCTTATCAAAATTTTATTGGTTAGTATAAAGACATAGATTTATCATTATAAAACTTTATTTCAGGGAAAAACCATTTTGTGCCTGGTGGCAGGGTCCAGGTCCAAAAAGAATCTAAAAAAAAAAAAAAAATTTTCAAGGATGTGCCTGGCAGCCAGTAGATTTAAAACTTGGATTTGTGCCAAAACTTTAACTAATAATCTCTAAGAATTACTTTACTCCATACTCCATTACTCAGTCCTGAAATGCCATGATGTTTTATGTCCCACTTACATATTTTTTTTTAAAAAAAACCCTCTCATCCCTAAGCTCGGGACAGAATTCCTTTGCTGTGTCAGATCATCAGGTTTCGACCCAGGTTTGCACCTGTCCAAAAGGATAAATTGATCTTCATGTGTTTTCATTGAAATTCAGCTCCCTAGTGGTCTTTAGAGGTCTCAGGGCATGAGTACAACATTTGGTGCATAGGTCCCTAACCCCCATGGCCCCCATGGACTCTGGACCAGAGAGTCTGTCTCTGACTGGTAAGGGTCTCTGAATGGTGTCTATCTCTCAGTGGTAAGTGTCTGTGAGTGGTGTTTGTCTGTATTTAGTATTGATTCTGAGGTGGAGTCAAATAGGTGATCATGACCAGACTCGGGATAAGAGTAGATGCAGTAAAAAACCATGGTCATGAGAGACTCAAATGTGTTCCAGACTCCAGTGGTGGGGACTGAGTGCCCCAAATCTGGTTGACTGAGGACAGAGTATTTCAGATCTGGTTTAGACAGAGGCCTTATATCTGATTAATTGAGAACAAAGAGCCTCAAATCTGAACAGGGATGGAGCACCCCATATCTGGTTGATAGAGAATGGAGAGCCTCAGATCTGGATGGGGATGGAAAGCCCCATATCTGTGACAAATGCCTTGGGACATACAATTTCTTCTCTGGACTTATTCTTAACTCATTACCAAGTCGTTACTACCCTTGGTCTCCTGTGGTGTCTGTGTTTTTCTGTGTATTTCCTCATGGGACAGTAGAGGAAATGATCTTCAGACCATGAGTGGGGTTCCCCAACCAAGTACCCTACATAGTAGTCTGGAGAGACTTAGCAGAAGACTCACCTTAGATTAGACATTCTTGCCCCAACAAGTTATGGTGCTAGCAGCTACAGAGAGGGGCTCATCCTTCAAGACCCCTTTGGCTGCTAGTCCAAAGGTCCTCAGGCAGACAGCAGAGAGGATGAGATATCCCCACTTACACCCCAGATTCTGATGCAGCCGTGGGATGGCTGTGTGCAGCTTTCATAGATTTTCTTCATGACAGAAGATTGGGAAAAAAAAAAACAATTTTCAAAAGCTAGTTGGGGGCCCTACAGGAGAGCCCATAGCTGACCAGGCTCTCCTAGACACGACCTTCCCCCTAATTCGCTCAGTGTGGGATTGCAATTTGGCTAAAGATAAGGTGAGCCTCCTGGTCTATTGTCAGGCTTTATTGGTGGGTCTCAAGACAGCCAAGACAGACAAGATGGCCCCTGAATATTAGTAGGGTATATAATATAGGGCAGGTAAGAACAAAGGCCCAGAGACATTCCTGGAATGCCTCCAGAAGGCCTCCAGGAGGTATATGCCCCACAATCCTGGGGCCCAGGAAAATGCTGCTGCAATGACCTTGGCTTTCTTTATCCAGTCCCCTCCTGATTTCAGGAGAGAACTACAGAGGTTAGAATGCGTGAGGAAAAGATGTTGAAGATTTAATAAAGATGGCTGCTGAGAAAGTATATAATAAAAGAGAGCAGCGTAAGAATCAGCACCTCACTAAGTGTGTTGCTGGCCATGGATGCAAAACCAGAAGGGCACCCAGGGTGACTTCAACATTTGGTGGAAGGAGAGGAGGGTGAAAAACAGAGAGATGTCTCTGACTCCCAAAAGCCAGCAGTACTTCACCTTCTAATGACACAACCCAGAGACTCAGATCAGTAGCCAGATGACATGGACCAGACTACCACAAGGATTCAAAAACTCCTCCATCATCTTCAGTGAAGCTCTGAATGAAGAGCTGGGTGAGTACCAGACACAGAAGCCAGAAATAAGTCTGTTACAGTATGTTGATGTCCTGCTGATCCCTCTTACCCCTAAACTCTGGGCCAAATTCCTCTGCTTAACACAGGGTATGGGCCTGGGTTCAAACCTAACTGGGTTAAACCTGTCAAAAAGAATAAACTGACTCTCATGTGTTTGCATCAGAATCCAGCTCCTCAGGGGTCTTTAGAGGTCTCATGACACAGGTACAACAGTTAGCTTTAGGGACAACATCAGAGTGAGTGTGTAGGGGGGAATCTGAAACATGTTAACATGTTTTATTTTTCTTTATTTTCAATTAAGTTTTCTACCTCCACCTGAAACAAATCTCAAGGCATCTGCTTCTCTTTTATTGCCACAGTATCATCTTAATATTCAAGTGGCATAGGTGATTGATTGCTGAGGGCAGTCAATAATAAAATCTGTTCTGTGAGTCTCCCTTTTAAGTCTGGAGTTGTGAATATCTCTGGAGTGTTACTATTTCTCACCACCTGGGCATGATTGTTAGTCTTTGCACCTTCAGCTCTCTGATCCTGTAACAACGGCTGAATAGATAATTGGAAATTTGAGTATGTCATTGTAGATTCAGAGGGGAAATTGATGAGCAGGATGTGACCAATAGAGAGAGGAGAACACAGAGGGGGCCCACTGTCCTAGCTGCCTGGTCAGTCTAGTTATTTCCCTTAGACATAATGGAGTTGTCAGTCTGATGAGGCTGGCAGTTGAAACACAAATTCTAGTTAGTATTTAATGAAAACTTAGAGCCAGATATTGGGTGGGGGTGGTGGAATATCAAAGAGACAGGGGGAAAAAAACCAGTTAATTTCCACCCAGTCAACTTCTCAGGGTAAAAGCAGTCTTCGAGAGTCCTCAGCCTGTTTCATCACTTCTACTGAAGACCTCAGTGTCTGCCTACATCTGCATTAAATATCTTCTTCACCCAGTTGTTTAACTTCAGGGTTCAAATCTGCATCATAATCTTAGAGTTAGGATTAAAGGTGTGAGCTACTACTGTTTGGTAGTTAGGATTTGAACTCACAGAAATTCTTTCTCTAGAGTTATGGGATTAAAAGCCTAGGTCACCACTTGATCTTTCCCTGCTGGGATTAAAGGCATGAGTTAACACTCACTGATGCTCAATGTTTGACTGTGGGTGATTCTGTCCTCTACTATTTCAGCTTTTCTCTGGCTCCAAATTTTCATTAAATGCCAACTAGAATTTGTGTTTCACTTGGCATCCAACTTTGGGGCATGAATTCCCAAAAAAGCCATTTGCCAGACAGAGCAACACCTGGCCAGAGAAATAATTACCAGCTGGCAAGGCTTTCTGTTCAAAGATAGCCTCCAGGCCTAGGCAGAGATGGCCACACGTGTTTCTTCACTTTAGTCTAGGTAAGTTTTTCAGACAGTGGCCTCCTTATCCTGGTGGGCAGGTTTTTTTTTCTCCTTTTGAACCCCTCCTTGGGCTGCTACCACACTAGGTAGCTGCCCTACTTCTCAGTCATCTGACTCATCACTGACCACAAGTTTGGTGAGGAAATTGGATTTTCTTGAAAGGGGGAATTTCCTTAAGGAAATGGAAGGTGTTGATCTTTCTACAAACTCATGGAAACTGAACGTCTCTCAAATGAATCACCTCTGAGTCAAGGAAGAAGTAAAGAAAGAAATTAAAGACTTCCTAGAATTCAATGAATATGAATCTACAACACACCCAAACTATGGAACACAATGAAAGCAGTGCTAAGAGGAAAAGTTCATAGTACTAGATGTATACATAAAAAAAATTGAGAAATCACACACAAGAGACTTAACAGCACAGCTGAAAGACCCAGAACAAATAGAAGCAAATTCACCTAGAAGGAGTGAAGGCAGGAAATGATCAAACTCAGGATTGAAATCAATAAAATTGAAACAAAGAGAAAACAATACAAAGAATAAATAAAACAAAAAAAATTGGTTCTTAGAGAAAAATTAACAAGATAGACAAAACCCTTCTGTGGCAGTATATTGTATATTTAATAAAAATATCCTGAAATAACAGAGGACAGAGCTACTCACAGAGCCAAGTAAGGGAGTGATGACCCACTCCTTTAATCCCAGCACTGCAGAGGCAGACATTTTCTGGTTCTCTGTGAATTCAGGGCCAAACAGGTAGCAGTGGCACACAACTTTAATCCTAGTTGAACTAGAAAGTGAGATATGTGGGTGGATAAAGAGGAGGCAGGAGTTCTTCCCTTCACCAGGGCTTCCTTCTGGCTGAAGACTCAGAGAGATTGAATCTGAGGATTCCTGAAGACAGGATGTATCCTTTTTGGCCTGAGGAGTTGACTGAGTGAGAAATATCTGTGATTCATTTTTCTGTCTCTCTGATCTTTTGACTTTTTTCCATTTCTGGCTCTAGGTTTTATTTATAATACCAAAGAAAAGTTGAGGAATACCCTTATCCAAACTAACCAAAAGGCAGGGAAAGAATATCTAAATTAACTCAGAAATGAAAAGGGGACATAACAACAGACACTGAGGAGATCCAGAGGATCATTAGCATTCCTAAAATCAATACTTTAAAAATCTGTACTCCACAAAATTGGAAATGCTAAAAATATTGACAGTTTTCTGGATAAATTAAATCAAGATCAGATAACTGACTTACATAGACCCATAACCCCTAAGGAAATAGAAGCAGTTATTAAAAGTCTCCCAACTAAAAAAGGCCCAAAGCCAGATGACTTCAGTGCAGAATTCTACCAGAATTTCAAAAAAGAGCTAATACCAACACTCCTCAAATTGTTCCACACAAAAGAGACAGAAGGAACATTGTCAAACTCTTTTTATAAGACTACAGTTACCCTAATACCCAAACCACACAAGGATGCAACAAAGAAAGAGAATTATGGACCAATCTCCTTCTAAACATTGATGCAAAATCACTCAATAAAATACTGGTAAACCAAATCTAAGAACACATAAAAAAAAGTCATCCACCACATTCAAATAGGTGTCATTCCCAAAGAAGCAGGGATGGTTCAACATATGAAAATATGTCAATGTCATCCACCATATAAACTAAAAGAAAAAACACATGATTATCTCATTATATGCTAAGGAAGCCTTTGAAAATAATTCATTGTCCCTTCCTGATAAAATTATTAGAAAAATCAAGGCTCCAAGAAACATATCTAAACATAATAAAGGTGAAATACAGCAAGCCAACATCAAACTAAATGTAGAGAAACAGCGTAATCTCACTAAAATCAGGAAGAAGACAAAGCTGTCCACTCTCCCCATATACATTCAATATAGCACTTGTAGCTAACACAAAAGACAATAAAAGGAGATGAAAGGGATACAAGTTGTAAAGGAAGATGTCAAATTTTCCCTATGTGCACATGATATTATAGTACACATAAGTGACCCCAGAAATTTTGCCAGGGAACTCCTATAGCTGATAAACACATTCAGCAATGTGGCAAGATGCAAGATTAACTAAAAACAATCAATAGCCCCACTCATATACAAATAATAAATAATAAATGGGCTGAATAAAATCAGAGAAACATCCCTTTTTACAATAGCCACAAATAACACAATATATCTTGGAGTATCTCTAAACAAAGAAGTAGAGGACTTGTATGACAAGAACTTTAAGTCTTTGAAGAAAGAAATTGAGGAAGTTATCAAAAAATTAAAAGATCTTTCATATTCTTGGATAGGTAGGATCTTACCAAAGCAATCTACAGATTCAATACAATATTCTTTAAAATCCCAACACAATTCTTTACAGATCTCAAAATAAAATACTGACCTTCATATAGAACAAAATAAAACCCAGAATTGCCAAAACAATCCTGTTCAATAAAAGACCTTCTAGAGGTATCATCATCCCTGGCTTCAAGCTCTACTATAGAGATATAGTAATAAAAAACAGCTTTGTACTAGCATAAGAACAGACAAGTAGATCAATGGACTCGATTGAATACTTTGACATTAATCCATATACCTATGAACACCTGAGTTTTAACAAAAAGTCAAAATATACAATGAAAAAAGAAAGCATATTCAACAAATGGTGTTGGCATAACTGGATGGTGGCATGTAGAAGAATGCAAAAAGATCCATATCTATTGCCTGAACAAAGCTCAAGTCTTAAGTAGATCAAAGATCTCAACATAAATCCAGTTACACCGAACCTGATAGAAAAGAAAGTGAGAAACAGCTTGAACTCATTGGCACAGAAGATTACTTCCCAAATATAACGTCAGTTGCATAGACCCTGTAAGCAACAATTAATAAATGTGACTTCTTAAAACTGTAAGGAAAGGGCACTGTCAATAAGATGAAAATGACAGCCTACAGAATAGGAAAAGGAGAAAAGATTTTCACTACACCTACATCTGACCAAGGGATTATCTCTAAAATATATAATGAACTCAAGAAACTAGAGATAAAAAACAAGTAACCCAATGGTTAAAGATGGGTTACAGATCTCAACAGAGAGCTCTCAACAGAAGAATATCAAATAGCAGAAAGACACTTAAAGAATTGCTGTCAGATTCAATAATATAAAAAACACAGATGACAGCCTATGCTGGAGGGGATGTGGAGTAAGAAGAACACTTCTCCACTGCTGGTGAGAATGTAAACTTGTACATCCACTTTGGAAATTAGTATGGCAGTTTTCAGAAAACTGGGAATCAACCTACCTCATGATCCAGTAATACCACTCTTGGGCATATACCCAAAGGATGCACATTCATACTACAAGGTCACTTGCTCAATTATATTAACAGCAGCACTATTTGTAATAGCCAGACTTGGAAACAACCTAGATGCCCCTCAATTGAAAATGGATTTTTAAAAATGTAGTAAATTTACATAACGGAGTACTACTCAGTAGTGCAAAAAATTATATCCTAAAAATTTCAAACAAATGGACTGAATTGGAAAAAAATCCTGAGTGAGCTAACACAGACCCAGAAAGACAAACACAGTATGTACTCACTCATAAGTGGGTTTTAGATGTAGAGAAAGGATAACCAGGCTACAATCTGCAACCCATGAGCAGCTAGGTAACAAGGAGGAACCTAAGGAAGACATTCACAGATTCCCCTGGAAAGGGAAAATAGATAAGATTTCCTGAATAAATTGGGACCATAGGAGGGGAGGGGATAAGAGGAGGTAGGAAGAGAACATGAGGGGATGGGATGGTTGAGTTGGAGAGAGAGAGAGAGAGAGAGAGAGAGAGAGAGAGAGAGAGAGAGAGAGAGAGAGAGAGAGAGAGAGAGAACACAACAAAACATATATCTTGATGTAGAGAGCCATCTTGGCATTATAGAGAAACATGATGCTAAGGAAATACCTAAGAACAAGGATGACACTAGTTAAGTCTTCAAACAATAGTGGAGACTTCCTAAACTGGACTTCCCCCAGAGTCAAATTGATGACTACCTTATTGTCATCATAGAACCTTCATCCAGTCACTGATGAAAGCAGATGCAGAGATCTACAGTTAAGCACTGAGCCAATCTCTCAGTCCAGTCAGAGAGAGAAGCGATTATATGAGCAATGGTCATGTGAGGAAAACCACAGAGACAGCTGACCCAAAATAATGGGAGCTCACTGACTCTAGATTGACAGCTGGGGAATCTGTATGAGACTGAACTAGGCTCTCTAAATGTGGATGACAGTTATACGGTATGGGCAGTTTGTAGGGCCTCTATCATTGGGACCAGAATTTATTGCTAGTGCATGTATAGGCTTCTTGGAGCCCATTCCCTATAAAGGAATACATGGCTCAGCTTTGATACTTGGAGAAAGGACTTTGTTCTGCCTCAACTGGATATACCAGACTGACTCACCCTGGGAGTCCTTACCCTCTTTGAGGAGCTGTTAGGGGGATGAGTGGGGGGATCTGGGGATGACTGGGAAGATGGGGGGAGGGGGAACAGTGCTTAGTACGTAACAAAACCTTTTTAATAAAAAAGTATAGGTGTGTTAAAAGGAAAATAGGTGAGATGAGTTAGCTTTATTCCTCAGAAATGATAGGTTTAAGTCCCTGGAAGCTCTAGATTAAGAGTGTGTACTGAGCTTGGGTAATGTACTGGGTGGGGTTCTGTAATTAGATGACAATGGAGGGATGGTGTCTAGCAACTGACGGGTTTTTGGTGTTATAGACTTGAGGGTCCACCTGAGAGTCTGGCAAAGAAAATGACATATTTCAACCAGTAGGATGAGTGGCTGGAAGGAGGAGGAACGGAGTTGCTGTTGATTCTGGGGTCAAGAAAATGAAGGAGCAAAAGATATAGAAGCTCTCACTTTGGATAAAAAAAAACAAAAACAACAACAAAAAAAACCAACCCTTTTTCCATTAGGGGTATAGGACATGTTGGCACAACCAAAAATGAGTAGGTAATGCGGAAAATGTAACAGAATGGTAGGGTCTGATGAGGTGAGTAAGGCTGTCCCTCTTCCCTGACAATAGGAAGAAGAGAAATAGGTCCGTAAAACTTCCTCAGAACTGGGTTAGTGGCTCTGGTGTCCAAGAGGAAGGAAACAAATCACCCTGATACCATGATAACTACCAGAGACTTCCTGTGAGAAATGACAATCCAATCATCAGGCCAGTGAAGCCTGAGCTCCCTCAGTTGTCCATGGCCAGGGCTAGAAGAAGGTTGGCTGGAAGATGGTCTGTGTTTAAAATCTTCATGCCACTAGGTGCATGGGGACAGTTAAATGACCAGTGTCTCTCTTGATGGCACTTTGGATATAGCCCAGATGGCCTGCACAAAGTACGGCAAGCCTGAGAGCAGTGACCCTCTTGATAACATTTGAAACAGGGTACTGGAGCTCCTTATACCTCAGGGGGCAAGTCACTGTGGCTGGTTGAACAGCCTTGACCTGCATTTTGTTGATGTGGGAATGTCTTTCTGTGTGCTGTGCATATCAATATTTAAATAAAGAACTGTTTTGGCCATGGCAGGCACCATAGAAGAAGTAGGTGGGGAATCAGAATAGTTAGGAGAAGGAGGGCAGAATCAGACAGATTGAGCCAACTGCCAAAGAAGAAAAATGTAAGGAACACAGGTGAGCCACAAGCCATGTGGCAGACAGATGAATTAAAATGGGTTGAGTTAAGATGAAAGAACTAGCTAGCAATGTGCCTAAGCCATAGTCCAAACAGCATGAAGTTAATATAAGTGTCTGAATTATTTTGGGGGACCAAAGCAGCTACGGGTGGCTAAGGTGTCTGGGGTGGTAGGTCTGTGGTCTGGACCTCTGAATGCCTGGGGTCAGAAAACCTCACTGAAACATTTAGTATTTCTGTTCACAGGTTTTCTTATCTCTCTCATGGTACACCTTAAAGGCTATAAATAAGACTTTTGCCTGTGATGTGAGGGACCCTCCTCCATATGCTTAAACTTGGCTCTAATGTCCAGGAAGATCTAAGAAAAGAAATGGGTCATGAGGAGTTGTGTAATCTCTGTGTTTTCAGGATCTAGATTAGTATACTGTAAAATGGTCTTTATGAGGCACTCTAGAAACTGATATGAATATTACTGTCTGTCTTGAACTATTTTTTTGAAGTTTCTCATAGTTTACTGGCTTAAGGGAAGCCTTACAGAGACCTTCCATTAAGCAGGTTGTAAACTAGTCTCTAGCTAGAGTGCCACTTGGGGTATTATAATTTCATTGTGGGTCTTGGTTAGGAGCTGCCTCAGCCTCAGGGGATGTGTGTGGGGGGAGATTGTGTTGTTTCATTGCAAATAATTACCCAACCACTGGTTTAATAAAAAGCGCTGATTGGCCAAAGGCAGGCAGGAAGTGTGGGCAGAGCTGCCAGACTAAGAAAACTCTGAGAACAGGAAGCACAGAGCAGAATGCTAGAGAGAAGCCAGCAGAAGCAGAGGACAACCATGCTGTTATGAGAAAAGGTACCAAGCCCCATGGCTAAACAGGATGAGTCATGGGTTAGTTTAAGCGTAAAGAGGTAGCAAGTTATATGCCTGGGCCTTAGGCCGATCAGCCTAAAAAACGATTGAAAGCATCTGTGTGTCTCTGTGGGACTGTAGGACTGCAGGACTGTGGGTCTGTGGGTCCTAAACCTTGAGGTTAGGCCTGAAAGTCCGGGCCAGAAACCTCTTACTACAGATGTGCTGCATTAGTTTGATGACTCTTGTCTGCATGTATTCTAGCCTGAATCCAAACTCACCTTCTCTCCTAAGGAATAGGTTGTTTGTCAGGATCATGTATATATCATAAAAGGTTAGATTATTGGATTGGGTAATATTGCAATTCTTTTATGAAAGAGGTAGAATTATAGGTATAAGAACACAGCTTCTTTTCTATTCGAGAGAGTTCTGACAGTGAGAAGGGTAACATGTACCTTCACTAGTTCATCCACTATAGTGGATTTATGATGTTACATTGTAAATAATTGTCTGGCCTAAGCCTATGAGTTTAATAAAAAGCGCTGATTGGCCAAAGGCAGACAAGAAGTGTGGGCAGGGCTACCAGACTAAGAAAACTCTGGGAACAGGAAGAACAGAGCAGAAATACCACAGAGACTTCAGAGGTTCCAGAGAAGCCAGAAGATGCAGAGGATAACTATACTGCTCCGAGAAAAAGTACTGAACAGGATAAAAATCATGGGTTAGTTTAGGGGTAAAGAGTTAGCAAGTTATATGCCTGGGCCTTAGGCCAATCAGCCTAAAATTAATGTAAGCATCTGTATGTTTCTGTGGGTCTGTGGGTCTGCAGGTCTAAATCTTAAGGCGAGGCCTGAAATTCTGGCCAGAAACCTCTTACTACAAATGGTGACCAACATGGGTAAAATATACCCACATAAAGCCATAGAAAACTCAAAAAAAAAAAACCAGTCCAGAGCACAGAAGTGAAACCCAAAGCTGCTTCTGAGTTGTGTCTCTGAAGTGGCCCATGATAAAGAGACTGAGTGGTGTATGGGATTAAATTATAAAATGGTGTGTTTTCTGCATGCAACTTAAGGTGAACAAGGGCAGTTCCTGAACCTAGATGTAAGCAAGAAGCTATATATGGTGGATTTAAGGTTTCTGTTAATAAGGACAAAAAGAAAATAGAGTCAAAGATGACTTCTTAGTGGTGATATTTTCTTGGATAAGCTCTGTTTGCTGGAGGCAAGCAGAGGCTTGGCTTTTTAAAAAGAAGCTTCCTGATTCAGCCTTAGAGGCAAAATACTTGTAAGTCTTTTAAGAGGCCTGCTGCCAAATACTTAAATGGAGTTAATGAGTAGCAGATGGCAAAGCTTTACTTGGTGATTATATGGACCCTAAAATTCCCCAGAGTACCTGGGCTAAAAAGCTAAATTCTATAAAGCTAGTCTAGGAGCTGGGTGGAGCCATGACCCATCTTACCATCCTTTAATCCTTTGCCGAGGATCTTGGCAGATTAAAGGTGTGTTCAGAAACAGAAAGAAATAGAAGAATCTGGGTGGAGTCAATTACTCTAGCCAAGCAAAGGTGTGGTCAGAGACTGAAAAAGTTAAGAAATAAATATACAGTAAAGACAGTTTTTTAAAAAGTATAAATAGTTTAGAGTGTGTTGAAAATATATATACATAGGCTTAGAGAAAGAAAAAGAAAAAAGGTAGAGAAAGCCCTTAAAAAAGAAATAGAGTAAAAATAAAAAAATAAAAAATAAGCCACATAAAGATGGAAATTACAGAGAGTCTGAATACTGTACGTTATTGTCCTGTCATTAAGCTTCTTGACTGAAAGTGAAATAGTAAAAGTGCTAAAAGACAGTTGATTACAAATGCTGTTGGTTTAATTCAACCTTTATATTTTGTAAGTGAGTTGACTTTAAAATTGAAATTCAAAGATATGCTACTTTGGAGAAGAAGTTTTCTTTTTATTTCCACAGAAAATGAAAGGCTATGGATTTATTTCTGGATAAAGAACATAAAGTTTGATAGAGGAAGACCCGCTGAACAATCTCCAATGGAAATGGATGAAGCAGATGATTGAGCATTTCAGAGCACCTCTGTTGAAGTTTCCAGAGCTCTATATCCAGAACAATTTCAAGGAGACTGGCTGTGATGACCCAGCCTTACAGAGTACTCCACTAAAGAATTGTGCATAGTCCTAATTTTTTCTTTGAATACCCATGGGATTGCCAATGCCCCCATTCTGCAGGAAGTAGCCTAGAGAACTGATGCCCATATTCCCAAAACATGGATTATGGATATTTGTGTTTCTTCACAGTGTTGGTTTCAAGTTATTATAGATAACAGTGAAAAAAATTATACAAAGCAAATTAGATTTGGGGTTCTTATTTTAAAAAGAGAAAAGGGGATATGTAGTAGATTTATGATGTTACATTGTAAATACTTGTCCTTCATATGAGTTTAATAAAAAGCACTGATTGGCCAAAGGCAGACAGGAAGTATGGGTGTGGCTACAAGACTAACAAAATTCTGGGAACAGGAAGAACAGAGCAGAAATGCCAGAGAGACTTCAGAGTGTCCAGACAAGCCAGAAGATGCAGAGGACAACTATACTGCTCTGAGAAAAGCTACTGAGCTCCATGGCTGAACAGGACAAAAATCATGGGTTAGTTTAAGGGTAAAGAGTTAGCAAGGTATATGCCTAGGCCTTGGCCCGATCAGCCTAAAATTAATGTAAGCATCTGTGTACCTCTGCAGGTCTGTGGGTCTGTGGGTCTGTTGGTCTAAACCTTGAGACTAGGCCTGAAAGTCTGGCCAGAAACCTCTTACTACAATCCACTCTGGCTACCCCTTGAAAAGGGGGAATGGTGGCCAGGTTGGTTTGCCTAGGGTGGGCTCCCTTGCTGGTTTGAGAAGCCATGACAGAGGGATAAAAGTGGGTGCTAGAGGTGGGTATTGGAGCAGCCTGTTACTGGACAGGAGAAGCTGGCTGAAGGAATAGTTACTGAAAAAGAAGAATGGGCAGGTTGAAAGGTGGAGGTTCATTAGCATAGTCCAGAGTAGTAGTGAGAAGTTCCCCCATTCAGGTTTCATAGTGAGGAGCATGTGAGCAAATGAATGGGAGGCAATGCGGAAGGATCAGGCACTAACATAGAAAAAGGCTTGAATATAAGGCAACTCTTGCTTTTTGTCAATTTATTGACAAGAATTAAAAAGCTCCCATAAGATGTCCAAAGAGCTATTATTCAGCCATTTAAAATTGTTATATAAGGAGAACTTGTGCCATTTCTTAATGCAAAGATGGGTGAACTTGGAAATCTTTAGTAAGGCATTAAGCATAGAGGTTTGGTAGTTTCTAAAAGATACCCCAGAGAGGATGTTGGGTTTATGTTGTTGGAAGGCTTGTTCCATGGCTGAGGCAGAGAAAAAGGAAATGAGACCTAATAGCTGTAAAATCTCAGGCATCTCAGAGGTTAAGTGTAGTAAGAGGTTTCTGGCCCGAACTTTTGGGCCTAACCTCAAGGTTTAGGACCTGCCGACCTGCAGACCCACTAGCTCTTTACCCTTAAACTCTTATCTTGTTCAGCCATGTGACTGGGTACCTTTTCTTAGAGCAGCATAGTTGTCCTCTGCTTCTTCCGGCTTCTCTCTGGCATTCTCTCTGTGCTTCCTCTTCTCAGAGTTTTTCTTAGTCTGGTAGCCCCGCCCACACTTCCTGCCTGCCTTTGGCCAATCAGTGCTTTTTATTAAACCAGTGGGTGGGACAATTATTTACAATGAAACAACACAATCTCTTACATATCCCCTTTGCTCTTCTTAAAACAAAAAGAACTCCAAATCTAATATTCTTTCCCCTCCTTATCTATAACAACTTATAAACAACACTGTAAATAAACACAAACATCCATAATCCATGTTTTGGGAATGTGGGTGTCATTCTCTAGGCTACTTCCTGCTGAATGGGGATGCTGGAAATCTCATGGAAATCCAAAGAAAAATGTAGGATTATGCACAAGTCTTTAGTGGAGTAGTCTGTAAGGCTGGGTCATCACAGCCAGTCTCCTTGAAATTGTTCTGGATATAGAGCTCAGGAAACTTCAACAGAGGTGTTCTGAAATGCTGAATCATCTGGGCCATCCATTTTCATTAGAGATTTTTCAGGGGGTCTTCCTCTATCAAACTTTATGTTCTTTATCCAGGAATAAATTCACAGCCTCTCATTTTCTGTGGAAATAAAAAGAAAACCTCTTCTCCAAAGTAGCATATCTTTGGATTTCAGTTTTAAAGCCAACTCACTTACAAAATATATAGGTTGAATTATTCTAACAGCATTTATAATCAACTTTCTTTTAACAGCTTTTACTATGTCATTTTCAGTCAAGAAGCTTAAAGATAAGACAATAATATACAATATCCAGACATTCTTTGTATTTTCCATCTTTACGTGGCTTATTTATTTATTTATTTATTCATTTATTTATTTTACTCTATTTCTTTTTTAAGGGCTTTCTCTACCTTTCCTTTTTTTCTCTAAGCCTATGTATATATATTTTTAATACACTCTAAACCACTTAGACTTTTTTTTTTTTTTTAAAAAAAAACTGTCTTTACTGTATATTTATTTCTTAACTTTTTCTGTCTCTGACCACACCTTTGCTTGGTTAGGGTAATTGACTCCACCCAGATTCTTCTATTTCTTTCTGTCTCTGACCACACCTTTAATCTGCCAAAGATTCTTCTATTTCTTTCAATTTCTGAACACACCTTTAATCTGCCAAAGTTCAAGGTTGGTAGGACGGTGGATGGCTCCACCCAGCTCCTAGTCTAACTTCATAGAATTTAACTTTTTAGCCCAGGTACTCTGGGAATTTCAGGGTTCATATAATCACCAACTAAATCATTGCCATCTGCTGCTCATTAACTACATTTAAGTATTAGGCAGCAGGGCCTCTTTAAAGACTCAGAAGTGTTTTGCCTTTAAGGCTGAATCAGGAAGTTTCTCTTAGAAAAAGCCAAGCTTCAGTTTGCCTCTGGCAAACAGAGCTAATCCAAGGAAATATTAACACTAAGAGGCCAACTTTAATTCTATTCTCTTTTTGTCCTTATCAATAGAAACCTTAAATACACCATACAGAGCTCTTTGCTTACATCTAGACTCAGGAACTGCCCTTGTTCACCTTAAATTGCATGTAGCAAACACACCATTTTATAATTTAATCCCATGAACCACTCAGTCTCTTTACCGTGGGCCACTTCAGAGACACAACTCAGAAGCTGCGTTGGGCTTCAGTTCCTGTGCTCTAGACTGTTTTTTAAGCTTTCTATGGCTTTATGTGGATATTTTTGACCCACGTTGGGCTGCCATTTGTTGTACGAGGTTTCCGGCCAGGACTTTCGGGCCTAACCTCAAGGTTTAGGACCCGCCGACCGGCTGGCCCACAGACCAGCAGACCCTCAGTCCCACAGTCCCACAGTCCCACAGTCCCACAGAGACACACAGATGCTTTCAATAGGTTTCAGTTGATCGGCCTAAAGCACAGAGCAGAATGCTAGAGAGAAGGTCAGAGAGACCAAAAATGAGGGAAAAGGTCAGAAAGATGAAAAATGAGGCCTTAGTCTTCATTCCTGTGGAATGACCAGAGGCAATAGTCAGTGAAAAGGACCAGGCCATAGCCTTGAAGACCACAGATAGGGGAGGATCCCTCATTTTCAGGAACACCAATTGGAACACAGGACAATCAATGGCCATTTCCAAGGGTCTAAAAGAGGATTTACACTGACTGGTATTGGGAAAACTCACCAACTGAAGAGGTCAGTGTTGTGTGAAGTGACTCAGTGGCTGGACAGATGAATTATGGGCAGTTGTAGATAAACCTGGTCCAGGGTCCCTGCTTTGAGGGGTGCTGGGAGAGCCTGTTCTGTCTTGGCACTAATGTTATTTACCGAGCATGAGAACAGACCACATGGCAAAACTAAACCCACTCCAGGAGTTTAATATTAGTGAAGGGAAGGGAAGATGGGGGGGTGGAGATAGTGCACAGGCTTGTCTGGAAAGGATGTGGTGGAAGAGGAAGTGGAATGGATAGAGTCTGATTTTGAAAGGTAGCACAGAAACATAGGAATAGTAATTTGGTACAAGCATGGATACTAAAAGTGATTGCAGTTAGGCAGGGCACTGTATATGCCTGATAGTTGGCTTTAAGTAGGTGATGTGGGAATGTCTTTCTATATGCTGTACATATCAATCTTTAAATAAAGGACTGTTTTGTCCATGGCAGGCACCATAGAAGTTGGTGCGGAATCAGAATAGTTAGGAGGAGGAGGGCAGAGTCAGATGAGATCGAGCCAGATGCCCAAAGAAGAAACATGTAAGGAACACAGATGAGCCACAGGCCACATGGCAGACAGATTAATGAGAATGTGCCTGAGCCATAGGCCAAACAGTATGAAGATAATATAAGTGTCTGAGTCATTTTGGGGGCCTAAGCAGTGGTGGGTGGCTAAGCGGTCTAGGACGGCCGGTTTGTGGGTCTGGACCTCTGGCCAGACAGGACCAGGAAACCTCCTTGTAACAAGTAGACCCAAACTAGAATCACCTGGAAAGACAATTAGATGGGAACTGTTTACATTGTTTTGGGGAACTTAGTTTATTAATCTTAAGAAGACACAGGGAACGATAGGTAGCACCATTCCCTAGGCAGGGGATCTTAAACTCTAAAGAAAGTGTTGAAAATGTGCCAAGCACAAGCAAGTGAAAACATGCACATGCGTTCATTCACTTCTTCCTGCTCATGACTATGGACATAATGGGACTAAGATGTTTAAAGTCTCCATCTTAACTTTATCTTGCTAAGCAGCCCCCTCACTCTTATTGATGCCATATAGTACAGTTTGATACTTAATACATCTTTCAGACATTTTTATGTTGTTAGAAGAAGAACAGCTTGAGCTGGTTACCCTGTGCTGGTGACACTAAACATGGCCAGGAACTGTAGGGAATTGGATAGCACAGCAGCTAACAGTCAGTGAGTGATGCAGAACAGCCAGAACAGCTAGTATTCCAAAGAGCTACCATCAGCTTCCATATCCATGTAGTAGGAGGTTTCTGGCCTGGACTTTTGGGCATAGCCTCAAGGTTTAGGCCCACAGACCAGCAGACCCGCAGATCCACAGACCTGCAGACCTGCAGACCTGCAGTCCCACAGTCCCACAGAGACACACAGATGCTTCCAATAGTTTTAGGCTGATCGACCTAAGACCCAGGCATATCACTTGCTAGCTCTCTATCCTTCATCTAACCCATGACTTCCTGTTCAGCCATGCGGCTCGGTACCTTTCCTTGGAACAGCATAGTTGTCCTCTGTTTCTTCCGGCTTCTCTCTGGCATTCTGCTCTGTGCTTCCTGTTCTCAGAGTTTTTCTTAGTCTGGTAGCCCTGCCCACATTTCCTGCCTGCCTTTGGCCAATCAGCGCTTTTTATTAAACCAGTGGGTGGGACAATTATTTACAATGAAACAACACAATCTCCTAAATATCCACATGCTAGGAAAGATTGAGGATGTTTTTTCTTGCTTACACTTAATGTTCAAAGCCATTAATACTGAGAAAGTTGCACTTTGCCTATTCATAATTTCTGTCCAAACTGAGCAATGGAACCCTTGGACAATTGCTATTTAAATGCTCTGAGTAGGTTATTTTACAAAGAGATAAAAGAATTTTAATTTTTTTTCCAGGTAAGGATAACATTTATTACTTATCTATGCTTTTCACCTTTTAACATTTTTGTAACTAACTTTCTAAGTTATCATATAAGTGATCAGTTTCATTATGGAATTTGAATACTCATGTACTACTGCATTTTGTTCTCATTTATCCCCTTATCTCTGCCTTTCCCTTACTCTTTAAATATTTTAAATTCTCTATAGTTGTATATCTGATATTAATCATGTTTTGTTAGTTCTTGAGAATTTTATACAATACATTTTGATATTCACCCCTTCCCGCAACTTCTTCCTGATATACTTTCTCATCCTTACCAAACCAAATGTGTGTCCTTTAAAGAAAAAAGACATCAAACTCAATTTGTGTTGTCCATATACTGTTAGATTTGTGACCTTCCACTGAAATATCTATCACTGATCAAACCTTAAAGAAACCGACTCACTATTTAGCAGCACCTAGCTACCAACTACAAATAGCTCCATAGCTAGAAGTGAAATGTATCTACCTCCTCTCTTGATGCTGGGATTTTGTCTGACTTGATCTTGCATAGGTCTTATGCATTTTCTCAAAAATATAATTTGTGCCTGAATGGTCTCTAGTCTCTTTCCCTGCGCCTTGAACAGTTGTGAATCTGTCATAATCACCATGTATAGGGGCAGAAAATGTTTCTCTGATGAGGACAGATAAATACATTAATCCATGGGTAAAACAAAAGTCAGTTTAATAATGTGCCCATTTAACAGAATAAGAGTAGTAGGTTCTCCCTTAAGATCTATGATCTGTCTAGCTACAGTTCTTGGTCCTTATAATGGTGTCATTTACGTGTTTCATTTTATGGAGAAGGCCTTAAATCCAATTAGAAAGTAGTCAGTTACTTATAGGAATTTTTTTTCTTTTTTGCCACGTTTGCACCAATGGGCTTGTTTTCTTGGGTCAGTCATTATTGTAGCTCTCAGAGTTCATAGGTGGGTAAGGCTGATGATTTTTCTTCTAGCACTGTGCTCAGTACCTCACAGCCCCAGCCAGTAAAGATAGAGCTTTCAGGGTAGTGCGAGCTTGTTTTTTCTATGTTCTATGTAGTTATTATTATAATAATAGATTCCTAGCACACACACACACACACACACACACACACACACACAGAATTTTATTGTAGTAGCCCTACTGTTAGAACATGTCCAAGAATGGAGTTATGCAACATGCTTAGCCATCAAGGAAATGCAAATTAACAACTCTGAGATACCATTTTATACCTGTCATAATGGTTAAGATAAAAAACACTGATGACAGCTTATGTTGAAAGGATGTGGATAAAGGGGAACACTCCTCACTGCTGGTGGAAATGTAAACTTAGACAGCTGCACTGAAAAGCAATTTGGCAGTTTCTCAGAAAACTGGAAATCAGCCTATCTCAGAACCCAGCAATACCACTCTTGGGCATATACTCAAAAGATACTTAACTACCCCACAAGTACACTTCCTCAACTATGTTTCTAGCAGTATTATTCATAATAGTCAGAATCCAGAAATAATCTATATGCCCTTAACTGAAGGATGGATAAAGAAAACATGGTACATTTTCACAATGGAGTATTACTTGTTGGAGGGAAACCCCCCCCCCCGAAAAAAATGACATCATGAATTTTGCAGGCAAATGGATGAAACTAGAAGAAAAAAAAATCATCCTGAGTGAGGTATCCCAAACCCAGAAAGACAAACACTTTATGTTCTCATTCATAGGTGGATAGAAAATGCAAAGCAAACAATCAACAGGCTGCATTCCACAAACCCAGAGATGTTTGGTAGAGAGGAGGACCCTAAGAGGAATACAAGAGGAATTCCCCCAGAAAAAAAAAAAATTAATATCTCCTCGGTTACTTGGGGAGGTGTAGAAGAGAGAGGATATTGGGGAGGGGACATAAGGGTCTGAGATCTCTGAGTTAGGGGAGGGACAGAGAGGGTGAGCAATGAAACAGATATTTTGACAGAGTGAGCCATCATGAGTTTAGGGAGAAACCTGGTTCTAGAGAAGTCCATAGGAACCCACAATGATATCCTCAGTTAAGACTCCCAGCACTGCTGGAGAGGGTGCCTGAACTAGCCTTCCCCTGTAGTCAGATTGATAACCACCATACTTGTCATCATAGAACCTACATCCAGTGACTGATGAAAGCAGATACAGCCCCACAGCCAAGCACTTGGCCCGACTCTTGGAGCTTAGTTGAAGAGAGGGAGGAGCAACTAGAGGAGCAAAAAGTGGGGGACCAAGAGCATAATGAGGAACCACAGGGACAGCTGGCCTTAGACTAGCATCTGGAGAATCTGCATGGGACCAAGCTAGGCCCTCTCAATGAGGGCGATAAATGTCTAGATTGATCTGATAGTGTCCTCCCTCCCAGCAATGGGACCAGGATTTATCGAGAGTACATGAACTGGGTTTTTAGAGCCTAGTCCCTATGGTAGAATGCCTTGATCAGCTTTAATGCAATAAGAGACTAGGTCTTGTCCCAACTTGGTATGCTAGCCTACTCAAGGGAGGCTTTACCCCCTTTGAGAGTGTATGGGGGTGGGGTGGAGGCAATGAGGGGGAGTCAGAGAAATGGAGGGAGGGGAACAGTGGATGGTATATAAAAGGAAAAACCTTCTTTGTTGGGAGCCGCTGGCCCCAGCCCCTCAAGATGGTGCCAATATCCAGTGCTGGCCAACCCGCCTGAGTCAGTAATCAAGGCAAGGGCCTGAGTCAGTAATCAAGGCAAGGGCCTGAGTCAGTAATCAAGGCAAGGGCGCATGCCTTTGCTAATTTTCCGAGACTGGTCTCTCTGCCTCTCCCGTGACGTCATGTGGGATGATGAGCTGCAGCCTATAGAGAGGTGACACGTCCAAGGCAGAGGTCTTTGGCCTATATAAGGGCTGGGCTTTCCCTACCTCAGGGTCTCCATTTTCTGTAAGCTAATGCTCTCCCTCAAGACGCATTAAAGCTTTGCTGCAGAAGGATCCTATGTGTGTCGTGCCTTTTCTTGCGGGCGAGAAGTTGGCGCGGGACAGCTGGTGCCGAAACCCGGGAACTGAACACCATTAGCACCGTCGGAGACCCCTCGGAGACGAGGTGGATTCAGAACTGCAGGTAGGTTGCTCGGAGAGGTATGTCTGAACTGGACTTTGGTTTTTTTGAGGCCTTGATGCTTGTCTTGGCAGTGTTGTTGATTTTCTTCGTGGTTGCCTTTTGCTTCCACCGGTCCATGGGACCCTCCCAGTCTATCGTAACAGCACTAGACTCCCTGCTTAAGCAGCGTGATATTAAGATGGCACAGCGTACCCTAAAGAACTTTGTAGAAGATAAAGCCTGTAAAGATCTGATAGCTAAAGGGCGAGACGTGATGGAAGAAGTTCAGGACAGCATATCAGAAACCGAGTGCCATGTGAGGTTAGGCGCGCGCCATAAAGTAACAATACTCAATAAGGAAAAAGGACCCCCCCAGTAAAGTAAAGAATATGGGGGAGTTGGGGAACCAGAAACTACTCAATAAGGAAAAAGGACCCCCCGGTAAAGTAAAGAATATAGGGGAGTTGGGGAACCAGAAACTAAAGCCTGGTCCCCCCACCTTGTACCCTGTTCGGGAACTTGAAAATTTAAATTTAAAGTGTGGCTCCTTGAGTGGCTCTGATACATCGGAACACTCGGGAGATGATGAGTTGAGCCCTGATGAGGAAGATGACCTAGAGGAAGAGGCGGCTAAATATGAGGCAGAGAGATATTATCCTGATGAATTTCCCCCCGAACAACAGCTCTGGACATTTGAGATGCTGACAGGGCAAGGACCACACGCAGCTGATCAGACTAATTACCCCTGGGGAGCTTATCAGCAGATTGAGCGGGCCCCGCCAAGAGAGTTTGCTTTAAATGTGGCAAGCCCGGCAATTTATACATGTTCAGGTATTAATCTTTCGAGAAGCCTTTCTCAATTTTTGTTACAGAATTGGTCGTCTGAATTTGAGCAGACCCTTCGTGACCTGCGGGTGGTGATCGTCCAGGTCAATTCCACTCGGCTAGACCTGTCGCTGACCGAAGGGTTTTCTACGTGGATTTCCTCAGCCTTCTCCTACTTCAAGGAATGGGTGGGGGTGGGTATGTTTGGCTTAGCCTTTTGTGGAGGACTGGTCATTCTTCTCTGGATGGTTTGCAGGCTCAGAATCCAAAGTCAGAGAGACAAAACAGTTTTGGCTCAAGCCTTAATGGCTCTAGACTCAGGAGCCTCAGTAGATGTGTGGCTAACTATGCTAAAGCAATAGGGATATTTTGGCTCGAACAGCTGCTGCACGCTTAGGACAGTCCTGTCCATTGCACTGGGTGGAGTGTTCGGCCCCTTTCCTGAGAGGGGTGTTGAGCCAAGGGCATCGCACAGGACATAGCTATGTCCTGGGAGGTATGTTGTCCTGCATAAGGGTGCCTGCCTTAACTCCCTTCCCAGCAAAAGGCAGAGGACAGGCTGGGGGAATCTCAATCCGTCGAGGGATTAGAGATGACGCCCACGCAAGTCCATAATGTTTTCTGGGGGATAACCACTGCCTCCACCCTCTTACAGGATTCCCTCATTGCTTAGAAAAGAAAAAAGGGGGAGATGTTGGGAGCCGCTGGCCCCAGCCCCTCAAGATGGTGCCAATATCCAGTGCTGGCCAACCCGCCTGAGTCAGTAATCAAGGCAAGGGCCTGAGTCGGTAATCAAGGCAAGGGCGCATGCCTTTGCTAATTTTCCGAGACTGGTCTTTCCGCCTCTCCCGTGACGTCATGTGGGATGATGAGCTGCAGCCTATAGAGAGGTGACACGTCCAAGGCAGAGGTCTTTGGCCTATATAAGGGCTGGGCTTTCCCTACCTCAGGGTCTCCATTTTCTGTAAGCTAATGCTCTCCCTCAAGACGCATTAAAGCTTTGCTGCAGAAGGATCCTATGTGTGTCGTGCCTTTTCTTGCGGGCGAGAAGTTGGCGCGGGACACTTCTTAAATAAAAAAAGGAAAATAATAGTAAGATGTTGCTAAGCCAAAGAATCCTCTGTAGGATAAAGGATAGCTAAAGGATACTTACAAATGTAAGTGAGCATCTCTGGTTTTCAATCTACCAACAGAAATGTAAAACTCAGAAGTGTAGGAGCTAAGTAGAATTAATTAACGTACATTCTTTTATGACTAGTTTTACAAACATGGAAGAAATCAACTAGCCTATGCTCACTTGAAAATTAGAACCAGGAGAATAGTTTTGAAGATAAAAATGATGTAATATATAGCAAAATTATAATTGTTATCATTTTGATAATTATTATTGGTTCCTATGGTGGTTTGAATAAGAAATGTTCACCAGAGCCTTCAGTGTTTGAATACTTAGTCCTCTGTTGGTGGTGTTGTTTATGGAAGGCTTAGGTTATCCAGCAGCCTAGCTAGAGGAAGTCACTAGTGGCAAGGTTTAGAGCAAAATACCTCACTTCTTTCTGGTTTATGCTTACAATTCAAGGTATGCTCACTTAGCTTTCTGCACTGGTCACCATACCTTCTGTCTGCCATGCTTCTTCACCATGATGGGCTCTTATCCATCTATAATGATAAGCCAAAATAAAAAATAAATAAAAGAATTGAGTTATGTGGGGGAAGGGTTCTGAATGCTTATGAAAAAACTCCAAGAAAACTTGTGACCTCAGTTTCTTCAAAACATGGGATTGATTTTGGAATGTGTCTTTATGTTCCTCCCAAGTGTAGTGGATAAAAGTGAGTTACATCTGATTATTCATTATAGCTGGATATTGCTATTTGTGTATATGTCTCTGTGGAAAAACACGGTATTTGCCATGTGTGGTAAATCTTGAGGTTGTACATTTTACTTGGGTGATTCCTCTTAACTTTCAGAGTATACATTGTCTGATGCTCTGATTAAAGTTGGATATTGCATGAGACTTTAGTCTGCCTTATTTATATACTTCATTCTCCAAGGTTCACTAAGAGTGGTAAACACCAAACCACAAGGCAACAGTGTCCCTACTAGACACCACGGGTGAACAAAAAAAAAAAAAAAAGCCCAGTGGCAAGGATAGACTACCCCCATTGGAACTGTTGACCAGTGAGGTACCATAAACAAACACTGCAGACTATTGCCATTGCTCTTGGTTAGCCTCTGGAGCTTGACCAGACTGATGAAGACACTGCACACTAGTGGCCTTCTTAATGGCTTAAAAAATATATGTTTTAATAGTCATTTGACTATTAGAAAATTTACTGTTGATCATTCAGTTGAGTATTATAAAATAGCCTGCAGAATCACTACCAATCTTGAACCCATGCAATTCAGTCTATTGCTAGTTTGTTTTGTGGAGCTGAAATTAAGAGGGCTTCATAGATTCCCGAGGGAGAAGTGACTGACAAACTTTGCCAAAATGAATGAAACAGTCCTTCAAATTTTCTGTTTCACTAAAAAGTCTGTCAGAGACTTTAGACCTGTAGGCTGAAGATGGATGCCCCAATGTTACAGAGAAACTTTAAGTAACTGTCCAGGCAGCTAGATGTCTCTGTCATTTTTAGAATTTGGAAGTTGCTTGCAATACACTTCTGTTTACTCAGACAAAATATTCTTCTGGGGTCTTTAATGGAGTTGAAAACTAGATAATTATAATTTTCCTTAGTTATGATAAAAGATAAATTAGACATGAAACTTTAGACTAAAATATAAGATAGCTGGTAGAGTATTTCTTTAATTTTGCTAAATACAAATAGCCTAGATATTGTAACAAAAGTTCTTGGTTGACAACTGTTTTGCTATATGTAATTTTACTATGTTAAAATTGAAACCTTCATTTTTGATTAAACAGAAAAGGGGAAATGATTTGGATGTCTTTCTGTATGCTGTAGAATGCTTTATTACCATTGGTTAACAAAGAAACTGTTTTGGCCTATAGCAAGGCATCTTAGAGGCAGATGGGAAATCCAAGCAAAGATAAAGATAAAGAAGGACAGAACTAGAGAGATATTGCAGACTGCTGTCCAAAATGCACGATTTAATGGAACACAGGTAAGTTCACAGAGCATGTAACAATACATAAATTAATGCAAATAGGTTGAGTGAAGTTGTAAGAGCTAGTTAGTAATGAGCCTGAGCCATAGGCCAGTTTGAAATTAATGTAAGCCTCTGAGTAATTTTTTAAAAAGCCCCTTCAGGACCACAGGTGGGAGAAATTCCTCCACACCATAGGCTTACATGGTTTAGAAAACTTCTGGCTACACTACAGAATCTGCCAAGTTAAAGTTTTGTGGATTTCTGTAAGCACTCACAGGATGAATGCCAAACTTCTTGAGGCCTTGGGAACTTCTTATTTCCAAGGATAGACCCCTGGTAACAAGGCTATTTCCTGCCTAATTGTAAGCAGACACTTTTTTTTTTTGTTGTTTTTTTCTGGTGTTTTGTTTATTCAAACTAGGTTTCTCTGTGTAGCCCTCACCACCCTGGAACTCACTCTATATGCCAGACTGACCTTGAACTCAGAGGTTTTCCCACCTCAGCCTTCCCAGTAGTGGGAATAAAGACTTGTTTTGGCAGAAGTGTCTTTCTGGAGCATGCTCGAGGAAGAGGATTGGTTCTTCTGCAGCAATTTCTTTCTTAAATTTGATGTCTCTGTGTTCAGATTGAAACATATACAAATACTACTTCATCTATATTTTCATTCATTAGCTATGTCAAAATCGTACATGGACATGTTTGTACTAGTCCACAGTGTCAGAATTGTTTTCACTGGCTATTACAATTTTCCTTGATAGATGGCTATTGGCAACCACAGATTCTTTTTAATTCAATCCTAATTACTAATTTTAACATTCAGATCATACACTACACACCACATAGCAATTGTGTATGTGTACATGGAGGATACAGAATGGTTGCAAAGGTTAAGTAGGTGGGAGCAAACTTCAAACAGGTATTACTCAAGGACGAGAGAGCTAATACAAAGCATCACTGTGGTGGTTAGATAAGATGTAAAGGAACCAATTTGGAGAGCTGCTTCAAAACAAAGCCTGGCTGCAGGCTCACAAGGTTGACTTTGGTTTTAGGATTAAGTAAAACTAGAAAGGCAGGTCTTTGGAAGTCAGAGAGGTGAGGCATAAGATCAAAGGACTGAGGAAAAAGTGCAAGGTTACATGTTGATGGACGAACGAATGGACAGATAGTGATTAAAGTAGACTTCATTAGCAGTGGGTGGTAGGAGATATTTGATTGTACTTTGATCCCCTGAGACTGTCTTGATAAAGTTAACATTGAATTGGGGGTGGAGCCAGCAACTGACTGACAGTAATTAGCCATAGAGAAGCCAGCAATGATGGTGGAGAAGATGCAGAGAGAGGAAAGAAAGCACTTGGAAGTGTAGTGCTCTCTTTAATCTGGGAGGTGCGTAGAGAGAGAAGCACTTTCTGGGTCTCATGTAAAAAAGGGAAAGTCAGCTAGTCACTCCTCCTCTGCTTCTTTGATCCATCAGCTTTTCACCCCAATGTCTGACTCCCATCTTCATTGGTAATAGAACATCTAAAACCAAGTGGAAATGAAGTTAAAGGAAACTTTTAGAATAGCTGCCTATTGGTCACTTGATGCACATACCAGGTGGTGAGACAACCTGCCCCTCAGGTTCTCTCTAATGCAGGTATCCTTTCCTTGTTGAGCCTAGGTGAAGATTTCTAGATTACTATGTACCTCCAGCCTGGTTCAAATTCATGACAGTCTTTCAGAAATAGGGTTGTTGTAGTCATGTGACACCCACCAGTCTTTTATTTGCTTAGTTGAAGAGTTTTTCAATCTTTTTGATCTTTTGTTTTTCTTTTTCAAGACAGGGTTCCTCTAAGTAGCCTTAGCTGTCCTGGAACTCACTCTGTAGACCAGGCTAGCCTCAATCTCACAGAGATTTTCCAGCCTCTGTCTCCCAATGGCTGGGGTACACCATATATGACATGGACCACAACCACCAGGCTGTTTATCTTTTCAATAAACCAAATATTTCTTTGATCTATGGTTATTTTAAGTTCTAATTCATTTTAACTTTGATGTTTTGGGTTTGGCTTGCTTTTTTAGAATTTGAGGTACATCAGCTTTTTTTTATTTGAATAATGTATGATTTTCTAAATATGGGTACTTATTGCTATAAAATGTTCCCTATAGAAATGTCTTCCCCATACCCTACACTTTTTGGTAAACTTTGTTCTTATTTTCCTTTGACTATATTTTAAAAATGTGTTCCAAGTTTTTCGAAGGATAACATCATTAAAATGTGTATTATTCAATATATAAATGTTAAATAGTTAGATAATTCCTAAGTATAGTTCATTGTGATCTGTTAAGATACAGTAACTTATATCCATTCATCTATATTTATAGTGGTCTGAAATGTGATTTGTTTTGAAAAGTTTCCATGAACTTCTGAGAAGAATATATTATAAAGAGTGATGTTTCTCTGATTTCTTTTTCAGCTCATTTGTCATTTGTATAGAGGAGAAAATATGATTTTTTAAATTAATCTTGAATATCATCATATTACTGAAGGTGTTTAACAGCTATAGGAATTCCCTGGTAGAATTTTTGGGGTCACTTACGTGAGCTATCATATCATCTGCAAATATTGAAACTTTGGCTTTCCCTCCATCAAGGTTACCAGAACTTAACTCTTTACCTTTCCTGGGGATCCATGCTTATCCCTCTTAAGATCCTTCTTTCAACCTATCTTCTCTGATGTTATGGATTGTAGCATGGCTATCCTTTGCTTTGTGTCTACTATCTACTTATGAGTGAATACATACCATGTTTGTCTTTCTATTTCTGGATCAGCGCATTCAGAATTTACCTCCAAATTTCATGATGTCATTATTTTTTACAGGTGAGTAAAAATACTCCATGGTGTATATGTACTACAATTTTCTATATCTATTCTTCAGTTGAGAGGCATTAAGGTTGTTTCCAGGTTCTTGCTATTGCAAATAATGCTGTTATAGTTGAGTAAATATCCTTGAGGTATGGTTGAGCATCTTTTGGGCATATGCCCAAGTAGTAGCTCTTGAGGTAGATTGATTCCCATTTTTTTGAGATACTGCCATATTTGTTTCTATAGTAGCTATAGAAGATTGCACTCACACCAGTAGTGGAGGAGTATTCCCTTTATTCACAGCCTTTCCAACATAAGCTGTTATCACTGTTTTTGATCTTAGCCATTCTGACAGGAATAAGATGGTATCTCAGAGTCTTTTTGATTTGCATTAACCCTATAGCTAAGGATGTTGAACCCTTACTTAAATTCCTCTTGGCCATCTGAGATTCTTCTGTTGAGAATTATCTGTTTACATCTGCACACCATTTTTTAATTGGATCATTTGATATTTTGATGTCTAGTTTCTCAAGTTCTTTATATATTTTGGAGATCAGCTCTGTCAAATATAGGGTTGGTAAAAAAAAATTTCCCATTCTGTAGGCTTCCATTTTATCTTTATTACTATGTCTTTTTTCCTTACAGAAATTTCTCAGTTTCAGGAAGTTCCATTTATTAATTGTCCTCAGTGTCTGTACTACTGCTGTTATATTTAGAAAGTGGTCTTCCAACAATGTATTAAAGGCTACTTCCCACTCTCTTCCATCAGGTTTGGTGTGACTAGATTTATGTTGAGGTTTTTGATTCATTTAAGCTTGAGGTTTGTGCATGGTGACAGATATGGATCTATTTGCATTCTTCTACATGACAGATACAGATCTATTTGCATTCTTCTACTTGTCAACATTTAATTATCTCAGCACCATTTGTTAAAGATCCTTTCTTTTTTCCATTGTACTTTTGGATTTTTTGTTGTTGTTGTTGTCAAAAAACAGGTGTTCATAGGTGTGTGGATTAATGTTAGGGTCTTTGCTTTAATTTCATTGATCCACATGTGTGTTTTAATGTCAACACCAAGCTGTTTTTTTTTTTTAAAAAAAAAAAATTACTATTACTCTATAGAAGAGCTGAAAGTCAGAGATTATGATGCTTCCAGAAGTTCTTTTATTTAACAGGATTGTTTTGGCTATAATTGTTTTTTTGTTTTACATAATGATGTTGAGTGTTGTTCTTTCAAGGTCTGTAAGGAACAGTGTTGGTATTTTGATGGGGATTGCATTGAATCTGTAGATTGCTTTTGGCAAGACTGCCATTTTTACTATGTTGATCCTACCTATCCAAGAGCATGGGAGATCTGTGGGGATTTAATAAAGTTTCAGAAGTTTTGGAGATATCAGAGGGAATCTACCCACAGTCTATGTGGAGGGTTAGTAAAAGCTCCAGAAGTCCCAGAGCTCTAACCACAGTCAGTCTAGGAAAATCAGAGTGGTGATTCAAACCTTTAATCCCAGCACAGGGAGTATCCTGGGAGTGGTGACCTACACCCTTAATCCCAACTGAGTCAAGGTCACTTCAGATTATGGAAGGAATTCTAGGCTCCCAAGCAGAATTACTGAAAGAGTACTTAAAGACAGGATTGAAACCCAGAAAAAAGCCATTAGAAGGGAATCAATGATGAGGAAGTGAGAAGACAGCTGAGTAAGATTTGACTGTGGTGTTTATTCCCTATAGTACCTCCAACTTCTTCAGAGATCTATCTCTGAGTCTCATTATTTCGTGTGACAATTGGCGTCCAACTTTGGGTTACGAATTTCTCTCCTCCCTACCCAAAATACTGCACTTGCCGGCCAGAACAACAAGTGGCCAGAAGAGTAATTACTAGCAGCTAGGCTTTTCCTTCCGGGTTAGCCTCCAGCCTTAGGCAGACCGGCCACACCTGTTTCTGTTTCATTCTCATCTGGGTAAGTCTTTAAGACAGTGGCCTCTTTATCCTGGTGGGTTGTTTCTTTTTCCTTCTTGGACCCCTCCTTGGGTTGCTGTCACACTAGGTAGCTGCCCCATTTCACAATCATCAACGGACAATAACAGTAAGTAACTCGATTTTTTTTTTTAAAAAGAGGGAATTTGTTTAAAGCAATGGAGGGTGATTGGACATACTGTAACCTCTCGTTAGATGATTTGATATTAAAACCAGTAAAGTAAAACATAGATAAGATAGATGGAAATATCATAATGTTTATCATACTATTTACTATGAATATTTATTGTTTGATATTACAGAAAAAGTTGACTAATGTAAATCCAAAGAAAGAGGTCTTTAAAAAGCCTGTTGAGAGAGAACACAAAGATGCTCAAATTCAAACAGAGGAATATGAAGAGCCAAATTCAGCAAGGTCATCTAAAATTAGACAAAAACAGGCAACATTAATATACCCAGTAACCTTAAAAAAAATGAAGGATGAAAAAGATGAAAGAAGAGCTAGCTGGGCTCCAATAAAAATATTAGAATTATGGAGAGTAAAGGAAGCAATTGTATCATATGGGATGCATTCACCATTTGTTAAGCAAATGCTGAACTCCTGGTCATGCTGTAATTGGGTCACCCCTAAAGATTGGTTGGATATGGTTACAGCTGTTCTTGAGGCAGGGACACTCATGCAATTCAAGTCATGGTAGAGGGAGGAGGCTAAAACAATAGAACAAAGAAACAGGCATAGAAGTCTCTCAAGACCAACTCCTTGGGGAAGGAGATTATGCCAATATTGAAAGGCAGTCATTATACAGTGACCATCTTCTGGATTTATGTCGCATGGCACCTTTAAATGCTTGGGACTGTATTGAAGAAATAGGGGAAAAAAAGTGAAACATTTACAAAAGTAATTCAAAGTCCCAAAGAAACTTTTACAGATTTTTTGCACAGATTAACTGCAGCAGTAAACAGAATGGTACCGGACTCAGAAGCCAGGTGAATAATCATTGAATCACTGGCTTTTGAGAATGCCAATGCACAATGTCGAAAAATACTTAGACCTTTAAAAGCAAGGTCAGCACCTTTGGAGGATTGGATTCGTGAGACAATTAATATGGAGTCTTATGAGAGTGATGATAACTGGGTAGGAGAGCTTATTTCAAGAGGTATAAGAAGAAATGTGTCCCGCGCCCACTTCTCGCCCGCAAGAAAAGGCACGGCACACGTAGGATCCTTCTGCAGCAATGTTTTAATGCTCCTTGAGGGAGAGCATTAGCTTACATAAAATGGAGACAGTGAGGTAGGAAAAGCCCAGCCCTTATATAGGCCAAAGACCTCCGCCTTGGACGTGTCACCTCTCTATAGGCTGCAGCTCATCATCCCACATGACGTCACGGGAGAGGCGGAGAGACCAGTCTCGGAAAATTAGCAAAGGCATGCGCCCTTGCCTTGATTACTGACTCAGGCCCTTGCCTTGATTACTGACTCAGGCCCTTGCCTTGATTACTGACTCAGGCCCTTGTCTTGATTACTGACTCAGGAGGGTTGGCCAGCACCGGATATTGGCACCATCTTGAGGGGCTGGGGCCAGCGGCTCCCAACAGAAATGAAAATGTCAAATGTTATAATTGTGGAAGGGAAGGTCACATTAAAAGAGATTGTAAACAAGGTGTTCCCAGAAACAATGCTTTTTGTAGGAATAATCCCAAGAGAACACCCCTCCCTTCTGGAATATGCAGAAGGTGTGGTAAAGGAAGACATTGGACTAATGAATGCAGGTCAACAAGAGACAGACAAGGGAACTTTCTGCCCTTGAGAAATGCCCCAAGGGGGCTTTCAAAAGCCCCCATATCAAGTCCAATCCAGTCTTACCCTGCCATTGTGGAGGAAACACCTTCCCAGAACAATTAAAAAGGTTAAAACCTATTTTAAAAAGACACACTAACTGGAATAATAGAAAATTTACAGAAAAAGAAAAAAATTCAGGAAAAAATATAAAGCAAATATTTTGGCAAACTTCTATCAATAAGAAAAGGCCAAAATTAAAAGTACAGATAAATGATATTATTATTGAAGGCTTATTGGACATGGGTGCAGATGTATCCATAATTTCACCTGAGTCATGGCATCCAATTTGACCCCTACAGGAGATAAATGTTCAGTTTTTGGGTATTGGATCAATATCCCAGGTAAAACAGAGTGCAAGATGGCTTGAATGTATAGGACCAGAAGGACAAAGAGGAATATTAAAGCTATATGTGGCTGATATAGCTATAAATTTATGGGGAAGAGATTTACTTCAACAGTGGAACACGCAGATTAATAGTCCTCCAAATATCGAAATAAGCCATGACCTAGCACATGGTTCCAGAAGAAATATCAGAAGATATTATGAGAAACAGTCACAGATCATTCAGGTTATAGAGAAACAAGGCAAAACAGCTGCTGATCTTTCAAAAACACCCACAGCACTACCTCTAAAATGGCTAACAGAGAAGCCTATATGGGTTCACCAATGGCCTCTAACAAAAGAGAAATTGCAGGCCTTAGATCAGCTGGTACAGGAACAGTTAGATGCTCAGCATATAGAAGAATCAACCAGCCCTTGTAATTCTCCTGTATTTGTTATTAAGAAAAAAATCTGGAAAGTGGAGAATGGTAACAGACCTAAAGGCAATAAACAAGATGATCAAGCCAATGGGCTCTCTACAATCTGGGATTCCTTTGCCTTCTCTATTACCTAAAGAATGGCCTGTTATAGTTATTGATTTAAAAGACTGTTTGTTTGTTTGTTTTTTACAATACCTTTACAAGAACAAGACAAAGAAAAATTTGCCTTTACAGTGCCCACTTATAATAATTCTCAGCCTGTAAAGAGATTCCAATGGAGGGTCCTCCCTCAAGGAATACTGAATAGTCCTACTCTGTGCCAGTATTTTGTTCAAAAGCCAATAGAACAAATATGCAATAAATTCCCACAATCTATAATTTATCATTATATGGATGACATCTTGTTGGCCGATTCAAATATTGATACGTTGGAAAAACTTTTTGAAGAAGTGAAAAGAATTTTGCCTGCTTGGGGATTACAGATTGCCCCAGAAAAAATACAAAGAGGGGATTCCGTTAATTATTTAGGATATAAAATAGGTCAACAAAAAATTAGACCCCAAAAGGTACAGATCAGGAGAGACAGATTAAAGACACTTAATGATTTCCAAAGACTACTAGGAGACATTGCTAACTTACGACCGACTATTGGACTTAAAAATGATGAACTAGATAATCTGTTCAAAACGTTAAATGCTGACAAGGACTTACATAGTCTGAGAGAGTTGTCACCTGAAGCTGAGAAAGAACTGGCTTTGGTGGAAAAGAAATTACAGGAGGCACATGTGGATCATGTGAATTCAGACCTTAATTGCATTCTAGTTACCTTGCCCTCTAAGCATTCACTTACAGGAATTTTAATGCAAAGGGAAAATTTTATATTGGAATGGATAATAGATAAATCTACTTCCATTATTGTATTATCAGTGCCCAAGAAGCTTTCTTCCATCTCTTGCATTGTGTTGGTTATACTTACATCCGTATTTCCTGTTTACCCAGATTTTCCATTTTTAGAATTCCCTGTGTTTATGTTTTCTTTATTGCCTCTATTTCAATTTTCAACTCCTTAACTGCTTCTTTCACCTGTTTAATTTTTTGGAGGAGACTTTCTTTAAGAGACATATTGATTTTTATAATTTTTTGTGTGTCTTTTCCTCAACTTTTTAAACAAATTTTCGTTTATATGTTAAGGCCTTTATTATCTTCATAAAGTTATTTTTAAGGTCAGTTTCTTTTGCTTCATATGTGTTAGGATGTTCAGGTCTTACTGTTCTAGAAGCACTAGGTTCTGGTGGTATCATATTGTTTTTTCTGCTGTTGAATGTATTCTTAACACTGATGTCTACCCATTTGGGCTTGAGGTAGTTATAGGTACAAGTGTTGATTCTGCCTCTACTAGATATAGATGGTGCCTATGTTTCTGGGACCACTCTTTCTCTGCATGATACAAGTGAAATCTGTGCTTCTGATGCCCCTGGGGCTGGTGCTGGAGCAGCTTGGCCACAGAAGTCTTGTCTGCTGACCAGCTCTTCCTCCAGTTGGTGCTGTGGCTCTGGCATTTCTCTAAGGTCACTGGGAATGATGGTGGTGCATCCTCTTCACCCTCCAATCTCTTACATGTACCTCCCCATAACAAAGTTTATGGTCTCTTTTTCTTGGTCATTGCCACTTGTACATATATAAGCACCTAAATATATAAAAACAATCTTCTAAGTCAAATTAGGTTCACACATATGTTTATGACTTCAGGGCTGGCTGTTTGGGATTAGATAAGCAATTAGGGATTCATCCCTGGAAAAGCTAATTCTCACTATTTCATCAGTCCTTGGTTACCTCAATAGCATATATTGTTTTGGGAGTCTCTTGAACTTGACCGACTAATAACGAACAAGTTTTGGATGCTTGCGATTTGAGTTTTTGTTAGTCTATGACTCTTGGAAAAAGTATCATCACCTTTAGTTGTTTAACTGTATTATACTATACACATACATGTATAAACATAGAGTTTAATTTAATATATGCAATTTTAGATAAATAATAGTGTTTCTTTGTTTTTAAATAATTACACAATTTTCTTTTTCAATTTCCTCTTTCCAAAATCTCTCATATACCTTCTTCATTTCTTTTAAATACAAAACCTCTTTTTTTTTTCAGTAATTGTTCTTACAGGTGTTTATGTGTGGCTTTTAAAGATACACTTAGTGTTATATTTCCCTTCTTCTTTTCTGGCCTTTTATATTGATTCCCTTGTTTTTTTTCATTTCTTCCTTCATATCACATGTTCCTGCTGTTCCTCTGTGAGCACTGCTCTCTCCTTATCTCTATGTCCACTTTGTACTTGTGGGTATTCCAGATATATACTCATATCCAAAGATCTGCAGCTAGAAATCACAAATAGAAAAGAATCTGGCACATTTCCATTTCTAGACTAGGGGTACCTTAATCAACATAATATTTTCTAGATCTATTCACTTACTTTCAAATTCCATGACTTTATTTATTTACAGATGAATAATAATATATTGTATATATGTACCATATTTTCATTATTCAGTTATATGTTGAAGGCTATTTAGGCTGGTTCCATTTCCTAGATATTGTGAATCAAGTAGCAATGAGCATGTTTAAGCAAATGTCTACAAAATAGAAATTTGGGTACTTTGGGTATTAGCCAAGGTGTAGCATCTGCATCAGATGGTAGGTTTATTATTATTATTATTATTATTATTATTATTATTATTATTATTATTATTAGATTTTTGAGAGTTCTTGACATTGATTTCCAGGGTGGCCACACCAGTTTGAAATCCCACCATCAGGAAATGTGGGGTCACCTTTCCCACATTTTTCACAGGCATTTTCTATTGGTTATTTTCTTGATCTTGCTCATTTTGGAAGAGGTAATATGAAATTGCAAACTTAATTTTATAACATTTCTTTAATTTCCAAGGAACACTTTTGAGATATTTCTTAGCTACTTTTCTGTCTTATTTTCAGAACTCCCTATGCAAATCCATATCCTATTTTAGTGGGTCCTATGATGTATTTTATGGTTTTCTTTTAGTTTTTTGTATATTCTAGATATTAGCCCTTTGCCTGATGTATAGCTTGCAAAAATTCTCTCCCAGTTTTGTAGGCTTTTTGTTTCACCCAGATGACTGTTTCTTTATCTGTGTAAAAGCTTTTTAGTTCTATGATGTCCCATTCATCAGTTTCTGGGAAAGTGGGATTCTATTCAGAAAGTCCCTCCCTACGCCTGCATCCTATAGCTCACTGCCTATGGTCTCTTCTGGCACTTCCAGTGTTCTAGGTTTCATGTTTAGGGTTTTGAACCATTTGGAGTTATTTTTTGTACAAAGTGATATATACAGGTCTAATTTAATTTTTCTATATATGGGCAACCAGGTCTTCCAGCATGATTCATTGACGATTCTGTCTTTTCTCAAGGGTATGTTTTTGGCATCATTGTCAGGTATTAGAAGGCTGAAGTTTATACACTCATTTTTGGTCTTTGATTGTGTTCTTTTGGTCTACAAATCTTTCTTGCCAGTACCATATTGTATTTATTACTATGCCTCTGTAATATCTTCAAATCTGAAAAGGAAATCTCTATAGCACTCTGTGGGATGGTCTTTCTGTACACCATGAATATGTGCTGTTACCATTAGTTGATAAATTAAGCTGTTTTGGCCAATAGCCATGCAGAGTAAGGTTAAGTGGTACATTCAAACTAGAGAAGAAGATGAAGAAGGGCAGGATCAGAGCAGACACTGAAAACCACCCAAGAAGCAAAATATGAAAGAACCAGTAAGCCACAGACCACATGGTGATACATAGATTAATAGACATTTTCTAATTCAAATGAAATACCTAGTTAGTAATAAGCCTGAACCATCAACCAAACATTTATAATTAATATAATCCTCTCATTGGTTATTTGGGGAAAGGTGTATTGGAGAGATTTGTCCATTTACAATAGCATTGTTCTTTTGGCTCAGGATTGCTTTAGATATCCTTTAGATATTTTTTGGTGGCTCCTAATGAATTTTAGGATTTCCCCCTTACTTTTGTGAAAAATAAGATGGAGATTGATTGACATCAAATTAAATCTGTTAATAGTTTTTGGTAGAAAGGTCATTTTCAAAATTATAATCCTGTCAATTCATCTTCAATCTTTCTTCGTAGATGTAAAGCTTTTCATTGTATAGGTCCTTCACCTTGTTTAGGTTTATTCCAAGATATATCATTTTCCTTGAGGTTATTATAAATGAAAGTGTACCCTTCACCTCTTTCTATGAATTTCTTGTTGGCATATAAAAAAACCTATTGATCTTTGTAGATTATATATCTTGCCACTTTGGTGAAGTTATTGATTGATTTTAGAAGGTTTTTTTGGCATTTTTTTGGATTTTTTTTGTAAATATCATCTGCAAATAAGAATAATTTTATTTCTTTTCTACTTGTATACTGTTATTTTCCTTATCTGCCCTTCTTACTTGAGCTAGTACCTTGAGCACACTGTTAAAATGAGTGAGCATAGTGGCTAGCCCTGTGTGGGTTCTGATTTCAGTGAGAGTAATTCAAGTTTTAATCCATTTAAAATGATGTTTCCTGTGTTTTTGTCCCATATAGCCTTTAATTTATTCAGTTATGTTTCCTACGGTTCTACTCTCTAGGGCTTTTATCATGAAAACCTGTTAGATTTTTGTCTAAGAATTTTTCTATATCTGTTGAGACGATCATGTGATTTTTTTTCTTTAACTCCATTTATATGATTTACTATATTTATTGACTTGCATATTTGAACCATTTATGCATCTTCTGGATATATTTGACTACTTGAGAGCTTCCCATGATCAGGCTTTACAACTTGCTGGTGCTCAAGTCTCCCCAGTTTCCCTTGGCCAAATGTACACGAGCAGAACAGCATCCTGGGTCAGTGAGGTCTGTACTTCATTGAAAAGCAGAAAGCTCACTTGATGCCATCCCCCATTACTCTTGTGCCTGTGTCCCCCTCTGCTTGAAGTCATGGCATGCATTTGCCACAGTGGCATCCTGTGAGTCATCCAGCTGCTGGTGGTGCTGGTGCTGACATTTAAGCCCACTGTGTGCAAGGAGAACATATTGCAGTCCTACTGGGAGCTAAGTCAGAAGCCACCTGAGGACAGCCAGAACTTTCAATAAGATAAGAGGTACTTCTTAGGAAATGAGGGCTCCAAAACATTAAAAAAAAAACCCTCAGTCCATTAAAGCAAGGAAAGACTGACGAAGAATAAGGTTAAGTGGTACATTCAAACTAAAAAGGGAGATGAAGGAGGGCAGTTGACAATGATGGACCTGGCTTTGCCATGATCAAAGAACGGAAAGTTTGGATAAAACAGTATACATGTGTATAGAAGTATACATATATATCTATAAATGTTATAAAGTCTGTGATGATTATAATGGGGTAATGATAATAGATTCCCTGGAAGGATTCAAGCAGGCCACTTACACTTAGTGCCTAAGAAGCTCATTCCCATGGTCATGTCTTTATAAAGAAGCTGCCAAGTTACTAGAGAAAGCTTTAAGGCTTCAGATCATGACCTGGACTGAACAGCCACTTGGAAGGAATTCATCACCTTTCTGCACCCTGAGGAGTTTGAGCATATGAAGGAGATTGCTGTTTTGGAAAAACTGGTGAGCATTGACAGGAACTGGGCTGGGTTTGTGAACTGATAAGTACATTGTTGATATATTTCCCAATAAGGACAATGGTTCTGAGCCAGATCAGTTTTAAAACTCCTGAGATCTGAAGAGGCATGGGAAGTTAGAACAGGATGGGATTTGTTACTGGATCCTACATCTTCATTATGACTAGGCCCAGGACAGTGCTGTACTTGATTGTAGAATTCAAACAAAGACAAGGAGAAGACTAACCAAATAGGAAATATTGGGCCATCAAAACATGCTTGCTGAAGGTCATGTTATCTATTACCAGGAATATCCTACAGAATTATGAAGAAATTAGATACATAACATGACGTGACTGACAGTCATGGGCATCCTTTAGGTGTCTTGGGTGTTTCCTACCATTGTTGACCCCCCCCCCAAGCCAGATCATGTGTTAGACTGGGACAGAACTTACTTTTACTTTATATTTACTGAAAAATGATCATGGTTTCTTTTTTCAATAGGATTTCTCTCACAGCACATTAAACTCGTGGCAAATTGCAATTCTTTGTGGTGATACATTGCTACAATGTGACCTTTATAATGTATTCTTTTTCTTCCTAAGTTCAAAAGAAAGGTGAAGAAAACTTAAAAAGAGTTCTGTCACTCACGTTTGGTGGGTTGGGGATAGTGTACAAAGTAGCTGTTTATCCAATGTTTACCGTTGTTTTGTTTGCTTGTTTGTTGTTCCCACTGTTAAATACACACAATAAATCACTGTGACATAATCCTCTTGTACACTGTAAAGACTTGTCACTCAAATTGATTTAATAAAATGCTAGTTAGCCAGAAGCCAGGCATGAAGTATAGGCAGGGCAGCCAAACTGAGAATGCTGGGAAGGAGAGGGGCAGAGTCAGAGGGTCATCAGCCAGATGCAGAGGAAGCTAGAAGAGAATGCCATATTGAGAAAAGGGACCATTCCATGTGGTTAAACATAGATAAGACTTACAGATTAATTTAAGTGTAAGAACTAGTTAGTGTTTTTTTCTTTTTCTTTTTCTTTTTATTAAAAAAATGTCATCTCCATAAATGTATCCCCGTGCCCTTCCCCCATCCCCGCTCCCAATCTTTCCCAGACAGCCCTCAGCCTCACCCCTTCCTATCCATATTAAGCCCGAGCTAATGGCTAAGCATTTGTATTTTATATTAAACTTCTGAGAGTGCCTGCAGGACAAAGGAAAACTTCCACTTACAATAAATTCATAACATTTTTGTTTTCTTTCTTTAAAAAGTCAGCTTTTTTTGGTAGATAATATCTATGAGAATACAATATGTCCATTCGATTTTGTAAGTATTTTATATAAGATATTTGAATCTATGTTTACCAGGCACATATACCTGTAATTTTCTTTTTTATTGTGTCTTTCCCTGATTTAATATTAGAGCAGTACTGACATTTCAGAAGTTGTTTGTGAGTATTCTTCCTGTTTCTAAATAATTTAAGAAGAATTAGCTTTTGATCTTTGAACGTCTGATAGAACTCTGCTGTGAGTCCATCTAGCCATGGGCTGTTTAAGTTGCAAGGCTTTTAATTACTATTTCAATCTCGTCATTTATTATGGTCTATTTAGATTGTGGATATCTTTTTGGTTTGAATTTTATCATTTAGGTGATTCTAGAAATTTGTTTGCATTTTTCTGTGTTTCCAACTTAATGGAATACAGATACATAAAGCTTTGTTTTCTTTTCCTTCATAATTTCTGCTTTTATATTTATTATTTTTTTGCTGTCCACTAGACTTGTGTTTGATTTGTTCTTATTTTTTCTAATTTTTGATTTGTAGTATTGTCATTTTTGTGTCCTTTCTTATTTTTAATGTATGCATTTGGGGCCATTTTAAAGTAACCTTGGGAACTGTTCTTAATGTGTGTCAGGGATTTTGTTGCATTATGCTTTCGTTTCACTCAGTTTCAGGAATGTTTTTCTTTCTTTCTTTCTTTCTTTCTTTCTTTCTTTCTTTCTTTCTTTCTTTCTTTCTTTCTTTCTTTCTTTCTTTCTTCCTTCCTTCCTTCCTTCCTTCCTTCCTTCCTTCCTTCCTTCCTTCCTTCCTTCCTTTCTTTCTTTCTTTCTTTCTTTCTTTCTTTCTTTCTTTCTTTCTTTCTTTCTTTCTTTCTTTCTTTCTTTCTGACCCAGTCATCACTCAGTAGTGAATTGTTTGATCTCCACTAGTTTTTGTCATTACTGGAGACCCATTTGCTATTGATTTGATCAGGCAGGATTCATGGAGTTGCTGCAAATTCTCTGAATATTTTGTGTCCTAGGATGTGACCTATTGTTAAAATGCTTCTATTAACATCAATATTAAATAGATCATATACCCTTTGTTGTTTTGTGTTGGTATAGATTGTGGATATGTAGACTCATTTGATACTTGATATCATTTAGTTATGATATTTTGTTCAGATTACCTGTCAACTGGAGAAAGTGGGGGTTGAAATCACTTACTATCAATGGGTTGACATTGAATTTGTGTCTTCAGTTCCAGTAACTACACCTTTTTACAAGATTGAGTCCACTAGAGTTTGGTGCCTATCTGTTAAGGATAGTATTGTTTCTTGGTTAACTTTCTCTTGATTATTTTAAAGAATACTTCTTTAGGTTTCCTGATTTGTTTTAGTTTAAAATTTATAATATCAGATATTTGAATAGTGACATCTGCTTACTTTTTGGACTCATTTTCTTGAAATACCTTTACAATCTTTTACTTTAAAGTGGTGCCTATCATTAAAGCTGAGTTTCTTGTAGAAAAGAGAAAGATTGATTTTATTTCTGAATCAATCATCCTATTTGTGTTTTCTACTGGAGAATGAAGGATGTCAATATTTAAAGGAATATAAAGGTGTGTGTTGGTTGAAGGCTTTTATCATGTTTTGTTCTTCATCATACTCTGTGTTTCCATAATTGTAGCTTTACTTGTTTTCTTTTTTGTTGCCTCTTTGACGATGCTTATTCATCTCTTTAATGCCAAAGTATGGCTTCCCATGTTCTGCTTAGTATTGGTCTGCTGAATATGAGTGTTTTAGCCTCTTGGAATCATGAAAAGTTTTTCTTTGCTCTTCAATCATGGCAGTTAGTTTTCCTGGGTATGGTAGTCTAGGTTGACAGCAGTGGTCTTTTGGCTTTCAAAGTTTCTAACCAGAAATTAGCTGTTAATCTCATGAGTTTCTTTTTATATGTGACTTTTGTTTTTTTTTTTTTGTTTTTTTTTTTCAGTTTTCAATACTCCTTTCTGTATATTTAGTATTTTAACTATGATATGCCTTAGGGAGTTCTCTTTTTTCTGGTCTTGTCTATTTGGTGTTCTGTCTGCTTCTTATATCAGTGTGAGTGTGTTTTTTCTTAGTTTGTGGAAACTTTTCTCTTGTGACTGTGTTGAATATCTGGTCTACAAGAACCTCAGATTCTTCTTCCTTATCTACATTCATAGTTAAAAGAAAATCTTTTTCCTGTTGTCCCACATTCCTAAATGTTTCTTTCCCATAGTTTATTTTTTCCATATTTTCTCTTGCCTTAAAGTTCTTTGTCATAAAAGAAAACCCTCACATATCTAGAATGAGGACTATCCTCAATGTCCATATAGACAAAAAGTGATGTGTGGTAATTGTATATTGGTAGCTGTGCCTTCTGATATTTCTTTGTGGTTGAATATCCTTTAGGCTGCAGTGAGATTATTCCCACTGCATCAGTCCATATATGTACACTAGCATGGGTCTGCATCTTTGTTATATTAACACTAGCATTGTAGTTTTAACATCTCTCCATTTTTGTGGGGATAACAGAGGATAATAAAAGGATATCCAGCTCACTACAATGAGGGATAAATAAGCTACTCACATCACAAATACTCACAAGAACATCTTTAAATCCCACAACACAGAACCTTTTATGTTGTTCTCCGTCCATTCCAAAGTCTCTTAGAAGTGTTTGTTTTACTTCGGTTTGCACCTTCTGCTTCACTAAATAAACCTTGGCTCCAACTGTCAAAATGTCTCTTTCTGAACTCATGCCTTCAAGGAAACAAGCAGTGAAAAACCCTACAACATCTCCCAACACCTCACCAGACCCCAGTCATCATTGGACCTCTTGTCCAGCATGTGTGACCATTCCTCACTATGTGATTGCCACACGTGGCTATCTCCAATTCATACACTGTCATGTCATCACCAGATCCCCAAAAGGAGATTATTTCTCA
The DNA here is from genome assembly GCA_033318265.1 of Phyllotis vaccarum. NCBI lineage: Eukaryota > Metazoa > Chordata > Mammalia > Rodentia > Cricetidae > Phyllotis > Phyllotis vaccarum. Next base: position 85,702,959 of record JARWLC010000014.1, on the reverse strand, counting down.
TTTTCAAATACGCACCCTAGTTCAATCTCAGTTGGTAACAAACTTCTCAGTGTAACGGAGGAGGGATATGTGCGACAGTGGTTGTCTAGGTGATTACAGACTTGATTCTCTGACATGAACAAATACCTGAACCACTGGGAGAGACAGAAGAGAGAGAGACCAAGCCACAGGAAAAGAAAAGTAACGTCTTTATACATTTCGGACGGAAGAAGCCTAAGGCTGAAAGTCCTCTAAAGAGACACCAGCTTGGGTGTTTTATAGGCCCCATGTCTTCCCTTGTCCAATATTGATCCTGTCTAGATACTTACTCCCATGTCTTCCAGAAACCAGAAGCCACCATTTCATCATCTACCTATGCCTCTCTAACTCTCCTTCATTCTGAGACAAATTGCTGTCGCAGCTGTGTCCTCCTGACCCCATCAGTACAGCTTCTGAGTACAGTTATGGAATACCCAGAGGTCAGTTTTATCAGTCTGGTACTTTTACTGGTATGTATTTAAATCAATTCCAATCCCTTAAATAAGCTTTGATTAAGCACACATTTTTGTTCTTTAAGCCAGGCCTTGCCATTATTATAGAAAATCCATTAACTCCTTTGACTTAAGCAGAAATTTGACGTTAACACAGTGCATTTTGACCTTTTGCTTACCTTTTATAAATTGCTCAGACACTTGTGTTTGCTTAAGTCTTCTAGTTTTCTTTTCTATTTTGGAGAAAAAACGTCCAGCCATCTTACAAAGCATAATAACATTAACAAGAGAACAATCAATAAGCCTATCTGTGATGATCTTTCACAAGTCAGCATTGATGATGCCACAGCAGTTGTTTGACTTAGAAGACAGTGCTGTGCAGCATTACCTTAGTAAAAGAAAGTTGAACTCAAACTGTACACATAATAAATTAATATTGCCTATGTGTACACTGAAAAAAGTATGAAGCTTGGTAAGTGCCCAGTCAACCTCACAGGAAACATGAGACAGCATATAGACGGAGACACCATAACCATATGTTTACTTTTGAATGAGTGTAAATATCAGATAGAGACGGATTGTTTTATGATGAGATAAATAACAGTCATAGTGCTTCAATCTTTGGCTGATTTTTTGTTCCCTTTTTGGTCACAGAATCAGGAGGCTAGCATAACTCAGAAAAGAGGACTTTGGAGGACATTTTGAGACAAGATATGCTTGGGTCTGAAGTAGGAGGTGATGGTGGGGAACCCCATCTTCAGACTCAGCTACCTCATGAACTCAAACAGCACATGGAAATTTAATATGCATATTTGTTCTTTTATAAAATTGATCCTAGTGGCTTACACTGAACAGGTGACTTCAGTCCAGTGACAACTGGCTAGACTCAAAGCAACTGTCTTTTCTTCTTACCAAAACATATTTGCACAGGTGAGTCTTATTTGTGAAGTCGTGCACTAAAACAGGTTGACAAAGCTTTTCTTTAGAGTCTTTGAACTTTCTATGTTCATGGGTAAGTGGCAGTGAGCACACATGATTAAGAATTAAAGCTCGAGGTATTTATGTTTTTCTAATATCCCATATGAGACTTTTGACCAGATTTGAGGTCATCAATTTCTTGGAAGTCTGTATCCTAAATGAGATTGAATGTGCCTGCAAATGGAGGCATACATCCTGAAAACCTTAATGCCCTTTATTTTAATTAGGATCCCTAACGGGAGGGCTCTGTGAATATATGTGGGGCAAATTCCTGCAAAGAAGCAACCCATGAGATACTGCAGTTTTGACTCCTAGCAAAAGAAAGTCAGGATTTCCCAGTGTTTGAGAAGGCAACCGAATGGTTACTTTGACAGACTCTTGGAGTCAGTTCCCTCTGCAGCAAACTGAGGAAGGAAAGATAAAGAAATTTTGAGTGAAGGTTGTCTTTTTTCTCACCCTCATGCCCTATTCCACCAGATGGAATCTGTTGACAGGAAACAGTCCAGGGCACTTTAGTTTGTTCCTGGGAAAGACCAGACTTGAGTAGTGGCATTTTCACACATTACCCATGGTTCAGTCCCCTGACATTCCTAATATTCTCCTTTGGTAAATCATAAATCATACACTTTTTAGGTGCTACCAGAATCTCCAATTAATTATGTGATGGGTGCTGCTCTGCTCACACCTCACATGACCTAGTGGTCAGTCACAGAACTGGAGACAGAGCTAGGTGCAGAAAGGAAGTGGTCAGACTTCAGCCAGTTAGTCTATTGCACTAGAGGGAAGCCCAGGAGCAAGCTTCATTCTGGGATCCATCCTGCTTCCAAGTCAGAAATAGTCATTTTCAGAAACCAGTTGACAATTGGAATCAAACAAAGTTTTAATATTAGGGAATCACAATTTTATAGCTATAAAAAGCTTGGGCAGCTCCGCTTCTCTGACTCCACCCTTCAAGGCACACGAAGACCATCTCATCGACTCAGGCCAGTTGAGCCCTTCAGCTAATGCTCTTTGGAAGTCATTCCACAGTCCTGGAATTTTCTGCAGCCTTCATGTCATTCAAACTATTGCCACATGGAAGATGTTGAATATTATCATCTTCAGCTGCAAGCACAGAGTGAAGCCCTTGGTCTCCTCTAGATCATAGCCTCTGTGTGCAGACTCTGAGAAGATAGGCATCAGTAGATTCATCTCAATGACATTGGTCTCTTAAACACAGGTGATTCTCTTCAACACCAACTGTCCAGTACCTATTGCTTCAGTAAAGCAAACATTTCACTTCAGTGGTGATTCTTCAGCTCCAGATGACCAGAACTATGGATCACATGTATGGCCCTATAGTCTTTTAGAGACCCTCAAACTTTCCTTGAAAGCTCCACAAAGCCAGGCCTATGAGCCCATCACTACTAGCCTCAACTAACGTCATGGCTGGTCCTCCCTTTCAGGTTTGTCTCTGGTGCCTATCATATTCCCTAAACTTTACAGCTGAGAGGGAATGAGTGAGCTAGAGGCCTTTGGAGGAGACTATTGTTGGCAGAGCAGTAGCCTGTCCATGAATCTAGTGTCACCCAGGTGAAATATGTAGGGGATTGTGTTGTTTCATTGTAAATAATTGTCCCTGCCTATGAGTTTAATAAAAAGCACTGATTGGCCAAAGGCTACCTGACTAGAAGAACTCTGGGAACTGGAAGAACAGATCAGAATGCCAGAGAGAAGCCAGAAGAAGCAGAGGACAACTATGCTGCTCTAAAAAAAGGTACCGAGGTGCATGGCTGAACAAGATGAGTCATGGGTTACCATAAAGGTAAAGAGTTACCAAGTTATATGCCTGGGCCTTAGAACGATCAGCCTTAAACTATTGTAAACATCTGTGTGTCTCTGAGGGTCTGTGGGTCTTCAGGCCTAAACCCTGAGGCTAGGCCCGAAAGTCCGGGCCAGAAACCTCGTACTTCAGAAATATATCCATGTGTTCTTTCAGATGTTTCTAGCAAGGTTTCAAGCACATGCTGAGCCTGTATTTATGTAACTCTTACCTCCATTTTTTCAACAGAAATTGGCTATTGAGATCCATCTTTCCTGTTACATCTCACTATATAAGCCCAAGGTTTAATACTTCAACAAGTAACACTTGTAGAACTAGCTGCCACACCCTCTATAACCATTAAAAGAGAGAACCTAGAAGAAAAACAACCCAGTTGCTCACAACACAGCAGTCTTCTGACTTTCTGTACCTAATGTTCCCCTTTGTTGCATTTGGAAGCTTCTCTAAATGTAATTTCTTTATCATCCATACCTGATAGAAATTGACAATTTAAAGCACAGGGGCCCATATCAGTAAGAAGCCAGTCCACCTAGTCCTCAGCTCATAGCAGAATCTGCTCACAGGTGAGGAGACATTCTACATCTAATTGGCATTTCCAACTAAAGGTCACTCTTAAAAAAATACTCTAGTTTATACTCAGATCAGGCATCCTTTCTTTAGGCCTGTGGATAAAGATCTAAATGAATAAGAACGTAGTCTAGGGGAACTTTTACTGACAGTTGCCCATCTTTAAGTCAGAATAAAATATATTTAAACATCTTATAAACCTTCCATCTTCCTTTTTAGGGCATCCTCTGGTGATTTACTGAGTATCTGTGTCCTCTCCTTTGTTGTCATCAATGACCATGAAAAAAGGTGAAACCTATTCAGAATTTTTGCTTTATGTGACTCTTCCTACTCTGTGACCTTAATGAATTTCTAATCTTATCTTGCCTATCTAATCTCCACCACTGAAAAGAACCTTTGGAGGAAATGCTCCCTTTGACCCTTCCCCCAAATTTATAAGTGATCGTGATAAGCACTAAGAGTGAATAATTACCGCATGTACTCATACATACTCACACACAGAGGATGTAGAATGATCTTTTACCCATGATAAGCCTGCTTATATCATAGCAACTAGAAAGAGAAAATAAAAGTGTGGGTGCACAGTGTGCACAGGGAAAGACTCCTAGATGGATAGAGGGGAGGAAAAAGTAGAGAATAGACATGAAGATTCTGGGCAGAATGGTCTCAGCACAAAGTGGAGCTCTCATTTCCAGTCCCTCAGCCAAGCAGGGTGATCATTCTTCAACTCTGGCTATTTACTGTCAGGAGCTCATCTGATATCTGGCCCAGGGATGCCCAAACACAGTGCCAGCGACAAACCCAGCACCTCTTGCATGTTTAGGAAAGCCTTATACTCCTGAGTCCCACCCACAGCCCCACAGTCAGCATCCCCTACCCCTGATTATTTTAGAGATCCTCAGAAGCCCTTGTCTCGTCTACATTGTCAGCATAGTGATTTGCACATCCAGCAGGGACAAGGAAAAGTGTGTGTTATGGGGATTTGTCACCCATCCCAATCCAGCTAAGGGAGACCTCTGCCTCAGAGTTTACATATGATAAGGACTCTCTGAAGCAAAACATTCATACCTCTCCCCTTGAGAGCCAGAAGGAAGAGTGAGGTCAAACTTCCAGTAGCCATGTAGATTCAAGGTAAACAGTTGAAGCTTCCTGGGGATGCTAGCCCTCAAGGAAAGAGAGAACTTTTCCCTCTAGCTAATTCATAGCTGCTGCTTCCACTTGAATGTATGACACTTCTCATTGTAGGCAGAAGTTTCTGTCCCAATAGTAACTCCCAAGCACCTGGAAGCTGCTCCCCAAATAACTGACTTGGGGGTTTAATATTACTTATAAATGTGTGGCTATTATCTCAGGCTTGTTCCTAACTAGCTCTTACACTTAAAATAACCTATAATTCTTATCTATGTTTAGCCATGTGTCTTGGTAACTTTTCTCAATACAGCATTCTCATCTTGCTTCTTCTGCATCTGGCTGACAACTCCTGATTCTGCTCTTCTTCCCAGAATTCTTCTAGTGTGTCATCCACCTATATTTTCTGCCTGGCTGCTGGGCAATAATTGTTCTATTAAACCAATTCAAGTGACAAATCTTTACAATGTACAAGAGAACTATCCCGGAGCATCTTATCTTGGACTCAGAGAAAGCTTGCTATCACTTCCTTTGCTCTCCACATGAAGACTACTTTGAGGTTTGCTGAATGCTAAAATAATTCAAGAAACAACACTGAGCAAGTTTTACCTTCCCCCAATCTACCTCATGATTCAACACTTATCTATCCACAATTGAAAGCTCAGGTGTAGGGAAGAAACTACCTGGCAGAGGAATGGCTTTCCCCATGGTTCTTCCCCAGGTATACCAACTGACAGTGTGCCTTCTCCCATCTTTCCTCTTGAGAAAGATGATTGATTGTTTGAGGTCTCTTCTTGAATTTTGCCTTGCCTTTTGTTTTGGCTTAGGAATGGCAGCCTAAGCTTCCACTTCAAGGGAGAAACTTTCCAGACATTAAAGATCAAATCACTCTGCTCCATCAGAGCCTGAGATCCTACTGTTCCTATTTCCAGTGTAGATAATGATTGGAATTTATTTCTCATCCTAATAGTCATGGGTAGAATGTCCTCTTGAGCAGAAAATGTCCTCAGAGCACTGTATAGGTCAGAGCCACTTTTCAGTCCTTGTCCAAGATTTTCAGTCAGGTATTCAATGTTGAGTAGTGGTTTTCTTAAATCCAAGATGATTCCCCAAGAAATGTAATGGAGTGGGAGAAGCATGAAGGCAGTTGTCAAGGGGATTACTGAGTTTAGTCACTGGTACAAACAAAGAATTGAATGACTAGCAAAGGCAATCCAAGAGACCAAGCCACAGAGAAAAGTAACATGTTTAAGATCTGGGATAGGAGAAGCATATGGCTTGTGTATATTTTAGGGTCACTGGATCCTTCCCTTCCCCCTATTGACCCTGTCTAGTTACTGGCCCCATGCTCTCCAGCTGTTTCCCCTAACAAGGCCTACTAGGAACAGGAAGTGACACTTCTGGAACCCCACTTTGGTTTTCCTAATCTTCCTGTGTCCTTCTAACTCTACTCAGTACAGCACCTGCTTGAGATATAGAGAACAGCTAAATGGATTCCTTCTCTGTCTGCCATACAAAAGGAGCCACTGTCATACTCAATCCCCACACTCCAGTTAACTATGAGTTTCTTTTATGTTTTCCAGAGTTGACTGGCTTCCCTTATGACTGGGAATCTGTCTCCTTTTCTCCAGTGGGAGCCTGGATTGAACTCAGGCCATCACTCTTAGTGGCAATCCCCCTTTCCCATTGAGCCTTCCTACTGGCCCTCAGCATCTGCTTCGTGATTAGATTATTTCATCTACTGACACTTAAAGTTATCCTTGATACAACTAGATTTATGTCTGCAACCTTACTCTTTGTTTTTCATAACTGATGTCTTTTATTTTTCTGTTTCTTAATTTAATATTAAATACTTTTCTAGCATAACATTTTGATTCTTTATGATAGTTTTGTTTTATTTGTTTATTACAGTGGGAAAGGGTAGTTTGTATCTCAGCCTAACTTCCAGGATGAACTTACACTTCTGATGCTCTAATTTCCATTTACTGAGGACTGGAATTAACAGGAATGTACCACCACACTTGATTTTATATGGTGTTGGGAATCAAATCTATGGCTTTGTATGTGCTGAGAAAGCACTCTGCCAACTGAGACTTATCACCAGCCCCTCCTTTAATGATTATGAAAATCCTTTTTAGTTATTTTTTCAGTACTTGCTCTAGCACTTAAGACATTGATTAACAAGCCACTCCTTCAGATTTATAGTAAAAAAATTAGTACTGAGATATAAATGCCTTGTTTCTACCCAGCTCTTCTCCCTTTTCCCACTTTTGGGATATCCATCGGCCCAAATTATAAATCCAACCACATACTATTATGTAGTACTATGTAAATTTTCCAAGTTTTACTGCCATTTAAAGGATGAAAATAAAATTATATCATTTCTCTTCTTTCCTCCTTTCAATAACTCCTTTGCAACCATTTCCTTTCTCAATTATTATCTTCTTTCCATCACTGTTACATATACTTATACACACATAAATATACAAAGACACACTGCTGTGTCTAAGATTGTTTGCATGTACACATTTTCAGGGCTGACAATTATTCAGGGCTAATGTTATTGAATAACCTATTAAATGTTTTATTCCTTGGGAAGAGTAACCTTCCTTCTTTCAACAATCTTTAATTGCTTTTAGCTCTTCATCTAGGTATGGTGTCCAGTGATATTTACCCCTTCCACATTGGTATGTCTATTGATTTTATACTTCACTGGGTATCATTTCGCCATACTGCAGAGGTCTCATCGGTATAGGTGTCTTCCCTGTCATTTCTAGGAGAAACAATCTAACAGTGGACTTTCTGGGGTTTTTTGTTTTATAGTTTTTATGGGGGGGGGGCTTAGACTCTTCCACGATGTTCTCTGAGCCTTAAGTGGGGCGGTTGTATTGTATCTCTTAGGTTGGGTATGCCACAATCAGTTGTTCTCATTTTGACAAGCTGTGGCTTCCTGTAATTGTCTCCATTTTCTGCCAAGAGAAGCTTCATCTAACGAAGGGTGAAAGGTACCCACCTGTTATTATAAATGAGAATTTAGAACTTAGTTAGGAATTGTATTGGTTTGGTAAAGTGGCATTAGTATGTTGTACTCTAAGATCCACGGCCTCACTAGCCTCAGAGAGTTGGCTAGTGTCTAACTCTGTGTAACTAATACTGTGGTAAAACACCATGGACAAGCATAACTTAGGGGGGAAAAGAGATTACAACTCTTTCATCTTATATATTTTTTCCTTAAAGTTATTTATTTCTCTCTTATATTATATCCTGGCCACAATTTGTTTTCACTCCAGTCTTCCCAGATCTGCCGTCTCTTCTCTTTCCCCTAGATCTGCTTCTCTTCCACTTCCCTTTAGAAAAGAACAGACCTCCCAGGAACATCAATCAAACATGTTATAACAAGTTTCAATTAAAATAGGCATATACCCTCATAGTAAGATTAGACTAGGCAACCAAGTAAGAGGAGAAGTGTTCTAAGAGTAAGAAAAAGAGTCTGGGAAAGACTCTGCTCCCACTGCTCATTTATAAGTGAGTACATATCATGCTTGTCTTTTGGGATCGAGGTTACTTCACTTAGGATAATTTTTTTTAGTTCCATTGATTTGCCTGCAAATTTCATGTTATTGGTTTTAACAGCTGAGTAATATTCTACTGTGTAAATACACCACATTTTCTTTATCTATTCTTCTGTTGGGGAACATTTAGGTTATTTCCAGGTTCTTGTTACTGTGAAAAAGCTGCTATGAACATAGTTGAGCAAGTCCTTGTGGTAAGATGGGCTGTACTTTGGGTACATGCCCATGAGAGATAGAGCTGGGTCTTGAGGTAGACTGATTTCCAGTTTTCTGAGTAACCACTATATTTCCAAAGTGACTGTAGAAGTTTGCGCTCATACCAGCAATGGAGGAGTGTTCCCCTTACTCCACATCCTTGCCAATATGTGCTGTCACTGTGTTTTTTTAAATCTTAGTCATTGTGACACGTGTAATATTTCAGTCATTTGATTTACATTTCCCTGATTGTTAAGGGTGTTAAACATTTCTTTAAGTTTTTGAGGTTCCTCTGTTGAGAATTCTATGTTTAGACATATATCTCATTTTTAATTGAGCTTAAGACCCACTTGACAGGAGAGAATTCATACCTGGCACTGAAAACAGAGCCAGCTTCTCTAAACTAGTGAGGTTCTGGATACTAGAAAAGAACTCTGCCACTTTTCAAGACGTATTTCCTTTACTATATTCTAAAATTTGTCCCTATGCCCACAGATAAGTACCACTTCTGGTGATACTTTGTTTGTACTCTAACAAATAAAGCACACCTGAAGATCCAAGAGACAAAGGAGCAAGCCACAGTCACTTCACACCTCTATCACATCTCAGACTGAAGAGGTCCATCTCTTATCTCCTCTCCCCCTTCAGCCTGAGGATTCAGTAAAAGAAAGAAGTTTATCTAGTAGCTGGCCCCTTCTCTGATTTTTCAGCATTTACCACAATATCTGGGTCTGGGATTTTTATTATTAAAACCAATAGGGATTTGAGCTACAACAATCCATTCATCAAAAGAAGCCCCCCCCCCCAATCAAATGGTCACAATACAAAAATCAAGGGATAGTGGAGTGCACAGCCCCAACAGATACATCAACATCACTTTTCCTGCATTTGTGGCTCAGGAAACATTAAGGAAGTGGGGTTTTAAAGACAGCCTGATCCAGAATACCAAGAAGTTTGCAGTGAAACAGTCTTTCCTAGAAAAGGTGAATAAACAAGATCAGAACAATGGAAATATTAATGGACATACTAACATAAAATGAAGAAAATTTTATGAGGTCCCACACGTACTCAGAGAACTATAGGCAACTAATGATTGTTGTGAGAAAGACCATTGGCCTCTCCCAGAGAGGAAACCCCTCCCTAGTTATATACTACCGAGTCATTATATTTGAAACCATATGCACACAAACAATAAAAATGGACTAAACATGTTATATTTATTGATGTGTGTACATACATAAAGCATGCACATTTGTATGTTTGTAACAATTGCAAAGAAAATGAGACTGTTAACTTGGGAGTTGAAGATGACATGGGAAAGTTTGGAGGAAAAAGGAGGGGAAGAAATCTAATTCTATTTCAATTAAAAACATTTAAAAAATATATTGCTCATTGATCTCCAAAAGGCTAAAAAAAAAAAACCCTTCGATTGAGAAAGTTTAATTTTATCAACTTAGTAAATAGTATTACGTTTATAATTCACTAATTAAAAATTTTTCATATGAATATTTTATATTTTCCTCATACACTGTTAATTCTTTTTACTGACTGCAGAAAATATTTCATGCTATCGACAGCCCCCAATGAGTATATAATTAAAATAATTCATGATCCCTGTATATAATACAATTAAGAAGACCAGAACATCTCACCAAGATGGTGACAGTAGCAAATAGAGCATACTGCATACTAAGGGAAGGAAAAATTGAATGTACAGTACCCTTTTCCATTAACCTGCCAGATGGAACAGACACTGAAACAACATGGTTATCCAGGAAGAATCACCATAAGAAATCTCTTAAAATATGAGCTATGCTGTATTTAAATGGCGAGAACTGTGAAAGAGCTTGGGAAACAAAATAGGTTTGGGAGCTTCCACTGCTCCCCAGAACTCCAAATGCCCATAATCTTCACTTCTGGAGATGTAATGAACAGTCAGTCAATGTTGTTAACACATTTTTTAAAATTAAATATCCTAACCAGTTTCTTAGTTCTTTGAACAATGTGAGTTCCCCATGGAATAAAATATGTAATGGCAGATATACAAAGCTATTTATCTTTGTTTATTTATCTGAGTCCAGTTTTTAAACTTGAGGACAAAGAAAAAAAACCAAAACTCAAAACAAAATATTCAACACTTTATTTATTTTACACAATTTGTTCTTTAATTGGGCAAAACATTTGTTTTGTACTAGATAAAAGCCTAATATTTAAAAGGTCTAGAACAATCTTCCAAGTCTCATGTTGCGTTCAAACTAAAAATGCTTCATTAAGGCCAAGGCAAGGCTCTATTTTATCTTGATCTCTCACCTTTGAACAAAGTGAACTCTGCCCAATCTCTATACATACAAAAGTAGTATCTTAGTAACTTTTCATTATGAGTAGGATATCCGGTGCATGCATAACGAATTCTTGCATATATACATACGAGGTGCATGTGTATGCTTATGCATGTTCCATATGTATGGATATGTATATGTACATTTGGAGGTCTGAGGTTGATGTTAGGCATCTTCCTCACAGTCCACCTCTATACACTCATGTAAAGTTTGGCTAGATTAGTAGCCCTTTTGCCCTAGGAATTCTGTCTCTGCCTGTATTATGAGGTTTCTGGCTCAGACTTTCGGGCCGAGCCTCAAGGTTTAGGTCCACAGACCTACAGACCCGCAGACCAGAAGACCCGCAGAGACACATAGATGCATACGATAGTTTTAGGCTGATCGGTCTAAGGCCCAGGCATATAACTTGCTAGCTCTCTACCCTTCATCTAACCCATGACTCATCCTGTTCAGCCATGGGGCTTGGTACCTTTTCTCAGAGCAGCATGGTTGTCCTCTGCTTCTTCTGGCATTTTGCTCTGTTCTTCCAGTTCCCAGAGTTCTCCTAGTCTGGTAGCCCCGCCCACACTTCCTGCCTGCCTTTGGCCAATCAGCACTTTTTATTAAACCAGTGGGTGGGACAATTATTTAGAATGTAACAACATAATCTCCCACATCTGCCTCTAGCCTGCTAGGATTACAGGTGCTACTATGACTGTCCAGCTTCCATGTGGGGTCTAGAAATCCAAACTCTGGTCTGCACACTTGCACAGAAAGTGCTTTACCTGCAGCACTTTCCTGGGGCATGGGTGCTTGTGTGAAGTTGGCACTCCAGCTTCCTGCTCAGGCTGCCATGTCCTAACTGCCCTATGTTTATGGACACTCCCTCTGGAAGGCTAAGCCAAAATGAATGGGCTCTTCTCCCAGTTGCCTTTGGCCATGGTTTCATCACAGTGATAAAAAAGTAACTGATCCACGGAGGACACGTTTTCATCCACTGCCAATTTTTCAATCAAGTTACGTTCTTTTGGTTGATTTTTCAGGTCTCTATACATTTTACATATTAATCCCATATCACTTTTGGACTCTTTAAGTACCTTTCATTCATCTGGTGAATTCGTCAATGTATCTTTCAATTTTACATAATAAAGTCCATTAATATTTTTTGGCTTGTTAAATTTTAGAGGCTAACATAGGCCTGCCTAAGATCGCAAACTTCACTTTTTATCAACTCATGGTTTTTAACCTTTCACATTAACAGTTCTCACGGGCATTTTTCTTTGTATAATTGGCAACTTTTCAACATTACTGAGTCAGTAACTTTCATTAGTAGTTCATGGTGCTGCTGGTATATATCACATGTGTGTACATTTGGTTGAACTTTGTCTTCATATATGTGTTGTTTCAAACAATGATTTTCATTATACAGCTTAAGTAAAAATGTTATAGCAAGTTGATACCTCTCTTAGTTTTGATGTTTAATTTTTTTTTGTGTCTGGCCATGTTTTTTTCCACATAATTCTTATAATAAGTTTATGAGTTCCTGTAGAAAGGGCTAGTCTACCAAAATTTAATTAGAATTATATTAATATATTTAGGAAAAGCTGACATCTTTACAATATTAGAACACAACGGCTCTCTATTTACTCAAATTGTTTCTATTGTCCTTCATGTCTTCTTCTTACAGGACTTACACACAAATGGTTTTAGTGTAACTAAGCTTTCAATACTGTTTATGATTGTGTGGAACGATAAGCATGCACATCCTCCATATAGTATAGTTTAATCTTGCTACTATTAAGAAAACCAATCACAATTTTCCCATAAATTAACTATAAAGTCAGCACATTTGTTGAGGGTCATGATCATCTCTGTTTTGTCTCCTGAAGGGATCTGTAAAACATATCATCTCTACACATAAGGACAACACTGTTAGTGATTAATAGTCACAGCAGACAGTGCCCAAGTGGTGCCAGTGGAAATGTGTTTCTGTTTGTGTTCCTCTGAGAGAAAAGACGAGGCAAGGGCATGGTTCATACGGAAGTTAACATTAGGAAACTTGAGTAAGAAAGAGACAAGAAAGGAGGAAATGCTCACACATAGGTACAGCTAGCACTACCTCTGTGGACAGTAGCCATTCTATTCCTGGGGAGGGCAGGAAGTATTGCTTCAATGAGTTTCCATCAGAAGACATAAGGTCGAAGCACTTTTGCCTGACCCTGATGTTTGTTGGCTGACAGGTGCTAACCCCTGCACAGTTTAGCAAAAATCAATTATTTTTATCTCTGTAGAATGCATTAAGCACAGAGAAGTGGACAGATGTGTAGTATAGGCTCAAAGTGGGATGCCGTCAGGATGGTTTCAGCTCACAAAGAACTCTCCACCACCACTGCAACTAGAATTGAAGATTGTTGTGTAATAATCTTTTTGTACACTGTGAAGATGCCAAGGTGTCTTCTGATTGGTTTGATGAAGAGCTGAATGGCCAATAGCTAGGTAGGAGAGGTTAGATGTGAACTGCAGGCAAAGAGAGAGGAAAGGAGATGAATGTGTGTGTGTGTGTGTGTGTGTGTGTGTGTGTGTGTGTGTAGAGGGGATGCCAGAGGACACACAGAGGAAACAGGAAATGCAAGATGGAGGAGATAAAAAGCCATGAGGCAAAAACATACATTAATACAATAGGTTAATTTAAGTTATAAGAGTTAGTGGGACAAGCCTAAGCTATAAATTGAGCTTTCATAATTATGTCTTCATGGTTTTTTGTTTTGTTTTTTGATCTGGTAGCATCAAAAAAAAAAAAATCCTAGGAGATAGGAGACGTATGGCCAAAACCAGGAGCATAGTTCCCTTTATACCACTCATATCCACTCGGACCCACCTCAAGTCTACCCTGGACTTGGTGAGTGTAAGGCTCACTGTAATTCCTAGAAAATATAATACAGAAAAATTAGAGGAAACAGCAAGCCTCCACTTCTGCTGCTGGTCAAAGGCTCTGTTTACTATCTTTCATCTCCAGCATCCTTTGTAGAATTCCCTATACCTTTGCCTGCAGTTAGGCTGTACAAAACTGCTCGCCTGGCTCAGGGACCCCACATTTCTAACATGAAGATGTGGGTCCTTTTTGGCCATGCTACTATATCAAGTTCTTGAAGTTATATGATTTGTCTATACAATTTAGTTCTATAGGATGATTTCTGAAATACTTTTGTTCTATCAGTGTGCAAATCCTGTTATTAAATGGCAGATATTGTCAGATTTAGTGGAGCTTTGACTGTATATCTAGATGAGAGTAGACCCTTGCTTTTTTAGGATTAGGGTCTCTAATCTAGCAAAGCCTAAAGCTGCAGAGACAAGAATAGTATAAAAATTTCAAGTTAATAGAAGTAACAGTTGGATTTTTGGATCAGACTATTCCAAACAAATCCTGGGGATAGGCCCTACTGGATTAATGTAGTATTTTCACACATTATACACAAAGACATAGAAAAAGGATTTAAAGCTTTTTAGGTGGTAATTGTATTTGTCCCAACTCCTCTGGCATGAAGAGACAAAAATCAGCATAGGCAATAAAAATACATTTCTGTGCAGTTAATGTCTCTGTCAGGACCTACATCCCAAGACAGCAATACCCTCTGCAGACACCAGGAACAATCATTCATTGCACGGGATCTACAGAGTTAGCCATTTCAGGCCACACTGAGAGCTCAGGACAACCCTTCTGCTGACAAGTATATCTACAGAAAGCCTCGGCTACAGAAGACATTTATAGCTTCCATCCTTATTACTTTGACAACCCTTTCTAGATCACACTCAAACAGTCAAAAGACTCATCAATGAGTAATGCTTTTCAAATGTGAACACATGCTACTGATACTAACAAAGGTAAAAACTCGTATATTACTAAGTGTGGCTTCAAAGACAAAGAATCACATGCACTTCCTCTTCAATGGTTTAGTTTCCCAAAAAGCCACTTTTTCTTCCCTTTTTTGTTCCCTCCCCCAGTAGACCATGCACAATCCCCCAGTAAAGACCTCACTTGATAACCTCAGAAGAGCAACTGGAATGCAGGAACTTCCATTCATTTATTCCCATGGCTTATTTTAAATAAAATTCATCTGTCCCTCCACTAGAGACCAGCTCTAAAAGCCAAGAAAATGAAAATAAAACTACTAAAATTATATACAGCAAATTTCTCTATCATCTAGATTTTTACTTTATAGAAAATAAGCTAAAATTTTAAACTTGATGTTTATGCCATGTATTACTTAAACCATTAAAGAAAATTATACAATAGGAAATTATAACACATAAATATAATAAGTTAGATTTAAATTCTCATTCTTTAAAAAAAAGTAACTTTGGGACTTGCACACTGCTGAAATAGAGGCAAAGAAAGGAGTTACAGTATTGGTGATTTTCAGTTTTTCTTGGTATTTATATTTTGCATATAAAGTATAGATAAATGTTTCTTTCTAAAATTTCTACCTTACAAAAAGGTACTTATATTCAGGAAACTGTGGACAACCTAATTGAATGAAAAGCAGGAAATATATTCTAAATGGGAAAAACTTTGTCTTTAATACTCACATGGTAACCTGATGATATAATACATGCCAAAATTATTGAAACATTCCTAGAGGTTCAAAGATTAAAATACAGACCTATGTCTCCAGAGTGAATGCAATACAATGACAGGATTTCAGTGATAAGTTAATAATTTACTAACATTATCAAAGATCAAGAGGTTCTTCTCAATTGTATTTGCTTTTAAAAGGGTGAACTATAAGTGTGGGTCTATTTAGAAAGGACACCAAGGAAAGGCGAGATCTCAAATTAACAACCTACTTATTTCCCTCTCCAGCCAGTAGAAGAACAAGACAGTTACAAACCTAATGGTTTACAAGAAATAATAAAGATTAGGTAAAAATTACTGAAAGAAAGACTAAGAGACTAAAACAATATTACACAAAATAAAACAAACAGTTGATTCTTTGTAAAAGTAGGTTGATAACCTTTAGTCAATCTGACAAAAAGAAAGAGAAGATTCAGATTAATAAAATTGGGGTCAAGATGAATATTATTACGATAGACCCCAATGAAGTTAAGAATATCATTAGAGAACACTTTGAAAACGTTCTAAAAAGCTCATTAATGAATGTATTTCTAAATGCATATAGCACTAAAAATAAAACCAAAAGCTCCAAAGAACTAAAATTCATTACTAGCAACAAGGTCAGAGCTGTAATCAGTCTCCACACCAAGAAAAGCCTAGAAGCAGAGAGATTCACTGCTAAATTCTATAGAACATTCAAGGAACTGACACAAGTCTTTCTGAATTTGTTCCACAAAATATAAAGAGAAAGAACCCTAAATTCATTCTATGAAGTTAGTGTTATCCTGTGACCCAAATCACAAAAGACACAAAAAAGAAAATTATAGACCAAAATAGACGCAAAGATTATCAAGAAAATACTTGAAAACTCCATTAAGGGACACATTTAGAAGATTATATATCATGAGCAAGCGAGCTTCATACCATAGATGCAAAGCTGTTTCAGTATACATAAATCCACAGTTGTAATTACCATAGAAGTAAACTTCAAGAACAGAAAGTAAACTATTATATTAATTGATACTGAAACAGCATTTGACAAGTTCAGCCTGCTATCATGATAAAGAAGACATTAAGGACAGATTAATCCCACCTTAAAATAATAAACACTATATTAACAAACCTATAGCTAACATTGCACTAAGTGGAGATGAGCTGAGATAATTTTTATAAAATCAGGAAAGAGATAGGGACACCCAGTCTCCCTCCCCTTTCCCATTAAATACATGGCTCTATGCTTTAGCTATATCAATTAGACAAGAAAAAATTAATTATAAAAAAATTAAGAAAGTCAAACTATCATTATTTCCAGAAGATTTACTTATAAAAGATCCTATAGAATCTACTTGAAAACTCTTAGATCTAAAGAAAACATATAATAAAGTTGCAGGATCGATGCAAAAATCAATATAAAAAGGAGTAGCCTTCATATATTATCAACAATGAACTTTCAGAGGAAAAACTAGGTAAATTTCATAGCAGTTCTAAGAAAAATCAAGTAGCTGGGAATAAACCTCACTAAAAGGGAAAGATCTACAGTGAAAACTTCAAGGCATGAAAAAGGAAAGCAAAGCAGGCAGTAGAAACAGAAACACTTCGCATGCTTCTGGACTGACAGAATTACTTCTGTGAAATGGCTATATTACCAAAAGCAAGCAGTAGATTCAATACAATACCCATCAAAATCTCAGCACCATACTTCCTATACTGTGAAAAAAAAAACCAATGTGAGAATTCACATAGAACCACAAAATCCCTTGAATAGTCAAAGGCATCAACAAAAAGAACAGATGGAGGTATTAAAATACCTACCTCAAATAAACGACTGAGCTATAGTGACCAAGAAAGTCTGGTACTGGCATAAAACAAAAAGACCAATAAAACAGATTAAGAGGCCTGGAAATAAACTGACAAAGTAGAACATTATGACAAGGGTGGCAAGAATATGCAGCAGAAAATAGAACCCATTTAGCAAATGGTATTGGCCATCTGAAGAAGAATATTAGATCCATACTTTCATCTTACACAAAAATCAACTCAAACTGGATCAAAGACCTCAGTTCAAAGCCCCGAAATCTGAAAATGCTAAGTACCTTAAAGAATACTCTTTAAAATCTTGGGGTAGGCAAGACCTTTCTGAGCAGAACTCCAATAGCACAGTAACTGCCCCCCCCCAAATTAATAAAAGAATCTACATGAAATTTAATGTTTCTACACAACAAAAGAAACTATCACTACACACTCCATAGATTGGTATAAAATCTTACCAGCTATACTTGAAACAAGGGGCTTATAGTCATAATTTACAAAGAACTGCAAAAATTAACACCAAGGAAACAAAACTTTCAATCAACAAATGGACCTATGAAAAGACATTTCTGAACATAAGAAATACAAATGGCCAATAAATATAGTTTTAAAGTGTTCTCCAACACCCCTAGATGTTAGGGGAAAATAAAGCTATACCAAGATACTATTTACTCTAGTCAGAATGGATATAATCAATAGATCTGACAATAAATGTTGGAACAGATATGGGGAAAG
The DNA here is from genome assembly GCA_033318265.1 of Phyllotis vaccarum. NCBI lineage: Eukaryota > Metazoa > Chordata > Mammalia > Rodentia > Cricetidae > Phyllotis > Phyllotis vaccarum. Next base: position 85,684,753 of record JARWLC010000014.1, on the reverse strand, counting down.
AGGAATCCTTATCCTGCTGGTGGGAATAAAAATTAATCCATCCATTAGGGAAATCAGTTTGGAAGTTCCTCACAATATTACAAATAGAACTGCCATATGGCACAGCTATATAATTCCTGAGTATAGTGAAAGAACTCCACATCCTGCTACAGATATATTTGCATATCCATGTTTATTGTTATTGAATTCATGATGGAAATATAATGGAACTGGCCTGAATGTCTATCAGCAAGTGAATGGTTAATAAAATTGGTACTTATATACAATATATTATCAAACTGTTATGAAATCAGGAAATTAGCAAGAATATTGATGGACCTAGAAAGAACAGTATTAAAAGGCAATCCTAACTGAGAAAAACTCTTTGTTTTCTCTCATGTGTGGAGCCTGGCCTATATTGTACTCATGAATGTAAACAGGTCAAAGTGTGGCTTAAGTTTAAAAAATTCAATGAATCAGGAGAGCATAACACTGGACAATAAGGAAGGGCAGAGTTATAGGCAAAGGGACTATTTTTTTTATACTTTTAATTATGTCAATTTTTTCAATGATGGAGATATAATCTCAACCGTGTACTGAAGCAGAAACAAGTGTTTCTATATTCTAAAAGGATTCAACATGTGTTATCCCCTTAACACAGTAACCATGAAAGTCGTATTTTCTTTTCAATTTCTTTGACCAATGGGAATTAGCCATGACTAGTCAGTCATTGAATAGATCTGTTACACTGACACACTTGAAAAAAGTAACTTTTTAAAAACTGTTCTGATATTTGGATATAAGACCCTACTGCTGAAGACACCACACACTTTGGATCCAGGACTTAGGAATATCCAGCTGGAACAGACCTGGAAGCTTCCTCCCTAAGGTCTTATCACTAAGAGTATCTCAAAATGTTGTAAAGGGAAGATTTAAGGCCAATGAATAAGTGGAAATTCACACCTAGTATTAAAATTCTAGCCAACCACCTGTTGCTGATGAGGTCATGGACCCTAGGAGAATCCACTACCGCCACATTATCAAGCCAGTTGAAATTCCCAGATTCATTTTAAACATCTATCCTTATGCCCAAAGAGAAGTGTAGCTCTCACCTCTCATAAAGAAAGTTATCATCTTGCTGCAGATGGAGACTATTATATAAAGCTCCAACTGGTTGAAATGTGGAAAATAACTGACTGTGGGATACACATCCATAAGTGATACATCTAAAACACAACCCCTACCTCAAACGATAAGGCAAACATTGTGGAAGATAGGGCAGGAAGATGTTAGGAGCCAGAGGGCCATGATGTTTACTATGAGACAGTAGCTTCTACATACAACAGGAAAGTTGAACCCTTGAAATACTAACAACATGGTTGCCTACACAAGACTCGCACAATGATAACACCAGTTGACACCATTGATAGAGGAGATCTTACAAGGCTCCACTTCTATATGAAGAACTATAGGCAATGGATGCTAAGAGATGAACAATTAGCTTTCTCCCGGGATAAGTCCCCTGATAGGTGGTCAACCCTAAGTACATACTCATATGAGCAACACTGATTGGACTCAGCAGCTTATATCTATATGTGTAATTTTTTTAAAGTCATGAGGTTGAAAGGTTATAGAGGGAGTGTCTTAGGGTTTTTATTGCTGTGAAGAGACACCATGATCACTGCAACTCTTATAAAGAAAAATTTAATTGAGGTGGTTTGCTTAGTTTCAGAAGGTCAGTCCATCAGGATAGGGAGCATGGTGGTGTGCAGGCAGATGTGATGCTGGATCTGCGAGTCCTACATTTGGAGTCAGAGGCAACAGGAAATTGACTGTTGCACTGAGGAAAGCTTGGGAGAAAAACGATCATAAAGCCCACCCCCACAGTGACACACTTCCTCCAACAAGGCCACACCTCATAGTTCCACTCCTGCTGGGCACCATTTTCTTTCAAACTACCATAAGGGGCCATGGAGGACTTGGAGAGGGGGGATTGTGGGATGGAAATGATATGGAATTGTCAAAAAATAATGAAATGCAAAAAAGGGTGTTCTAGGGGATGGGTTTTGTAGCCATTAGTTTTTACTTTTCCTTTTGCTTAAAATTACATCCAATCATTCTAGTGTTTTTAACATGCAAATTCTATTATGATAATAAAGTAAAATGTTTTTAAATAAAAACAAAGCAAATACAAAGGAGAGTTGGGCATAAACATGAGCATGTGTGTGTGTTCAAGAACTTAAAACTGAGCTCAAGGAACATTCTAATAATGGTCACATGGAGGAGTACACAAGTACTTGTGTCTTCAGTTTATGGCAATTCCCTGAATTCCCTGTGTGACCTTTTTTTTTTTTTTAAATCAATATTTTCATTTATTTTACATACCAACCACAGTTTATCCTCCTTCCTCTCTTCTGTTCCCTCCCTTCTCCTTCCATTTACCTGCCACCATCCACTCCCCAGAGAGGCCAGGTAACAAGGAAGATGATGTGGGATGTCTTTCTGTATGCTGTAAATAAAGGACTATTTTGGCCTACGGCAGGCATCTTAGAAGTAAGTTAGGAAATCAGAGCATAGATAGGGGAAGGAGGGTGGAGTCAAAGGAGACGCGATCCAGCTGATCAAGAAGCAAGATGTAAAGAAATAAGTAAGCCAGTGGCCACGTGGCAGACAGATTAATGGAAATGGGTTGAATTAAGATGCATGAGCTAGCTAGCATGCGCCTTAACCATAGGCCAAACAGCATGAAATTAATGTAAGTCATTTTGGGGGACCTAATCAGCGCTGGGCATGTTTGGACCTTGGGACTAGTTCAGGCCAGAAACTCTTTCTATGGGAAGACCCTAAGGAGAATGTACGAAACCCCCTGGGAAGGGGAAAAATATATGATATCCTAAAAAAACTGGGGATGGTGTGGTGGGGAAGGGATGTGGGGAGGGGAACATGAGAAATTTGCTGATTGATTTGGGAATGGGGTGAAGGGGGAAAGTATTTAAAGAAGTGTCTTGATAGAGGGGGCCATTTTGGGGTTAAGGGAATACCTGGTTGCCAGGGAAACTCCCAGGAATCCATAAGTATGACCCCAGCTAAGACTCCTAACAATACTGTAGAAGGTACTTGCTTTTAATTAAAAGGAAGTTTAAGAACACTCTCATATTAACTGGATAATGTCAGAATGAAGAGAGCTTATGGAGAAGAGATGACAAGTGAGACGGACATGTACAGGAACGGATATAAGCAGTCACTAAGTTGTAGTCTATAATTTCAAGGCTTAGAAATTCAAATTTCAAACTTAGAATTTGTGAGTTCTTAAGTGGTCTGTTTTTATGGGGCAGCAGGGCAGATGCAGGGCCTTGCATCTGTGCCTTGATAAGGTTGTTACAGAACTCTGATGTTCATATTATACCACTGAGCTACACCAAAGAGGGTAAGTGAGTGTTGAGGACTAGAATGTCCCAGAAATGATACATTGCCATATCATAAGACCTCTGGCCTTCTACTAGACCTATACTTCAAAGTCCCTAAACATGTGTTTCACCAGTAAATTTATCAAACACGATATTTTCTATGGTCATTAATTTTTTTTTAACCTGGAGAAAAGTTTGTTTTTTTTTTTCTGACATAGATTTCAGACTTCTAATACAGATTTAATATATTTATTAGTTGTCAAATAGCAAAGCATAAATTCACAGACTATTAAAGGGTCTCTGACCTTACTGATTATTCCTCTTACTGTTTTTTTTAATACAGGGTCCAAACCAGCCTTGAATAACAACCCTGCTTCTGTACGCCAGGACCCAGGGTCTCAGGGTGTGCCACTAAGCCTGGCTTCTGAGTATCAATTTTAAAGATGAACTATCAGATCATTAGTGACATGTCAGCAGTATCTGGAATTCAACTCCCCCTTTTCTGCTCAATACATCTGCCTGTATTTTTTCCTCATGATTATTATTTGATGAGCTTAATAATAATGTCCTTAGTTTTAGTGTTATTTAATATGTGTTTCAAAGTATCTGTGAAGAAAAAAAAAAGAAAACTGGATACATCTGTCAAAATGCCTGCATTTAATACGAGTACAATTAATAGTACAGTAAAGGGGGATTTAAGAATACTTTTTAAGACATAACAATTTTAGGTAGGCAATTGTGAGGAAGATAATAATCATACAACCCAGAGCCACATGATTCTTCCATAGTCCCCACGGTGACAGATCGATGCCCTGACTTTCCAAGTAGTCATCACCAGAACACCTGAAATTTAAATATACAAAGTTAATAAGTCCATTCCTAGCATCTGCCAAATAATAATCAACATATACAGTACTTCTTTGTTATAGAAACCCATTATTTAGCAAAATCAATACTTTCCCTTATCATTTATTACATTATATGCTAAGCAACCTGTATCTAATTAAGTTGAGTTAATCCCTAAAACAATCCAAAGAGTATAAGTAAGTAGTTTATCAAATTTGGCCAAGTCATAAGTTAACACAGTCTTCATATGAACTAAGTGTCTTGCCTCCTCAGATTCATTAATTTTAAATCTATAATGCTGAAACACTTATCAAGCGCCTTTTCATTTACTTATTGCTAAGGCTGAAACCTCTGCTGTATCTATGCCAAGTTCAGTCCTTCAAGTGTGTCTGCTCATGCACAGAGTGAAGGAAACTAACTGGTCAGAAAGCGCCATCTGAAAAAAGGGGAGCAGAGGCTTTCAGCTAGTCATGTCTGTCAGCTTTCACCCTGCAGACACTCGGCTAGAAAATACAGCTGACAGCCCTCAGAGATACAAGTAGAGAAGACCAGGGCCGAGTGATCCGCAGTGAATCCACTCAGCTCAGCCTTGACAATTGTGGCTGCTTTTCAGGCCCATGGTGGGATTCAGCAGCTTCAAAAACAGTCTTTATTCTTTGCTTTTTCCTTCTTTGTTATGTGACCATGAAGCCTGCCATGGCTCCCCTTCTGTGGTACTGTTTTTCCCACCCACTCCTTCCTGACCAGCAGGCTGCCAAGGACTTAAGTGTTAGAAAGATGACACACAGAGATTAAACCAAAGTAGAAGTGAGCAGGCAAAAACAAAAAACAAACAAAAAACAAAAACCTCTCAAGGGAAAAAACCACTTTGGAAAGTTGTCTATCAACAACCCAAAATAGAAAAATCAGTTACTAGCCATTATTTCACAACTGAACATCTCTGAGAGATTTGGGAGACTGGCATTCTTTTCTTTCATTAATTTTTACATCAAAAATCAGGCCCTTAATTATTTTCACAGAAGTATTAACATCTTAAAATAAGGTCATTTAATTTATTAGAACATGAATTCTATTTTTAATTCTTGAAAGAGTAAATCTTCCTACAGGGAGAGTTTCAATACACATACACACACACCCTTGAGTTCCATGACGTTCCCAAAGGCAGTGGGACAGAATGTGGAGTCAGGGTCAGAGTGATCAATGACTCCCTTCTTGCTTGAATTGTCCTAGTGCTAACTACTGTCATCCCCTCTGGGCTCTGGGTTATAATCCATTCCAGTTCAGAGACCACAGCCTCTCCTAAACCATCAAAACAGTGAATTTATAACCCAAAAGTTCTGAAAAGTAAAAATTCAAACCCAATCAAAAAAAAAACCCCAAAAAACAAAAACAAACAAACAAACAAACAAAAAAAAACAAAGGGAACATTTAAAAACAGCTCAGTCAATACACAAGGAACATTTTTTCCCCAAATTAAATAAGGCTTTGACTGTTACAGGTTATCGGGGCTGTTCAAGATGATCACATAAAATAGTGTACAAGGGTTCCCTTTACTGACTGGAAAAGTAAGGCCTAACAGTTGGCCTCCTCCCCCCTCAGCCCAGCAGCTGTTTTACAGCACCTCACAGTAAGATACAAACACACTGAGACACTGAACACACACTTACATTGCAGAGTTGTTTTCATAGGTGCTGTCTGCAGTTGTATTGAGCCCTGGACAAAAGTTTTGTCCCAAGAATTCATTATACTGCAAAGCCTGGAACACACACAAGGTCAGAGCAATGTTAACATCAATAGTGTTAAATTCTAAAATGGTTCCAATTATCACAATCATATGCTCAAATTTAATCTTCTTATTTCTAAAAGCATGTCAAGCTGCATATGCACAATCTTTCCTTCTTCTCTCTCTTTATAAACACCCAAACAGGCAATCAAGAAACTTTGGGTTGGGATGTAACTTCCAATTGGCCAAGAGGGAAGACTCATGACTATCCAGAGCACCCTCATCCCAATTTTATAAGACAAAGAATCTGTAATTAAAATCATAGAATGATACTCAATGAATATGTTGATTTGTAGTAACAATTATTTCTTGTTTTCATAAAAAAGTAGTAATTACGGAAATCAGAATCTTCATTATATGGAATTAAGACACAGATGTTTTCTAAAGCCAACATGGTTGCTGAGTATTAGTCTATTTTTCTTTAGATTTCAGTTTCAATTCAAACTATGTATTACAGTCCCCTAGTCCCTCATTTACTTCTTACTGAACAGAAAAAATATTTGTCATCAGATCGTCAACACTTCTCTTTACATGATTTCTCCCTACTCTTTCTGTCCCTCCAATCATGGGGTGACTATGAAAACCTCCAGGTGACTCTTTGGACTTCCAATAACAAAGACTAATAGGAAATTATTACCAACTACTTCTGGAAGGAAACTGGATGAAACAGGTTCACACTGTGGCTAAGGATATGACAAGGTTAGGCTTTATTCCACCATTCTTAGCTTGGGAATTGATTCACAGTGACAAACACGGACAACTCACTGTGAAGCCATATCGAGGAATGCTGAAGTACTGCAGCCAGGACAACCAAGACGCAACAGTTGTGAGATTCACCAGAAGACCAGAAAAAAGCTGTAAGATGCAAATCCTCTCAGTTAGAACCAGTCCAGTGATTTCAGAGCTTTAGATAAGACCTCCTTTGAGGCCCTCCAAGTAGACAAGCGTGATGGTGCAGGCCTGTAATCAAATCTAGGGAGGCTGAGACAGAGGGATCACGAGTTCAAAGCCAGCCTGAGATACCTGTCATGACTATCTCTAAAACAAAAACAACCAAAACTCCCCCACAAATAGCTTGCATTTGCCAAACACCATTGCTAAGGCCAAGACAGTAGGAAAAGTTTGTAGTTAGTCTACCTCCTAATAGTCTTGCTTAGCATGTGAGTACTTCTGTAGTGGCTATTTATAGCATTAAGGGAAGATAATATACCTATAATTGGCATTATAGACTCATCAAGTTATTAATGATCCTTAATGGTGTAGATCTTAAATTTTTTGTGTATCTGCAAGGAAGATCATGAAACATCAAAATCATCCCTTGGTCTCCCACTGTGGTTGGTTCCAGGCCTCCAATATGTAAACTAAATTCTGAGGTGCACAATTCTCTTATTTTTAAGATGACACATTACTTTAATATAACCTACACACAGCTGTTATACTTCTTAAAAAATTATTTTTATTTTATGGAGTGTTTGTATTTAAGTGCACTGCATGCATGCCTGGTACCCATGGAAGCCAGAGAGGGTGTCAGATCTCCTAGAATATTAGTGACTGATGTGGGATGTCTTTCTGTATACTGGAATTACCATTAACTAATAATGGGACTATTTTGGCCTATGGCAAGGCAGCTTAGAAACAGGTGGGAAATCCAGACATAAAAGAGGAAGAAGCTCACAGTCAAGGAGAAGCTGCAGGCTGCAGCTTGAGAAAGCAAGATGTAATGGGACACAGGTAAAGCCGCAGAGTCACATAGCAATGCATAGATTAATAGAAATGGGTTAAGTTGTAAGAGCTAGTTGGTAATGAGTCTAAGTCATATATCAAACAGTTTGTAATTAATATAAGCTTCTGAGTAATTACTTTATAAGTGGCCAAAGGACCACGGTTGGGAAAGATTCCTCTGGACTGTAGGCCCAGAGATGCCAGAAACTTCTGGCTATGAGTGACAGCTAGAAGATGCCAAACCTAGATCTTCAGAAAGAGCAGCCAGTGCTCTTTACTGCTAAGTTATCTCTCTAGCCCACCCTTTATACTTAAAATAGATACATTACAAGTGCTCAAAGATTATCTGCAGGGTGTTTTAAATGCCTAATCCAATACAAATGATTGTCTAATCTATTTATTATTTATAAATCCATGAATGAATAGTTAAAATGGTACTTCTACATAATCCTGGCTGGTCTAGAATTTTCTATGTAGATGAGGTTGGCTCAAACTTGAAGCAATTCTCTTGACTTTGCCTCCTATATGTTAGGATTACAGACATATGTTGCCATTACTGGACTGGACTGTTCTTAAAAGAATAATGACATGGGAGAAAAGTGACATGCATACCTAAGAAAGATTACTTTTTTTTTTTCTCAATTGAATCTCTTGACAAAATTTGTTATTTACAATAGTTTATATTCTTTAGTCATGGCTTTAGGAACTATTTTCGGTTCAGAATGCCCGTATAAGATAATCTCCAAATTAGAACAAATAAGTGCATGATATACAGCAGAAATCATAAATACTCCCATATAAGCCTCCCTATAGGACTAGAGATGACTCAGTAGTCAAGAGCAATTCCGCTCTAGCAGAGGACCAAGTTGGTTCACAGTGCCCATATAAGGTGGCTCACAACCACAATTGCTCTTTGGTCTTTGAGGTCACTCCACCCATGCATATACTCCATACATGCACATACATAATTTAAAAATCAAAATAAATTTTTAAAAAGCAGAGCCACAGTGGAGATGTCAGGAACTAACTATTTTAGGCAAAATGAGGTTCTCATGGAATGTGTTCTTCCATAGTAAAAGAACTGGGATATGCAAGACAATGGCAGGGCTGTTGGACTGTGAGCGCATGTTCAGAACTGCGCTGACCAAGTACCGATTATATGACATACTGTCTCTGAGTGAAATACAGATTGATTCTTGGCTTTAAAGTCCTATTTATAAATACTTACATAATAATCAGTCCAAACAGAAATTAAAACTATATTTTTTTACTTGTTTAAAGGCACTTTATTTATTGAATGAAAATATAAATAAGGATAATTTTCTAAATAATATATACACTGGTAGCTTCAAAATTCACAAATGAAAGAACCAAAGCTTAGCAAGACTAATGATGTGTCTTAATGAACGCTGGCCTCCTCTAGGGAAGAGGACTGTGTTTCCACATGATAGCTATTCCTGTTTAATGACATAAAAGGAAAAATGAGGAGCTGGGCCTTTTGATTTCTCACTTGAATGCAAAATTGAGACATATACAAGATTAGGGGTGAGGAAATAGTAACAGTATGAAATAAGTCGGTATTTACTGAGGGTAGGTGGACTTTGAAAGTTTCTAGCTTTTTCTTCTTAAAGACGTGGTCTTATGTAGTAGGCCAGGCTGTCCTCAGATTTACTATGTAGCTAAAGATGACTTCAATTTCTGATCCCTCTGTTTCTAAGATATTCAAAGGGCTGAGATTATGAACATACACTGCCGTGTTGGCCTGAGTTCATTTATTTACTAATTTATTTATTTCTATTTTTAAAATACTTAATCATCAAAATATAAGGAGAGCCCAAGACAGACTCTTGGTAGACACTGTTACACCTCTCTGGAGATTCACTTTCTCTTGGACAGAATTCAACCAAATCATTTCTGGTTACTAACTGGTAGACAACATAAAACATATGCTGCCATTTCAAGGAGCCAATGACAATTCCTGTTTTCAATGTTCTATTTACAAAGATTGTCTAAGATCAGCAAGAATTATTGTTTTTCCATTTCTGAGACTTTTCCCCCCTTTTCATGATACCAGAGTTTTATTGAATAACAATAAACTCACAAGTGGTTTCAATGACAGCAATTTTGAGACAGGGTCTCATTATGTAACTCAGTCCAAGGGACTTAACAGAGGTTAGGAGGAGAGCCCTAACTTTGCCTAATAATCACGTTATTGAACATCTGGCTTTCTGAAGTGTCACAGTCCCAGTGTAAATAATCTTCATAGAAGGTTTCTGCAACAGACGAATTCGCAGAGAAAAAAAGGCAAGAGGTGTTCTCTTCAGAAGCACTGTCTGTACTCACCATCATAAACACAAAAGAGATTGTCATGAGAAGTGTTGCCACAGACACCACACTCTGGCCTGCAGCTATGGCCAATGCCATGGAACTGGCTGTATAAGCGACCATTATAAGGGTGAACATCATGATGAAAAAAGCCTCCACCTCCTTTTTCAGTCCTTAGAAAGAAAAGAAGTAATCAGTGCAGCTGCATCCTGTATTCCATTTGCTTGCTGTGTGAATAACACAGTATAAATCATTATCACCATGAGAAAAGGACACCTGTTACCCCGCCATTGTTTTAGCCTGTGTAGCCACATCAACTAACACATTGTTTCCACGATTATGTCAAGGGCACTATTTCAGATAACATGTGATTTCTTTACATGCTACAAGAAAAGTCTGAGCTCCTTAGATGGACGGCTACAGGAAACACACTGGCTCCATTTCCCATTACTACGGCCTTCTCCCACCACAAGAAGCTCACCAACAGAAAGAATCTATTTGCCAAGATGTCCCCACATCTCTCAGTGTTTGCTGTAACTTCATGAGTGAAGAAACTTTCTTCACAATTACATGACTTCAGGGTGGTTTAATATACAAGGGAGAGGAGGGTTCTTCTAGCACCCGTGTCTCATATATGTGTATATGAGTGAGATATGACTATGAATCTATTATACAATCTGATGATTTTGAAATAGTGGCAAAAATTGGATCATAAATCTAAGAGTCTAGATACTACATCCTATTTCTTAAACTAAACCTCACATATAAAATGGAAGTTTTAAGCTCTATCAGTGGTCCTCATACTATAGTGCTTTGTAAAAATAGAATTACTAGTATATATGCATGTGCACACGTGTCAGTGAAAAATATGGAATTATGGGAATTTTGATGTAGCCATCCTAAAGTCAAAGCCTGGGCATGATATATATACCAGTGACATTTTTTAGTAAATAAATAAACCCCTCAACCTGGTTTTCTTATTAGAGAACATGCAGCAGAGTATGCATAGTCATTAAAATTTTGTCTCTTTATAAAGACGCATAAAAAGGTGAATAAAAATATACACAGAAAAATTAGCTTCACTTCACATCCAAGACTAAAGGCATTTTAGTTTGGCCTGTTACTTACCTAACATGAAGTATAATATGCAAGTGAATATAACACTTGGCAAAAACCTCATGGGTAGTAAATCAGACATCAGCTTTCCAAAGAAGTAAGAAGATACTCTGTAATATCCACTGATATATTCATGTCTATAAAAACACAGAGCACAGATCCCAGATTAGACTAGAAGGCACAGGACAGAAGATGGGGTACATCCTGCACCATTAGAGTCTATAAGGCAGTCATCCCACATGCCCTCTGCCATCTTAGGCATCACCCTTCCTGGGCTACCTGTTTCAGGAAGCTCTTACCCTGTGACCGTCTCTCAACACAACTCTTCCTCTGACTGTTGTGAACTCTGAGCAGTAGAACTTCTTCCTTCCACACCTCAGAGCCTGTCCAGCTACCAAACCTAATCCCATCTCTTTCCCACCTTTCTCTAATTATTCCAAACTCTTCCATAGTGTTTTTGCTCCTTTGCTGTCTATTGGTTCGTTTTGTTGGTAAATAACGAAGAGCAAATCTCTGCAACCTTTGAGAAACATGGGTAAATTCCCAGCCAGCTCCCTGCCCTGAAGCTGTCCTCTGGCTCTTTCTGCCTCCACCCACCAGGGCTTGGACTTGCTCTTCCTTTATTATCTGATCTCACCCCTTCTGGCTGCTGAACCATATAAGGGTTCTGAAGCCCTCAAACATCCTTTGCTGGAGTTACCAGCCTGTGATTAATCAAAAGATACTTTTTAGCTCTGCTGGTGCTACTTTCTCACAGTGCTACGATTCCTAACCTCCACCCAACTTGAAAATCTATCTCTGGCTAGCAGGCACCATATGCTCTTTACTTTCCACCCTTCCCATAACTGCCTTTTCTCAACACCACAACCCTATGCATTTTCAAAAATTCGTATTTTGTAGCATGAATATATGCATACAACTTACATTTCTCAGTTGAACAAATAAATAGAAGATATTGGTAACATTAGGACGGTATTTTGACTCAATTTTGGATTTGACCATTTGACACACACCGAAAACAAGTGACCTACTCACATGAAGAGTTTCTTCTCCACCACGAAAAGCTCGACTGCTGACACACTGCTGAAACACTGGTTGGTGGTCAGGAAAAAGAGTACCCCAGCTCTGCCAGGACAGAACAGGAGCAAAGCACCACGGTCAACTTCGTGTAACTAGGGTAGTAGTCTGTAAGTGATATACCACGAACATCTTCCTTCCTCCCTCCCTCCCTCCCTTCTATTTTAAGTAACACTGTTCTGATTAATACAGAGAGGGGCCCTAGGGAGATGGCTCAGTAGTTATAGGTGGCACCTTAAGTTCAATCCTCAGGACCACCATAAGAGAGCTGATCCCCACAAATGCACCAATACACACATGTGCACGTACACATACACACAGAGAATGACACCTCCCCTCTCTTTAGTCTCACTCCTGTGTCTGTGTCTCCACAGTGGTGAGTACCGACTACAGCGACTCCATGTTAAAGCACTTACTAAAATTCTTGGTCTTACAATGTTGTGAACTGAATTGTGTTGTTCCTATAAAATTCCTGCTGACACAATGCTCTCCTAATATGCTCATACTGGGAAACAGATCCTTTCGGGCACATCCAAGCATGCTCTGCATGCAGCAGAATATGGTTACTAGTGTAGCCTGTACTTGTTAGATGACAGTCGACTTGATACCACCTAGAATCACCGAGGAAGAGTCTTACTGAAGACTTAGCTACATCAGTCGGCCTCTGGACATGCTTGTCAGGGAATCATCTTGACTATTAACTGAAGTGGAAACCTCATCCTGAATGTGGAAAGCACCATTTCATGGACTGGGCTCTGGTGCATTTAAGAAAAGAGAATGCTAGCTGAGTCAAGCAGGTGAGGGAATGTGTGCTTATGCCCTCTCTGCTCTTGGCATCTGTGGACAGCCATGATGAGTCTTTAGGTTCTTGCCTTGACCTCCCCAAAATAATAGACTTTAACCTAGCAATAAAATATTTCTTCTCTAAGTTGCTTAAAAAAATCAAAGCAATAAAAAAAAAAATGAAACTAGGGTACAGCCCAACATAAAATTGTAAATTTACTTAAAATTTGGAACTGAACTTAGGGTCCTAACCCCTGAGCCACTGTTTCAGCCTCCTTTACATCCCTAAATACTACATGATATACAGAGTCCACAGCCTCTAGTTCCTGTGTATATACTGTGTTAGCTCAAGAAATAGCACCCACAGAAACCATCAATTAGTAGCAATTTTGGAAACAATCTTGCTATCTCGATCTTTAAAGAAGATAAAAAACAATGACATAACTCTGAAAATAGCTCACTAGAATAATACTGACTCTACATAGAAGAAAACGTTCTTGACCTGAATGATAGCCTTTTTTATATATTGTGTCTTTAAAAAAGAATCTGATGTGGGATGTCTTGCTGTATACTGTGAATACCATTGATTAATAAAGGGACTGTTTTGGCCTATGGCAGAGCAGGTTAGAAGCAGGTGGGAAATCTAAACATAGATACGGGGGAAGAAAGGTAGAGTCAGAGAGATGCGATCCAGCTACCCGAGAAGCAAGATGTAAAGAAATACGTAAGCCACGGGCCGCATGGCAAAACAGATTAATAGAAATGAGATAAGATGTGGGAGCTAGCTAGCAATAAGCCTGAGCCATAGGCCAAACAGCATATAATTAATATTAGCATCTGAGCCATTATTTGGAGCTAAATGGTGCTAGCAGGTCTGAAATTCTGAAATTTGACGCTATGCTGGAAAATACTATAAGAATCAACCTTTTTTTAGACATGAAATAAATTCATGGAGAATAAGACCATTTACCTCTGGATGGTGACCTATGGGTATGGATGTGAAATATTGAGTTCAATATCTATAGGAAGCTACGGTTCTCAATACATGAGTCGTGATATGATTATGACTCTAAGGTTCGGTGCTATTACTGAGCATATACACTTAAAGCATGACCAGCAACTAAAATAGCTCAGTGTAAAGCTGGTTTCAGTAGCATGTACTTTTAGTAGCAGCTACTTGGGAGGCTGATGCAAGATGAATAACTTCAGTTGAGGAGAGCAAATCAGCCTGAAAAACACGTTTGGACCCCACCTCAAACAAAAAGTTGTTATTATGAAAACAAAATTTTAAGGATGTGCTGGAGAGATATCTTAGTGGCTAAGATCACTTGCTGCTCTTCCAGAGGACTTGAATTTGATTTTGTGCACAGTATAACTGCTCACAAATATCTGTAATTCCAGTTTTAAGCAATCTGACACCCTCCTCTGGCATCTTCAAGCACCAAGTATACACTATGGTACAGACATACAGTAAAAATCCCAAACACATCCAAGTCTTTAAAAGAATTTTCAAGGACACAATTATGACTGAATCTACACATTATCACAGCAAAGAGTTAACATAAACTGAATCCCATACATGTAACTTTTAAGTCAAACAAATCAAAACCTATACAGGGAAGTTGTCTCACAAGTAACAGACAAGAACAAACAATACCAAAATCAAAAGCATGCACACACCAACAGATACTACCAACACAGAGAGAAAACATCCTACAGAATTAGAGAGCATACTTGTAAAACATTGATCTGATAAGAAAAAAAGCCCAGAAAAATAAAGGATTTTTAAAACACAAACAACAAATTTTAAAAAATACACAAAGAACTAAAATAAGCATTTATTAAATATGAAATTGATCTTTATTATATAAAAAATAAACATTAATTACTCATGATATAGAAAAATTGAACTATGAATGTAAAATGGTACAGCTGTTATGGAAGACAAATTGGCCATTTCATCAAAAAAAAAAAACACAATTTCTTAATTCTACTGGTAAGGTTCCTGAAAGAACAAAAAACAGAGATACTAAAGAAACCTGTAGAGTCTACATATTATCCACAATAACCAAAGGCTTGAAGCAACACAAATTTTCAGGAATAGGTAATTAGATAAACAAACAATGTGTGTGTGTATGTGTGTTAAGATTTCTTCAGACTGTGAATATACATCCCTGAGATTGGTTTAATAAAGAAGTTGAATGTCCAATAGCTGGACAAGTAGAAGTTAGATGGAACTTAAAGACAAAAAGAGTGTGTAAAGAAAAAGGGGAGGAGTCACAGGAGATGGAGAGGAAGAAGGAGGTAAACTTGCCATACTGTGAAAAGGTATCAAGCCACATGGTAGAGTATAGATAAGAAATATGGCTTAATTTTAATTGTAAGCGTTAGCTACTAACAAGCCTGAGCTATTGGTCAAGCATCTGTAATTAATAATAGTCTCTATGTAGTTGTTTGAGAACTGGCTGGTGGGAAAGAGAATTCTGACTACATATAGAGTGAAAACATACACACACACACACACACACACACACACACACACACACACACACACACATGACCAAATCAGTATTACAAAGGAAAGTAATTCTGATTAAGCTACAAAATAGATGAACCATTAAGACATTATACTAAGGGAAATAAGTCAGTCATCAAAGAGCAAATATTCATGACACTACATACAGCAAGCTTATAAATTACTTACATTTAGAGACACAAAGTATGATGCTTCCCAGGGGATGGTGAGGTGAGGTGGGCACTGAGTAATTACTTTAATGGATTTAACTTAATGGATAAGGTGGAACCATTGAGGAAAATACTCATTTGGATTTGGATGTTGTCAACCAACACACCAGTATGATTGTACTTAATGCCACTTAAAATTCGTTAAAAGGATATATTTAGTTTTTTGTATGGTTACATCAATACATACACATTTGTGTGATTTTTATGTATGAAAAAGTCAACTAACTCTTCAGATTTCAATTCACTAATTCATTCCTACCACAAAGAAACAGTGACATTTATCCTCAACTTGTAAGTTTAAATCTTTAATCAATATTCATAAGCTTAAAGAAAGTAACAGTATTTTGTTAAAACCAAAATCCAAATTTTGTTGTTTTGCCTCTGGGGTAGACTACTGTATCTCTTTTCTAAAACATACTTTGGAATTTCCTTTTACTTAGAACTAATCCATGCTAATTTCTATCCTGCAGAATGGGAAAAAAAATTCCAAACTTACTTACCTATTCTGAATTCCAGCACGATCTTTTTTCAGGTCAAAGTAAATGGCACCAATAACTAGTGCCAGTATGATTGTGACAATTATCTTTTCAAAAAGGAAAATGGAAATAAAAGAACTTCCATTAGAGGTTAAAATGCTTGCATATTATTTATTATTTTAAAATACATATACAAAGTCCAATCTTATAAATACTTTAAACACTAAGTTATTGTAGAGTTCCTGGTAAAGTATAGGATAGACTATATTATTTGACTGTTTTCTAGAGTAAACTGGAGATCAAAGCGTTTGCTGTCAGGGAACTGACAAGACAACAGAATAGCCCCTAGGACTTCTTCCCCAGCTCCACAATCAGTGCAATCTTAGGTCACACACTGGAACCATGAATGGTACACAGGGGAACCTAAGGAGGTGAGTCCAAGTAGTCTAACAGTTTTCAAATGAAATGAATTCAGCTTTTGCTCCAATGAACACAGTGAAAACAGGATGTCTTTTAATGTTAAAGATAAAAAAAATTAATGCACACACCTCCAAATTCTGACCATGAAATTTTGTATGTTAAAGAAGTAGAGGTGAGCTGAGCTCCACCTCTACAACCTCAGGAAAGTCTGTGCCTGCATGGGAATGTACAGTGTGTCATTGACAGAACAAAACAAAATTAAAAAACCCCAAACTAAAAAATCCCTGTGGGGCATCTGTCTCCTCTCTCATCACTTCCCTATCAAACTCGGCAAGCTTGGCCTACTGTCAACACAAACACCTGGGTTGTTTCTTCTACACCCTCACACATTCACCTACCCTCACCTAATCAATCTATGCAGACTGCACCAAGGAGACTGCACCAGCATCATTTTGAGAAAAATTCTCTTAAGGATGCTTAAAGCAGCAAGAGGTTAAACGTTATATACCAATATTGTTTATTTGGCAGATTCTACTTATTAATACATTTATTATTTTCATTCACAGCTAATTTTTAAAATGTAAGAAATGTTCATCTAAAGAAAGCGAAATATTCATTTATTTATCTTGGAATTTCAGAGCTCAAAAAAATTCTTAGCACTTTAACAGAATCAAAACAAAGTACAGCGAGAACAGAACTGAAACGGGTTATAAGCAGACATTTAATATTCTATATGGTTGCATTAACACATAACATTTGTGTTTATGAAGAAGCCAACTCTCCTAGTTCAAAATATGAAGTGTGTGTGTCTATGTGCATGCGCATGTATGAGCTTGATAGCATGTGACCCAGAAGTTCAGGGGTATCAGCTCCTATTGGATCTTGAGTTCTAAGCGGCTGTGATTTCCCTGATGAGGGTGCTAGGAACAAATGTTAGTCTTCTGCAAGAGAAGTATGTGCTCTTAACTGCTGAGCTATCTCTCCAGGTGACATAAAGTAGTTTATGAAAGCCATTTTTGGCAAGAAGCAAGGTAAAGTAGAATAACAGAATCATGAACTGGGAAGACTGCTTTGGAAATGCCATATTCAGGAGAGAATTACAAATCTCTTTGCTATTAAGATAGAAATTTAGGATGGGGAAAACCTATATCTTAGCATATTTTTTATGACCCTTCTACTTTTATAAGGCAGCCAAGCTTATAAAATAAGTTCTGATAGCTCTATCATTACGTAGTTCACACATACATGAGTCTAGTTGTCCAAAGCATAACCTTTAGGAGTATTCAATAAGCCAAACTATACAGTCTGCATCATTTCCTTTGCATCCTCACTATATCCTTTGCTAGACTCACACTGCAAGTATCACACTTAGAGTGTTTCTTAAAGACCTCTAGGTTCTAAAAGCAACTCTATTAATCTTTAAAACATGCTGTACAAAGAATTAACTTCTATGATCTGTCTGTCCTTTACCAGGTGTACCTGTCATGGTGGCTAGTATGAGTTGTCAGCTTGACACACACAGCAAGGAAAACAGAACCTCCACTGAGGAACCACCTCCATCACAGTGTCTTGTGGACACATCTATGAGGCATTTTTTTAATTGCGAACTTATGTAGGAGGGATCATCCCACTGTGGCAAATGCCAATCCTTGACAGGTGAGCCCAAGTAATGTAAAAAAGCCATGGGAGGCAAGTTACTAAGCAGTGACTCCTCCATGGTCTCTGCTTCCGTTCCTGCCTTGACTGCCCTTCATGATGGCCTATAACCTGTAAGCGTTCCTCCTCAGCATTTCATTAGGCCAGTGTTTTATCACATCAAACAGAAAGCAGACTTGGAACAACTATGCTAAGATTTTGTACAATGGAAAAAAGGAGCCTGTCTACAAAATTTCTGTATCTGACCTCTTTTATTTTTGAACAAAATTGAAAAATGATAAATTTTTCAAAAGTGTTATGGTATCTTTATTCAAATTCATTTATTCATTTTTAAAGTGTGTTCAGAGTGATGTTTGGGCTGCAGTTAAAACACACAAGTCTATAGTCAGCCACTAACCTACAAGAGACTAGTAATCTCTTCCAAATGGATTTAATGAGAAAAATGTTAACACATTAAACAGATGGAATATTTTTATACAGATACCACATTCATACTAACATCTTCCAAATTCACCCACCTCTGCTTATATTCTAAGTCTGACTCACGAAGATAATTAACTGGCTCAAATCAAAGTTCATCTATTACAAACAAGAGATGCATCATTGTAATACTGTAAAACACTGTATCAACTCAATGCTTATGTAAATAAAAAATAATATCTTTAAAAATCCTATGCAAAAGTCAGTGAGCTGTGCCAAAAAAACAAACCTGGCAGCCAACTGTACATTTTTGGACATTCATGAAGAATGACTTTCACCGAATTTTACTACTCGGGGAGAAAAATCATTTGAAATTGAAACTTCAGTTATCTGTGAATAAAGATACAGTGGAAATGACAGAAAAATAGAAATATAACTAGAAAATAAATAAAATCCGTAAGAAAATGTAATCATAGCAGGAGAAGGAGAACCAGGAACCAAGCTTGTCCTTGTGAATACCTCATAGTACAACCGGCATGTGTCAGGTTACCTGCGCTACAGAGGCCTGAGGATTCCCCAGCAGGTTTTTGAATGAACGTTTGGCAACCCATCGGAGCTGGTGACAGAAAGAGGTGACATATGCAGACTCTGTGAAGGTTGATAATCCTTTCTTTTTCTGAGCCCTCGGAAGTTGATCTAATTCAACTTTGGTTTCTCTGTAGATGGAGGAGTTGGCATAAAACTCAGCTAAGTTGTCTATGATTGGCTTTTCTCTCTTGGAGGGTTCTTCAGTTCTGTTTGCTTTGGATAAAGAAATAAAGCATTAACACATAACAACTAACTTAACTCATGTTTCTATGGTTCCGTACGTCTATCATCCTTTAATTCCTTGTGCATGCATGAGTGTATTGGCTGGGCATGTCAAACACAGTACAGGAATGGAGTCACGAGTGTCTGTGAAAATACCCCAAGAAAAGAAGTGTCTTGTAGTGATGGTTTAATGAAAATGGCCCCATTTGTTCACAGGACTGGTGTTATTAGGTGTGTTTTGTTGGCGTAGGTGTGGCTTTGTTGGAGGAAGTGTGTCCCTGGGGGTGAGCTTTGAGGTCTCAGACACTCAAGACAGGCCCAGTGTCTTTCTGTCTCTTCCAGCTGCCTGTAGATCCATGTGTAGCTACTCTTACCGCACCATGTCTGCCTGTCTGTCACCATGTTTCCCACCAGGATGTCAACAGACTAAACCTCTGAACCAACTAAATGCTTTCTAGGAGTTTGAAAGCACTTACAAATCCTTTATAAGAGTTGCTGTGGTCATAGCGTCTCTTCAGGGCAATAAAACCTTAACTAACCTCCGTTTCTTGAAAACATGGAATTTTTCCTAGAAAGTGTTTTGTGTTCCTCCCAGGTGTGGCAAGTAGGAATGATTTTACTTCAGATTAATCTTTATTGCTTGCTTTCATTATTCAATTAAATATAAACTATCCTTTATATGCCTCTACAGAAAAACACGTCTTGAGGAGTTTTCCTTTGCCACAAATATTGTGATTGTGTACAGTTTGAACTTATGAGAATTTTATTTATGTGACTCTTCTTAGCCCTCAGAGTAAAACTTGTCTGTGGCCCTAAGTAAAGCTGGCTAGTGCATGAGACTTTAGTTCCCCGTTCTTACAGGTCCCACTGCCTCTAGCGTGGTGAAAGACATGGGGCATGGGCCTTTAATCCCAGCATTCAGCAGGCAGAGGCAAATGGAGCTCTGTGAATCTGAGGACAATCTGATCTACATAATGACTTCAAGCTCAGCCAGGGCTGCATAGTAAAACACTCTCAAAATAATAAAATTAAACACTCTGTTTTTGATTTACCTATCAGAAATATAGCTAACTCATCTGTGCATGGCCACATCTTAGGGATGCAGAAAACTTATTGATCTTTTCTATCAGTTTAGAACATAATTATTCAAATAGAAATTATACTGTGCAGAATTAGAAATTTCTTTTTGCTTTCTACTATGAACATATGCATAAAATGCCATTTCTTAGGAGTTTTGTTTTGTTTATTGTTTTTTTCTTTTCTTTTCTTTTCTTTTTTTTTTTTTTTTTTTGAGACTGGGTAGTAACAGTCCTGGTTGGCCCTAAAGTATTGGGGGATGAGATTAAAAGCATTGAACCTCTATGTTGTCCGATTGGTTTATAAAATATATGTGATGGCTATTCCTAGTTGTCAACTTGACTACATCTACAATTAATTAAAACCCAAGTGGCTGGGGACATTGGGGGGGGCGACTTTTTTTGATTGACTAATTTAGGGTGGGAAGACCAACCTGAATCTGGGTCTTTTAAGGTGGGAAGATCTACCTTAAATCTGGGTCATACCTCTTGGTGACAGCCTATATAAAAGATATGGAAGAAGAAGGCTCTTGCTTCTTGCCTGCTTGTCCCCATCCTCACTGACAAGTTCATATATCCTGCTGCTGACACTTTCCTTCACTGGCACTAGAGACTACTTCTTCAGGATTCCAGCACACACTGAAGACCAGCTGAGATATCTAGCCTCGTGGATTGAGCAACTACAGGATTCTTAAACTTTTTTCTGTTGGCAGACAGACATTTTTGAACGAGTTGGACCACAGCCTGTAATCTATTCTCATTCATTCATGCATACATACATAACTGCATATATATCCAGTCTATTAGTTCTATTCCTCTGAAAAATCCTGACTAATACTACAAAAAAAAGTAACCATTTTAAAGTAGAAAGTTGCCTTACAACTGACACTTTCAGGAAAGCACTCATTTACAAATTAAACAAACACCCAAACCCTTACAGACAGCAGTCTGTCTATTGACTACTTTCGCCACACTGAATTAACATGAATTTACAAAGCATCTTGTTTGGTTTTGAGGCAGAATCTCGCTCACTATGCAGTCCTGGCTGGCCTACAAAACATGAGCTTCGCTACTGTGGCTTAGTCAAACCAACCAGCCATTAACGTATGAATCTACAAGAGTCACATACTTTCATTATTTTCTTCCTCTCTATTTAACACTACGGCAGAAGAATCTCCATTGATGACATCCAGGAAGAAATCTGCAGGGTTATTGTAGGGCTCACAGTGGTAACCTAGAAGAGAAGGTAATGTGAGACTCAAACATGATGGTCTGAGACAACACAGAGGGTGAGGAACGCAGGCTGGGGAGACAGAATCTTACAAGCTCTCTCCCTCTTCTTGCTCTCTCCCTTCACCTTTTAAATATTCAACAAATTCTCCAACAACTCAAAAAGAATTCTGGACACTTAAGAACATCTTACCTTCATTGCTGTTCACCATAAACTATGACCTACAAAGGACTACTGATATGCCCCCATTCTGTCTAGTCTTCCTTCCAAGATATAAATCCAGATGAGGAAAAGAAAACATTAACTATCTTTGTGCTCTCTGACTTCAGGTCTGCACATCACTACTGCTTCTTCAGCTAAGTGTAAGGTTATAATTCTTACCTGTCAACTGCTGCAGTCCCGAACAGAGAGAAGTTTTGGGCGACATTCTCACGAGAACACTGATAGTACAGCACACTTTTAACTGCGATCTCAACCTTACGGTCCTTTCAAACTGGCCTGAAGTCTGTCTCAAATTCCTAACTACCAAACTCCACACTCTCATAAACTCAATCATTTTATTTTTTCTCAAAAATCTTTTTTTTCTTTTAATATAATAAAATGGGTGTTTTCCTATATGTACGTCTGTGTACCACATGTATGGGAATTACAGTCCCCAGACAGTTGAGAGTCATCGTATGAGCACCAGGAACCCAATCAAGGTCGCCTGGTAGAGAAGCCAGTTCTCTTAACTAAGTATTCTCAATTATTTTAAATGACAGATTAAGTTTTTAAAAGTTAAGAATGATAAATAATGAATACTTAAAATTTTATTTGAGGTCACAGAAAATCATCTATAATCATAGCCGCATACCTCTATATACACACATATACATACATACACGCACACATTTAAAAAGAAATCACAGGGCTGAAGAGATAGCTCAGTAGTTAAGAGTGCTTATTCCTGCAGAGGACCCAAGTTTGGCTCCTAGCACCCACATGGCAGCTCAGAAACATCTGTAACTCTAGTACTAAGGGGATCAAATGCTCTATTTTGACCTCTGAGGGCATCATCCCTACATGTGCTGCACATATACATAATATAGACACTAATACACTAAAACATAAAGATTTAAAGTAAGTAAATCTAAAAAGGTATCATGTAAATTATCTGAAATAGAAGGAAGCAACTCAGAAGTGTCAAAAATGCAGGCTCATCAAAGCAAGATTAGAGATTTGGTCACTCAGAACCACTCACAGACTAAACTGTCTACGCGATGGTACAAGAAAGCTGAGCATCATTCCTGGAGCCCTCTGCAAAGCACAGCAAGATCACAGGTCTGGTGGGAACTGAAAAACAGAAGCTGACAGAGGCAGCACAGCATAGGCCCATTAGACAGATACACTCAGAAACAAATGTCACAAATACTCAAATAGCACAGGAAAAGTTAAAGATCTAAAGAAACGAGGGAAGATGGAAACACAAAATTGAGACAAGTATTTTCGAATGAAGGAGGAAGCATGAAAAGCCTACATGAAGACTGAACAGCACTCCTGTGGACCCAGCTCCAGCCACAAATCTGTGAAAAAAGGACCTAATGTGACAACCAACCAACCATACCTGCTGATGCAAAATACTCCAAAGCCCCCTGTGCAGGACCATGGAACATGAGTTTCCCTGAGGCCAATAAGGTGAGGCTGTCGAACAACTTAAAGATGGAATACCGAGGCTGGTGAATGGAGAAGATGATTGTTCGACCCTGTTTAGACATCCTAAGTTATAAGAAGAAAATAACAAGTAATTAGGATTCTCATCCTTACATTTGTTGTTTAAAAACAGATGTTATTCCTGCTGTTAAAACATCTGTCCCAATTGCAACTTGATTACCTCACATACACATTTTGTATCAGCTCAGCTCAAGGTATCTATTTGATATGTAGGAAAATGGTACTTGACACTTTTATTAAAACCTAGGGCAGCTGGGAGCGTATCGGTCTTGGAGATGAGTTGTAAATAAAGTGCTTAGCAAGTCAGAGGCCTTGGACTTAATCCTTAGGAACAAACAAACCCAAGAAAAAACAAATCCAGCCATAATTTCTTAGGAAAGGAGCCAGGGCTGAACAGAGTCCATTAGAATGTTTATTGACAAATACAGACACTGAGACAGTTTTCACAAATACTGAATCAGAATCGCTGAAAGTGTACACACACACACACACACACACACACACACACACACACACACACTTGAAAGGTAAAGAAAGGCTTTTATCAATGTGAGGAAACATGTATGTGTAGACAGCAGGGTACACAGAAAGAAGAACCCTTTGCTTAAGAATATGGATGCCAAACCTTGGCCTCTCACTAACAACTAGGAATTTTAAGGAATTTTTGAAAAAACTGTTGGTCAATTTAAAGAGAATCGGGAAAGGAAGCCAATAAATCCATGAGTTGCAGGTAAACACATCTGAGCTAGGTCTTGAACTCCTCAGAATGGTCCACGGGTGGGGACAGGGTAGCAGTGGGGCACTCTATGGGAGGGAGTAAAAACTCACAGGCCTTTGTCTCAAGTTAAGAGAGTGAGGAAGAAGTGGGCAATCTTTACAATTTATTCCCAGCTCTTCTCCCTCTGACTGCCTGCCAGGGAATCTGTCTACCTCCTAGGTCCTCATTTCCATACTCAGAAGTTAACCCTAACATCTGTCAGGGGTTTTGAGGCACAGACTGCTCTATATGCTTTGGAGCTGTCAAAAGGGTGATATTCTTGGGCAACAGTTAAGAGTGCCCGAGAGAGCTGCTGTTAGGGACCATTGTTAAGAACCAAACCCGGGCACCGCAGAATAATAGATGCCCCTAGGTGTGGCTAAGTAAATCTACACCCACACACCCTCTTAAAAAAAGCTGCCAGCCATGTAAAACTCTCTCTTCCTCCCCCTCTCCTCTCCCCACCCCCCTCTCAGTAACTCCCCTGAATAAACTCTCACTCAAGTGGCATCTGGCAGTGTGTGTGTATATCTCTCACACACGAAACCAACAACCATGACCCAGCTTAACAGATGACAAGATCCAGACCATAAGGCAACCCTATGATGACAGCATGCATCCTTGGAATATGCCATGGAAATGTGGTAGCATGTGTGACATATAAAAAGTGAGACTGTTAGTAATACAATATTATCTGTCAGAGTGTAGTTAGGGAAATAGTCAGTGTACTTTTACTCTTATTAGAGGAAAAACCCAACCAACCATCCAACCAAACAAACAAACAAAACAGCAAGAAAATCATCCAAAAATCCCTTGGCCCGTATTTTTAACAAGCCATCTAGGTAACCTGGACGGAGTCCAAGTTTAAGAAATAATTATGCTCACATAGGAAGCAATGGTAATATACTCTATTTTCATTACTCACTTAAGTCTTCTGGCTTGTTATGAATTGGTTTTCATTCTTTACTCAGGCAGTAAAGAAAGGTGTGTGAATACTTACCACATCTTTGTTAATGTTTTATAGATGACCTCATTTTCGATTGCTAATAATGTTATAAACACTGCTATTATTTCCTTCATTAACTGATAAGGCTTAAAGGTCAAGCAATTGGCCATACTGTCAGAATTAACAAGAAGCAAAGGTAGGATTTGATCTCAGACAGAAATAATGCTAGTTACCTATTCAGAACAGTTATCACTTATGAGAATAGAAATTGGGAAATGTTTTCTCAGAAAAATCTTTTTGATTTACATATTCTTAAGTATCAACTATCCCAAAGCAATGTGCCCAAAGGTGTATATATATATATATTATATATATATATATATATATATATATATATATATATATATATATATATATATATATATATAATAAACAACCTAGATCCAGGCAGGTGTTTAGTTCCAGCAGGTGGATCTCTGAGTTTGAGCCCAGTCTAATCTGGTCTATACAGTGAGTTTCAGGGCTTAAAAACAAACAATCAAAAGCTTAATAGATGCATCTAGGAGTTCTGTATACACCAAACATAACATGTAAAGCTCAATCTGAAGCTTGGTATCAAGTAGAATATCAAGAGTCTCACAGGAGTGACCTTAGGGAGTGGGGAACTTAGATAGAACACATTGAACAGAGTATAACACGGGAAGTTCTACTCAGGAAACTGTAGGTCAGTGTTACAGTGTTCCTGTGTGTGTGTGTGTGAGAGAGAGAGTGTGTATAATGATAGGATTAGATGAAGAAACTAAGCAAAGAGAATGTAGAAAAAGTTATGGAACCAATCTAGGTGTTCAACAACAGAGAAATAGGTAAACAAAGGGTAATATAAGATACGGCATTTTCAGTAAAGTATATATAACTAGAGAAAAATCATGGTGAGTGTATTAAACCAATCTCATAAAGACAAATATCATATGTTGTCTCTGATTTGGGGTTCCTAGATTTTATAGACACATAAAATATGCATGTATTTATGATATAAAAGCAGAAGTAAAACTGTCTAGGGACAAAAAGAGCAGGTACGGAAATGTGAAATGGGGGAGGGGGAGGGAACATGGAGGAGTGTGCTCAACATACAATATATAATTGTGTGACAATGCCCTTACCTAACGTAGGACCATGGTACAATGAATACACAAAATGAAATTTAAAAATCAAGGGGGGAGAGAGACAACAGAATCATGAAGAGCATTCACTCAGGAATGCTAAGAGCCAGAAGGTGACAGGGAGCTACCAGGAGGAGCAGAGCCATGTGTGGCCTGATCCACAGAGTAGGTCTGAGGACCAGCAATATCAGAACGAGCATATCCTCTAGGCCTCCGCTTCAGACCTACAGAAGCATAATCGTTTACCAGAGTGCAAGTGTTAAGTTTGCACACCGGTGCTTGAAAAGACGGGTTTTTGTTGTTAAGCCTCCAGCCTGCAGTGTTCCGTTTTAACTGTAATACCTAATATGCACCACCCTAAGGTAACAACTAGGTTCTCATGTCTATTTAATGTTCCAGACATATCAGGCATCTTCTGCCTTGGAGCCACTGGCTGTTCCCTCCAGCCATCTTCTGTTGCTAGACAGAGCCAAGTCTCCCTTCCTCCCTCCCAGGTCCATGTCCATGCACTAGATCCTCCTTGGCCTTCCTGATATTTAAAACAGCAACCCAGCCCCACCACAGCTATCATTCCCTATACTCTTATTTTTCTTAATATCACTTCTTTAACAAAGTGAGAGGAGGTTCTGTTTACTTCTGCATCTCCTGCACAAATAACACCAGCCATAAGTGACCAGATATGAAAAAAATGAAACATCAGTGCTCTTATAGCACTTACCTTTTCAGGAGCAAAAGAACAGCACTTGCTGTGCTTGAGTCCAAACCAGTTGTGGGCTCATCCAGAAAGAGGATGGAAGGGTCTGTGATCAGCTCCATGCCTATGCTTGTTCGCTTTCTTTCTCCTCCAGAGACACCACGGGTAAACTGAGTTCCAACCTAAAGCAAGCATCGTCTTTATCAACATCGGTTGATAGACAGACCCGTGCAGCCCTAATTCTCTCTGAGCTGTCTCTGCAAGTGTTTTGCAAGCACATGCTCTACCATCTGTCACTGGTGGAGACACTTTATCTCATGATCATTACAACTCTGAAGATTATTGGTTGACTAACAGCAAAATGTCTGCGAGAAGGCAGTTTCTTTTTTATCAGAAGAGTAAACTAAAGTTCTGGTTAGAGCTGCAAGGTGACCTGACTTAAAATGAAGCTCAGGCTTTTTTAACAATTTGTTATTCCTCAGAAGCTATCCAATTTATTTTTTGAGACAGTGTTTCTCACTGACTGAGAATTCAACAAGTTGGCTAGGTTTTGTGAGTCCACCTGCCCTTGCCTCCCAAGGCTAAGATTACAGTGTGCATCACCACCTGAGGCTTGTTTTTCAAGGGCTCTAGGGACTAGTCAGGTCCTCATGTTTGCAAGGCCAGCACAATCCTATGTCTTCTCTCATCTGGGGTTCCTACATTTTATAGACACATATTTAGCTCAGTGTATTCTAAGGTACCAAATGAATGAGAGCAGTAACATTTTAGTCTGAAATAAGCAATAAAGAGGAAAAGGAACTCACTGACAATAATTTATTAATCATTCATTACCGAAACCTCTCCCCTGATGGTTCCTAAGTGGACACAGACAAGGGGCAGAGAGAGAAAGTTCACATCCTACAACACCAGTTTAAGTACTTTGCAGTCCCCAGTTTGATGCTGTCTACACACCACTCACTGTAGAATCTGGGGCTTGCTTTCTGGAACAACCCAGAAGGTGAGCTATCTTACAGAGAAGCTGGCTCAGTCTTTTAGCCTCCCATTGTTGTTATGTGGGGAGGACAGTAGGAAGGGTTCGGAGAAGGGATGCAGAAGATGGTAAGTGATACTGAAATCCCACAAATCCAAGAACTATAATCTAATGCCACCCACAATCACTAACTGGGTCCTAGTAAAAATCGAATTACAAGAGACTTCTGAAGAAAATTAGAAAAAGAATTAATATGTGATTTTTTCTATTTTGTTAGTTGATAATGCTATTGTGGTAAACATCCTCCTCTATGTATCTATTTATTCATTTTAAGTGCTAGGGAGAGAGTCTATGTCTTTTACATGGGAGGCAAATGTTCTACCACTGAGCTGCATTCCTGGTCTCATGTTTGGTTTTTCAGAGGAATAGGAATATGAAGTTTCCTTTAAAATACCCCAGTAAGAACCAGCTATAAAGATTATGGCGTAATGTTAAAAACAGAGAGGTCTATATACATAGTACTAGGCAATTATTATTTTATCCAACAATTTTAAAATTATAGTACACAGACTATTTTCTTCTTGTTATGCTTATGGTTTATAAAATAAAATATTTTAATATTTTAGGTTATATGAATTCTAAAAAGTCAATGAGTATCTCTATATAATCCGAACTAGCAACTTGTAGCAATGACAGCTTAGAAGTGAAGAACAAGTCCAGTAATGCGGCACTTGCCTGGCATGCACGAGACCCAAGGAACAAGAATCAGCATCATATACACACGAAAGCAAGAAAAAATAACAGTGGAAGAAAGCATTCTAGGAAAACACAATCAAGCAAGTAAATAAGGCTACAGCAAAGCAAATACAGTAATTCAGAAATAAAGTCAAATGGTGTCATCCCAAGGTCATTCTTCCCAACAAAATACATAGCACATTAAAGACTGCAAGCAAGTACCAAGAGAAGCAACCGTTCTCTGCAGTCATCATTATCCATTGTCTGTATAAGGAAAATAATTATGGGCAGGAAAGGGTTAAACTGTAGCCACTGTACTTTCACCCAAAGCCCAAATGTTTGCTCTGCAAAACTATATGGACTCGTCATTTTTAAAGTTCATCCACTGTATCGTTTCCCCTTCCTGACCCTGTATAACTCTCAAAAGGAGAGGCAGCTTCTCCATTTTTGTTACTCTCTAAAGCCAACACAGCCTAGCATGTAGGAGTCTGAAAATGAACATGAAGCGAAGGAAGAAAGGAGAGTTCAAAGGGAAGGAGGAGGAACAGAACTGTCAAAAGACAGACTACAGAAAAGCAACTTGAACACTGGAGAAATTTGAAATAAGTCCTAATGTGACCAACTACTATTTTATAAGGCAAATCACAGCAAAATGATGCACCCAGAGCAAGAACCTTTGGATTCCTGTCTTTCCTGCTTCAGAACTATTCCTCAACAAGCAGCACTTAGTGCAGATGCACAGCAAGCTGTGACTTAAAGAACCGGGCTGCCAGAAGGGTGCATAACAAAAGCCATACAAGGAATACTTTTTCCTGATGGACCACAGGAATCCGCCACTCCCAGGAATCTGCCATTATTAGGGTTTTGGGTTTTTTTTTTTTTCCAGTTTAATTTCTCATCTTACATAACCAGTCACTTTCATGAAGACATTACAGAAAACTTGCAGTGAAGGTTACATTGACCACACAAGGCTATTTTTGGTCGGTGATACGAGGGGGAGTTTTCATACCTTGGAATCGGCCACTCTTTCCAGACCTAACTCTTTAATGACCATGTTAATCCGCTCATCTTTCTCATGATTCCTCATAGTTGTTGGAAGCCGGAGGGCTGCTGAGAACTGTAAGTTTTCTCTCACCGTCAGGGTGCCCATCACGACGTCATCCTTAAGGCAAGTGGCATTTTAGTGAGATATGAGTCTTCTCTATCACCATCATTTGAGTAGCCACACAAAAAATACCTCCATGGTAAAATTCTGGCTACTGCTGAACTGTACATTCTTGTAAGTTACGGTAGATGCATATACAGACACCTACAAAGTTCAATGGTATCATTTTCATTACCGGCTGTACGCCCAAACAGGACACATATAATATAGTGACATAGTATATACTATATAGTAGACATTTCAAGGCTACCTGGTAGAAGGATATGGCAAAGACATCTACAATGGGAAGAAAGAAGGTGAAGGAAATTATTTTGAAATTATACAGCAGCAGCCAGAACTGATACCAGTGCCCCACATGGGTCATATTCCAAGTTCTCTCTGTCTTCCCCTTTAACACCACATCCAACGTAATGGGAGATGATGAAAATCTTATCCAAATATGTTGGTCCTATGAGCATGTCATATATTCGATTGGGAACAAACTAAAGTACAAGCAAATTCACTTTGCATGTGTAATACCCCAATCCATTGCACTCACCTGAACCACGTAGCCTGAGGTACATTTGAAATCGGAAGGTTGAGGTACGCCGTTTATCAGAACATCTCCAGATAATCCCCGTGGATCTTTCCTTGCTGCTAAGACATCTAACAATCTGTAAAGAACATGTACAATATGTGATGAGGATATTTTTCTACACAGGCCACATTGCTTAGTTGCTCTAAATGCAAATTCTGCTAATGTTCAAACTTAACTAGGTGACATATTTATATTTTAAAAACAAATGTATAGGCTGAGCATGATGGCACACACCCTTCACACAGGCACTCAGGAGGCAGACGCAAGAGTATCTGGGTGAGTGCAAGGCAAACCTAGTCTACATAGTGAATCTCAGGCTAGCCAGGGCTACATAGTTGAGGTCCTGTCTCCAAGTCAAACAAGGGAAACAAAACGAAAAGCAGGTTTACATGTTCCTTTTCATTATGTGCTATGACTAAACTCAAAATATAAAAGCAAGAAAATAGTCCCTTACAGAGCAAGACCTTCTCAAATGATCCTCTCGGCCAATGGACCTTGGAGATCACAACCCAGACAACATGCTATTTAACTAGTATTCATGACCTCAAGCATACTTTCTCTTCATTCTCCATTACTTAACATTACTTCCTTCTTTTACCTCCTCACTAATACAGAATATGGTCTACCACTACATAGCATTCACTTCATGTGCTATTACTAAAGCTGACCTAATAAATCTTTCCAGTTCTTAGAACAAAACTATGAGGTAGTTTAACCCCATATTACCCACAGCACCTAATATCAGACTTGTGAGATATAGATATATATATATACATATATATATTACAAATAATCATTTAACACCTGTGTATGTAAATGGGATATTCAATGAACAGAATGGCTTATTTATATGTATTTTATACTCACGAAGACTTGCCTCCACCTGTGGGTCCCAGAATGGCATTGAGGCCAGGTTTCATGATCCCACTAGAAACAAAACCATATTGTTTTAAAGTTGTATTTTACTGAAGTTCTTTAAACAAAACACCTGCACTTAACACCCTAATAAAGAGGATGAAATTGCAAACCAGCACAACCTCTTAAAGACAAAGAATTCTTGATGGTAGAAGTCTAAAGGCCATCCACCCTAGGTCCTTAGGAGAAACATTGGGTCCATCTAAATTCTCTTCCTTTACTATTGTTTTGTACAACTTAATCTTTTGAAAACAGCAGAGCCAATGTCCCAGGTTCCTTGATGTCCAGTTGAGGACAGTACTCAGTGGTAAAGCCCATGAGTTTCATGCATGAGACCCTGGGGTCAATCTCAGCAACAGCAACTTAAGTTCTTTTAAGTAAAAAAGATTCTAAGATTCTTAAAATAATAGATTCCTGAAATAAGAAAAGAAGATTCTCAAAGACTTGCATTCCTATTACACCCTTTAAAACAACAATAAAGTATATGAAAGGTTTTGAGTAAAGCTAATTATTGGATTCTTTACATTGTTTCACTTTCTGCCTAACCAAATTCAGAATAAGCAACACTTGTAGAATACCAGTGAGTGGTTGATATTCTCATTACTAAAATCTAATCAGATTAAAAAGTCAAAAGTATCTTCGGCAGTCCCAGTGTTAGGATAGAGCATTACCAGTACATAATACTAACTTAAAACATATCAGGCAGAGAAGATGCCCTCGGCAGATAAACACTAAAGACCAGAGTTGAATCCCCAGAAGTCAGGGTGGAAGTAAAGAACTGACTCTCCCAAGTTGTCCTCTGTCCTTCATGTTTGCCTTGGTGTCTGTCTGTCTGTCTCTCCATACATACATACATACATACATACATACATACATACATACACACACTATTTGAAACAATGAAAAAGTGTTACTAATTCAAGAGAGGAAACCCACACTCTTGGAAGAGATCATCCCCTCCCCTCCTGTGAAATGTTTAATAATGACTTACACAATACACAACCATCTGTTTCAATAAACTAAAGGGATATTTACACTGACTAAAGATGAAAAATTACAGCAATGTTGACTGTGATGATATCTGAGAAAGTATGAATTTTATCCTAAAGGTGACAAGAAGGATGGCTAAATAAAATGAACAAGAAAAAGGAATTAAGGACAGGCCCATTACAGCTGCTCAGGAATGGTAAAGAGAGGCTTGGTCTATCCACTAACCGTTCTACCCTCTAACTGTTAGTAGATCAAGCTGTGTTCCACAGAGAACACAGTATCTAATCCAGGAGTAAATCAAAACTGCCAACTATTCCATTTAGATGATGACTAGAAACATCTTTCTTATTATTATACATTGTCATGAGCAAGAAATTCTCTAGTGCACGTGTCTTCACTTCACTTAAATACAGAGGAAACCACCAGCCATTGTCTGTTATAGCTGATGTATCAGAATTATACAATAGCTGGTGGGGTTTAAGGTGAAATGTACATTTTGCTTTGCTGGTTCACTGATGTACCTACCTCTCAGTAAAATATCAACAAATATAATAATAGCAAGTCATTAAGCTCAACCAAGTTCTAACACAGAAACATCTCTTATTCTTTTATTGTGTTACCCCACCAATGTACTTGTCCAACATACAAATTGCTGAAAATCCTGAGCAAACTTACAGCGAGCATCTATTTATACTACCTCTTGATGCACCTCCTTTATCAGTAGCCACCTAGCAACTCCTTTGAAAATGAATGAACCTTTTATTCAGAAAGTATTCACTGCCACAGAACTCTTTCAGTATCTAAAAAATACAAACTTATATAAAGACTAAGAAATCCAGAATGATCTAAGCAGAAACTGAACTTAATGTGCTATGATAGTTTAATAGGTCTCTGAGGTTAGCTTATATTTACACTAAATTCTAACATTAAAAAAATACTAAAGTTGTATCACAAGAATGCAAATCTGGGGCAGTGGTAAATTCCAACACCCCTCACTCACTATTATTTGACATATGCTATAGATACAGAGACCCCCTTGTAAGCTTATCTTGGGATAAGCTAAAAAAAAAATCAAGCAGATAAACAAATAAAAAATATTCTGGGTTCTTCTGGATCAGCACACTATAGCTGGTCACCTACTCCCTGTTTTCATCACTAGCATGATTTGGATATAATTATGCTTTTAGAGCTCTATCAGCTTCACGTCACAAAGCAGAGCTCAGTTATGACATTGCTGTATGGCTCATAAAGCTGAAGATATTTATGATCTGTCCCTTTATAGACCCTACCCTACCTTCTACCCTTCTGTCATCCATTTCAACCATTCCCTGTTCTTATTTATTGCTTTACAGCCTTTGCGTGGGTCCTCCCTCATTGACACACAAAATACATCCACTAAGAACTGTGACACATGAAGACTTTGCTCTCTGAATACATAAAATCTCTTTGAAGGATCCGTGGAATTTTTATTGCATTTTAATGGTAGTGGGCAATGGTCAATCTTTTCATTCTATTTTGGTTATAGACAAAGACTGTGAACGTCATTTTGAAGGAGGGGCATTTCCCTACTCACAGACACACACACATGCACACACATATTCACATACAGACACACACTCAATTCTGATGTGCCTGTTCCTCCGATTCAGAGCAAGCCACTTCTGTTGCATCTTTTCATCCTCTGTCACAGCAGAAATTAACACAGAGAAAGTGCTCCAGTTTCTGTATTCCTAATAAAAATATAAAGTCTCTGAAAACAGCAAAATAAAATCTTTGACAGCAAGAACCTAGCAGGCATTCAAAAAATTACTGAATAAAGGAATCTACATTTTCATTATTGAGACTTTTGTTCAATAGAATTGCTCACACTATAGCACAGGATAGCCTAGAGCCGACTGGACTTCAGCACACAGAAATCTTCCTTTCTCAACCTCCTGACTGGTAAGATTACAGCTTGGTACTTCTAAGAAAGTCATTTTTTTAAAACTAAAACAAAACAAGCAAAGAATTAAGATAATCTTATTAATAAATATCATCTTTCTGCTATGATGTATCACTTAGACTAACTTCTATTAACAAATTAAGAAATCAGAAACCACTTAGTGAAAATATGTCTTCAAAACTTAAGATTTGTTAATTTTTATTCAAATAATATAATACTCCCTTTGAGCTAAAAATAACAAAAACAAAAAAAACAAGATTTGTCTCTGCTTTATTAGTCTAGGGGATACTAAAATAACTGCTTCCTCCTTTGCTAATGTGCATGCCTTTCTAACATAAGCACACTGAAGCTTGAATCACATGACACCCTATGTGTATTGAGTCATTACCTACTTGAAAAGAACCACAGGGGACTGACAGTATGGTTCAGTGGGAGAACACTTGGTAGCACGCACTAATTTCTTGATAACATGCATACGCATACTCACAGAGCACCAACTCACAGTATGCATTGTACATCTACTCAAACAGTACTTATTCAAATGTCATCTTTATTTTTCTATACAAATGTGAAGTGAGCATGTGTGTACGGGGCGGGGATACTGGGGACCATATATGATAGACAAGCCACCTACCACTAAGCTACATCCTAATTCCTACATTATTATACTTCAAAAATGATAACCAGTTTTTCTAAGCTTTGCACTCAGTATCCTCTCCTTTGTCTCTTAATTAAGATTCACTAACATAAGAAAGACAGACAAAAGAGGTATGACAGCAGGTTTGGCCCCATGGATAGAGTTATAATTCTGCAATGCTCCTGGCCTCAGACCAACCCAGTTTCAAAACCTTATCATTTTCCTGCCACCTACATCTGAAAATTCTCTTATATTTCATCATTTCCATGCTCCCTGGAAAAAGTAGGCAGAGAAATGTAGTTATATATATATAATCAAATAACCAGAAGTAGCTGATTCCACACAGCCCTGCGGTTACACTGAGTCAAAGAACTTTTAGAAATTCTCCTCAGCCTGAGAGAGACAGAAAAGAGGATTGGCTGTCTGAACAAACCCAAATTCATTCATCAACACCATACTGATAACTATAAAATCGATTATACAGAAATCAGGCAAAGACTAACAAGCTTGCTATCAACCTGAGAGGCCAGTGGTAACGCATTCCAAAAATACTCAGTTACTCTCCATTCTAGGTCCTGCTTTAACACCATATTCTGCATATAAATTCTCTGCTTGATGAAAGAACAAATATCATAGATTTCTAAGCACTTTAAAAACAGAACTGGCACATTAAGTTGGATCCCAAATCCTCATCACTTTGAGCTTCGATTATAAACCTCAGCTAAATTAGACTTAACTTACATATTTTTTTTTCTACCTTTGTGTTTTGAGACAGAATCTCATGTAGTTCAGGATGGCCTTGAGCTTCTGACCCTTCTGCCTCCTCCCAAGTGCTGGGATGACTTGTAGGCGCAGGGGTCTTATGTAGTTCTGGGAAAAGAGCCTTATTTGGGTATGCTAAATAAGAACTCTACAAACTGAGACATATCCCAAGCTCTTCTATTTGTCTTGATTATTGAGGAGAGTGAAGACTACCTAGGGCCATAAGAATATACACAGATGGCAATTGATAGTTCAAGCGTCAACCCACCGGATGAGTAATTGTCTTATGGAGAAAAGCTTATAGGGTCACATACCTGAATACTGCTTCTGCCTGTAATTTCACGTGTACATAAACAGCTGTGGTATCTCCCCAAAGCATGCACTGTAATGTATAATCTCATGTAATATGTACATGTAATCTCATAATTACATCTCAATATTATGGGCACATTTATCTGTGGATTATCAGGAAAATAATTTCTTATTAAGCTGTATAAATTTAATGAAGAGAAAATATACTAGGATGTGCTTCATAATTAGATCTATTGTTCCAAGAGGACAGTAAGACAATTAAGCCTATTTAATGTAATTGCTCAAACTGACATAAGAAAACAGCAGTTTCTTCTCAGTTCTAAGACAGGCTATATACAATTAGTTGATTTTAGACCTCAGAGCAAATTTAAAGTAGACTAAATGCCTCACAAGTTAAACCTTCACAGATAACACACAAAACAGAGTTGTAGATATCTGATCTGTTAAACCAAGATCATTAAACATAAAGCAACCTAAATTACTATGCCAGCCTCTCTTGCCAAGTCTGGCTGATAACACAGGCCAATGATAAACTCAGTAAACAAATTTCTCAACAATTAACCTTCTGCACAAACTTCTAACCTCAGTTTTATGATACAAGCCCAAGATTCAGCTAACGAATTGCTTATTGCTTAAGTCCTGAAATTTATGCAGATGACAGAATAATAATCAATTAAACAAGTCCAGAGAGAGGCAGCGGTATGTCCAGTTAAACTGTGAGAATTGTTTCACCATTTTCTAGGGCTGTAGAGGATGGTCTGGCCTTACAGCCTTGAATTAAAGTTGCAAGTTCCCTTCCTTGTGATCTAGGGTTGCACTCAGAATAAGAAAATACATTTCTAGATTTGAGATGCTTTCAAGGCCAGTGCCCATCAGGGAAGTGCTGAGCACTCAGTGTCATGCACCCTGGCCCTTCAACAGAGCAGTCCTGAGAGCTGGTCTCTGAGGTTACAATTGAAGATTACAATCTGCTTACTATAACTAAGTCATTTATTAAAACAAGTGTATTTGAAAATCAAAGGACTTTCAAATTATATATTTCCACCTCTCTTCTATCAGAATGTAATAGACATAAGGTGTACATATTTTAAAGTGTACCAGCAGATCTTCTATTTCTATTTATACTGGAAAACTAAATCTGAGGTTACAATTACATCTTAACAATCAACACACTATAAATCGCAAAGTCAGACCTCCACCACTAATTCATAAAACTTATCAGTTATAACAAAATGGTGGATTAAAATGTTCAAAAGATAAGACAATTGGTTAAAAAGTTTTGACAGTTCCTTTCCAAGTAAAATATATGTCTAGTAAGAGATAAAGCAATTTATGTCCTGGCTAAGACAAAAGAAAGGATGTTGTTTATATACATAAGTACAAAGACATAAATTGAAGTGTTCATGCAACTTTTAAAGGCCACTGTAGGCAAATAAAGCAGTCTCTTAAATAGTTCATACACATACTTGATATTCGAAAGTATTTCTTTCTCAACTGTTTTCCGGACAAAAAGCCCACTTTTAACTTTCACTCGATAGGTGATATTATGAAAACTTAGCACATCTCCCATCGGCGTCTTCACATCACTAGAGTGCATTCCAGGAAGGCCGTTATTGTTTCTCTGTGACATCGGTACTAGAACGTGGTCATTACTGGAAGACATCTTTTGGATTTCTGTCTTTCTACAGGGGGAAAAGCAACAGTAAATTAATAGTATGAATAAATCTTCTCAACACAGACAACAGTACCTTTAAAATAAGTCTTTAAACTGCTCCATAATTTATAGATTCTTTTCAAATGGACATTCCTCTCACAGCACTGGGATAAGAACCACCTTAGCTCAGGTAACAAGGGACAGACACAATTTTAATTACTTCCATTCCAGATAGCTATCAAATGCCTAAAAATACCACCTGACTATGAAAAGTACCCAAAACTAATCAAGCAGAAACAAAAATTAGGAAATTTTCACCTTGTTGAGTTTCGAAAGCATATAATAAATGTTAAATACTGACTACATGATAAATATCTATCAGCTCATCATTATTTGATCTTAAGAGTTTATAACATTGTTATTAGGAAATAGGCTTAGCTGAGTAGTCAGACTCTAAGGAATTTTCTCTGTCAGATTGTAAACTTCTGGTTATTTTGTCCTTTCCAAACTGCTTTTAGTGACAAAATAATAATGAGGAAATATATTTAAATTCTAGAACAACTTAAAATAAACTTTGAAAATTATTAACTACATCAAATGAGCAATTACAAAATTTAGGATGTTAAAGCAAAGAATGAGAATTAGGTTTACCAGTCAAGTTTAAAATGTTTCATAATGCACACTATAAAAAGCTCTTTAAGATATGATTAGACTCAGACCTTCAGGTTAACTAAGCTTAGGAAACAGATTTAACATGTTACATTCTATAAACTTAGTATTCATGTTTAAAGAACATAGATTTGTGAAGAACTTTCTGTTTATTTTCCATGATTTCTATTTTATGTGTTTAAAATTTATATGTGCAGACACAGGAGAAAAAGGACTTGGGGAGACGGACTTACTTTATTGCTGCCCATGTGGTGATATATTGTATATTTAATAAAAATAATCTGGAATGTCAAAGGACAGAGCCAAGCCATGAAGGTCAGGGTGTGGTGATCCATGCCTTTAATTCCATCAGGAAAGAGCCAAGCCATGAAGGTCAGGGTGTGGTGATCCATGCCTTTAATACCATCACTCAGAAGGCAGAGAT
This sequence comes from Phyllotis vaccarum, assembly GCA_033318265.1. Classification (NCBI taxonomy): domain Eukaryota; kingdom Metazoa; phylum Chordata; class Mammalia; order Rodentia; family Cricetidae; genus Phyllotis; species Phyllotis vaccarum. Next base: position 85,645,859 of record JARWLC010000014.1, on the reverse strand, counting down.
CCCTGTGAGTTTAAGGCCCTAGCAGTCAGGCAGCTGTGGCACATATACCTTTGATCCTAGCTATAAGAAAGTTGAACCAGGAAGTGAGATAGCTGGGCGAAGACAGAGGGAGGCGTCGTCGTTCAGCTTCTCCTGCCACTTCCCTTTTTGGCAGAGGACAGAGAGGCCTGAAGAGCTGGCTGCGTGAGAATTGGCTGTGGTTTGGTCCCTGTTTCTCTGATATTTCAGCTTTTCTCCAATATCTGGCTCCAGGTTCTTACTATAATACCAAATATAATCTGTACAATATGTCTCCCCTTTCTAAGATCTTGGTTCCTATGAAAATTATGCAGTGAACATCCAGGATTAAATTTCTAAAACGATTTAAAAAAGAAAAGTGTCACCAGGGATTCAAAAGAACCTACAGATTTAAGAAAACCTTCAAAAAGAGGGGGTGGGGCAGGAACATGATTAAAATAGTCTTTCATACATCTAACTGGAGACCTGGGAAAGGATAGGAGGTGAAATGGAGGAAAATGACTATTTAAAGAAATTCTGGACAGTATTTTCCTAAAAAGACGAGAGTCTTGGAATGAAGTTCCAAAAACAACAAGCAATATAAATACAAAGGAATTCAAGGGTGTGCCAAGGCAAAATCTCCTCACCAAGTTACTTTTGATGACGGTGTTTTATCACAGCAATGGAAACCCTGACTATTATATATTTTCCAATAAATATGACTGAGGCTCCTAATACTGAATGTGGTTTTAAAAGAATATTCTTGACTGTTGTATAGTGAATGCTAGAAGCAGCTGAGGAATTAAGTACAGAATTAAGGGCCAGGCCAGTTAGTGCAGAAAGTAGAGTAGACATGCTTGCAAGAGGAGGGTATATGAATATTACCAGAAAGGGCCCCAGGTTCAGAGCTCAGAGGAATGAACTTTTGTTAAATCCAACTAACCACGAATAAAACTCTCCTGGTCATAATTTTTGGCAGTTGAAGACAGGAGGGTTAATGTGAGTAAGAGTTGTCTTACCAGTAAGTCTTCTCAAGAATGAGCTATCACAAACAAATATCTACAGAAATATCACCTCCCTTTATAAAAGTAAATTTATATATGTTCTCTCTCCTCTCCCCTCCCCCATTGAAGGGAAAGTATAAACTTTTAGTTCTGTCCACAGACCTATACTTAATCCAAATACCACAAGAGCTGTATTTTGGTATGGGGTTTTCTGACAGCTTCACAAGAGACCTGGACTTAGTAAGGCATACAAGTAAAAGCTGCTGCACAGCATCACCACTAGATACAGTTTTAAAGTTTAAAGCTTAGGAGGTAGAAGAATTTCACAGGCCACAGAAGAAATATCTGTCTCGGCTACCCATCCTAAATCTCTCTTCTAACTGATCTTGACTTCCTCACCAACCCCATCAAGCGTTCTCTCAACTTGCCACTCTGTGAATAGGAGCAGCTCCTTCGCTCTTATTTTACCAGTGCACACCTTTTGGTTAGGCGTTCAACCAATGGAACACCTGAGCAGACCCTCAGCAGAGAGAAAACGGGTTGTCAAATGGGCCAGAGTTCACAGGAAAGGCCTGGACACACTCACAAGGAATTAAGTCCTGAGGCCAAAAAGGGTGAGAAAGCGGACTGTAAATCTGACTTTAAGGCACTCAAATTCCCCAAATCCCTTATCTGCCTGAAAGTAAAAGCCTCCAAAAGGAAGTCCTTTTTCATAAGCCCTTCCTACAGTCTGCTAGAGAACTATCATATCTTCCATCCACTGCCCTAAAAATATTTTAGTACATTTCTCTGTATGCAGTGCTGTGTACGTGTGTGCATGCACACACCCACTCAAGTGGAGGCCAAAGGCCAACTTGTGAGAGTGGGTTCTTTCTTTCCATCATGTGCAGCCCAGGGACTGTACTCAGGTCGTCAGGCACAAAGGCAAGTGTCTTTAGGCACTGAGTCATCATTCAGGCCCAAGACCTAATTACCTTTAAGATACCTTTAAGATACTTTTAAGTGGTTTGTTTACTCCATCCCTCCCCAACCCCATTTCACTGTGAAAATTGTGAATGGTGAAGGTGAAACATAGGCCTGTAATCCTAGCATTCAGCAGGCTTAGGCAGGAGGAGCCCACGAATTCAGGTCAAATCAGACATGGTGAAACTCTGTCTCAAATGCTAAATAAGTAAATAAGTAGGCCCCAAGTCTAACATTTGTCTCTGATGTATAATTTTCTCTCAATGTGTAGTTATAATTTCCCTTGTTGATCTAGTTCTTCCCAGTTCAAGTTCCATGTCTCCAAATAATGAGCCTGGGATGGGAAGAGAGTTTTCCTTCTACTATACTGTAGGCAGAGACATCTAGGGCCTGAGTCCCGATTCTGCATCTAAGACTAAGGCTATCTATCAGGAAGCACCAGGTAAAGGTGCACATGACCAAAGCTCAAAATTAGCAACTGTGAGTCAACAAATTAAGCCCAGTTTTGATGTGGAAAAGGAGTCCACAAGTAGAAGTCTTTAAAGAAATTTTAGTATTGCAACTAAGCACAACAGAAAAGATTAAAAATTAGCTGTTCTCCAGCTCCGAGAGGGGAAGTGGACACAAGCCCCATCCCTAACCCAGAAGCTATCTTCAATTGACAGCTGGTCACAAATGAAAAGTTAGTTTTCTCCAACAGAGTATATCACTGGGGATACAAACCAGACACCATGTCCAGTAGTCGTCATCCAACATAAATGAACTCAATGACAGTTTGAGGTTCTTTGTCTCAGAATAGCTTTTCCTGGCTTTTTTTAAAAGCACTTTATACATTTTTATGGGACTCGTGTGTATGCGTATATGTGTGTATGCGTATATGTGTGTGTGCGCGTATATGCGTGTGTCTCTCTGTGTGTATGTGTAGGGTATGTGTGTGTATATGTGTGTATGTATGTGTGTGTATATGTATATGTGTATATGTATGTGTGTGTATATGTCTGTATGTGTGTATGTGTGTGTGTGTGTGTGTGTCTGCTTGTTTTGTCCTACTCTCTTTTTTTATCTAATTTTATTTTATTGCTGTGTTTGGTTTTCTGGACTGCTTGGATCCTGTGTGAGAGAGAGAAGTGATGGGTTTGGGGAGGGGAAGTAGGAAGCACCTGGGAGGAGCTGTGTGAGGGGGAAATTATTATCAGAATATATTGTATTTGTCAAAAAAATTGATTTAAAAAATTGTATTTCTTTCTACTTCCTTTGTAAACAACCAGAAAACAGACTGTAAGGGAGAGTCAAACACTGTATCAGACACATCGACCCGACACATACGAGGCATGGAGAGAATAATGTGGCTGAGAAATTCAACTTTTGCATATGATACTCTGCTGGATAATACAAGTCTACACTATTTATTGTTTTAGGGTATATTTTTATTAGGTTATTTATCAACCATTTTATAAAGCCATAAGGTTTTCTATATCTATGTCAAATAAATTTATTCCTGAGTTTCTAAATAGTACAAATCAGGGCTGGTAAAACATCTCAGCGGGTAGTTGCTGCCTGATAACCTAAGTTCAACCCCCCCCCAAACCCACATGTTTCAGGGAAATATCCAACTCCAAGTTACCCTTTGACCTCCCGATGGTCATTGCAGCATACAGATACTCACAGATGTTTAAAGAGTTTTAAAATAGTATTATATTACCTTCAAAATTATCAAGTGCTTAATAAAAATTAAAATAAACACTGCCCGGGGAATTGCTACATTCTTCTAGCTCAGAATAACAAATCTGTAACATGAGCAACAGCACTGGTACAGCCTGAAAGAAATACTTCTGTTTTCACAATTCTGTTCTGTTTGCTGAAGTCAATCCTGTTCCTCATACAGAACAAATGAGGTGAATCCCAAAGAATTAGACCTGACCTCTAAAAAGAAAACATAACACTTTATGAAGCACCACATTTGTCATTCAACTGAGTTCTCTACTATTCTGTTCAGTATTTCAAATACCAATAGAAAGACAATAAAAGATAAACACCACCAAGTTTAAAACAGTTATAACCTCTCAAGGCTTCCTCCAAAGCTCTTTTTACAGTCCCAAAGGTCACTAATTACAGGTATAAGAATTTGAGTCACAGCTTTAAGAACTTAGCCGAGGTCATAGGGCAAGATGGTTCTTGCTAAGTTCTTTACCCTCAGCTATCTCTTATTATATATTTATAAATAAGATTCCTACACATGCATACATTTCCTTTAGATTACACTATAACCTACAATTTCTAGAAGCCAGCTCAGCAGTTAAATGCACTTGCCACCAAGCCACATGGCTTTAATCCAATCCCTGGGACCCATACAGTAAAAGGGAAGAACCAAACTGAGAAGTTTTCATCTCACCTCCACACATGAACAGTCAGTGGCATACACATATGTGTACACACACACACACACACACACACACACACACACACACACACACACACACACACCACAATGATAAATGCACAGAAGTTTCAATTAAAAACACAATTTTTAGAAGTTGTGTTTGTGAGCTAGACATGGTGCCCAACAGGAGTTCAAGGCTAGCATTAGGCAAAAGAAGAGCTACCATGGACTACATGGGATCCTGCCTCATAAAAACAATTAACAAAAGCCAGGTTGGGACACAGCTATCAGGAGGAGGATCAGTAAGGAGTTCAAGGCCATTCTCCACTGCCTAGTCAGTTCATGGCCAGCATGTGCTACAGGAGGAACTGTCTCAAAAAGATAAAAAAGTTAAAGCCATGATTCCATAAAAACTGAATTTTGCCAACAGATTATAGCTACTAAAAATGGGCCTTAACAATGTCTATTAATTTTGGATCCTTCAGATCTCCTCATACCTTATTATCAATGATTCCTATAAATATGACTCATACTGTGCCACAGGTGTTAAAATCACTAGCTGTCATGGTAAGGATGAAATGTTAAAGCTCCACTAGAAATTTATAATCATTTCTAAACCACAAAATAACACAAATGGAGAAACTCCGTTTCGGATTTGTGAAGGGTAAGGACAAATCCTCAACAACACCATCCAAGAACTCAACATCCAAGATGAGCAGCAAAGGGGAGTGGGTACAAAGCCTTAGATCCTGAGGTCCAAAGCAAAACCAGGAGAGCCAGGCAAACATGAAGCTGAGCTTCTGAATGAGAATTTTATAGTCAGCTACACAGCATAGGGTCTACTACCCAGTCCTTCCTCAAGAGTCTAATATGTTCTAATACATGTCTACTACATTAAGGTCTATATTCCTGTTCAGTTCCTTTATAACTCATTAATGCAATCATCATCTGATGGCAATAAACATAAACAGAAAATCAGAGGTCAACATCAGCACTATTTTTTAAAATTCTGAAGCTACAGTAGTGTAGTAAGAGGTTTCTGGCCCGGACTTTCGGGCCTAGCCTCAAGGTTTAGACCTGAAGACCCACAGACCCACAGAGACACACTAATGCTTACATTAATTTTATGCTGATCTGCTTAAGGACAAAACATATCACTTGCTAACTCTTTACCCTTAAACTAACCCATGACTCTTATCCTGTTCAGACATGGGGCTTGGTACCTTTTCTCAGAGCAGAATAGTTGTTCTCTGCATCTTCTGGCTTGTCTGGCAACTCTGGAGTCTCTGGGGCATTTCTGCTCTGTTCTTCCTGTTCCCAGAGTTTTCTTAGTCTGGTAGCCCCACCCACACTTCCTGTCTGCCTTTGGCCAATCAGCACTTCTCATTAAACCAGTGGGTGGGACAATTATTTACAATGAAACAACATAATCCCCCTACACAATAGTACAATGTGTTTTACATCAAGTGTGTGTTCCACAAAAACCACAGTGGTACTGGTGATTATAGCAGGAGAAACTTCTAATCCATGTGCAGATCATTTCAAATCCAATAATGCATTGTGGGAGGTCCCTACAGGCCTCATGCAGGAAACATCAGGGTGATTACGAATGAAACTGGTCAGCATGACTTTAGCCGGTGAAGTCTAATCAAGTACTTTATTTTTCTTACATATTTAAACACAGTAAAACTTTGGGGGAAAAGCTTTCCCCTGACAAAGCTGTTGGCTTGGCTACATCAAAATTCCCTTGCAAAGTGCCTCCTTAACAAAGCACCCATGACCTTTACCATAAGAAAGAGTTCTACTGACTGATAGGGTAAGTTCTACTAACTGAGAGGATTGCTTAGGAGACTGGGGGGTTCAGGTGAAGACTGACCCCACAGAGTAGCAGAAGATCACCAGGTTGTTAAACAGCATCCACTCCAGCCTTCTGGGTGAACAGGTGTCATTTCCTCTCTCTGAAGAAAAACCCTGCACGTTTAACAATTCTAGCTTTTCATGTTCTATAAGTCAGGCTCTCTACAATGTATCACTGTGGTACTGCTCCACTGCTAACAGCAATGGAATAAATATTTATTTGAAATGTAACCGAAAACTTCACTACTATAAATTCAACCAACGGGTTAAAAAAACATAGAGTAGAGTCTCTCAAATTCTGTGCTATTACGTTCTGTTCTGAACTTGGGGAAAAAGCACAGGAAACAAAAATATTGCCAAGGACTTTTATTTTGAGAAGGAAGAAGCAAGATTAAAGACTTATCCTGAGATAACACTAGAGGAAAAGGCTTTATAATTGATGTAAGGACACTGAAAATCTCAGGTTCTACATACTTCCTTTCATATAAAAATCAGTTAGTGATCACTGAGCGGCTTAACGAAGCTACTTAGCTAATAAAATATTCCTGATTCCTTACCAGAATAATAAACAGAAGCTAATGTGTGAACTATATATCTTAAAATATTTATTAGGTCAATATTTGATTAAAAACTGGGCATTCACTTAAACTCCTAAATCTTGCCCGTTTATTTCTTTCTCAGAATTTCCCTCTTGGATTCTTAAGAGGGAATCCAAATTGATAACTAGAATCAGATCTTATCTAGTGTAAGAAACTGAATATTGTAGTCTGTGTGGGGATCACCCAGAGGGAGAGTGCCTACTAGCATGCACAGAGGCACACGGACCTGGTTTCTGTTCACAAGACAAAGCAGAGGCCCAGAGGATTCTTGGTACCAATAGCAAACTGAGTTTTTAAAATCATTCTAAATAAACATAACCAAAGAGCCAGGTTTGAAACATGACAATGAGCCTATAAATGTATTCGATACCAGAGAAGAAAGAAATTCTTCCAAAAAGGATGGTGGAGGTGAATACATAAAAACAGCCTAGTGCCAAACCTTGCATCAAAGGCTGGGACAATTTGACCAGCAAATCAAACAGGAATAATATTGGAGGATGGCCCAACAGACAAAATAAAACCTGTGTGTCAATAGTGACACAAAGTTAAATAAGTGAAGGATAGCTAGGCACTCTCCTAGACTGACTGTGGGTAGATATCTCTGATATCTCCGAGACTGGTTTTATTATATTTGAAAGTATCTCCACACTCCTTTGAGAAAAATTTCAGAAACATGGGGGTGAAATTTCTTCTAAAATACATTAGTAAAACAACTCTAATGTGCAATATGTTCTGAAACTATGTGCCCAAATCACTGAACAGAAGTTTAAGAAAAAACGGGATACACACAGTTCCCGTGTGTTTCCCAAGATGTACCTTGTTTACACAGGAAAGTGAAATCCTTCATCAAGGTGATTATCATCAGTAAGATGTATCCACCTCTCATACCCTGGTAGATCAACAGGATGCACTTAGCCAGGTACTTTACTTTTGAAATATTGTTTTCCCCCAAAGAACAGAGTATCAATCTAGTCATGAGAAAGTATTGAATACGAAGGAAGTGCAATGTACATATTAATGGATTAATATCTTCTCTAGTGTTCAACACTTGGAATAAAATAAGGCTTGTTTTGTATACTGGAAACTGTTAAAACTATTGAGAAAAACTAAACATATGGTAATCAACTATAATGTGGCAAACTTGGATGATAAAAAACGATGGAAAGCCGAGAGGAAGTGACGACAGTACGAAATGACCAGTGTCATTGTGCTGTAATGACATTAGAAGATTAGCTCCAGTCGCTGTGTCAGTCACATACACAGCACTGCCAGACTGCTCCAGACTGGATGGTTGTGTAAGTCAACAAATGCTTCAAAATTAAGACAAATAAAACAAATAACCTTCTTCAATATTTATATTGAGAGCATATCTTTTGTTCTTAAAAGCATAATCTTTAATCTTGATGAGATTTTAAATTTAAATCTGTATAACTTAGTCAGTGCTGTATTTTGTAATGAACTGTTTTATATTTTAAAAAAATAGAATGAAAACATTTCTTGAAACTAATACATGTGATTAGGAGGGGGAAGCTGAGATGCAGTCAGTAATGAGTCCCTCCTGGAACCCAAGCTTCGGAGAATACCTCTGACCCAAAAAGGGGAGTAAAACCTGGCAGTTTATGGAATCTTTTCACTTTTAGAGTAACAGAATGAAGGCAAGGGTGGTAAATGCTTTGTTTGTTTGTTACTGGAAACTCAAGCCTCTTGAAAAACCTCTCAGAGTAAACTAGTTATTAAGGATAAGTATTTATGACACTAGGGAATAATTGACCTGCTTCTACAGGTGAAACCCTGGGGCATGGCTGAGTGCACAATTCCTGGAGGAAGGGAGATCTGTATCTATACCTGGAATTCAAGACATAATGACTTGTTTGTAGATTTAGGGAAATTAACTGAGTAGCCAAAAAAAGGTCTGTACTGAAATGAATCCTAAGGTGGCGACTTATTTGATGTGTAAATCAGTACCATCCTCCCTCTACTGCTAGCTTAGATTTGAGGGTGGAGGTGAATGGGTTGGCTGGTGTGAACTAAACCATACTACTAGATTTTAACTAAAAGTAGCCTATTGATCTATAATTTCTAAAGTACACATTTTACTTGACGTATTTATCATAGGTGGCATATTGAATATAGAAAATCTATAGCTTCTCTTCTACTGCATTCTCACAAAATGAGCTTTAGAGACATGCACATAAACCAAGTAACCTTCCAACAAACACTAGTGTTGATATCCAATAATTCAATTGTAATCTAACTCTATTTGGCCATCAGCGAAGGGCTCAGTCCCATTAGACAGTCCCTATTTCAGACATCAATCCAAGTAGTAGTTTATCACCCGTACTTCTAAATGACTGGTTGGAATCGTGTTTCCCATAACCGCTCTTGGGTTAGATAAATATAAGGTCACAGAATTCAAGGAGACATTCCAACAGAGTTCAATAGTAAAGCATGGTAGTGTTTATCTATTAACCCAGCAGTTGGGAGACAAAGGAAGGGGGTCTGGCTCAAAGTTCCAGGGCAGCCTGGTCTGCATGTAACAACAGGTTCCAGGCCAACAACAGCTACTTGGTGAGACCCATTCATAGATGAATGACAAGAAAAATACCTACTCTCAGAGACGTCAGTCAGGGTCCTCAGCAAGACAGCTTCTAGTTTTTATCCTGCAGAGATGAGAGATGGACCCTCCCTGAGTGTCAATGCATTCACTGGGCACCTGAATCTTTCTGTTCAGATATTACTGCTTAAGAAGTTTTATAAAGCTGAACCACCAGCTCCCTTCCTCCCTCTGGGTCCACAGGTGGAGCTAAAAGTCTTAACTCTGTCATCACTAGCCCTTTCTGAGGTCAAAGCCATCCTAAGGCTACCTAGGAGCCCCACCCTAGGCCACATAAAGTGCCACATGAACAAGGTAGTCACTCAGGTTGGGGTTGAGGGTTTAACTCACTGATGAATCTCTGGAACCTAACCTAATTTAGCATAATAAAAGACAAAGAATCTTAGAAGATACTAAGGATTCAGGGAAGTCTCTGACTGGGACAAACATCAAATATATTCTTTTCCACAGTAACGACATCTCCATATTATGGAACAGGAGCAAAGGGTCAGAGAGATTATAAATCTAACTCAGATCACATGCTAAAACTAAAAGCAGGATCTTATAGATTTCAATTTTTAGGTACACATTGAAATCATGGAAATCTTATTCCCTCAATTACTACTCTTTCTGTAATTGTATTCTTTCTTTGTTTATTAATAATTTTTAGAAACAAACTTTTAGTTACTAAAAGCAAGGGGTTGCAAACACAAATTTTAAGGTAAAAAGTCAACCTAAATTAACTTCTATCAGTGTACCAATTTTATGCCCCTATAGCTGTGTTATCTATATTATTACCTGATGGCTATATGTGTCTTGAAATGTGAATAGTGTGAACTAAGACATGCTGTACATGATATAAGGCATACAACAGATTTTCATTAGTACTAAAAGCTATCTTGATAGCTTCATATTGATTGGAATTTTAAATGATATTTAATTTATTTACAGATAAAGATAATATTTTACAGTTTCCAAACAGTATGTTGTCTTCTTGAGCCCCACAACTATGCACTTAGGTTGGCACAAGAGGATACAAGCTGCTGATCTGCTAGAATCGGGTCCCTAGCACTTTAACCTTTTTCCAGGTTATGTGGGACTCCATGTGTTTAATGCTTACGCAGTATAAAAGCTTAAACAACCAATTCATTTGGCAGTTTTAGTGACAGACAAAAATAACAAGTGTTCACAGCCCAATGTACTACTTTCCCAGAACTTCAACTGACCCTTCACAGAACTTCAACTGACCCATACAGGAACCCATTCAGATCATCCTAACTCCTGTGTGCCCCGGTTTCAAGAAGAAATTGTCATACAGATATGAAGTGACTTGTTTAATGGTAGAAGAGGAATGTTACCATTTATAGAACCAAGTTTAGTCTATGTCTCCCCATCAACTCATACATTCTCTTCTGCTCTCTGCACACCTTTACAGTGAGCTACTAAGGACTTGCAGGATATATAGAAAATATACATTCCTGGACAAAGAGAGAGCTCAGTCACTAGAGAACTTGCAAACATTCTGACCCGTGTTGTAATTCTAATGCTGGTCTGGTGAGGCAGCAATAGGCGAGACAGGAGAATTCGTGGGGCTAGCAGGGAAGCCAGACAAGCCTACATGATGAGCTCCAGACTAATGTGACACCCTCTAGTAAAACAAGGTAATGGCCTGAGAAAAGACACTTGAGGTTGTCCTCTGCCATCCCCTACACAGGTTAGGCGCTCGTGGGGGGGGGGGGGAGCGGGTAAGATAAAAAGGAGAAACAGGCAGATGTGTTGAACACTGATAAAAGTTCAGTAGTCTTCTCCTACAACTCTCAATTTCATTTCCTAGAAATATGGGATTAAAATGCCTACCCAGCACTTGAGTGTAAGCTTCAGAATGGCTGCAATCCATAGCTGCATGCAGGAACCCTTTACAGCATACTAACGTACACTCCTTATAATTATTCCAAAACTCTGAAGAGTTTAATGAAATGGTTCATGTAAAGGGGAAACTTTTCTCCTTCCTTTAAAATAACTTTGTCATCTCTTACTTTCGATCCCTTCTTTTCCAGCCTGCAGTATTTTCATGTTGGGCAAAGGACCAGAAGAGATGTCCTGTGAAGAGACAGTTAGTTGGGTTCATGGAGTTTTCCTCTTTCTCTGTAAGACATTCACCTAGAAAGCCTTCAGAGGAAAGTCACAAAGCTTGTTGCTTTCTAGAAATTTATTTTTAACCTGCAGGGTAACTTGAAGCCTATAGAACAGCTTAATTACCTGATGCTACCTCAGACTAATTTCTAACCATATCCCCAGGCTCAGTGGTCACAAATCCAGAGGTTTCTAATCTCACCAAGATTGAATCTGCCCTTCCTCACAAAATGGAAATCCTCATTGAAATTAGTCACCACTGGAGCAGGAGAACTAATTTTGGTCTATCCATAGCTACTCATCTCTATTTTAATTTTTATTGATTGATTGATCGAGACAGGGGTTCTCTGTGTAATAGCTCTGGCTGTCCTAGAACTTGCTTTGAAGACCAGACTGGTTTAGAACTTGTAGAGTTCCACCTGGTTTTGCCTAATGATGTGTGCCACCACCACCTGGCTCATTTCTATTTTAAACAACTGGTATACTACCACCTTTGAATGCCTTTCCCTAAATATTTCTTTTGTCTTTATAAGGAAATTAATTATGATCTCCAAATCTGATATTTTCCCAACTTCCCAGTTAATGGAGAATGGCTGAAAAGAAAAGATGGAAAGTAATAAAAGACTAACTATCCACAGAAAATTTCAGAATTATTTTAGCAACAACTGCAATGTTGGCTAATTTTTTAAAGTTAATTATTAAAAATCAAGAGGTTGGTATAAGACCTCGGAACAGTCTCAGTGCTGGAATGGCTGAAGCAGAACTGTTTTAGCTCTAGTTCCCAGCCAACTCGGGAATCACAGAAAGATTCCTACTCTGAAAAGCCAATAAAAGTGGGAAACTAAAGAGTAATAGGAATGTATTACATCCACATATTAATTGCCAAAGAGTAAAATGTAAATCAAAGATATAAATAAATAATAAAAGACTCAACTATTCACAGAAAGGTTCAGTTAACAAAATACCTAAAACTGACAAACTTTAGGCCCCCGGGGTGGGATTAAGAACGGGTTGTTCAGTCCTCTTGAAAACTTCTCCACCTACGGTATTAACTTTCGCTCTGCAGATCTCATCTATCCATCCAAGAGCAAATAGGAGCTTCAAACATTTGCAGCAAATAGAGATTGGACTTCATCCTCCCTCCCTGGACCGCTGACTGGCTATAATCGCACCGCACAGCACCGCACCGCACAAGTTCTGGACAGATGACTGAACTGCTCAGTTCGTACTCACTACTCGTTTTTAAAAACACACCACGCGGTGCCGTGGCGCGCATGGCGGGATCGCAGTGCCCGCCGCCCCGCGCGCGAGGCGCTTAGCACACTCACCGGGCTTCCGCGCTCGCCCGCCGCCGCTCAAACCGCTGTCCCCGGGCGGAGCAGCCGGGCCGCCCAGACTGCCTCGCACGCTCGCCCGGGGCCGCCCCGAGCGTTGGCTCGCCTCCCACTGGCTCTCGAGGCTCCTCCGCGGTGACGTCACTTGCGCCACCCGGCCAATGGCGCGCAGGCGAAGCCGGTCCCACGAGCCGCAGGACACACTTGGGCGGGGGTCTTCCTGCGCTGCAGAGGCGGAGAGCCAGGGTCCGGGCGGAGGTGAGTCACTGCCATAAGGTCAGAGGCTTCCAATGAAAACAGGCTCCTTCAGCAATTTCGAGGAGCCACAGGATACCGAGGATGCAATTTCGGCTGATTGCCATATTGTAGTTGTGGCAGGCTACACTTGGTGTGGACTTTCTGGGGGTTTATGGAGAAGATGGGCTAGATGGCCACCTGATGAAAGGAAGGGGCTCAGTCACCTTATTCCTTTTTTGGTTTGGGGACTTTATCAGGTAACAGGCAAGAATGGAAGGATCCTATGCTAGAAGTTGGGTGCTTCTCTTAGGTAGATGGACAGCAGAACAGAACAGGGGTGGCTCAGTGCCTTAGAAAAAGACATATAAATGGGAAGGCACCAAATTAATCTCTCATTTGATGGTGAAATTCTCTACATCCAAGTAATCCTGAAAGAAGCACCAGCTATGACTTCAGTCTTAGGATTTCTTTTCTTTCTTTTTATTTAAAAGGTTTTTTCTTCCGTATCTACCATTGCCCCTTCCTTCCCATTTCTCCCTCAGCATCCTCCCTTCCTTTCCCCATCCATTCCCCAGGGAGGGCAAGGAATCCAGAAGTCCTATTGCTGTCGTGTAACACCACGATCAAAAGCATCTCGGGGAGAAAGGGGTTTGTTTTGCTTACACGTCCACACCACAGTCATTGAAAGCAGTCAGGGCAGAACTCAAAACAGGGCAGGAACCTGGAGGCAGGAGCTGGTGCAGAAACCATGGAGGAGCACTGCTTACTGACTGATTCAGTTGTTGGTAATTTTCTTTCTTTCTTTCTTTTTTTTTTTTTTTTAGAACTCAGGACGACCAAGGCAAAGGTGGCCACACCTGCAGTGGGACTGATACCTGATCAGTCACTAATAAAAAAAAAAAAATTAAAAAAAAAAATGTCCTGCATGCTTGCCTACAGCCAGATCTTAGGGAAGCTTTTTCCCAACTGAGATTTCATCATCTCAACTAGAAAGTAGTCTGTTGTCTGTCAAGTTGACAGAAAAATAGCCCAGAGAGTTGACTAGTTGTGAACTTGACACTAATACACTATTTAACAGTACCCCCCTATTTTTTTTACATCCCCAGACTCCTCTTCGTAAATGACAATATACAACGTATTACAAACTCAAAAGGCAGAATTTACAAATTAAAATGACTTAAAATTTTCCTTTTTAAAATCTGAAGTCTCTAACTGTAAGCTGCTATAAAGTCAAGACTGTGTGCTTTCTTACTCCAAGAAAGAACCAGGCACAGTCACAATCAGATCAAAACAAAACCAAAATCCAATCATATAAAGCTCGGTGCCAAACTTCTGGGATTCATGTGAGAGTCATGCTCTTTTGGGTTTGTCCAAAGGGCCTGCCATGCACACATAACCTTGTCTCATAGCATGAGGTCTTTTCCACTCATAATCTGCTGCTGCTCTACCCAGTCATCCCACAGTACTGGTGTCTCCAAAATGCTGGGGACTTCTGCTGCAATAAGGCTTTCCCCAGTAGCTTCTCCTGGGATCTCTCTCTGGACTGCAGTCCAGCCACTCCATGTCAAGACTCTGCTGCTTTCCTTTTATGCCTTCAAACTTAATACCAACTGATAACTCTTAGATTATTGAGTCCTGCTGCCAGCACTGGGTACAACATTGGCTGCCTCTGGAACACAGTTGAAAGAGTAGATTTCACCCCCGTGATGCTCGTCTCTTTATAATCACCACTTATTTCTTAGCTTCAACTGACCAGCATCAGCTGTCTCAGTAAAGCAAAGGTTTCATTCAGTAGTGTTAGTCTATTGTTAATCACAGCTGATTTTTCAGCCCCGGCTGACCAGAAACATAGACTCTTAATTCAAAACACCAAATGGCCCCAACAGACTCTTTGACCTTCCCCAAACTTCACAATCCGACTCTATCTAGCAAGGGTAACTACTAACAGTGTTATTAAGAAAACCGTAGTTCCCTTTAGGGTTCTTAGTTTCCCTGGTTTAAAAAAAAAAAAAAATTAAAACTCAAAGAAGTTCAAGGAATTTGACAATTAAAATGGTGGGATAGGCAAGCTGAAACCATACCATCTGTGGATAGGAAGGAAATAGATGAGGAAGAGAAAAGGGCATCCCTTTTGTCCTGGAGATTACCAAGCAGCCACACTTGTCAAAGGAGGACATGGCCTGAGATCCAAGGAATCTGCAAAAACATGGTTGGACTTTGTCAGTGTCTGAAAGGAAAAGATTGAAGGAAGGGGGTAAAGTTCAACAGTGTTTACAAAAAAGAAAGTTCTGTAAGGAACTGGGGCAGGTGGGGGCAGGGGACTCCTGGAGAGCAGGAGAGGCTTGGCTCTGTGTGGCTGGGCTAAAGTCCAGGAAGAGATCCTAGGAGAAGCTATTGGTGTACATTGTCTCTTTAAGGGAGCAATTATTCCTCCTGTCTACTTGGCAGAGATTAGGATAAGAAGCAAGATGGTTGATCAGCCCACCTGGATTAACTCTTATGGGAGGAGGTAATAGTCTGTAATAACCTAATCTTTGGAGCAGATCAGAATGTCAAGTCTCCACCCAAGGCCAGAGCTACCCCATTCTTTTGACCAAGAAGAAATAGTTTTGCATCCATAGGCCTTAACAAAACCCTGAAGCCTACACTTTTTCACTTGCTATTGGAAGTTCCAGGGAGTGGAAAAAGCTGATGTTAACGTTTATAGTTTAACCAAAGAAATGGGAGGTAGGTTCAAAGTCAACCAGAACGCCAATGTCCTCCAAGCCTGGCAATGCCTGACTCTCAGTCTCATTTGGGTCTGTTGCAAAGCAGGAGATCTCCACACCGCACCTCAAATCTCAGGTCCCAAAGGGTACAGGTGAGTGTTTCTTTTCTGTTCTTTCTGTTTGTTTAATCAGCATGCTGTTTGGGCCCAAACTGATGCTGGACACCTTAAGAATGTTTTAAATTTAATTTTTATATGTGGGTTGGGGGAATAGAGTGGAGTATGTGCATGTTAGTTCCAGAGCCTAAGGAGTTCCAGAAGCTGACCCCCTGCAGCTGGTTTTGAGCTTTCCATGGGTGCTGGGAGTTGATCTTGTGTCTTCTGCAAGAACAGTATGCACTCTTAACTATTGAATCTTCTCTGTGCCTCCACATCAATTGTTCTCAGAAACTTTAAGAATTTTTACTTAAGAAAAATAAATGCATGCCTGACTTCAACAATGAAGTGAAATATTTTAAACAGGACAAAGTGTAGTTCTCCTGAAGAAATAAGTTTGTATAAACTTCATCCCTGATAATGTATTGGTTACTGCCCTTTGGAAATCAGTAACTACGGTGGCTGAGTACACACATTACATTTGGGGGGGAAGGGTCACTGGGGTACAGGCTCACCTTTTCATGTCCTGATTGTGTTAATAACATAATTTAAGAATGGGTTCAGGAGGGAGTTCAAGGATGATATCACTGAAGTCAGAGGAAATGACAGTACAGCCTCGCTGGAAACCTTTGCACCTATCAGGAGAGAGGTGAAAACATTCTGCTTTGGGGAGGTAGAAGTAAACAGCTAAGCTCTGCATTGGACGCCTACGTATCTCCACATGGAGAGAAGAAGACCTCAGAGTCCGTGAGTGCTGCCCAGATGACGGGGCAAGCATGCAGCCATTCTGGCAGGAATGAATATATTTTAAAGGGATTTTAATGGCACTCCCTTTGGCTCTCAGACTGTTGAAACAATGGTCCCCAAGAAATTGGAATTTCCTTAGGAACCTCATTGTGGGAGGTGGAAAAGGTTAAAGCCTGGTACCAGCCGGAAGAGAGCAGAACCTTTCCAGAGCCTGGTTCCCAGACAGTGATGGGCCAGTAATGGGCAGAACTACACTGGACCAGGACTCCTTAGTTTGGCTCACCTTTCCCCTTTCATTTACATCTGAACTTCATCTCGGGACCTCAAAGGTAGAATTTGGGCAGGGTGGGGGGAATCACTACATCTGCTTTTTAGTTTTTGTTTTTTGGTGTTTTTTGTCCATTTTTCCTATGTGGACATATGGAATAAATTTCCTTTCTGTGCTTGTCACTCCTACTTGGTCCTTTTATTGCTTATTGGCCTATGAGAGCTGCCGGGGCCCTGGCTCTGATTCTGTTAACAACAGACTTAAGATTTCCTCTATATCCAGGGTAGAAGACCTGGAAAGAGTGGGGAAGGGAGGGGTTGGAGAGATGGCTCAGTGCCTGAAATCACTTGTTGTTCTTACAAAAGATCTGAGTTTGGTGACTAATAGCTATTTGTACCAAGGGACCTGACATCCTCTTCTGAACTCTCAGGGCACCAGGCATGCACCTGGTACATAGACCTACATACATGCAAGCGAAATATTCAAACATAAAAATTAAATCTGAACTTTTTTTTAAAAGAGTTGGGAAGGAATAAAGATAGTTTTCTGAGTTAGAACTCAGAAAGAGAGCCTAACTCAGAAAACAAAAGGTCAGAGATTAGGTAAGGGAAACCCCTGTTATTTACATCAAAAGAATATTACCAAATGCTGACCAAGCTATTTGTAAAGAGGGCTACAGACCTGACCAGCAAGTATGAAAGCTGTCACATTAACTGGGGGTCTTTGAAATTTATCATTGCATCTTAAAAAACATAGTTATTTCATTTTTTTAACATGACCTCAGGTATGTCATATTTTTCAGTTTTTGTCTGTATGCCGGCCTTCAGATCATAAACTGAGAAATTCTTGTTACAGGCAATCTCAGCACAGTCTAGGCAAGGAAAGCCCCTGCTGCCTACACTGACCAAGTTCTTTGTAGAGGGGGCTACAAACCAGTAAGCACTTCTGAATATGTCGCCATGTTAGAGAGGAAGACACAGACAACCACATTCTGTGTTTCAGAGGGTACTAGTCACGTGTTCCAAAGGTAGCGTCTGTGCCAGACTTTCAAGGATCCAGGTTTCCAATAGGGCTTCTCACAGGACTAAGAGCCATTAATATTGTATGCAAGTATTTTTCTCTTCAGTATCACTCCAACTTAATGAGATAAAACACAGAAAGACCCATTATATGCACAATATTGCTTCCTTGGTTTTATTTACAGCTACCAGAGACTCCTAATGTATTTGGTAAAAAGTTTTATATAATAGTCCAAGTGATGGCAAAATGTTTTGTGAGACAGTTCTCAATGGAGGTGATTTAAAGTCCTGCCCAAAGTTTCAAGTATCAGGTCAGGGGTGGGGGTAAGGTAGATCTAGAAGGACATATTTCTTTGGTTTGATATAGATAAGCCAGAACATGTGAGGAGGCCAAGAGACCAATCTTTAAAAAAGAAAGGCAGGGCAATATTAGGTCCCTCAGTGCTACCATGTAGGATCAGAAATATGGCCCATGAGTTAAAGGCTTGGCCCTTAGTTCGGTTCTGTCAAATGAATGTGGAAACTTTAAGATGTGTGATCTATCACAATGCACTTAGATTATCAGGTCGTGTCCTTAAAGGGGCTAGGAGGACCTAAGCCCTCCCTGTTTCTTTGATTTACAGATAAGGAAAACACCCTCCTCTACCACAGCCTTCCACAATGAAGTATCACCTCACCACAGGGCAAAAGGTGCCAAGACCAAGCAATCTCAGACTGTAACCTTTACAACTAGGAGCCTTTGCTCCTTATAAGTTGATCACCCTCAGTATGTTGTTGGAAAAGTGACTAGCACTTGCAGACAACAAAATAGAAACCAAGTGAGGGGAATAAAACCAACAGGGCGGGTACAGAAATGCTAGGCTCAAAGCCACGGATGTTGCTGTCACTGTGCTATTCCCTTGGCCTCCTGTGTAGCTGAGACTACATGTGTGTTACATACAGCATCTGGCTGTCTGCACATAAACTGTGGCAGAAGGGAAATGAGTCAGGTTGTCTCTTCACAGACATAAGTTGGTTTTTTTTTAAAGTTTAATTTTATTATATTGCATGTTATGAGGGCAAGTGGGTCCAAAGACAATGTTTAGGAATCAGTTCTCAGCTTCCACAGTGGTCTGTTTGCACAGTGAAGATAACATGTAAGTTCTTAGGCTTTGGAACCACTTTTAACCACTGAGCTATCTAATCACCACTCCACTTTATTTTATTTTCTGTTGTGAGACAGGTCTCACGTAGCCCAGGTTGACCTCAGACTGCCTCCACCTTCCGAGTGCTGAGATGATAGACATACGTCACACCCAGTTTTATGTGTCACTGGCAGTGAAACTCGGGGTCCCGTGCATGGTAGGCAGGCCCTCTGCAAGCCGAGCTGCATTCTCAGCTAGCAGTATATGGAGTTTCCTTTTTCTTTTCCTTTTTTCTTCAATTAAATTGTATAAGTTTCTCTCTCTCTCTCCCCCTCCCCCCACTCTCTCTGTGTGTACATCCACATGTGCCATAACGCACATGTGAAGGATCAGAGGACAGCTTATAGGAGTCAATTCTTTTCTTCTACCGTGCGGGTCTAGGAAAGTGAGTTCATGTCATTTGGCTTTGATAGTAAGATCTGCAGAGCCATCTCGCTGGCCCAAGGTAAGTGTCTTAATTGAGGAAAAGAGAAAGTTTGAAATGACTAGATAGTACAAGAAGACTTTTTGCTAAAGTTAAAGCATCTGCTGGCAAGTGTGGTTATTTGCTTTTCATCTCTGGTGTCTGGCTCTTTTTTAAGTAAAAGAGTAATGCTAGTGTGCTGTAGGCCTCTGAAGCAGGCCATAGAAAACACTGTTTCTGTATGTCTATCTCTTACACACACACAACACACACAGGCACACACACACACAACACACACACACACATAATACATACATACACACAGGCACACACACACATAATAAATACATACACACAGGCACACACACACATAATACATACATACATATACACATACACACCACACACACAAACACACACCACACAATACTATACACACACACAAACACACAGATGTACACACCACACACATACTACACACAAACACATACTACACACACATACTATACACACACCACACATACAAACACACACACTACACACATGTCACATATACTACAGACACACACATACACAAACACACACACAACACACATAATATATACACATACACACACACACATCATACATGTATACACACAAAAAAAACACACATACATACACCACACATATGTGTACACACATACCACACACACACATACACACATACCTTCTGGTTCCTTTCACACACACAAAGCTAATTGTTAGAATTTCTAACCTTATTTTTTCTGATGTCTTGTCAGCTACTACAAAAAAAGGAAAATATTTTCTTCAGAAATATTTTGTGTTTGGTGCATGTCTTTGCCAGCTTCAGTTGTAGGCTCTAAAAAGGAGTGTGGAATTAGGAACATGGCTGCACGTGTTGATTTTATTTCACATTTAAGCAGTAGAGATATAACCTGGGATCTCATGCATGCTAGACAAACATATTCTACTACATCCCTAAAACTAAGATACTCAAACTTTCAAAAATAAGCCTATCGCGCCCCAAGCTAGAAAGGTACTGAGAAGTAGCTGGGTACACAGGCCTTGCTTAGTCTCCTCACCTTCGTCTGCTAGCTTTGAGTCATGGTCTTTGACCCAGTTATATTTCTACACAGTTCATGCTTCAGTTGTGCCCATGAAATAAAGTCTCACAGAAATGTGAGATGGCATGGACCAGAGAGCTTCAGGACAGTTGAACACATAGAGACCTCATCTGTGTGCTCGCATGCTGTACCCCAACTTCACTGGGACGTAGAGAACTCATCTGTGTGTTGAAGGAGTGCTGTACCCCAACTCCACTGGGACAGAAGCCCCCGGGCCTAAGGTCCCTCCAGATGTCATTTGATATGTATCTTTTCATCTGGATGTGTATTTGTAACCTTTAAAATATTCATTTCCTCAACTTAGCTTAGCCACCGTAACAAATTAACGGAACCTAGGAATGGAGTCATGGGAACTTTCAGCTACTCAGTCAAAGGTTTCAAAGATAGAAAGTCCCTACTGAATCTGAAGCAGAATCCATCTAGAAGGCTGAGCTCTCTAACTGTGCAATAGGCGTGACAGTGTCTCCAGTGGCAAGAGCTAAAGTTGATTAAAATAAATCTAGCTTGTGTACCCTGATGGCTGTCCTGCATCGAGAGAGAACCCATATAGCTTTAATGTCACAGAAATTTATATGGATTATTGTTCAGCAGAAACAGAACAAACAGTTTGCTTTTAGTGAATGGAAAAATAGTGGATTAAAGAAATAGCTGTGCATGGTGGCATACCCCTTTCCTCCCAGAAAGGAAGTATCTATGCGCTAGCCTGATCTACATAGTTGCAGGACAGCCAGAGTTATGCAGAAAGACTTCTTCACCTCAAAACAAATAAACAAAAGCCCCAAACAACAGCAAAACAATACAAAACAAGAGAAAATAATGAATTTTCGAATGAACTTAAATTTGTTTTCTATTATTGCTATGGCCATAAACCCAGTGATTTAAAGTACCACAATATTATTTTACATATCTATAAATCAAAAGCCCAGCATTCAGTAACCTTTCAGTCTAGGATAAAGCTGTCAGTATATCTGTTCCTTTCTAGAAGTATTTACAGTCTGTAGAGGTTGCTTGTATGCCTTGCTCATTCCTCCATTTTCAGACTGGTAATATGGCATCCCTCTGGCTCTGTTTCACAGCTCTCTATTGCCCCTTCCACTTCTAATAAAAAACAGCCTTAAACTCACCTATGATTATTCTCCTCCCTTGCTATGTAGGCCAACACACAAACCCTCTGAAGAAGAAGACATAGACACCTTGGAGGGGCATAACTCTGCCTATCCCAAGGCCCTAAGCAAATTGGAATGGCTTGCAAGCATGGGAAGCCAATGTTCTTACTCAATCAGCAGGAAGGTCACCTTAAATCAAACCGTTTAAGAGAAAGCTGGGGTAGAAAGGCCATTTTGGAGCTTCTCCTATCTGGCAGAATGCAAAGCTTTCTGAGAATAAAACTCATAAACTTCTTAGAAGGACATCCATGCCTGGAAGGGAATTAATCACATATAGCTGATCATCTCCTTAACCAAACATTATAGCCTGCGGTACCTTCTATTTGTTACTCCAAATGCCCATTTTTTTTCTCCATAGAAGCACTTTCTCCACATCCTTTCTCCTCTTAACTCTGCATACAAATTCCCACATCTAGCTGTTCAAAGTTTTCATCTGTATGCACCTGTGTGCTTGTAGATATATCTTCATTACCTTCCTGTTATTTAATCTGTCTCCTGTGGGATCATTTGCAGATTCCCAAACATGAGACCTAAATTGGCTGGGGAAAAAAGTTTTCCTTTTAAGACTAGTAAGTACAGAGAAAGACCACAGAGCCCCCCTGGGACAAGCATAATGGCATTTAAATCACCATACAGATTTCCCTTTTACAGTGAAGATAGAGAGGATTGAATCAGCTCCAAGATGTGCATGTTGGCCAGTTTTATGTCCACTTAACAAGCTAAAGTCATTTGGGAAGAGGTAATTTCAATTGAGAAAATGTTCTCACCAGATTAGTCTGTGGGAAAACATGTGAAGCATCTTCTTAATAGATGGTTTAAATTGGAGATCACTGTGGGTGGTGCCACCCTTGGGCAAGAGATCCTGGCTGATGTAAGGAGGCAGGCTGGGCAAGCCATGGGATAAGCCAGTAAACAGCAGGACTCCATAGCCTTTGCTTCAGTTCCTACACTCAGGTTCCTATCCTTCCTTGAGTTCCTGCCTGACTTCCTTTGATGGCAGACCTTTCTGTGAAAGGATAATGCTGAATTAAACCTTCCCTTCCTAGGCTGTTTTCTCACCTTAGTATTTTAATCACAGCAGTAGAAACCTTAGATAATATTGTTTTACTCACAGGTAAGGTGATAGAGGAACAGAGCAAGAGAATTAAATAAGGAATGTGGAGGGTCCTTGGAAGGCTGAAGCAACTCAGGTAGAAGGTTAAGACACAGGGTTTATTGCTGACATTTCAGGTTTGACTTTGGTTCCAGGCTTTGTACTCAGAATTTGGATTATGGAAATGGAAGGGAAGTATATTTGGCTTCTATTTACAAATAAAAGGTTACTATCTTAAAACAACACCAACTATCTTTTGGGTGTGGCAATCAGCATTTCATAATAGGTTAAGCACTACTCATGTTACCAAAAGGCCAACTCAAAGTGTCAGCCAGCCAGACTCTGCTGGAGGTTCTTCTCTGAATCGCCTGTTTCCAATAGATTCCAAGCACTGGTAGAATTGAGTTCCCTTTGATTTCATGAGGTTCATATACTTTGCAGACTGACTTCCAAAGCAGGTTGAGTCTTCAAAAAAAAAAAAAAAAAGAAAGAAAGAAAGAAAGAAATCACATTTATTTTTTTGTATGTGTATGTGGCTGTGTGTTTGCTGCAGTGTACCTGTAAAGATCAGCTCATAACTTGCAGGACTTGGTTCTCTCCTTCCACTATGTGGTTACTGTAGGACCCAGGGGAGCTTCCATGACCTGGGGAGCCCAAAACAGCTTGTCCACGCTTTTGCCATGACAGGCTTGATAGGAACCAGCCAAAAGGTAGGCGTGAGCTTCAGTTTACTGGCAAGTATTACCTGGTTCCCAGGAAAAGCCATAAAACTGGTATCACCCAGACATAAGCCAATCAGCATCCCAAGAATAAATACCTAAAGATCTTGAGGAAACACCTAATGTTCTAATCATTATAGATATTATCAAGTGTCCTTTAGCCCAGCAAACACCTATTTTACCTTTCTTAAAGACAGCATTAGACAATCAGCGAATCAGGGTCCTGAACCCTGAAAATCTCCTCACCCCCAATCTCTACCATTATAAATCCCACCCCACCTGGGTCACGTTGGACTGGTGGAGAGTTCAAGCTTAAGCTTGAATAAAGACTCTTTGCTTTTACATATGGATTTGGACTCTTTGAAGTCTTTTGCAGGACCTTGCACTGAACTCATGTTATCAGGCTGTGTGTCAGTCAGCGTTACCCACTGAGCAATCCTGCTAACTCATGTTGAGTATTTCACAAGCTGAAATGACCTCTCATTCCTGCTCTTTCGATGGCTAATGTAAGGACCTTCGAGTTCACCATCTCAGAGTCAGCTAATTTGGAATGTTAGTTAAAACTATAAACATTCTTCACTGGCTAGTGAAGAATTCTTGAGGACAGAGCCATTATCCTCAGAGGTCCTAATTGCTGAGCATAGCAGGCTCCACTGGATGGCTTTGTGCCCATGGTCAGGCAGATGGCCCTGGTTAAACTCAGTAGGACAGAAAATAAAAGTAAACAACAAGGGTATGGGAAAGTGATGTGCAGGGAAGAGAAGGTGCTTGGGGGGGGCATAGGAGTGGGGGTGTAAGAAGAAGGGAGGAGAGTACTCAGGATATATCTGCTGTCCTTTTCATTTTTCTGTATTATGAAAACCCGAAGAGTAGAGAGAAATGGGATGCAGAACCACTTTGTGTATACCATCAATTAATGGCCAGTCTTGATTTCACTGATACTACTTTTCCTTACCTAGTTTTCACAAACGGTTTATGAAACATATTTCAAAGAGCTAATTGAAATTCACAAATAATTTCAAGAATATCTATGAAAAAAATGACTACATCTTCCAAGCGAACTCCTAATACTTATGTAACCATCTTAGCAAGACAGAGGATATTTTAAAAAGAAACACAAGTATCCCCTCTGTGGTGATGTAAATATGAAATGTCTCCCATAAGCTCAGATGCTTGAGTCCCTAGTTAGAGGTGCATGAGAAGCTCTGTGAGGTAGGACAGTGATAGAGGAAGTATGTCACTAGCGATGAGCTTTGGGAGTTGAAAGCCTCATGCCACTTCTAGATCATTCTCCCTGCTTCATGCCTGTGGATGGCATGTGATCTCTCAACTTCCTGCTCAGGCCACCATGCCTGTCCACTGCCATGACTTCCCAACATGATGCACTCTTATCCCTCTGGAACCCTAAGCCCAAATGAACTCTTCTATATGATATCTTCGGTCATGGTATTTTATCACAGAAACAGAAAAGTAACTAAAACACCCTCTGTTTGGATGTCAGACTCCAAGACACTGAAGTTTTCCCCCAGGAGTCTCATGCTGGGAAAGGAGAGAGTTAGGCTCTCATGCTAGCTAAAGGAGAATTCTATTTCTTAGAAAAGGGATCTCACACAGTACAAAGAACTTTCAATAACCAAGACAGTGATGGGTCAATGATAGGCAAGATTGGACCTTAACCAAGACTGGTTAGTTTTCCACACTTGTTATCCTAACACTTAAACTAAACCACAGGTCAGGACTTGAAAGACAGAATTAGGAGGGGCGGCACTGGGCATCTTTATTTTGTTCTCTTCCCAGTGTGCCCACATTGAGTAAATCTGTATCCGCTTTTCCCATTACTTGTCTCTTTAATTGGCCCATTGAGCACAGTTGGCAGCAATGGTATCTTAAAAGCTCCAGTAACACTATTAGTACATTTAAACAACAACAGAGGAGGTGCTGAACCCATATCTCATGCATGCCAGACACGAAAGCTATGCCTCCAGCCTGATATTTCCTTAATTTCGTGAATTCAGTCATTCAAATTTCCATGATTGTTTCACACTATTTAGTGTTTTCAAATCACTGTCCACATTACATTTGCTTGAGATCTCTTGAATTCTTTCTTGATAGGATCCCCGTCATACTCTATCATCTCCTAAACTGTATGCCCCACAATTTCCATTGTTAAGTACCAACTCCAGTACGTTAGGATGTAACTACATTTAGAGACGGGGTCTTTGAAGAAATGATTAACTTAGAAGGATGTCTTTAGTGTGGGTCTTAATCCAAATTAACTTGTGCTCTTATAAGAGAAAGTTGGAATTCACAAAGACACCAGTGATGCTTGTAGAGGGAAAGATCATGTGACAATGAAACACAGATGGTCGTGTGCAAGCAAGAAAAACCATATCTAACCACATTGATTTTAAACTTCAAGATTAAAACGTTGAGAATATAATTTCTACCATTTTCACCAAGTCTATGCTATTTTGTTACAGCTGCCCCAGAAAGTATATTTGTGTAAATTAAACTAGATTGCTATTTTCTTTAAGGTTAAATCTCCATAATGTCACCACCAGATTTTTCTGTCTTCCATGGTTTGTCTATGTTTAAAGTAATAAAGCTGGTGGAGTATACCTCAGTGGTAGAGCACTGCCTAGTTTGTGGGAGACCTTGGATTTGAGTCTTAACACCACACAGAAAAGTATAAATCATGTCAAATGATAGCAAATATTTTGGCCACACAAGAAAGGAATACTAGTTCAAAAATAAATTTACTTGATGACAAAACCTAGCTAACTAGAACTTGTAATAAAAAGCCCTAGAAACAAAAAGCAAAAATATTAGTACACTAAGTTCATTTTGTCTGGGTTATGATGGCCTTATAGTAAATTCTGAAATAAAATGGTTAAGGTCTTCATTTTGTTTGTTGTTTTAATACTGTATTATCTATTCAAAGTCCTTCCTATTTTTATGAATTTCAGATGCATTCTTCTACCTTTGTCAAAACAAGATCAAAACATGATCTTTTCATTCCATAGTTAAACCCCACCTGGTAATTGTGTGTGATCCTTCTTATGCATTACTGAATTTGGTAGTATGTTGTTGTAGTGCAAGGTTTCTAGCCTTGACTTTTGGGCCTAGCCTTAAGGTTTAGGACCCGCAGACCTGCAGACCTGCAGTCCCACAGTCCCACAGAGACACACAGATGCTTTCAATAGTTTTTGGCTGATCAGCATCAGGCCCAGGCATAAAACTTGCTAACTCTCTACCCTTCATCTAACCCATGTCTCTTGTTCAGCCATGTGGCTTCTCTCTGGCATTCTTTCTGTGCTTCCTGTTCTCAAGTGTTTTCTTAGTCTGGTAGCCCCGCCCACACTTCCTGCCTGCCTTTGGCCAATCAGCTCTTTTTATTAAACCAGTGGGTGGGACAATTATTTACCACACAATCCCTTACATGTTGTCAAGTGCTTTTGTATTAGTATTTATAAAAGACATTGCTCTTGGGCCTGTGTTTGTTTGTTAGGGTTTTGTTTGTTGAGGCAATTCTAAGTAGGAACTGTCTCCCTGAACTCTTTCTCAACATGTTTTTATTATGACCTAGAAAAGCTACTGATTTTGTCTTATTAATTGTGTATCCTGATAGTTTGATGGAAGTGTTTTTCAGCTCCAAAAGTTACCTAGCTGTGATCAGGACCTCCTGATTCATTATAGAATCACATTCTCCACAAATAAGGATACTTTGTACTCTTCTCTGCCTTTGCTTCTGTTCTTGATGCTGTGATAAAAACACCCTGACAAACACAGCTTATGGGAGGAAATTCCACCTCACAATTCAAGGCGCTGTCCTTCATGGCGGGAAAGTCAAGCAGCAAAGCTTGAAGCAGCAGGACACATTGCATCCACCTTCAAGAAACAGAGCTGTAAATGCTTAGTGCTCACCTCCACTTTCCCATTTTGTATGGTCCAAGATCCCCTGCCAAGGGAATTATCTGGTCCATAGTCAATATGGGTCTTCCCACACCAATTAACATAATCAAGGTAATCTCCCAGACATGTCAGGGGTCCATCTCTCAGATGATTCTAGATTCTGGAATGAATGATACCAGCCATTACATTTCCTATCACTGTCCCTCACATGTGCTTCTCTTGGCCTGTGCTCTAAGATTTCAAGCAGTATATTGAAGAAGAGTAGAAAGGGCATATAGCTTTGAGGTTTCCTTTGTTTAGTATGTATAGGTTTATTGTTTATGCCCTTTATTATGTTGCAATTTGTTTCATTCTTGAAGACATGCCTTCTATGCATCTACTGGTTGGGAAAATTTTTTTCTTACATACATTGATTTCCATGCCTTTTGACATGTTCTTAAATTCTATTCCCAAGTATTTTGAGAAATTTTATATTTGTGTTCACTAGAAAAATTGACTTATAGTCATCTTTTTTATGATCCGTGTGATGTGTGTTTTACCTGGTTTGGGTATTAAAGTTGTACTGGTTCTTGGGTTGTTTGTTTGTTTTTGTTTTAAGATTGTGGTAGCATCCCTCCTGCTTCTAGGCCTAGTCATTTTTTTAGTTGTATCACTTTGGTCCCACTATTCATAGATCTGTTTATTGTCAACGCAATCTTGATTTAGTATTGGTAGATCATACGTAACTAGAATTCCATCCATACCTTTTAGACTTTTCCAGTTGATCAGACTATACATTTTGCAGGTATGTCACAATGGCTTTATAAATTCCATTGGTCTGTCAGAATGTCTCCCATTTTATCTCCAATACTAATTTGCATCTTTTTCTTTCTCTTGATTGGTCATTAAGGATTTGTCTTATTTTTTCAAAGAACCAAATCTTTGTTTAATTGATTATTTTTGCTATTGTTATCTGGTTGAGTTTTTGCTTGTTTATTTCTATTTATTAACCTCTATCCAGATCACAATTATCTTTCTACATCTCTAGCTTTTGTACTGTGCTTGTTCTAGCTTTTCCAAGGCCCGGAGATACATTGTTATGCATTTGTGGTATGTTTTTAATGTAATAACTCATAAGTATAAATTTCTCTCTTCAGACTGCTTTCATTTGTTCCCAATGATTTTGATATATTGTTTTCATTCTCATTCAATTTGAGAACTTTTATATTTCTTCGATGCCTATTCACTATCTAATAGTATGCTGTTGAATATCCATGAATTTATGTGTATTTTCTGTTGTTTCTCTTTATTTGATTTCTATCTTTAGTCTAATATAAAACAACAAATTTTTTCAATTTTCCTGTTTGTTGAGACTTGCTTTGTGTGTAGAGAAAGCTCCATAGTTGCTGAAAAGCACCTGTATTCTCTATTTCTTGATGGAGTGTTCAATGTATAGTTGATATATGATGTTATTTAACTAAGGTATTTCTATTTCGTTTTTTTCACCCAGAATGAGCTGGAAATGGAAGACATTGAAGTCACCCACTATTATTGTGTTAAGGTGAATCTGACTGTACATCTAGTACTGTATCTCCAGCTGTCATGCTGTCCCAGCTGTTTATTTTGTCTGTGTCTGTGCATATGGGGGCATGCCATGCTTTGTGTGTGCAAGACAACTTGTGGAAGTTCTCTCTGGCTACCACATGGGTTCCAGCAATCAAACCCTGGTGGTCACACTTGAAGGTAGGTACCTTTACCTACTGATCTACTTCACCAGAACCTTCTGGTTTAAAACTTTCTGTTGAGGGATCAGCTGGTATTTAGATGGACCCACCTTTATTTGTTACTTGGTGTTTCTCTCTTAGACCTTTCACTATATTTTCTTGTTCTATATATTTAGTGTTTTAATTATAATATGGGGAGTATTTTCTCCATTTGGTGTTTTAAATGCCTAAGGTTTTATTTTAAATGTTTTCTATGCCTTTGTCATGAAGTTCTTCTACATCCATGGCTCACAGAATTAGGTCTTTTCATGGTGTACCATGCATCTCACATATTTCATTTATTAATTTTTATTGATATATTCTTATTGACTGTTTTACTTTCTCTACTTTCTCTTCAAGCCCTAACACTCTGTCCTTCCCATGATTCATTCCTTCCATTCTATTGGTGAGGCTTTCCACTTAGAATTTTATTTAATATGTTGAAATTTTAATTTTTAGTATTTCAGTTCATTTTATTTCAGTAATTTTATCTCTTTATTGAATTCTTTTTTATATTCTGTACTGACTTACCTTTTTACTTAGCTGCTTAACTTCATTCTCTTGAAATTTGTTCCTTTATATCTTCTTTATTTTTTTGATCATAAAATTATTGAGTTCCTTTTCTTTAATTTCATAGAATTCATGCTTATTCAAAGTCATTACTGGGGACCAGCAGTTTTTGAAAGAACTATGTTCTTAGCTTTTCATAATGTAGTGGGGCTGACAGGTCTGAGGTTAGATTATTAGTTGATTTTTAAAAAACTATATTCCTTTATTGTTTCATTGGAAATATTTTTACTGTTCAAGAGGGACTAAGTAGTGGTATTTAAATATCATTTTTCTCAGTTATACTAGTGTTCAGGCCACCAGAATAGCCCCTCTGGGCAGCCTCTCAGGAAACAGACAGTGAATACTGCCCTTCCTTGGAGTAATATTTCCTGCTCTCTGGTGCACTGCTTGGAGCCTTGTGGAAGTTCCTTTGAAGACTCACTTTTATACTCATGGAGTACTGAGTAGTTGCTTTTATAATTACAATATTGTGGATTCAATGGGAAACATTTCCCCAGAGGCCCTTGAATTTAGAGACTTGCTCTCCAGTCAGTGGTTCTGTTTGGGAAGGTTATGAAACCTTCAGGAGATGAGGCTTGTTAAAGGAAATGCATTACTGGGGAAAGGCTTTAGGGTATATAGCCTCAGCCTAACTTTTATATTTCTCTTGGGTGTGGGGAAAAAAAATGTGATCTTCTTTCTTTATCCCATCCACCGTCGTGAATACTATCCTTCTGGAGCAGTAAGCAATAATAAAGCCTTTCTTCCCAAAGTTACTTTTGGCCATGGTATTTTATCACAGCAACGGAAAGCAACTAATATACTCACTCTAGCAGTACCTTGCTTGTCAGGTTTCAGTGTCTGTCACACTGAAATACTAACTGAAAAAATTCACACCTGAATACTCACAGGATATTTACATTACATTCCGAGTGTGACTCAAATGAAGTCAGGCTGCATCAGGAATTTGTTCACAGTAGCATTTCAGGGCTGTCCAGAAAGTGGTGACCATCCAAAGAGAAAAGGAAGAGGTTTCCTGGGCATTTCCTTCTGCACATGCTGCTATTGTCTTTGTACAGCTATTTCCCCCACCTCTCTAAACTGTTGAATACTGAGCATACAGTTCGGATATTCAAAGGCCCTGGGACACTCACTGTCTTCTGTCAGCCTTCTTTCTCACAGGAAGTGGGTAGCTCTCCAAGTCAAACCCTTCTGGATGAATTCTGGGCTCTTTCTCCTGCTTTGTAAAAGGAATCGCCCACCTCTTCCAGCAGCCATCACTTAGATTTCCCTTCATCATTTCTTGGAGATTCTGGCAGGGTAACTAGGCACTATCACCATTTTCTAAGTCCCCTACTCTTCTTGTTTCTGTGAAATTTACAGCCATGTCCTCATTTTGATTCCATTTTGGCAGTTTCTGTTCTCTTACTTTTTAAAGTCAATCTAGGTAAAGGGTTATTAGCTACATTCATCTCAAATAAACAGCTTTTGATCTCATGGTATTTTCGTTACACTTATTTGTGTATTAATATAAAATGTTACAGTGTTCAGTTCATAATTTCATTTTTAACCTCGTTTTTGCTTTCCTTATGAGAGTATGGATTATTCTTTAGAATTATAGTAGCTACTCAAATGAAACCAGTAAGTCAATTTAAAAAGACATTAAAAAAGTACACAAATCCCAAATTGAGACACACCTCTTAACTTTATCAGCTAACACTTAAATCTCACCATACAAAGGAGGCTTGGGATGCAGTCACATTTTACCTGGTGTGCACATTACCAGTCCCCTAAATGCATGAGCTCTTACTTGCTGTTGTTGGCTTGTTAATTTAAAACAAACAAACAAAAAAACCCAAGTTGTTTCTACACTGAATTTTTATTACAGCACTTATTTTTAGAGTTCAAAGTTCTTCATTCTCTTTGACGTCTTTTTATCTTGAGCCACCAAACAATGGCTATTATTTTGAGAAGTAATGTTTTTTTTACACTTCTTCCCTCCATGAATTAGGTAGACCTCTGTGTTTTGCTTTGATTTTTAAGTTGCACCTCCCTGTGTTCCAAGAAACTGCATGTATAGGAATTGTAACCAACCCCTTCAAACATGCAAGAAATTATTCACAAAGCTGGAAGTGCATTGGGTCAGTTAGGCCCCTTCCAACTCTACTAGTACATGATTTTGCCAAAGATGCATTACTCTTTTTGCTTCTTTTAAATGCCAGTAAGATAAAATGTCATTTGTAGTAGATGTCACATGTGGCATAAAAATCCTAGGACACTACATAGAAGCTTCAGGAACTGCACAAGCTCTTTGTAATGGATATTATTTATATGTTAATCATTCTGAAAGTGAAAACACATATCACAAACTGAGAGAATACATTCAAATCAAGTGTAGTATGAATGACTTGTATCTATAGCATAATAATTTCCCTAAAATGAGAACGTGTGTGTTTGTATTTATATAGTTGCTACTTCAATTTTTGTTAATTGGATACAAACTAGAGTCACTTAGAAGAGAGAACCCAAATGAAACAATGCCTCCATCAGACAGGCCAGTCGACATATCTTTGCATCATTTTCTTTATTGTTGGTTGTGGAAGGACCCAGCCCAATGTGGGTGGTGCCACTCATAGGCAGGTCGTCCTAAAAGGTATAAGAAAAATAGTTAAATATGAGCCTAAATGCAAGCCAATAAATAGCGCCTCCCTGACTGAGACATGGAAATATAAGTCAAATAAAATCCTTTCTCAGGATTTTTTTTTTCAGTTGTGTGGTTTTATCACAGCAACAGAAAACACATTAGGGCATATATCAAACAAATATAGCATTATATATATGTGTGTGTGTGTGTGTGAATATATATAACTATATATGTAAATATATAGTTCATATAATGTACTTTTTGCTTTTGCA
This sequence comes from Phyllotis vaccarum, assembly GCA_033318265.1. Taxonomy (NCBI): domain Eukaryota; kingdom Metazoa; phylum Chordata; class Mammalia; order Rodentia; family Cricetidae; genus Phyllotis; species Phyllotis vaccarum. The sequence continues at coordinate 85,613,054 of JARWLC010000014.1, read as the reverse complement.
TAAACTAAATTAAAATATAAATATTGTATTTTTTCTTGGCACAAAAGATAGAACAATTTTATACAGAATTAATAAAACAGCTATACCCCCTGTTAATTTGTGCTGTTTTTATTTGTATCTTTAAATAATCTTTGGTCGTATCTATTCAACCTGAGAGTCATAAAATGGGCAAAACAAAAACATCTAAAATCATTTCCAACTGCTGGGCCATGAATCAAACTTTTCTTAGCATCAAAACAAAGGCAGAACTGAATTTATTTTAGAAGTTTACTATAAACTCTAATACACAAATTCTTTCCATAATATTTCTGTACTCATCAAAAATACTCTGTTTCCATGAACTAACTTTCTAGAAAGTCAGTGTATTTTTTAATCTTAAAAGATAAAATATTTTTGTCAATAATTATAGTTTCTTTTTTTATGTACTAGTTTTGCAATTAGCTTTACTTTGAAAACTAGTGGTTGGGAGTTATATTGCCAAAACCCAAATGTCTGAATTTCCTGGCCGATAGGTAGTACAAATCAAATTCAACACTCTTACTAATGAGCTGATAGAAAACAGCTTAAGCTAAAAAGAATACTTTATTAGTATACCAAAAGGCAACCATGAAGTCAGCAGACAAATGTCACATTTATTCTTTTATCTTCTATTTCATAAGGGAGTCAAGGCTCCCTTAAAGGAACAGAATCAGCTATTGGAGTGCTTTATAAGCTGTGATCGGGTATTCTATCATCGACTATCTCCCAGTGCAAAGGTCAAGAATCCAAGAATTGTTCAGTCTAAATTATTAGATGTCTCAGTAGTTTTAATCTAGTGCTGGTGTGCCAGAGGGAGCTTAAAGAACTACTGGTCTTCAGTCTGCATTGGAATCACGAAGCAATGGGTTCTAATAATAATGAAACATGCTTCAGTAACAGGTTAGAAGAACTTGCCAGCAGGAGAGGATAAGCCAACAAAAAGAAAAAAGCTTCCTTTTTCTATGTAAAGGTGTGGCTCAGATTTAGAGTGACTAAATTTGACTAATTCTCGCCACCTTAGATAATCCAATCAAGAAAACACTTCCTAGGCATGCCCAGCTCATTACAAATGTAGTAAGCTAGGATGTTCTTTCCCCTTCCTCTTTCCCTTTGTTTAGAAGCAAGCCTGAGGACCAGAATCTCTGTGTCTATGCTGGATTGTGAAATGACTGAGAAGGTAAGTCACGCATGGCAAAACAATGAGGCAGAAGCTGGGTTCTACAAACCGCAGAATAGTATAGTCACTCATCCCCACCTAGGATCCATAGAGGACTGGTTCCTGGCAACCCACAGACACCTCCATCTCTAGATTCTCATGTCTTTACATAAAGTAGTGTAGAATTTGTACATAACCCACACACATATTCTATGTACTTTAGGTCATCCCCAGATAACTCATAACCCCTATTTCAAGGCTACTTAAATAGTTGTGCTATACTGCTCAGAGAGTAATAAACTGGGAAAATATCTGTACATGTGTAATACATTTTTTTCTGAATATTTTTGATTGGCAAATAGCTGAAAATAGGAATGACTATCCTGTGGATTTGAATAGGCAACTGTTCTATTTTTGGAAACAGTATGTCTGGATATCTTGAACACAAAAATAAAAGCCTGTATTGTTATGTTATTAGCTTACAATTAAACAATCCAGAGATGTGAGTAATTCAAAGGGAACAATTTGTAGATACAAAGACTCCAAGAAAGGAAACTACTTGGTATTTAGAAGATGGAGGGAAAGTGGGAGAGAGGAGCAGAAGTACACAGGACCAATGGGGAGTCGGGTGATTCGGGTTCTGGCAGTTCATAAGGAATTTAGGATCTTTTATAATTTTATCTATTGCAAAATTGTTTGTTCTCCTTTCTTGGCTGATCTTAAATTCTTGGGTTCAAATAACTTGTCTTATTTATACTTTAAAAGAATCTCTATTGGTGTTAACTCAAAGCTATCATTTACTAATCTCATACATCTTTAATTCTAACAGCAGACAGATCCCTTAGTTTGGGGCCACCTTGGGCTACATAAAGAGATCCTGTCTCCAAACTCTAATAAAAATAAAAATACTCATATAAATTTATATTTATTACAATAACCTCTACACTTGTGTGTGTGTGTGTGTGTGTGTGTGCGCGCGCGCGCACGTGTGTGTGTATTATTCTACATAACACTATTGAAAAGTACCAGAGTTACCTTTATTAGCTGGCATCAACTATAATTAAAAATTTATGTTATTTTATATAACCTGTCTAAATAAAGAATATATTTGAGGCTCTTGCAATGTAGCCTAGTTTGGTTCCCAGCACCTACATTTGGATGCTCACAATCACCTGTAACTCCAACTCCAGGATATGATACTCCTGACCTCTGTGGGCATATGTCCTCATGAGTACATATCCATACCTCCCTATAGACACACAAATAAATAATACATTTAATTTTTTTAAAGGATTTGTTTGGTCTATACAGGTACTATTAAACAGAGTTGAGATAGTGTCTGATCATCTCAGAAACCTCGGTGTTGAATTCCCCCTTTGGCTATTACTAATATGGAGGCAACTATAAGGCACTTAATCTTTCTATGCTACCAAAGTATTCATCTCCAAGTGTTCGGTGAAAATTAGCTACTTAGCATAAAACTCCTAGCAAAGATGGTTTCTATTATTATTATTAATTCCATAGTTTTAACATTAGACAAGGGAATTATGGAAGTTCTAGATGTTAAAGATAATTTTCATAGGGAGAGACAGATAATACAAATGTCTGTCATTACGAAGATGAAAGAGCTCTCAGTGACATTCGTTCTTCTTTATTCTGGAAGTGCTTATATAGAGAATGTATTTCTTAGGCGTATCCCATATGAAACCAAATAATTATCACTGACTCATACCTTAATTTCTTAAGATATTAATTCTTACAAGTTGGTAATCACGAACTGAATTAGACCAAGTGCATTTAAAAGATAATTTTCTGGACTTCCATTGATGAGGCCCAGCCTTGTACCCAGATTTATCTGTGTTATATCAAGTATAAAGTACTTCTGATTGGTCAGCAACCTATCATTCAAGAATTGATTTAGACATCAAAACTCATGCTTTATCTGCTCTGTTGAGGATAGACATCGACATTTAAAATTATGAGGGAAGTTAAGGGTATAGCTTACTGGGCAGAGTGCTTGCCTAGCATGAGTTCAAACCCCAGCACAGCATAAACTGAGTGTAGTGGTACACACCTATGATGCTCTCACTTGGGGGATAGAGACAGATAGATCAAGAGTTCAAAGTCATCTTGAGTTAAACCGTAAGTGTGAGGTGAGCCAGAATACTAGGGCACTGGATCAAGAAGAAACACAGAACAGGCTGGTGAAATGGCTCATTGGGCAAAGGTGCTTGCTATCAAGCCTGTAGACCTGAGTTCAATCCAGGGAACCTCATGGTGAAAGAGATAACCAACTGACATAAGTTTTATGGCTTCCACAGGCTTGCAAGGTGTGTTCTGTAAGTTAGAAATCTGGTTTGGGCCCTAGGTTGGAGTGTATGACATAAAGGCAGGCATAGCACTGGCACCTATGTTAAGGACAGCATGTAAATTCCACACACCAACCCAGTTTTCTTTCATTTGCTTTTATAATTCCCTTATTTAATATGTAATTCCAGTTTTATGGATCAACTCTGCCTTGTCCTGTTCTCTTTCTTTTTTTGTGTGTAAACTTTTTTAAAGAACATAGATTGTCCTGGTATCAGGGGTTTCCCTGTTCCAGAGCCCTAGCCCCATACCTATCCAAGACACCTAGACACATACACTCAATACTACCCATCCAACCAACTTCACTCATCCCCTCTACAATTACCTGGTACTTTCTCTACTCATGCCAACTGCACCCATCCTAACTACCTGAGGACTACTCCTCTCTAAAGAGGATTATTAGACTCACACCAGAAACTTTTCCCATTCCTGTGACCTGTTCAACAAACATATGTCCATCTAACTCTATCCACCCTTTCACAGTACCCTGTCCCATCCTTAACTCTGGGAATTTTCGATTCTGACCTCAACTCCACCCAGTCCTGGCAAGTCTACCTGTTGCTGTAACTAGAGGACTGTCCTACTCCATGAACAGATTCTAGACACACACTAGCAACTCCACCCACACTCTGCAACTTGCCAGAGTTCTTACACGTCCTGCACCTGCCTTCTGCTTCCCTTCTCCCTGTCTCCTCTTCAGGAACAGAATCTCAGCCTCACAATGCCAAGCCTGTCAACACCTGTTACCTGAAATAAAGTCCTAAGCACCACTCCCAGACACCTAAAGATTGACTGTGGGAATCAAATAGCATTTTATGTGTGAAAGTTGTGCAACATAAAAACACTGGCAAGACTGAAAGAATGGAGGAAATGAAAGGTAGAAGGCTCAACATTGGCTCACAATAACTGCTCCTCAGGGAGGAAGAAGGGAATGTTTGGCATAGGAAATGCCAAAATGTTTCTGGTCATTTGGATTCTAGGAAGTAAGTTTCCATGAAATTTGGTGGCACAAAAAAATTGAGTACCATGGAAAATTGAGTGAAAGTTTTATGCAGAAATATGGTGAGGTAGCCTGTCAGGTACAGGTGGAAAATACCTGTCTGTGCTTCAGCTACTTCATTGAGGCTCTCTATATTCCTAGGTAAAATGATTTCTGGAGAAGAGAAAGCCTCTTAGCTGGCTTTGAGGATACATCAGCCATGTACCCTTCACATTTGCTCCTAGCACTGAGTCTGAGCCAGTTGGTATACCTGTTCGGAGGCCAAACCTTGAGACAAATTGTGACATCACTAAGCATTCAGAACTTTGGCTTTGATCCTTGCATTCAGCCTGATGAATACGAGCAAATGGATGCAGAGGTGTCTAAGGCCCAGAAGAATACAATTTCTCACCACTTCTGGGTGCCGGGGTGAATTACTCCAAATTCCCCATCAGTCAAGTAAGTCTACTTGTACTTCTCTGGATTTCCCCTTGCACATGGTACCAAGAATCTTCATCAACCAGGTCTAGAAGATGAGTTGACTCTATCAAGAGAAACTGTAGCAATTTAACACTGGTGTCTTGCCTTTGGGAACTCAGAGGTTGCTCTTGTGGTCTCTGGGTCTGGGAAGGACGTTAGGTATTAGAGTTGGTCTGGGCAGGGCTGAGGGTTTGGGGAAGAACCACAGATGTTTTTAGAGTATAACAAATAAAAATTCTAGAAGGCTCTTATTTGCCAAATAAATGATAAATAAAGCCCCATGTCCAATTCCTAGCACCATACACAGACACACAGGCACAGACAGAAGTAGACAAGCTGTTTAAAGAGTTTTTATTTGGTGTATGCTTATCTTAGTCAATGGAATTTGGTATCTTATACATGAGACTACCTGGTTTTCAGAAGGCTGTAGCAGAAGGATCAAAAGTTCAAGGCCAGTCTAGGATTTACAGGAAGATACAATAAGCAATTTCACATATAAAACTAAGTAATTCATTTGGAGGTTTGTAGTTGAAATCTCACAGGTTTGCGGAAAATAATGAGTAAGTGTTGTGTAACAATTTCCTCTGAAATAAGCCTCCATCTTAGAAGGAAATTCATGAAGACACAGGATGTTCTCTAGGTAGGTGAAACATCCATCCTTCAGGAAAACTCATTAAGCTCAGGAAGTAAGCAATTCATAGGATTCAGGAAGTCCCTGAAAACAACTAGACACAAGACTTCGCCTGAAGCATATATAAGCACTAAAAACTGTTGACAGTCTCAGAGCAGCCAAACCACCTGAAAGGGTTAGAGGCTAGTCAACCTGCTTAGAAGGTTCCCATAAAAACTGAGCCACCTAAAAGAGATTCAGACCAACTGGACTAATATGAAATGACACTCTCTAACATGTTCAGATACTTTTAGGATATGAGATTTTGGTGAAATGGCTGTCTTTTGAGTCACTTCACCCATAAGTAACTCCTCACCCATATTCCTGTAACTAACCTCAACAAAACTCAATGGATAGTCAAGTTGAGCTTTGGTGATATATTTATTTTTGTCTATCATCAGCTCTTTATTTTATCTGGAGTGAATAGCCATTTGTTCACTTCTCTCCAGGAATAGTGTCATACAGCTATAGGATATTAAGAACTAAAATTAACTAAACTAAAAAATTTATAATTTAGTTTTAATTTATTAGCCAATTTATTTATTTATTTTAAGATGGCCTTTGGCCCAGACTGATTAAGAAGAAACTTAAACTCCTGATCTTCCTTCCTCTGTCTCCTAAATATGGGGATTAGAGGTGTACGTCACCACAATGGTATAATTTCCATTTATTTAAATTATACTGGTTATTTGACTACTGGGAAAGGCTTGATCTTAAATTAGAAAATGGAAGTATCTTGCAGTGCAGAAAAAAAATATCAGAGCAGGTTAATCTTAGCCCATTTTCCTTAATAATCCCCATTTCAAGATCTTTGATATGCATCTAGAAGGTGGTATTATCCAGTAACTGGTAAGGAAGGAAGGAAGACTGTGCATAGAATAATAGGCAATTTTTGTGCTAAATACCTAAATGTTTCTCCTATAATCCGGAATTGACCCACTAGGCATAGCATGTCAACATGGAAGTCCCCAACAAAATCTTGTTCCCAGTTGGGCATAACATTGTACATTGTAATTCTAGTTCTTGAGAGGAGGAAGCAGAATGGCTGAGACTTCCTAGCCAGATAGAACTATGCATTGAGGCCCTGCATCAAAGAATTACCCAAAGTATTGGTTCTCAGATCTGCATTTGACTGGCCACTAATAACCACAAAACATAGTTAATGCTAGGCTGTTTTGAAATGTCCTTTGCTAAAGCTTCTAATCCATAATTCTTCTGTCTAGCTTCAGGAAGATGAGGGCAGAAGGCAGCCACATTCCTCACCAAAATATCACAAGAACAGTCTAATATTCTTCTCTTCTGAAACTTCTTGAGCTCGACTCCCACAATTCAAATCAGCCTCAGTACCACTGTCTTCATGCTTCTACAACTATGGCCCATTAACCCACTTAAAATGTTCAACTGCTTTTCTAATCCAAAATTCCAAAGTCCACATTTCTCCAAATAAAAGCATCATCAGCAAAACCCCACTCCTGTGTCTTGGTTGAGGTTTCTATTGCTGGGAAGAGATGCCATAACCAACCACAGTAATATTTTTTTTTTTTAAGACAGGGTTTCTTTGTGTATCTTGGCCATACTGAAACTACTTCTGTTGACCAGGCAGCTGGCCTCAAATTCACAGAGATCCACCTGCTACCAAGTATTAAGATTAAGGATATACAACACCAGTTCTGCCAGATGCGTGTTTGTGTGCACATGCGCATGTGTGTATGACAACTCTTACAAAGGAAAACATTTAATTATAACTGGCTTTCAGGTTCAGAGGTCCATTAATGTCATGACAGGAAGTATGGTGGCATGTAAGCAGACACAATGCTGGAGAAGTAGCTGAAAATTCTACATTTAGATCAGTAGGCATCAGAGAGAGAAAAGTCACACTGGGCCTAGCTAGAGCATGTGAAACCTCAAAGCCCACCCCCAGGGGCACACTTCCTCCACCATGACAACACCTACTCCAACAAGGCTACACTTCCTAATAGTGCCACTCTCCGTGAGCCTAGAAGGCCATTTTCATTCAAACCACCAAAACAGCATCTGTCTTCTGTGAGCACTAGACTTGCACATCGTACACTTTGCAGGCAAACTGAACACTCACATAGATTGAGTAAATAAATAAATAAAACTTAGTGCTGGAGAGATGGCTTAGCTGTTAAGATCACTTGTTTTTGCAAATGACCCAAGTTCAGTTTCCAGCACCCACATAACAACTCATAACCATCTATAAACTCCAGTTTTAAGGAACCCAATGCCCTCTTCTAGCCTCCATGGGCACTAGGCTTGCACCTGGTACGCGGACATACCTGAAAGCAGAACACTCAAACACATAACTAAATCCTAAAAAACTATTTAAGTGTGGGCAAGTGAACAGTATATGTTTGAAAGTGCCCATAGATGCTAGAATAGGGTGTCCAACAAAACGTTTTAAATGCTTAATATTAGCTGTTACATTTTTATTCTTTAATAGTTGAACAATTTCTCACAAGATGGGGCTTGGGAGGGATATACTGAATGGATGAGGAGAGAATGAATGTTTTGCTTTGACTCTCTGAACCAAATGAGAAATGACAAATTAAATAATAACAAACGCACAAGATATTGAAAAAGTTACTATTAACAAGACAAAATGTAAAAATTCTGGATTAGATCATCACAAGTCTAATGAGGGAACTGTTCAAGCCTCAAATTTTTATGAGACATAAAGTTGAAAATTGAGAGTACTTGGTTCTCTAGGACTTCTGACTAGGACTGTGAGAGGCAAATATTTTAATATTTTTAATTTTTCTGGATAAATGCCTCTATTGGATTATAAAGAGTCATGCCTAAAACTTACTTGTTATACATAAAATACGGCTTCGATATTGTGAATTAGACAAGAGTAGAGATTCTGGAGTCTATGTCTTAAATTACTTTTAGTGAGCTGATGATATATTTGTTGAATGAATTAGAAAATATTATGACCTGAGTATCTAAATTGTAAACGTCTCTACAATTCAAGTGAAACATGACAGAGTGGCTTTCGAAACCTTTTACAAGCAGTGAGTTATAAGTTACCAAAGGAGAGACTGAGAATAAATATTAAAAGTTCAAAGTGTGGGCAAAGCAAGTAAATGATGGCAGCCAGAGATTCCACTTGATTTGGGCTATGCCCATAACCCTCTTGTAATGCACTTGGTAAACAAAGACCCTCACCTATGGGTACTATGCACATAACCCTCTCCAAACAATGTACTTGGCAACCTGTCAGCAATGTTAGACCTCCAGCTACAAAAAGCTGCACACATACCTGACTCCAAACCATGAAATAAGTTTCTCTTTCTCTTGACAATCATCAAACCTAACCAGTTTCTATCTAACCACACTTGTAATATCCAAGTACAATAGTAGGTATCCAATCTGATCAGAACTAGTTTGGATGACATAGTAAACTGAGTCCTTTGAGTGGACTTTTAGGGGAAATACCATATTTCTTATCATGCAGATGATAAAAATCAAATCCATTATGAGAAGACTAGATGTAAGAGAGAATAGATAATATAACTTAAATCTGCCCATTAAGTACAGAATTTCTTTTGCTGTATGTGCCTTAGCAAAAGCTCTTTCTTCCCTCAAGTTACCATAAAAGAAGTCCCAGGTGACAACCTGAGACCCTTGAACAATTCCCAGTCATGTAGCCTGCTATCAAGAGTGACAACTGTGGCAGCTACTGTTAACTGGTATTAACAGGAGATAGGGCTCTAGGCATGTCTTGGTTACTTTAGTCCAAGTGGGAAAACCTACTCACTGTGAACAGCACAATTTCTGGGGCAAGGGATGTGGACAATGTAAGAATGGAGAAAATATGCTGAGCTTCAGTTTGCATTCATTGCTGTCATGACTTAGAGCATAATGAAACCAATGTTTTCAAGCTCCTGATGACTTGGTTTCCCAGCCATATGGAACAGTAACCTGGAACTATGAGCAAAATAAGCCTTTGCTTTTGTTGGAGTATTTTATCATAGTCATAGGAAAGAAGCTAAGAAGATATCTTTCTTTCTGATCTACCACTTTGCATCAGAACAGTTTTCTTACTGTTTTTGCAATCTATGTATTGTAGTAGTAAAGTAAACAGCATGAAGTTAAAAAATAAATAAAGAAAATAAAGAAAAAAAGAGAGAGAAAGTACTGCCTTCCCAAGATCCCAGCAGCCTTTTCTGAATAGGGTTGGCCACTCCCCCTTCCGGAGCCCGGGACCCTGGATAGGCGTCTTTGGACCTTATCAGCTGACACCTGAATCCCACCACAATGTATTCCTTCATTTCAATATTCTTAAATCAGAGGCCAAGAACCCAGAAATGCCTAAGCCAGACCCCAACCAGTGATAGCATGAGGACTCTACTGTGGGACAGGGTATTTGAGGAAGGCCTAGGAGAGGTGGTTGACCTGGATCTTGGCTGGATTTAAAAATATGAGATTAAAGACTGGCTATTGCTGGCGATTGAAGCGAGAGTGATTATGAGATTCACGGTGATCCTTTGTCTTGAAGTCTTCTCTGTTATGAAGGAAGATTAGGAAAATGCCTCTTAGACTCAGAATGTGATAGCTTTGCTTCTCATGCTCAGCCTTTATTCATCATCATCATCACTACATTTACTTATTTATTTGGTGTATGTATGATATGTAGACGATCTCATCCAAAAGTGTGTGTGTGTGTGTGTGTGTGTGAATGGCACAGGGCAACTTGTGGGAATTGATTCTCACCATAAATATTGTGGGTCACAAGGGTCAAACTCGGAACATCAGATTTATCTTTATCTGCTAAGCCATGCCATCCACCCAGACATTTTTCTAGTAGAGAAAAATGCATAAATTGTGAACAGGACAATGGGGCTATAAATTAGTTTTGTAGAGTGTTTGCCTACCATACACAATGCCCTACATCCAAGCCCTCCACACCACATAAAGCCGAGATGGTGACACACCTTCTACTCAGGGGGTAGAGGCAGATAAGTCAGAAGTTCAAGGTCCTCCTCTACTACATATGATATATGTGTGTGTGTATGTATATACATATACATATATATATACACACACACATACATAGTTCAATACTAGCCTGGAAGAAGAGAAACACAATCTAAATCTAATTTTTTATTGTTACTCTTTTTTCTATGAGTTTTGCTGTTATCATTTGTTTGTCTTAATATAAGAGAGAGCAAACCTAGGACCTTGTATGTGCTAACTAACACTCTACTACTGAGACACACTCCCAATATAAAGTATCAACTACAAATAAAATAAGAGTTTTCCCCCCTATTGTGCTATCGTTTCTATTTTTATCTCACTTTTAAGTTGTGTGTGTGTGTGTGTGTGTGTGTGTGTGTGTGTGTGTGTGTGTGTGTGTATGAGTGAGTGAAATACTATATAAACACAGCCTGCTGAATCCACCTAGTGTTACTTATATGTGTTTTGAAGGCTGACCTCTTGGCACTGGATATTCAATTATAGGGCTCATCCTGGGAGAAAAATTGATTTTTTTCTTCTCTCAAGATCTAGGGTTTGGACTCTGTGAGATTTCCCCTATCCACATTTGCATGCCAATTGGTATGGTCATTGTTCATGTCTTGTTTAAGCAACCATTTGTTGAGATGTCCCAGGAACCACTTCCTTGTAACATAAAAAACACAATCTCATGTCACATGCCCTAATCCTCTGGATCTTACAATATTTCTGCATTTTCTTCTATGATGTTCCCTGAGTCTTAGGTGTATGGGTTTGGTTTGTAGATGAACTGGCTTGGTATCCTATGGTCAGTTGTGATGAAAGAATATTCTAAGCAGACACCAGGTCCCCTTGAACATTGTAGAGAAAAGATGAGACTATTGGTCACACATAAAACATAAGGTTATCTTTATAAAAACAAGTTTTTAAAATGAGTGTACATCTATGAGTTATTTGTATTCTTAGTTCTTTTTAACAGAAACTGAACTGGAATCAATGTACAAATAGGAAGATAAGTTAAAAGTTTTGATCTCTGCTTTTCAAAGAGAGAAAATAAAGTGTAACTAGAAACTGAACTGGAAAAAATATCTTTTAATTTTTAAGATTAGAATCTTGACTTTACCAAATAAACCCTTGGAGAGTTATGGGTTCAGATACTCAGTGGGATAATGTGCATGTTGATAAAGTGTACACTACTCTAGTGTTTTGAGAAGACTTTTCACTGATTTTCAAAACAATTCCATAGAAACTTTGTTGGTGACTCTACTTCAGAGAAGTGAGAAGGTTGTCAAGTTTCCTGCCAGTGGAAGTTGAGGAAACTAGAACTATGGGGATTCTTTTGATGGTTCCTTTTGTGTACCTGCTAGTGGATGTGCTTCAGGAAAAAGCAAAGAGCTTCTGTCCAAAGAGGAAGCGGCTTTGAGAAAGCAAAGCTCACACTAAGAACTGGCAGTGCCTCCAGTGACTGACCAGCATTGTTCAAGCCCAACTCATCTTCCTGTTTTCATGAAATTTGCGGTCATGTTTTGTATTAACTGGCACATACGGCAGCAACTTGGGGCTTCATTTCAAACTTATTTCCATACAAACTCCTCCACTCTGCCAATTTAAATGTGTGTGTGTGTATAAATGTGTGTATATATATATATGTAGCTGTTATATAGATATATAGATATAACAACAATATTTACAAGCCTAACTTATAAAACTTGTAGAGGAAAATAGACATTGGTTTTTATCAGTCTCTTTGAAATAAATCAGAATTTTAAGTAGCCTGGAGTCATTTAAAAAAAATCTAAAAGTGATATAGTGACCAGAAACAGCATAGCACTTGCCAAAGCACAAAGCAATGAAACGAGATAGAGAACTCAGAGATAAGCTCCACAAGTTCACAGCCATGTAAATTTTTTTTTTTTTTGACACAGGATCCCACTGATCCCATGATGGCCTCCAACTAGTTATATAGGTGAGGATGACCTTGAACTTGTTGGTCCTCTTGTATCTGCTTCTGTAGTACTGGGATTACGTGCTTTTCCAGTTTATATGGTTCTGGGGGGCAGGGGGACTCAAACTTAGGGCTTTGTGTTAGATAAGAATTCTACAGCTGAGCTACATAGTCCTATCTGGTGACATTTTGTGAAATCAGCTAGAGTCTACATAGAGCAAAGCAATCTCTCTTCAATTAATGGTGTTGGAGAAACTGGATATCTATACATAGCAGGACTAAGATAGACACCACATAAACCCAGCTAAAAATGGATCAAAAATCTTAAATATCAGACCAGAAACTTTGAAACTACAACAGGCAAACACACGAGACTGCTTCAAGAAATTGATCTTGGCAAAGTATTTGAACAAAAATCTATAATCCCTAAAGTTCAGGAAAAGATGGCAAAGGAGGTCATGTCAAACTAACACTCTACACAGCAAAGGAAATAATCAAAGAAGTACAGAGATAATTTAGAAAATAGAAAATGTTTGTAGAGTGTTCATATGACAAGGGATTAACACATAAAGGACTTAATAATAGCAGTGAAACAAAGTAATTGGATCAAAAAAATAGCCACAGCTATTAATATTCAGTAGGAGGCCAATCAGATTGCTCAGCAGATAGAGGCACTTACTGCCAAGAGTCACATCCTGTTCAGTCCCACAATCTACATGGTACAAAGAAAACTGACCTCAAAATTTGTTCCCTGATGTCCACACTTGTGACACCATGTATACATCTCCCCATTATTAAAACAAATAAACACTAAAGAGAAATTAATATCTATTTGTGGCGGGATTAAGGTGTCAGCTGATAAGGTCAGAAGACACTTCTGGGACCCTGGAAGGGGTGTGGCCAAGCCCATTGATAAGTGGCTGCTGGGACAGGAGGAGCTCTCTTCCTGGTTCCTGGCTGCTGGCTGCTGGACAGACAGAATCGGAATCCATCGTGTTTCCATCGCGCTTCCATCGCTCGTCCATCACTTGGATCTGCCAGTTCTTGTTCAGGTGCCACCATAAGCTGTTACTAATATTGTGAGTGTTAATTTATATTCTAATAAATATTAATTTTGGACTGGCGCCTTGAAAGTAAAACTCCGACTACATCTATTTATTTATTAACTACCAAAGGCGAAGCAACAGAACTGTTAATTACATCAGATCACCACCCATACGATCCAGTGAGCAGACAGTTTCAGAGTCAGTGCTTGGCAATGTTTACTGTGTACATGGGTCACTGTGGACCTTGGTGCATATGTAGAATTTTAGTCTAGACCTGAGTGTGCAAGAGTGTCAGCATTTCTGCTGCATGTCTGCAGGTCTCTCAGATCCATGGGTATCAAAGGAGGAATTTGATAAAGAGCAAACAATGGTCCCTGTTCAAGCTCTAAGGAATTTGGTAAAATCACACAAGCCCAAGTCCCGTCCTCTTCTATGAAAACTGACTTTTGTCTCTTGAAGCTTCTCAAGACATAAGAACCACTGGTATAAGAACTGCTAGTCCTTCACCATGAAATCCCTCGGCTCTGCTTGTTATGATAGCTAGCTATCCCCCTCTTCCTTCCTTCCTTCCTTCCTTCCTTCCTTCCTTCCTTCCTTCCTTCCTTCCTTCCTTCCTTCCTTCCTTCCTTCCCTCCCTCCCTCCCTCTCTCCCTCCCTCCCTCCCTCCTTCCTTCCATTCTTTCTTTATTCTTTTTCTTTCTGTACATTATAAGGTTGTAGAATTCAAACACTCCAAAAAATTTTTAAAATGGGGTTTCAATGGAGTCTCACAACGGGCATGGTAATGGAGAGTTTTATGTCAACTTGATGCAAGCCAAAGTTGTCTGAGAGGAAAGAACCTCAATTAAAAAATGCCTCCAAGGTTTCTCTCCATAAATTGATAGGGGGTTGTGCATGGGGTAGGGGGACAACAGGGTAATGACATACATAGACATCACCAAAGACAACACCCGCACAGCTCATGGAGAGAGGTTAGTCTGGTGTCTGCATGGAGCCTTCACTCCTAAGCTCTGATCTCTTTGGTGCAGGAAGGTTCTCTGCAGGTTACTGAAAGAAAAACAGGAACACCAGCCCAGCCCAAATCCCTTTAACCTACAATCTGCACTGAGTGTGAAAGATGTGCTGTGACAATGGTGAAGCAGAACTGGGAGCGGCCAAGAAAGGTGTGACTTAACTTGAGATCCATCCTATGGGAGGGTGTCAATACCTGACACTGCTTAGATGGTCAGGAACTGGAGACTGGACAGTCCGGAGACCTAGGGTAGAACCAAATGGGCTGGTCTTAAAGAAAAAAAAAATTCAATGAAATGATTACTAACAATATTCTGCTAAACTCATAGATTGGTACTTTTCCCAGTAGTCATTAAAAAGAGTTCCTCAGGCAGCAGATGGGAATGGATGCAGAGACCCACAGCCAGACATAATTCAGAGAGTCTAAATTAGAAGTCTCTATCGAATCCCTTCCCTTGAAGGGGAATCCCATGAAAGACTGAATAGAAAGATTATAGGAGTTAGAAGGGATGGAGTACACAAGGAAAACATGGCCCACCAAATCAACTAAGCAAGACTCCCCTGGGCCCACAGAAACTGAAGCATCAAGCTAGGTCTACAGGAGGTATTCTGCTTATGTGTTGTGGCTGTTAGCTTGGTGTTTTGTTGAATTCCTAACTGTGGGAGCAGGGATGTCTTTTATTCTTTTGCCTGCTCTTGGAATACTTCTCCTCCTGTTGGGTTGTCTTGTCCAGCCTTGCTGTTAGGGGTCTTGCCTCATTTTATTCAATAAGACTTATTGCATCTTGTCTTGATGTGCTCAGTATTGACTCTTGCTTGTTTCTGAAGGAAGATGGAAAGAGACTATGGCTGAGGTGATGTGGGGGTGTTGGAGGAGTGGGGGTGGGGAACTGTGCTCAGGAAGTATTGTATGACAGAAGCTATTTTCAATCTTATAAAAGCCTCTATCAAGTCAGGTTATAAGAAACCCTGTAAAGCATTTTCTTAATTAGTGATTAATAGAGAAGTGCCCAGCCCATGGTAGGTGGTACCATCCCTGAGTGCTTATAAAACCCTGCTGGTGCTGGGTTTTATAAGCAAGCCAACTGAATAAGCCATTGGGAGCAAGACAGTAAGACTCCTCCATGGTCTCTGTATCAGCTCCTGCCTCCAGATCCCTGATCTGCTTGAGTCCCTATGCTGACTTCATTTAATAATTAACAGTGATGTGAAAGTGTAAGCCAAATAAACCTTTTCCTTCCAGAAACCCAAACTAATATAGCCATATAAAATGCACTGCTCAGTTTCAAATCATAGTTGCTACTGCATGCACATCCCTCAAGCGGTCCTGTCCACCTCCTTGCACAAGTGTGAGAACATGTGACAGTTATTGGAAGAATGTCACTATGTTTCCGTTGGTCACCAGCCTCTGCCTCCCTCAGCTTTCATATTTTACACTCAGCTTCAACTTCATACATACAGAGAATTGCTGTGTTTGTGAGGTTTGTTTTACGTTTGTTTGTTTGTTTGCTGTTGTTCATTTCTAATGATTTTACTTAAACCTCTATCAGTGTCACTAGCTACTCTTATTTTAATTTGTAAAAAGACTATCTGGCTTGTGGATCATAGGATGTCACAAGATGATATTTTCCACTATATTTTAGGGATGAATTTTTGTTCTGTTTTGAGAAACTGATCCATTTCTTTTTCGTTTCAGAGCAAATTATTGACCTCCTATAATGATTTACTTTATGAAATGCACTTTTTATGTTTTAATCTTAACAAAAATAGTTAATAATTATTGTGAACTTAGGACACCAAATATTTTCAAAATATTTGGCATTTAATGTTTGTCCACCTAGAAACCTAATACTGGAGATGGTGTCTTCTTTTCAACAGAAGATATAGTTAAGGGACCAGTCAAGTGGACACTTGGGT
The DNA here is from genome assembly GCA_033318265.1 of Phyllotis vaccarum. Taxonomy (NCBI): domain Eukaryota; kingdom Metazoa; phylum Chordata; class Mammalia; order Rodentia; family Cricetidae; genus Phyllotis; species Phyllotis vaccarum. The sequence continues at coordinate 85,596,488 of JARWLC010000014.1, read as the reverse complement.
CATAGAATAATGGGATGAGAAGGCTGGAACTTTTGTTATCTAATTTCCTGTTCTCTCCATGTTCTTCATACTAATCCATGTGCCATGTGCGTGTCTCTTTATTAAATATTCTTAGTTTGATTCTTTTTAAAGACATTAAAATTTTTTGAGATTCATTTATTTTATGTCTGAGAGTGTTTTGCCTGGGTGTATTATATGTACCAAAAATGTGTTTGGTGCATAAAGAGGTCAGAGATGGCTTTGTCTCCCCTGAAACAATTGTATCCCCATTACAGATGACAGCAAAAGATTTTGTGGGTGCTGGGAACTGAACCTGAGTCCTCTGCAAGAAATTACCTACTCATAACCACTGAGTCATCTCCCCTGTCCCCTACCCTGCTTGAAAGACCTTCTGTTGTGCCTAACCTCCTCATTAGCCAGGACTGTAGGTTCCAGTATGTCTGTCTGCCATTTTGTGCTCAACGCATACTGAAAAAGAAAGACTTCAATTTACCTGCTGCTTCTCACTTTACGGGAGTCTCCTCTTACCAACATCTCCCACAAAATCAGTGCATTTGCTACCAGTGAAGAACCTATGCTAACAGCTATCATGAGTTTAACTGACACCAATTTAATATTCACAGGAATAGGAAAAGAGATCGGTGGATATACAATACCAGCATAACTCTCCCAGTCACTAGGAAAGCGAATAATATTGTTCTTTCTTTGCAGAAAAAAAAAAAAAAAACCTCAAAGATTTTTTATCCAGTGTCCCTGGGACAGAGAAGCCAGGGACTGGTAGAAGTGGACCTGTGTTCCACTTAACTAGAGGACAGGCAAGGGCTTCACAGTTGCTATCATGAATACCTTGTGACATCCTATTACAAGGATAATGACCTCCTGCTTACTTAACTTAATCTGTGATGTTGGGTATTATTTTATTTCAGAGAGTAAAAGCTACTTTTTAAAGACTTTGTAATACATAGCATTTTGGCAGCTTCCGAAGGTAGGCTGATCTTTACTCTTATTCTAGAAAGACTTAGTGGAAGGAGGGAGGGAAGAAAGAGAAGGAGGAGGCAGTTTAGATTTAAGAGAAAAGAGAATACAAGCAATATCGCATTGCCACAGACATCTTAAAGGCAAAACAGAAACGTCTTCTGATATTTGCTATTTTCACTAATCATTCGTGACCTTGTGCCTGACTTTGAGGATGGAAAAGATTGCCTGCGTTGGTGTTTCCAGTGGTAAATCCTTTACTTACTTCTGAAAGACGCATCTGTTTCCACAGCCTAAGCATTGTGTATGTGAACATCACCTTGTGAAGGTCTCTTAGTAGTTTAGAATGCTAATTCACACACAACTGGAAACTAAATATCCTCTATGTATTAGTTATTTTTTCTTACGGTAACAATAAAATCTTCAACAAGAGAAACTTAAGAAAGAAAGGGTTGACTAGTCTCAAAGCTCTGGGGTGTATGTAGTCCATGGAGAAGGGAAATCCTAGAAGTAGCATTTGACCGCTAATCACACTGCATCCATATTACGTCAGAATGTTGGTCACAGCTTGCTCTCTCCTTTTTATTCATCTGGTGCCAGTCCAGGGAATGATGTCACCTACACTTAGGATAGGTCTTTCTATTTCAGTTAACCTAGCCAGGAAAGTCCTTCTGTGTCTCAAATTATTCAGGATCTTCACACGTTGACAGTCAGTACTAAACATTACAACATGATTTGATTAAAAATATTGATAGATAATCTAATATTTTATTGAAGAGGACGAAAACAAATCTTGTAATGCCTTTTGACTTTACTTTTGTTTTGTTTTGTGTTGTTTAGGGATTTAAAAATTAATTATATTTTAAACGTTATGTGTGCATGTGTGTCTGTGTGTGAGTTTGTGAAGGTGAATACAGTGCCTACAGAGGTCAGGTCAAAAAGGGCTCAGACTGCCTGGAACTGAATACAGTACCCACAAAAAAGTTGTAGTTACAGACAGTTATACGATGCAGGAAGAACCACACATGCTCTTAACAGCTGACCTATGTCTCCGGCCCTTGTTTTCTGTTTGCTTGGTTTGGTTTTAGTTTTTAGGCAGAGCCTCATTCCAATTTATCTGGCCTGAAACTCAGTTTGTAGCCCTTATTATCCTTGAACTTCTGATAATACTCCTATCCTGCCTTTCCCATTGCCAGGGTTATATGTATTTGTCACTGTGTCCAGTTCTTTCTAGTTCATTTTCAAATGTCCTCTCTGGTGGCCTTACTTTCCATTTATTTTTCTACATCTACTCCTTTCATTAAATCTAGTTCAGTCATGATGTTATGATGGAGTATGATGCACCAAAACAAAAAGAATAAAAATAAAAACAGTCCAATGGTTACTCAGAGGATGCTGGTAGGTGGCCCCTGTGCATGCAATCTCAAAGGGATAATACAAAGAAGACTTGATTTCATTTGGGTTTAAGAAATAAAAATACTTTGGGTAATTAAAAGAGAAAAATTTAGTAGAATTATTTAAATAGGAAAAATCACTTGAGGGCCTTGAGATAGCTCAGCCTGCAGAGGTGCACAACCACAGGACTGACAATCAGTTTGATCCTTGGGTCCCACAAGATGGCAGGAGAGAATCCACCTGTACATTGTCCTGCTCTCCACAATTGCTATGATGTAAGCCGTCCACACACCACTGCCAAAAGGGTTTAAACGTGTGGGTTTAAAAAAAAAAAAAAAAACGCCATAGAAGGCGAAAGATGAATGCAACAGGGCTGCAAGAATTTAAGGAACACAGTACAGGTCTCCCATTTGGAATATAGCAGACTTACACTGAAGGGGAACGTGAGACTTGTAGTAAATGTAGTTAGGGAGGCAGAAGGCAGAGGGAAGGCCCTCTCAACCCTGTCTTCCAGACGGAACCCAATTTGCCCATTTTTTTGCCTGTTTTAATTTCAAAAGTATTTTAACAATTAGAGCTTTGGAGCTGGAGTAATGACAGTTCAGCTTTAAAAGGCTTGTAACCAAAAATATAGGAATTGGAGTTTTCGGTGTTGAGCTGGCTCATTGTTAATTGTTCGTGTTCATATTGAATAGGGGAGACCACACACACACACACACACACACACACACACACACACACACACACACACACACACACACACACACACACACACATACACACACACACAAGACATGAAGTTGAGGGGAGGATGTGTTAAGAGCTCTGGAAAGGCTGGAGGGGAGCCAAAATATATTGTACATGTATGAAGAGAAGCCTTATTTGCTGAACTCTGGCACCCTCTTGTGATTAAAGCATGAAAAGTCTTTGTGCCAACACGTTTTCCCCAAAGCAGGAGGACATCTCACATTCTGATACTGCTTATCCCTGGAGAAGAAACCAACACAAAATGTGAACATTCCACATTGGGTCATCCAACCATCCTCCTGATCCTCAGCTTTGAATCCACATCATCACATGTTTACACTTGGTTCACTTCTCATGGCCATTGTCATCTGTATCACTCTCTGTAAGACTCTTCCTGTTTCCATTCTGAGTAACTCACTACACAGACAGATGTTTTCCAAACATTCTTCCCTGCTTCAGCAATGCTCACCCAGGGAATGTCATAGAATTTGCTATCACCAACCTTATCTCTCTTTCTAGTCATCATATTCTGCTCTTCCTTCCCACTGCACTGACCACAGCAGCACCCACAAGTACCTGCACACCAGTGCTTCAATGTGCTTCATACTCTTCTGGTTTCTTTAGGTCCCACGTCTGCTGAAATTCCACAGCCTCATCATTGTCACACCCTTGGGAACACCTAAACTTCTTTCCCCTAGCCATACTCTAGGCAAAACCCACCAACTCAATGAATTTCCCTACTTTCTATCTTCATCCCTGCAGCTGAATGAAGTGGGAAAACCACATACAAGTAGTGACTCATTTGATCTTAAATTCAGGATCAAGAGTCCTAATGTCTCACTGACGTCTACCAACTGATACTGCATGGCTACTAGCCCTAACCTCACTGGGGGGTGGGGGTGGGGGTGACAGTCTTACTATGTAACCCAGGCAGCTCTCTAATGATTCTCCTGCCTCAGCCTCCCAAGTACTGAAAGTACAGGAATAGCCACCACTCCTGTCCTTCTTTTCTTATTTTAATAGTCATATGATTCACTCATTCATACTCTCCATCAAGTGCCCCTTGCAAAGGAATGATGTGGGGTGTGTGTGTGTGGTGTGGTGTGTGCATATGTGTGTGATTCTCAGATGATAATGTCATTTACTGCTTTACTAAGAAAACTGAAGCAAAGGCACACTTCTCAACCACTAGAGTGTCCACCTACCTTTATTATTCTAACATCGCCTACTTTTCCTAGGTAAAGGCCAGGGTAGCTGCTTTGCATCAACTCCCATCTCTTTCCTTGCTCACTGACTGCCCTTTCCTCTTCCTCCTCTGTATTATCTCATGTGAAATCTATCTGGTTCACTCACCACAGCATAAACATGCCCACTCCCTCCCCCCAAAAGTGCACAGGATCTGGAGGAAGAGCTGGGATATTCAGCCATTAGGAGTTTCAACTATCAAAGGTGCACATATCTCACACATCTGCAATTCCAGAAAGTGTAAGACCGGCCTGGGATTTCCAGTCATCCATACAAACAACAATTAAAACAAAGCCTTGATATGGGTGCGCTCCCCAAGAATCAAGATATGAAGTACAGCATGTAAGTAGAGTAATGGAGGTGGCACTGTTTGAAGAAGGACAGCTAATAACTGCCTAGATGTCTGCAATTGAAAAACCAGAAAGTCTCTAGCACAATTTACACAAAAGAACATTTACAGAAATAATGGGTCCATTTTATTCACTCTGAAGGACTCCTCTGAGACAGTACTGCCATCCCTACATTACAAATTTATTGATGTGAGTCAGATATCATAAAAGGTAAAGTCACTTGCTGCTAAGCCCAGTGACCAGAAATCAGTCACCAGGACCCATATAATAGAAGGAGACAATGAACTCCTACAAGTTGTTCCCTGGTCTCCACACATGCTCTATGGTATCTTTGCACACATACTTCACCAAATAAATGCTTAGAAATGAATTGGATGGGACTAGGGATTTGGCTCAGCTGTTAAAAGTGCTTGCTTTTTAACAAGTGCTGTGTAATCATGAAGACCTGAGTTTGAATTGAAGCATCAATGAAACAAATTGGACATCTCGTGCATGTCTGTAACCCGCAATCAGAAAGGGCTTAGAAACAAGAGGGTCACTAAGGATTGTTGGCTTCCAGGGTAAGAAAATGTGAGCTTCAGTTTCAAGGAGAGACCCTTGTAGAGATATGTTAAAAATTTAATAAAAACAGTTGGAGATATCAGAGGGATCTACCCACAGCCAGTCTAGGAGCATCAGACAGTGCTAACTCACACCTTTAATCCCAGCACAGGGAGTGGTAACCTAAGCCCTTAATCCTATCAAATCTGAATTTGAGGCCAGTTTAGTTTACAGAGGGAGTTCCAGGCTCCCAGGCAGGCAGTGGTGGTGCATTCTGTTAGTTCCAGCACTTGGGAAGCAGAGGCAAGAGAATCTTTGTGAGTTCAAAGCCAGCCTGGTCTTCAAAGCAAGTTCCAGGACAGCCAGGACTGTTACACAGAAAACTCTGTCGGGGGGGGGGGGGGGGGGGCGGGGACACCCAATCAACCAAACAAACAACAAAAACAAAACAAAAGAAAACAAAACACAAAACAAACAAAAAAACCAAAAAGACTGGAAGAGGTGGATCTGTGTCCTCTGATATTCCAGACTGTTTTTACTAAATTTGAAACATATCCCCACAGACCCTCGCTCTAAGAAGTAAGCAAAAGTAATAAAGGATACATGACATGCTCTTCTGGCCTACACACACACACACACACACACACACACACACACACACACCCCACCCCAATAAATAAATAAATGAATCTCTTTAAAATGCTTAGTGGGGACCAGCTATTAAAGGTTATGGCTCACAACCAGTAAATGCTTTTGTGAACCAGACATGAAGAAGGCTGTAGATCAGAAAGAATGGTATGTGTGACTGATGTGGAAATGTGTACCCTAACCTCAGGGAGACAGTGAGCTCAAGGTCAGCTGGCACACTTTACTGTGAAAAAGCATGTGATGCAACTTCAGTGTAAGCTAGAGGGATGAAGAGTAACCAGCCTTCTCTGACCTGTTGTACTCTCTGTGGCAAGAACTCATTGACAGTCAGGACGAGACACTCATGACATACGCAGAGAGAAAAACATCTCGGTCTGTGAGGCAGTATCTTGGGAGACCAAAATATGCATTGTACCTATTACTCAGCACTAAGTTAGTGCAGAGACTGAGATCCCTCTGAGGGGCACATGTGGGAAGTCTTTCTTTGCCTTTATTGATTCTTTCGCAATATTGTACATATATGTGTGTGTATAATATATACATGTTTATTATATTTATCCTCCTACCATCTTTCCCCCTCCGACCAAATCCCTTCATCTCCCCTCTTCTGGCTACTTTCATATCTTTGAATGTGTGTGTGTGTGTGTGTCCCACTGTATTTAATTAGTACTGCTTACATGAGCATGGCTGGGGTCTTATTAACCAATACTGATGAAACTTGAGTCTTAGATTAAAATCAATTCATGGGAGATACTAAATAGAGTATTTTGTTTGACAGTCTTACATAAGAAGCATAATTGTTCTTGGTTGAGAACTAATGATAAAAGTTAGCATTTATCAATAATTACATGTGGTGAGGCTCAGGGTAGATTAGCTCAATGATAGGGTGTAGGTCACTAGGAGGGCTCATCCCCAGAACCCTGGTTTGAAGTGCCAGCATCACCACCCCTCATAAAGCCAGAAAGGAAATGTCAATTTGGGGGAACCACTCACCAGGATTTTGATTTAATAGGATTAGGCTAATGTCTGTGAATTTGCATTTGCAATGAGGTGGCTAATGAATGCTGGACCAGAAAGAGCCAACACTTCTGGAGGTTATTAGATATGGTGTCTAAGATTTCCCACCTGACTTATCTAGGGACAGAAAATATTCCAAGACTGAACTCTGCAGATGAGCATATAGGTGGCATCCCCTGCAGAGTAGCAGCTATGTTGGTAGCAAGCATTAAATGGGCTCCTGGGCCTGCCCTTTCACCCCTATCAGCCAAGAACACAAAAACAATAGATGCATGAATCTCAAATTCATAAATCCAAAAACTGAAGTACTCCAGAGTCTGAAACTTTGGGTCATAATAAAGATGTAGGTGTGCTCACCTTCAGACTATATTGCAAAGTGTATGTGAATAATGAAATGTAAATAAATTATGCAGTTAGATTTGGGTCTGATCCTCAGGGTTTAAGGAAGACATACATGTATTCACATATCTAAAATACGTATGGCCTCAAGAATTTGGGACAAAGAATACTCAGCCAGTAATGTGTCCCTAAAGAGAAGTGCAGTAACTATTACCTAAAATAGACAAAGTAACCCCCTAATTCCTATTTAACACACCTACTGAGGGGGAACAAAACCCAGATGGATTACTATATTATCATAACCTCTCCAAAGCAGCAGAAAACTAAGATTTTTAATGTAAACAATACAACATCTAGTACCCAGTATGTAGTTACTAACCTAGTAAATGTTTCTTAATTGAAAATCTTACAATAATGTGAAGAGGGGATGGAACCTGGGGAGACACAGAATAACAAAAACATCTGTATGTCCACTGTAGTATACTATAATGTTAGAGGTTTGGAAAAAATCAGTTGGCCAAGATGATCCTCTTTGTGAATTCTTATTACATTATTTTATTCTCAAACTACCTCAATGATTCCATGTCATAAGTGAACTGTGGCAGCATAAAAGGATAATATTTGAACTTATAGTATGGTTTCACTTCTCTCTGAGTATTCTGCCTATTATTCTTTCAGGGTCCTCAATCTACCAACAGCCTAAGCTACAACTACCCAGGATAGCAATGTAGCCACCTAGTTTCAGAAAATGTGTGGACTCTTTCAATCCAAGGAAATGGCTCTTAATTCTCCCAAGGATAATCACATATTCTGGGTAGAAACTTACATGTCCAGCCTGCGGAATATCCACTGGCATTATTCTCATGAAGTTTAAGAATACCTTATCTATTGTCACAGTGCACATTACTTCTTGGCCTTGTATCGAAGAGCAAGGGTATTACTGTGTATTTGGCATTACATTGCCTTTCATCACAAGCATATATATGTGGCAAATGAGGTTTGGAAATATGCACCTGTCCATACCATTTACTATATACCCCTATCATGACCAAAGAGCATAGATCAGTGAATGGGCCTGCAGAAGGTGCCATTAAAGTACAGTGTGGGATGTTGCCTTGAGCCATCAGTAACTATTGCATAAACCAAATTCATGGGTGTGGGAACCATAAGGTGCTTACTCCATCTGCACCATCCACACCAGTCTCCTGACTGCTTCTCTGGCAGGCTGCACCCACGCCTTCCTCCACTCCTTCTTCCTTCCCTCAAGTAGTCTTTTCAGACTTCCTTCCAATATTTGTCCTTAACATTTTACTGTTAAACATTTTGCATTCCTGAATTCTTACAGTGTATCACATATAATCATTTTCTACTTGCTTATTATCTATAACGTCAGCTTCAAACAAGCAAGAATTTCTGTTTCAATCTTCTATCTCAGTGCCAAAGACAGCCATAGCCTCTGTCCCAAAGAGTAGACAGCACCTCTGCCTACATCATGAGATGCTTGACAAACTTATTCTGTAAACGATAAGGCCATAGATATTTTAGACCTTTGAACATGTAGTTTCTGTTTTAACCACTCCTCTCTGGTCTTGTTGCACAAAAGCAGCCATAGACTGGTAAATAAATGGGAGATAAGTGGGGAAGAAAGAAAGAGCAATCAGAGGAGATCACTCCTCCCCCAACCACCTCTCTGACTTGGCTAACCTGGCTTACTACACACATCTAGGAACTCTACATTAGAAACTTTGAAATTTGAAGACAACTCCTCACAGCAGGAACACAGGCAGGGACAGTGTCTGGCACATGCTCAGCCAAATCCAGTTATTCTGTCTGTACCTTCCAATACCTTCTTATAAAGGAAAATCTCTAGAGAGCTAAGTCTTGTTTACTCAAGGCTGGACTACAAACCACTCACTGCACCTCGATGCAGTGGTTCTCTTGGAGGTTATAAAATGCAAAATCTAGGGACTAGAGATAAAGCTCAGAGGTAGAACACTGGCTTATTACAAATGAACCCTTGAATTCAGTACCTAGGTAAAATAATATAAATAAATTATAAAGTAAAATCTAAATATTTATATTTTAATAAAATTAAAAAAAAATCTAAGACATGATGTATTGGTGCATGCCTTTAATCTTAGCACTCAGGTGGTGATGTCAGGCAGATCACTGTGAGTTTGAGCCCAGGCTGGTCTGCATGTTGTAGGCCAGCCAGGGCTACATAGTGAGACCATATCTTTAAAACAAAACCAAATAAATAATAAACACAACTTCAGACTCACGCCATGATTGTTTTTAATTTCCAGTCCTTTGTGGCACAAAGAATGAACCACATGCCTTAAACATTCTAGGCTCATTCTCAACTACTGAGTTACATCTCAAGTTCCTAATTTTATTTTTTCAGTTAAATTTGTTCATTGCTGATTATATACACATATGCAACACATTCTGATTACTCTTAAGCCCCCTTTACCCTATTTTTAATAACATCCTCAAATTACTCATACAGAGAGTAAAGTGTAAAATGTACAGATTTAATCACACATCTGTCAACGCACAAGTCAAAAAATAGTTTCTATTTTGCATGAAGATATAAACAAATCGGGTCTGGAAGTGTAACTCAGTGGTAGATCATGTGTGTGGCATGCACAAAGCCCTAAGTTTGACCTCTGACATGAGAAAACAAAAATGACTACTTACCTCAGTGATGCAGGATGAGTGACGTTATGGAAAGTAGCCCAGATCTCAGTACAGAGGTGGTGGCAGGACACTGGAAAAAGACCTCAGCTCAGATCTATACCTGCCACAGAGACAAAAAGCACCCAAGAGTACAGTCCATTCTTGCTTACAGGAGCCTTGAGAAAAAGTTTCAGGGAAGAGTTACCAATCCCCAACAAGTTTTGTCTCAAGAGACAGGCAAAATCAAAATTGTTCCAAGAATCTAGATCGGAGGAAATCAACAAATTTCCTCAGTTAATTTCAGGATGAAAGTAATAAATCTCTGTGAGCTGGCCATCCTGAATCAAGAAAGAACTGTGATTCAAACTGAAGACTATCTAATCCCTGCAATCAGCTTGGAAACTTCTGGATTTGTCGGCAAGGCTGGAAAAGAAGGAAGAGATCTTTTTATATCTTGTTCTCTGGGCAGCCGCATCTACAACCCTGACAGCCAGCAGCTGTGAATCAGAACCGAAGAGGAAAAAACTAGTCTGACAAAGCCCCCTCTCCTCCTCGAGTGCAAACTTCCTGACTTTCAGCTCCAAAGAAAGGGATTCTCCTCTCATAGGCTCTGCCTTTTTAGAAAAAAAAATAGAAGCACAAGCAGGAAGATGATACAGTCGAAAAGGAAGCAAGCAAACAAAACCAAAGCAGAACCAGAGTTAGGTTTCACTGCAAGACCCACCAGAGGTTTCAAGAGGAACGGCATGCTATATCTGGAGAGTGTGATGAAACACAGTTCTTTTCTACCAAAGGATGGTCAGACGGGGGTCACAGAATTCTGGAAGGTCTGAGGTTATGTACTTCAGTCAGTTAAAGGAGATAAAAGACAACCTTTTATTTTATTTTCGGAGAATAAGCAGAATGTTTTATAGTAGTGATACAGAAAGCAAACGACTTAATATAGCACAAAGCTGCTTAATCTAGCCTAGCACTGTGACCAGGGATGGGGACAGAGGCAGTGCTCTGGCAGCTGTAACAGGCCAGGGGAAACCACCCAATCTTAGCGAGACTATTTAAAGACCCAGTGGAAAAGGCAAAAAAAGACCATACCATGAAAAGAAGGGCCCAGAGGCCCATTCCAGCTTCCGTCCTGACTCTGGCCAATCACCACTGTCTCATCTGGAAGCTTTTTTTTTTTTTTTTTAAACTTTCCCACAAGGTCATCTGGCTACTTGTAACCCTTCTCTGGGGACAGTTCCTTGTCAGGCTCAGGTTCCTTCTCTGGCTGGGCCTTAACTTGTAATTTCTTAGAGTCCATGTTTCAATGTCTGACAGACAAAAAAAAAAAAAAGGCATTAGTGTTTTTCAAATGCCTCATTCCTTCCCTGCATTCCTGGTTACAGCATCAAAACTATATATAGTCCAAAGAAAAGAAAAAAGTTCAATACAGTTAATAAATAAGACCTTATCAGGTCTCTGTGGTCAGCTTTAATGCTATGGACAAAATATCAGTATCAGGCTTGTCATTATCTGGGAGAGGAGACCTGAGCAGCTGGGTTCTAGTATTACATTCTTACACAAATCTCTGTAAGTGATCAGGTTAGCTGAAAGAAACACACTAGTTCAGCATGTGGACAGTGTTAGCTTTTCAACTATGAGCAGGAAGAAGCTGCCTTCTTACAATCAGAGCTATTATAGGAAAAGACTAATCCCTTAACAGACTTCAGGAGAATGACAAGTGTTATTCATACTTCCCCAAGGGAGTTTACAGGCTTCTGGTTAGCAGACTACCAGGACATCGGCAGGTGCTGGTATAATGAATGGATGCACCTCAACTAGATATGCTTCTCTTCAACATGCTCAAAGTCATACAACTTATCCCCAGAATGCAGGGCCCCCTCCCCTGTACCTAGGAATCAAGGACAACTTGACTCCTCAACCATATGATGTGAAACCTCTCCCTTCCACTGAGTCCTATTAGAAGGGACTCTTATTCTGTCTACTTCTCATCAGAACCGCTGCCATGATGTATGTGTTAGTTTCTGAAGCCACATCCTCCCTGAGTTCTGACATCAAGCTCCATTTAAGAAGGATTCTTAATTTTGAATCTCTCTCTTGCCTTTGTACTCTTCCAGAAGTGTTCCTACCCTCCCTACTCTCTCTGTCTCCTTTCCTTCCCCTTTTCCATTCCCTCCTTCTCTGTTTTCATAACCACATCCCTCAATCATAATAATAAAGTCCTTTTACATAGACACAGCTTCTAAGTGTCTCCTGTTATCCACCACTGCCTCCCGCCTCGACCCCTATGAGGCCTCTGCACTCATAGACACCTGCTGCTAGCTAACTAGATAATTCTTTATCATACCAGATCACACAAAACCCTAACGGTGTATCTTCCTAAGGCACCAGGTCCTTGCTTATGGTTCCTGCTATGGTGTTGGCTGTTATGTCTATGTGTTCCTAGAATTAATGACTCTTCTAATAAACCTCTTACCCCAAAACAGTCTACCTCAGTGGCCCCCTTGCATTCCAAACACCAAGCTGCTCCAACAAGTTGTTTAGTTCTAATCAAATATTCCATCTAAGGAGAAACAAGAGAGACCCTATCTCAAGCAAGGTAAAAGCAAACCCTCAAAAGTTGTGCTCTGACCTCCACCCCTGAATGGGTGCATGCTTATAGCATTGCAAGCATGTGCATACACACACACACACACACACACACACACACACACACACACACACAATACATAATTAATTAAAAACATTAACTAGTTAAAAACATTCCCTTTAAAAACTGGAGGACGGATGAGACGACCATGCTTGATGACCTGAGTTCAATACTTACAATGTGAAAAAACACAGCTCTTCTCTTAAAGCCATGTGGTCTGTGACTCTCTATTCAGGCATCAGTGCATGTGTACACCAATTCATATACACACAAAATCAATAAATAGTAAATAAATAGTGTTTTTTTTAGAGTTAAAAAAGGAAGAAAGACAACAGTCAGGTTTTCAGCTGCCAGAATGTGTTAGCAAAGGGGGAGAATAGCATCTTCATGTCCAGAGCTTACAGCAATGCAGCAGTCTTGGCAGGAACAAAGATCTAAAGAGAAACTTGCGTCCCATCCTTGAGCCAGTGACCACTGAAGAGATGGAATTCTCCCAGAATTCTCCCAGGGAATGGGGCCAAGGAAAAGGCTGAAGCTTGGTGTCAATACCAAAAGAAAGTGGGCAGTCTTTGAGTTTGATAGAGGCATTATCTCTCCTCTGGTGGGCTTTAATCAGAAAGTGCCAGACACTCAGGTTTACACAAAACTGTCAGTGAGTCAGTGACCCCTGGATTCTTATCTCTCCAATTCAAACAATGAAGTTCATAAATAATGAAAATGACAATGAAAAAAAAAAACCAAAAACAAAAACAAAAACAAAAAAAAAAAAATCACAGCTCTTCTCTTAAAGCAAATCAGAGATAGTTATTATAGTGACCATGACCCAGAAACACACACTTAGGTTCTCCCAGACTCTATGTCCAATGTGGAAGCAGTTTCATAGTTTTATAGAATAAAGAAAGTCACAAACCAGGGCCTTATGGCCATAGTCACCACGTTATAATCTATGCGTATTCACTGAGGGACTATGAAAGCCCCTGCTGAGCCCCCTTTAAAAGCAGACACCACTCTCCCTCCCTCCCCCCTCCCTTTCTCCCTCCCCCATTCTCTCCCTCCCTACCCCCTCCCTCCCTTCCTCCCTCCCCCATCCTCTCCTTCCCTACCACCCTCTCTCCCTTCCTCCCTCCCCCATCCTCTCTATCCCTCCCCCTCCCCTCCCCCTCCCCCTCCCTCCCTCCCCCTCCCTCCCTTCCTCCTCTTTCTGAGGACACAGCCACAAACTCACCACTGGTAAATACAACAAAGAGTCTGCTAAGATAAAAAGGGTTTTTAGCTATTAGTCACAGAATGTTAGTTCTGACACAGAGGGTAAGGGAGGGCTGTTGGGGAGGGGAGAGGGTGTCCTAACACTAGCCCAAGACAAAGTAATTAGCTTCTACACCTGCAGCCTTCTCCTCTCCAGAGTGTTGACACTTCCTTCCAGGAATTCTCATGTATAGGTCTCCTTGTCCGCAAGGCATCACAGTTTGGTCATGGCAGATGTCACTTTATTTATTGATTGATTGATTGATTGATTGATTGATTGATTTGTCTGTCTGTCTGTCTGTTTGTTTGCTTGTTTATTATTTATTTATTTATTTAATTTATTTATTTATTTATTTAATTTATTTATTCATTTATTCATTTATTTATTCATTTATTCATTCATTCATTCATTCATTCATTTATTCATTTATTTATTTATCTATTTATCTATCTGTTTATTTATTTATTTTTATTATTATTTATTTATTTATTTATTTTATTCATTCATTCATTCATTCATCCATCCATCTATCTATTGATCCATTCATTCATTCATTTATTATTATTATCTATATCTATCTATCTATCTATCTATCTATCTATCTATCTATCTATTTATTTAAATAGTGTAGTTTCCTTCACAACTAGGAAGCTCTTTTCTGGGATCTCATGTGAATGAGGTTGAGGAGGCCAGGACAGCAGTTTTCAGGAGAGAGGAATAGCTGGGAAAAGCCAATAAAACACAAAACCCAGCTCATAATCTGGATCTGATTTTTACACTCTGTATTTGATGTATTATTTACTTATAAACTAGCATGGCTATACCTAAAATTGAGTAATCAAGAACACGGTTTAGCCTGATGGAATGAGGGTTACAAAAAAGGAGACAGAAATCTAAAACCCAAATTTACATATTTTTATAACTAGATTGACTTTATATTTCCCCTCCATTTACAGTTACTTGTAGCCTATGGAGTAAGTTATATTTTAGTAGTTAGAAATGAGGCTTTGAGAAGAGTTACTGCAGAATTATCCTTCCCCCTTTTTATTAGTAAGATACAAATTGTTAAATTTCTTTATCCTGGATAACTGTAGTATAGAACACTTTAAATTCTAATTAAATCAAGAAATATCAGTATGTAAGACACAAAACATTGTGCATGTCGTTATTTAGAATGTTAAGCTGATGCCTTTTGCATAATTTGGGGAAGAGTTAACTTTGATTGTTTTTAGCTAGAGTAAATGAAGTTAAAGTTTAATTTTAAAAGTGAATTTTATCCAAATTATACTGAATTATACACACACACACACACACACACACACACACACACACACACACACACGGTGAAAACACTTGAATCTTTTAAATACTAGTTTTGAAAGGGTTTAAGGCAGGGCTTTAGGGCAAGCAACTGATCATATTGAAACACAGGATCAAATGGACATAATAATATCTTCACTTGTAAATTTGCTATAAAACTAAAAATATTATTTTATCACTTGGAAATATTTTAATTTAATTAAAAATATTTAAATAGAAAGTAAGAGAAATATTTCGTTACCCAGGGTGCTCTCAGAGGGCTTTGAGATGAGCATTCTTCCGTGATGTGTGAATCATTCTGGAAGAAGTATTCAGATACCAAAGAGAGTGGGCGAGAGGACATGTCACTGGTGGACCGGACCCACGATACCTCCTGAAAAACTGTGATTCTCAGTCATTTCCTTCTCATTTCATACTCTAAAACCACAAGGCAGAGTGGGCAAGCGCGTGAGATTTCACAGAGGCTGATGAGGCAGTCAGCAGGCTGTTAGAGGCAAAGACTCGTGCTTCAGCTACTTTTCCAGGTGCCCAGTGAAGTGATGTTTGACAAAAGGCACTACAAGCAGCACTTTAAGTAATGACTAAATAAATCAATAAGCCAGTAGATAATAATTGGTCTTTTCTACCTTATTTTATGAGGAAGTTCACCTCATTCTAGGGATGACAGAAGTACCTGGATATTCCTGATCTTGAGAGCAGAATGGAGTCTTCGGTGTCATGCCTTTTGCTTTTAATTGATGAAATCTCTTAGTTTTACTTATCCTTTGAGGAAGATTCTGTCACTAATCTTGAATTTTGTTGTCATAGAGATGTTATTTGTTTATAACATAGACCAATTTTTATAAACATAATTAAATACTTGCCTATTGAAAAGGTATTAGAACTACTATTTAATTTAGTAGAAATATTCAAAATAGGCAAACCTATCTAAAACATTTTTTTATGGTTAAAGTTATCACTGACAAGACAAAAGCTTTGTCCAGTAAGAAAATAAATAAAACCAAAATTTAGTTACAGATTTTAAATGTCTCTTTAGTAAAATTATAAGTTAAGAGTTCTTAAAAATTATTTTTTGCTAAATACTGCTAAATACTTAAGAAATCAATACTTAAGAAAATATTGAAGTAGAAAACCAAGCATTAATTTTATCTTGGAGTTTGGGATTAAATTAAATTTTATGACCTATATGTTATTTTTAAGTTAGTTTCAAATGTATCTATTTTTAAATAATAATCTTATGACATATTTCAATCTGAACATTATTATTATTACAAAATAATTTAATACAAAGTAAAACATTTTTTATAAGGTAATTTAAAATGGAAGATCTAGGAGCTGTATCTAAAAACACATAAAACATGATGTCTTAGATATCTAGCAGTTGTAAGTACTGCTTAAAACACTTTTTTTGGTTTTGTTTTGTTGAGACAAGTTTTATCTGTGTAACAGTCCTGACTGTCCTGGAACTCTCTTTGTAGACCAGGCTGGCCTCAAACGCACAGAGATCCTCCTGCCTCTGCCTTCCAAGTGCTGGGATTAAAGGTGTGTGCCTTCACCACATGCAAAATACAATTTTTTAAGCTAAGTTTAAATTAAATATTTATTAAATATTAAAACCATCATGGCAGGTAACTTATCATGGAGTTCCAGTTATTGTTGTTAGGAAAAGCATTTATTCTTTATTGTACTCATGAGGCAACAAAGTAGGATGGGACATCCACATCAGGATAGAGTTTGGCATTTATTAATTAATTATTCTTTTATGAACTAACAACAGAAATGATGAATTATTTTAAATATATCATTATACTGTAATATAACGAAGATCTATAAACTCTAAGACATATGTGTAAACCTCAAAGTAGATTTTGTAACTAATAATTTTTTAAAAGTACTTAGAGTTGTCTCTTACATAAACATGGCTAAGATGCAGATCTTGAAATATCTGCTCATTTATGTTTTTTTAATGAGGCAGTTGTGGTAAAAATAAATCCTTAAAATGTTTGTATTAATATGTACATTTACATATGTGTAAAACACACAAAAGCACAGACATAAATTATCTTCTTAATCTTTGGAATAGAGTTTAGCATCTCAAGGAAAGGCAGTTGTCTATATGAAGAACACATCCTAAAGTAATTAAACAACATCTCTTAAAGTTGATTTGTGTCCTCACAATAGGGACCGTGTTGTATGTAGAAGCAGAACTGAGATAAGGAATCAGGGGATAACATCTTGACCAGAACAGTGCGAGTATGTATATCTATCTCCTCCTTAAAAGCAGATTTTTAAAATTTAAAAACTAGTTAGTTGTTCCCAAAGAAATTTGGGATAATTGGCCATTTGTTTTATGTATGTAGTCACCTTGATTAAATATACTTTTTGTCTTTTATCACTATTTTGTGTCTTCAGATTTTAGTTTCATGATGAGCTGAAATGAATCTGAGATAGGTTAACAATGCTAGTTTATATAAGCACTTGTAAATCAGTTTGGTACTATGTATATGTAAACAAAAATCTGAAAAGAAGCTGGTTTGGGCTGTATTAACAGCTAACAGCTAGAAAGAGTGTCCTAGGGTTTTTATTGTGAGGAAAGATACCGGGATTAAGGCAACTCTAATAGAGGTAAACATTTAAGTAGGCATTACAGTTCAGAGGATCCATCCATTATCATCATGGTGTGTGATGTAAATAGTGTGTAAGTAGACATGGCAGTTTGTAAGCAGACTTGATGCTGGGAGGTAGCTGAGAGTTCTATGTCTTGCAGAGATGACAGGAAGTGAACTGTCTTGCCATAACCACCCCTCTGACGAACTCTCCATGTATTTTAAATTTGACTTGACTTATGGCTTTCCTTACTACATAAAACTATCAAAATTCTGGAAACTGCTTTCATGTTGGAACACAGAATTTGAGGCAACCAAAATCTGTGTTCCCAGGCCATTGTCACTCAAAATGGCTCCAGAATAAACCATCTTGTGTTTCCTTTAAGATGAGCACTCTGGTTTCTACCTCACATATTATGAAAACAATAACGAAAAACCCATGACATGTATGCATATGATGCATTTTAATAAACCAAGATTTTAAATGTTATTGTTTGGATTATGTGTCCCATAATTCTCACTGTGAAAAAAAAACCACATAGAGATCTTCAGTGAACATGTAAACCTATTCGTTTTAGATATGATCTAGGGAAAATTAAAAAAAAAAACACTTTAAACAATTCATATTAAAATAATTTTGAAGAAATAATATCAATTTTGTTATTTTTTGTGTAAATCAGGTGAAATATATATAAGTGTATATTCTTTTTTCTTTCTCATTTTTGGGGAAAGGTTTTCTATGTGTAGCTCTGGCTGTCCTGGAACTTGCTCTGTAGACCAGGCTGCCTCAAACAAACCAAGATCCACCTGCCTCTGCCTCCTAAGTGCTGGGATTAAATGCCTATGCTACCACTGCCTGGCTATATAAGTAAGTGTTTAGAATCTTTTTTGGAAGGAAATCCTGATCAAATTTGCATATATGGCATTAACTGTTATAGCTTAATAACACTTAACAAATGTTTTACATAAACAATAAACATTTTAAGGTTTATGAAACACTTAATATTCCCAAATATATAATTTTAATGGCTTAAGATGTTTAGAATACCAAAATTTATAAAGTACTGTATATCTATATATATGCATGCACACATTTTTAATATACAATCACAAGATTTAAATTTGTGAATCTGCATGTATATATTAATTAGACATGCAAAAATGTTAGCACATTAGGAAAATGAATTTACAAAAAACAAACTTATGTAGCCAAAGTCTGTCAAACATCTTTTTGACACAACCTTTAAAAAACCAAAAACATACTAAAAAAAAATTGTCAAAGACATACATGACAAAATGACATGAAGTTAGATATGCCTAATTTAGAAAAAAAGGAAGAAATTTATCTCTCTATTTCACTGAGATGTGAGGAACATTTATAACACAAAAGATAAAAGCTTGTTATACAGCTTAAGGTCACCTAGCCCCCCTCTGTGTGTGTGTGTGTGTATGTGTGTGTGTGTCCCCTCAGTAATGTGGATGTAGGTGTGCATGCATGAATGTACATGTATATGTGTGCATGTGTCCTAGGTTGTTCGGGGAAAATGAAGTTTGGCTTAAAATACAGAGGTATTATCTAACTTGTGGCAGGACAAGACAGTACTGAGGTTCCTCCATCTTGTATTATTGCTGAGGCCAGTCCGGGTTTAACAAGAATCTGATCTTCTTGATGGAGAATGCAATGAAAAAAAACCATGCAACCCTGTCCTAGGAACCAAAGGTCAGGAGGTTCCAGATAATTTAGTTTGGAACCTCTTCCAGCTAACCTTCATTTTATCTGCTTGCTTGTGCGGAAACACCTCCCACACACACATCCCACCACCCCGCTGGCTAACCATTTATCTGTTAAAACTGCTTACTCTGCAATCCCTACCCTGCACTATGGAGAGAGATATCTAGTTTTTAAAGGTCTCTGCCTTTAGAAACCTAGGTTCTGAGCCAGTCAGCTGTGGATCACACCTTTAATCCTATCATTCAGGAGTCAGAGGTAGGCAGATCTCTGTGAATTTGAGGCCAGTCTGGTCTACAGAGTGAGTTCCAGGACAGCCAGGGTTACACAGAAAAATCTTATCTTGAATCGCGGCCCTCCTCTCCCACCTCACTTCAGCAAAGAACAAAAACAAAATGGGAAAAAAAAAACCAAAAAACAAAACTGGTTTTGGACACTTGGGACCACACCCAGATACCCAGAATATTTGAGTGTGGTCCCAGACAGCTAGAAGAAAGATTTCCAATTGACTACACACTGTAGGAGTAATCATCTCTAGTGAGCTTGCCATAACAGTTGGAGGTCACAACTTGTATCCCAAGGTCTAGCCACACTCTACGTCAATATGCCAATTCAAAGAGCCAAAGTAAAAAATGAAAAGCAGAAAAGGGGGATTTATTCAATGTGGTCACACTGGGAAGAAGGACAAAGACATCAAAAAGATCTCTCAAGTCTAGTTTTAGGATCTTGGAATGAGAATATGGTTTAGTATGTTAAGGATTTCCACACCTAAGCCATCCTACTCAAGGTGCCACCACTGACTCATGCTTATCTGGGTTTTAGTCTCTTCCTGTAAAGTGATCTGACAAGACATCAGAACAATGTGAACTCTCTTTCTGTGATACACCTCTTTCCTCCTCCAGCGTGAGAGTCCCTGGAAACTCCCAACTCTTTAGGAGTTTTAGTCTTTCAACAGTCTGATTATGAGATTGATAGACTCAAACTTCTTTAGAAGGTCCTTTCATCTGCCACACCAGTTACCCTGAGGGACCAGGTTTTACAAAGACTACCCCCCTCCAAGTCATGTGACCCAAGAGCAGATATGGATGGGTCTAAAAAGAAAAGTTTTGGGTGTCAGAGATTCTCAAACATGTAGTGGGTTTCTGTTTAGAATAGCAGAAACTGAGGAACTCAGGACCCATGTTCAATGGGATCCATCAGTCAAATGACAGCATGGGAAATTCACTAAGATGCTTGAAGACATGTCTTAGCATGTCAAGTCCCCAGAACAACATTTACTTATCTCAGCAGGTAAGAAGTTTCTCTAAGCTGTAGAAACCTTGACTCAGGCCAGACTGAGATTTTTGCTTTTAAAAATACAAGGAATTTCAGGACGAGTTTGTATATAAAGACATTTTAATATAAGTAAGTTATATTAGGAGTTAAAGGACAAAAACCAGCTCAAGGAAAACTATAAGATATGTAAGAAATAAAGAAGCAAGCACAGAGAAAGAGGAGAAGCATACACTGTAGAATTATTTGTCTTTAGTTTTGAGATTATCTGAAACTTTCAAATTAAGTTTTTATTTTACCATATAGTTTAATTCACACATAATGCATTTTAAATTACCAATTTTGTGAGTATTTTTAATAGATCATTTTAAGTAAAAGATGTTGCTTACTTGATTTTTTAAAAAAATTTATTCCCTAGAACTTTGTTAAACATTTAAGACAAGCCAGTTTGGAGGTAGCAAATATTTCAGTTATCCTTCTTTTCAAATACTTGCAAGTTGCTCAGTGATTATCACACATGTCACTGTAGTACCAGGTGGCTGGTTTGATTTCAAGCACTTCCTTGTGCATTTGAGGAGGAGTGTCAGGAGATGAAGGCCAAAGGACAATAAACCAACACATTTCAAAGAAAAAGAAAAACAAGACAAAATAAAAATCAAAATGTCTTCAAGGTTCTATTAGCAAACAAAATCTAAATTAAACAGCCAGAATCCAAAATGTCTTTAAAGATCCAAAAGCAAGCAAGCAGACCAAACCTAGACCAAAATGCTTTCAAAGCGTACAAACTAGATACATTAAACCAAAATTAATCAAATACTTTGAAAGCAGACTAAAGGTGTGTATGAAAATAAGGTCCTTGCTACCCAGCTCAGGAAAAAAAAAGAGGGGGACAATCATCCAAACAACCCCGCTGAGAAAGTATCACTAGGCAATCTGGACTCAGTGAGTGGGTCCTTGCAGGTACCTGGTTTCTGTTCAGGTGATCCCTCTAGTAGAAAGTGAATCATTTCAGAGCCCTCAAAGCCACAGCTCTAAACCTACAGTCAAGAACAGAAAGTTTGTTCTGGAGCTGTTGTGAGCAACCATAGCTCAGGAACACAGATTAAGGTTAGTCAACATTCCATATCTCACTATGAAAGCCGTTTCACAAAGGTGTACATTTTTACAGAACAAAGACAGTCATAAACCAAGGCAAGTTTAAAATACATTTGAAATACATCAGAGACACAGGCACAAGCAAGATGAAGAAACTATTCTATTGGCCTAAGATGTGACATTCATAGTTTTTGGATGGGTAGAAGCTAGTAGTTTTCTAAATTAATAGATTCTGATTTTTTAAATCTATTAGTCACCTGGTATTAACTCTGACACTGAGGCAGACAAAGGATGGCTGTCTTAGATGACTGAAACTAGCTCAAGATAATGTAATTGGCCTCTGACCGTTCAACACTCCAATCTCTCCACAGTAATAAAATTCTGTCATTCTCTATAGGTACAGCTTTTTTTTTTTTTTTTTTTTTTTTTTTTTTTTTTTATTTTTTTTTTTTTTTAGAAGTTATTCACAGAAGGAAGTTTATTGGCTCACCAGGGAAGACATATATGAGAGATTAGACACAGTTTCTTGAATATCAGTCTATAAAGAACCGGCTGCAAGTTCATGACAGTACCCATATATGCAAAAGAATCCACCATGTAATTGAGAACTAAATTTTACCGAGGGGTAATACAGAAACATATTCATTCTGATGGTAACTTTCTCTTTTACTTCATTTTGAAAAATCAACAGAAAACTAGCCAATATATGAGCTGGATTTTGAGAATTAAATAGCATATCTTGAGTAAACAATAAGAAACAGAGCCATTCTGATAACACACGAGAAGTCACACAATTTTACTCAGGCTAGGGATGTCTTGCTGAGACAGCATTGTAATAACCATGTCAATTCTTGGATGTCAGCTAAGTTCCCTGATATGCAGTCTGTAAAGCAAGCACATAATTCTGAGTGGTCAGAGTTTGCTGACGGAGAGTGTCATTGAAATTCAGGACACAAACAATAAACAGTTTGTTGGCTGTATCTTGAGTAGTTAGGAGTCTGTGCAGAGAGTTAATTGCTGCAGGAAGTTATGTCTACTAAAGCTGTTTTGTGCCTGATCTTGATTCATCAACACCTGAGAACTTGTCCTTGTGCATTTCATTTGAAGAAGCAACTAATCTGCCTTGAATTTGTTTTGAGGTCTTAAATCAGCTAATAGTGTATAAAGCTGTCTTTGTAGCTGAGAATATTGTTATTTCCCTATGTCAGCCTGAGTAATGAAAAATATCCTAATATTATTTCTATTGATCAAAATTATACAGCTTAAGAGAAAATCATCTTTCTGACCATCCACAGATATATGTGTGCCTAGTAGATGGAATATACATACATACATATATACATACATGTACATATACACACATGTATTTCTTAATGTATAAATATACACACATTTCTTCCCTAAAAACAGCTATGGTAAACACACAGGCAATAGGGAAAAATAGCTGTTTTTAGGTAAGTAATTAGTGCCATATGAGAAAAAGTACAGACAAAAGCAAATGATAGCCACAGCAGTAATCCCAGTCTTTACCTAGTAGGGCTCCCTGTCAGAGAGAGATATTCATCTTGTGGGTCCACCTGTTGGGTATTAGTTGTCATATGCTGTATATTTCCCTGGCCTCCAGCAATTGAGCACCCTTATATATATGCAAATGTGCAGAATATGGTCTAGGGTAATATCTGAGAAAGTCAATCCCAAAAGGAGCACATAAAACTGACCCAAAACATATATTTCCTACCTAGCACAGATAGGTAATCTTTTTTTTCTTTTTCAAGAGAATAAAAAGACAAAAGTGAATGTGTGTGTGTGTGTGTGTGTGTGTGTGTGTGTGTGTGTGTGTGTAAGAAGTCATATTAGTCAGGGTTCTCTAGAATAATCTAACTTATAGAATAAATCTATCTCTCTCTCTCTCTCTCTCTCTCTCTCTCTCTCTCTCTCTCTCTCTCTCTCTCTCTCTCTATATATATATATATATATATATATATATATATATATATAAAATTGACTTATAGGCCTTGGCCCAGCTAGTCCAACACTGGCTGCCTATATACAGAAGTTCCAATAATCCAGTAGTTTCAGAGTCCATGAGGCTGGATGTCTCAGATGGTCTTCAGTATATGCTAGAATCCCAAAGAAGTAGGTTCTAAAGACAGTGGAAGGATGGTCTTGCTAGCAAGAGAGGGAAGAAACAGGCATTTGTATAGGCTGCCAATAGAAGGTCCAGACTAAAGGTGGATCTTCCCACCTCGAAGATCCAAATTAAAAGTTTATCTTCTCACTTCAAATGATCCAATTAAAAAATAATCTCTCACAGTTGTTCCCAGACATTTTTGGGTTTTAGTTAATCCCAGATGTTGTCAGATTGACAACCATGAATAGCATCACAGAAGGTGTCTAAGAAGTAAGAAATCTTTGAAGACGAACTACAATCTGATATTCTTGCCAGTTTTCTTTGTGATAATTACTAACTTCCAAGTATTTGGGGACATGAGGAGAAACATTTACTACCTCCAAACTGACTTTATCTTGCCTCCTTGACAAAGTCATAGGTCTGTTTTTTTTTTTTTTTCATAGTATACTTAGTGCCAAATTGACTTATAAGTGCTCATGTAAACAAAGGTTGTTAACTTGACCCAGATTTATTTTGGCTCATAATAAATCTACTTTTTAAATTAAACTTTAGTTTCCTTTACTCAAGCTGGAGACAACCTGCCCTGGATATTCAACTTGACATAACCTAGAGTCCTCAGAGGGGAAGGAGTCTCAGTTGGTGAAATGAGATCCAGCAGTAAAGGCATTTTCTTAATTAGTGATAAATTGGAGAGGCCCAGCCTATGGTGGTGGTACCATCCCTGGGCTGCTTGCTGGTCCTGGGTTCTACTAGAAAGTAGGCTGAGCAACCCAGGGCAAGCCAGCCAGCAAGCTGCACTCCTCCCTGGCCTCTGCATCAGCTCTCACCTCCAGGACCCTGCCCTGCCTGAGCTCCTGTCCTGACTTCCTTCATGATAAAAGTAATGCTGAAGTGTGAGCCGAATAAAGCCTCTTCTCACCAGCTTTGGCCATGGTGCTTCATCAGAGAAATAGCTTCTACTCAAGCAGAATCAAAGTCTTGCAATTATACAAAAGGTAATAATCATTAATACCAACAACATCCATGTTGTTTTGCATCTTAGTTACTGATGGTCCTAGATTTAATTAGGATCTAAAATTTTCTATAGTAAAATTAGCCAGGATTTTATAAAATGCACTAAACAATCTTTGTATTTTACAAATAAATAGGGGTAACAATGTTACAGTGATTCCTTCAAAAATCCCATTCTAACCACTTAAATACAGTTAAGAGAGCTTAAACAGTACAAAAACTATGAACACAGAGGAAGTATGGTCCATCTGGTTAAAATTTGTAAATTTTGTTGTTTAATGTATATCCTTCCTTCATTTATTAACTTCACTCCTTTAGGATAAACTGTGTTCTTGATTTCTCAATTTTAGGTATAGTCATCCTAGTTCACATAATAGGTCAGATACAGAGAGTGTAAGAATCAGATCCAGATCATGCGCTGAGTGTTTTGCTATAATCTAGGATTTTGTGTCTTATTGGGCTTTCCCAGCTATTCCCCTCTCCTGACTGCTGTCCTGGACCCCCTCAGCCTCACCCATACCTGACCCTAGGAATGAGCTGCTTAACTACGAGGGGCACTATGATACTTAACAAACAATATGTGGCCCCACATGTAAACATTGTGATGCTTGGCCAACAAGGGGGACTGTTAAAAGGAATTTCCAAGCAGCAGCTCTGTCTCAGAGACCAATAAGAATTTTAACACTATAGAGAGATTGGAATGTTGTAGTTCCAGAGGCTAGTTACTTTATTTTGGGCTGGCTCTAGCTTCATCTTGTGACTAATGGGTAAAAACCTTTTAGACTTTGTTAATTTACCAGACCATATGTTTTTACAAACTCCAAAGCTAAAATGGTCATTATATAGTATTTTGAGCCTACAGAAGAGATTTTGCCATTTCTATGTAGCTACTACTCTGATGTACCCTTAATTTATGATTGTCTTTGTTCTATAAAACTGTAATACTTCATGAAACTGCTTCCATGTGGGAACATGGAAGTTGGGGTAATCTAAATCTGTGTTCATGGTCCATAGTCACTCAACATGGCTCCAGAATAAACTATATCTTATTCACTTCAGGATTAGAGCTGACCCAAGAAAGAGGTACATTTGTTGGGTTTCCCTATGAGGCCATGAACATCATAAAGTGTTTCCCTGACACCTCCACTGTAATGGTTAGAAGGAACAAATGCCTATCTCCAGTGTCTTTCTAAACAGATGCTCATAATATCCCTATGCAAAGACTTGGAAGGGACATATGAGAAGTAGAAGAAAATGCAGAATTCAGCATTTGAGGAGTGTCAGGAGATAAAGGTCAATGATAGTTATAGTAGTCTGGATTTTCTGGAGTAACAGAAGATACAGAATGAAAGGTCCAAGAATCCAGGAGTTTCTCGGTCTTCAAGGCTGGATGTCTCAACTGGTCTTCAGTATATAACAGAATCCACCAAAAGTAGGGTCTGATGACAGTGAAGAAATGGGCATGATAGCAAAAGTGAAAACAAACTGGAACAGAACACAAGCCCACTTCAAGCAGGCAGAAAAAGAGGGGGTGGGGAGAGAAAGAGAGAGAAATTCCTTCTTCTATATCCTTTATATAGGCTTCTAGTAGAAGGTGTGGATCAAATTATAGTTGTATTTTCCCACCTCAAAAGATATGGATTAAAATAGCTTATACTCTCAACTCAGAGATCTAAATTAGAGTGGGTCTTCTCACTTCAAATAATTTAATTAAGAAAAAAAAAACCCTTACGAATGTGCTTAGTCATTTGGGTTTTAGTTCATTCCAGATGACTATTAAGTTGGCAGCTAAGAATAGTTATCAAAAGTCCAGCCCTTGTCGACTTGACACATAATCCCATTTCCTTATGTCAAGCTTCGTTTTCAGACTACAACAACACACAGGCCTAACATGATATAACTATTCCCATATACAATCACAAACAGTGTATATTTAGGCCATCATTACACCTAACATGACATAATTGTCCCCCACACAACTACAAATGTGTTATAAATTTAGAACAGATGACCTATCCCTTGAAGAACATGCTTTTAATATCTCAAACGTAAATATAATTGAAGAACCAGAAAGGCGCCTCCATTTTTGAGCAAAAGTCCTTTAACCACAGTTGGGGACAAGCCTACCTGACTTCTTCTGAGACCAAAGTACAAACAGGAAATGGCCTAGGGGCTATCTGAGGTATTGAATGGCCCCTGAGGTAACCTGGGGCCATTCAATAGCCATAGAATGTCCCAACCCAGGAGATAGTCTAGGGTAGAGGGTAAGATAACAGAGGAAATCTGGAAAGTCCCAAAAATGAGCTAATAAGAATTGTATCCATATCAAGACCCATAATTGATGTATAATCTTGTGGGTTTTGCCTTTAAAAACCCAGCTTGCAGAGAGGTGAGTACCTCCTCTGGCCACTGTCATGCCTGTGCTCCAGACCAAGGTCCTTCACTTTTCAACAAACCTTGCTTTTGCATTTTAGAGAGTTCATGTCTCTGGTGGTCTCTTTGGGGGTCTTGTGACCAGGGCACAGCAGTGATAACCACTGATAATCTCTTAATTGATGTTGCATTACATTATTAAGAAATGGAAGAAAGAAAACACAAAAATCTACATCACTTGGTAAACATATTCTTAACAAAATACAGCAGAAACACTCCTGTAAGTTATAATCTTCATTTCTACAACTGTCCATGTGACCTTAGCTGGTATTTATAACTGCCTTTCTCCACTATCCATTCTGTATTTTCTTCACCCTTGGCAAGTCTTGGCGCTTTCCCTGAAGGAGTGGTCCAAACCTTCATTCCTGAAGGGTCTATGCCCTTTGTCATCCTACCTTGATTGGGCTGTTGTAGTTTCCCTATTGCCTTTTATCACAGGATATGATCACACCAAGAGATGCCCTAAAGGATCTCCCACACTCCAGAAATAATCTTACTTATCTCTATTATGGAAGAAGAGTCAATTTCTCCTTGGCAATCTGGATAATAACTTCTAATACTGTTTCTTTCTTATCCTGTTGGCTTAAGGGCACCCATCAGAAGCCTCAGGTGGCTAGAGAGAAATCTGAGCTTTCAGTTTGGTGGAATGTTTATTGTGGCTTCTGGCAGGAGCACTCCCCCCTCTGGAACCAAAATTTATAGGCAAGCAGAACTTAAGGATATAAAGAACAGGCAAAAAAAAGTTCCTAGTAAGTCACTAGGGGTGATAGTGAGTGGAGCTATTCCTTTACACCTCTTGTTTCCCAAACCCGTGGATCCTGGCTGTGGGATGAAACATACCCTATTTTAGGTGTTGATTCAAAGTATATATTGCCGTCTGGAGAACCCAATCCAGCCCTCCAGGCTGCTGCCACCTAATTGGCTCTGTAACTGGTTATTCAAAACTCCATTATTTTTTAAAATTAGGACAGCTATTCCAGGATGGTGAGAAAGATAGTAAGACTGGTGGGTTCCATGATTATGGGCCCACTTTCACACTTCTCTGGCTGTGAAGTGAGTTCGTTAGTCAGAAGCAATACTGTGGAATACCATGATAGTAGATAAAGCATTCTGTATGTTCTTTGCATGGGGATTTGGGCAAAACCATTACATGCAGAAAAGGTAAATCTATAACCAGGTTAAGTATCTACTGTTGTAAGAACAAAATGTTGTTCTTTCCATGGAGGGAGTGGGCCAATATAGTCAACCTGCCACCAAGTCACTGGCTGGTCACCCCAGGGAACTGTGGCTTATGTGGGGCTCAGTGTGGTTCTCTGCTGTTGGCAGATCTGGCACTCAGCAGTGGCTTGGTCTGCTACCATGGCTACTTTGCTTATGGGCCCATTGAGCAATGACAGAAATGGCTAGGGAAAGACGACCGTCCACAGAATGGGTCATTCTTTCTATGCGATCACTGAAGTCCTCCTTAGCTGACGTTCACCTTTTGATGAGTATTTACATGGGACACAAATATCTTCACGACCATTGCTCATTTGGACAGATATATCTATATACTTCCTCAGATGTCTTTTCCGCCAATTTTCCATCATGCTCTTTCTGAGTCCCTGACCATCCTGCCAACCCATTGACTATAGCCCATGAATCAGTGAACCGTCACATATCTGGCCATTTCTCCTTTCAAACAAAAGTATGACTGAGTGTACTGCTGGAAGTTCTGCCCACTGTGAAGGTTTCTCTTCACTGGTGTCTTTCAGAATTGTTCCAGAAACAGCTTATAATAATACTGCAGCAGTCTATTTCTGGTTGGTGCCTATACAATATGCAGAAGCCCAGTAAATCAGGCCTAATCATCTCTTCCTTAGTCAGCTGATGAAAGGGTACAGTCCGTGAGGCTATAGGTACATTCTTGGCGGGAGACAGCATTGTAACAGAAGTAGAAACCATAGGCATTTTTGGCAACTTCATGTAAACTTAGGACCTTCTTAGGCCCAACCAGTACTATTTGATAATAGATTGCTGTTGTGCAGATACTACTTTATGACTTAATGGGTCAGATAATAACTAGCTCATGATAGGACTCTTAGGTTGCATGGTAGCTTGGTGGAGCATTGATAAACTTTCAGTTTCCACTAAGATCCAATCGCATGTCTATAGATGTCTTTCAAGGAAAGAACAGTTGTCTGCAGATGATGGAAGATGCTCTAAATCTCATTCTCTAAGGCTCCAAAAGTCATCCCTATCTACCACCAACACCTCAAGTACCATTGGGTCTGCTAGATAATACAGTGCAGTGGTAGAGAAACCTGTACAGCAGCCTGGACCTGTTTAAAAGCCTTCTACTGTTCCAGGTCCCCCACAGAATTAGGAGCTTTTCAAGACACTTGGTGTATAGACTAGAGTAATACACCTAACTAAGGAATGTGCTGTCTCCAGGATCCAAATAGACTCATTAAATGTTCTTCTTTCATGGTTGTAGGGAGAGCCAGGTACAATAACTTACCCTTTTCCTGAGAAGAAAATCTAGTGGCATGCCCCATACCACTAGACTTCTACAAATTTTACTGAGGTGAAAGGCCTTTCTATTTTGATTAGACTTGTTTTCATTTCTCTCATATGCATATGTGTTCCAAATGAGTCCAAAATGGTGACTATCTCCTGTTTATTTGGTCCAATCAACATTTCATTAATATAGTACACTGACGTGGGATGTTTTCTGTATGCTATGAATTTCATTGGTTAATGAAAAGATTGTTTTGGCCTATGGCACAACAGCTTAGAAGCAGGCAGAAAATCCAATCATGATACAGGAGAATGTACTTACATTATAAATAGTTGTCCTGCCTATGAGCTTAATAAAAGCACTGATTGGCCAAAGGCAGACAGGAAAACTCTGGGAACAGGAAGAACAGAGCAGAAATGCCACAGAGATGCCAGAGTTGCCTGACAAGCCAGAAGATGCAGAGAATAACTATGCTGCTCTGAGAAAAGATACTGAGCTGCATGGCTGAACAGGATAAGAATCATGGATTCGTTTAAGGGTAAATGTTACAATAAGGTTTCCTAGTTCTGCCCTGCCAAAGGTCCAGACCCACATACCTGCCGCCCCAGATCCCTTAGCCGCACGCTGCTGCTTAGGCCCCAAAAGACTCAGATGCTTATATTAAGTTCATGCTGTTTGGCCTATGGCTCAGGTACATTGCTATCTTGCTCTTTCATCTTAACCCATTTTCATTAATCTGTCCTGCCATGTGGGATGTGACTCACCTGTGTTCCTTACATGTTTCTTCTTTGGGCTCCATCTCTCTCAACCTTGCCCTTCTACCTATGCTCCACTTTTCCTACATACTTTTTCTACAGTGCCTGCCATGGCTAAAAAGTCCTTTATTTAAAGATTGAAATTCACAACATACAGAAAGATATTCCCACATCAGGTAAAGAGTTAGCAAGTTATATGCCTGGGCCTTAGGCCAATCAGTGTAAAATTAATGTAAGCACCTGTGTGTTTCTGTGGGACTGTGGTTCCAAACCATGAGTCTAGGCCCGAAAGTCCGGGCCAGAAACCCCTTACAACAGGAGAAGGATCAAGAGATGTGATCCAGGCACCCAAGAAGCAAGTATATTGGGATACAGGTAAGCCACAGGCTATATGACAGGACAGATTAATAGAAATGGGCTAAGATGAGGGACCTAGCCTGTGTCATAGGCTGAAGAGTGTGTAATTATTAATATAAGTCTTTGTGTCAATATTTGGAACAGCGGGGCTGAGGGAAGGTCTGAACCTTGGGACTAGGCTGGAATGGACAGGTCAGAAACCTCTTACCACAGTATACCAGTGTGATATATTTTGGAAGAGACAAATGATCAAGAACCATTCTAAGTATGACACAGGGCTGGAGAGTTAATATATCCTTAAGGTAAAACTGTATAGATACCACTAGTCTTTCAACTAAAAGCCAATTGCTTGTGGTAGTCCGTGTGGATAGGTACCCAGAAATGGGCGTTTACTAGATCAACAGCATCCTACTTTGTACCAGGATATGTGTTAACCTGCTTAAATAAGGATACTGCCTCTTGTGCATCAGATGCAATTGAAGTCACTACTGACCTGCATTTTTGACAGTCAACTTTTATTCTCCATGAGCTGTCTGTCTTCTGCACTGGCCAGATAGAAAAGTTAAAGGGAGATTCATTCAAACAAACTTTCGCTAACTTTTTAAACCATATTAAACCTCATTAATCCTCATTTAGTGGGCCCATGTCAACAAACTCAGCCTAATCCTATTTTATTTCCTTTTACACTATCCTACATCCTTCTGATCCATCCCCACACATGTTCCTTAGACTTCTACTTGGTGAACCAGCAAACTAAATTCTTTAGTAGAGTAGTGGACCTTCTCATGGATTACACTTTCAACTTCCCTTCTTGGGGCCTGTTTAGCCTTAAGGCTGGTAATAGGTCTAGAGGTCACTATTGGTGAGTCTTGAGGGAACAGTATTGTGTTGCCTGAATTTTCCTTCAGAGGAAGTCACTGCTGGTTTATTAGACAATGAAGATCAATTTCCTCACCCTCACACAGGAATAAAAAGAAATATTTCAGGGCTAAGTGTGGATAGCTAATTTTCTCAGGTGAGATAAACCGTTAAGAATTTGAGGATTAGCTAGCCAATGGTGACCCACACCTTTAATCCAGCACTTGGAAAGCAGAAGTGTGTAGACTGCTGT
This sequence comes from Phyllotis vaccarum, assembly GCA_033318265.1. NCBI lineage: Eukaryota > Metazoa > Chordata > Mammalia > Rodentia > Cricetidae > Phyllotis > Phyllotis vaccarum. The sequence continues at coordinate 85,564,337 of JARWLC010000014.1, read as the reverse complement.
GTTTGAGGCCAGCATGGTCCACAGAATGAGTTCTGCGACAGCCAGAGCTGCATAGTGAAACCCTGTCTTGGAAAAAATACAAAGCAAACAATCTGAGTGAGGGTTCAAAGTTCTCAGCTTCAATAAGGTCCTCCCACACATCTGCATCTCACATTACAGGATCCCATTCTTTTTTTTTTTTTTTAAACTTATTAATTTATTTACTTACCTTACATCTTGGCTGAGTTTCCCCTCCCTGTCTCCTCTCTCCTCTCCACGTCCCAGCCCCTCCTCTCCTACCCACTCCTGCTCTGTTTCCACCCCCAATCCATTCCTCCTCCTTTTCTATTTAGGAAAAGGCAGTTATCCCATGAGTATCAGCAAAACATGGCATATCCAATTGCAGTAAGACTAGCTACCTCCCCATGTATTAATCCTGGGTAAGGCAACCCAGTAGGAGGAGTGAGTCTCAAAAGCCAATAAAAGAGTCTGAGATACCTCCCAGCTTCTTGTAAAACCTGATAAAAAGATACCTAGTGATCTTCTAGGACCTTGTTGACCTTGAAAGGCAATAAAAATACATTGGTTTCCATTTACTTCCTCTGTTCACGTTGGGATTGATCTCTATTATTTTCTGTTGCTGTGATAAAACACTATGACAAGGCAATTTATAGACAAGGAAGTTTATTTTGGTTTATGGTCCAGAAGGTAAGTGTGATTGTTTCAATGAGAATGGCACTCATAGGCGAATATATTTGAAAGTTTGGTCCCTGGTTGATAGAACTATTTGAGCCAATTAGGTGGTAAGGCCACTGGAGATGTGTCACTGGTGGGTAGGCTTGCTCTCAGCTATTGTTCCAATGCCCTGTTTGCCTTCCTGCTGCCAGGCTTTGTTCATGATGATCATGGACTCATGCTCTCAAACTGTAAGCTCTGATTAGTTGCTTTGGTCATGGTGTGTGTTTTTGCAGCAATAAAAAGTAACTAAGAAAGTAAGTAAGAAAGTTAGTGTCCATAGCAATGACAGACAGCGTAACAGGAGCGGGAAGCTAAGGTCTCACATCTTGAACTGGAAGCACAAAACAGAGAATGAACCAGAATTAACATGGAGTTTGTAAACACTCAAATCCTGCTTCCAATAACATATTTCCCCAACAAGAGCATACCTCCTAAACTTTCCCAAGCAGTACCAGACACTGAGAAATGAGTATCCAAACATCTGAGCGTGTAGCGGATATTGCTATTCAAATCATTATATTCCACTTCCTGGCTCCGTAGACTTGTAGCCATATCATAATGTAAAATACATGTAGTTCAACATTGAAAGCCCCCACAGTCTTTCACAATCTCAACACTGTTTGAAAGTACAAAGTCTCTTCTGAGCCTCAGAGTAATCTTGTAATTGTAGCCCCTATAAAATCAAAAGGACAAATTACATACTTCCAACGTACAATGTACAAAATACATATTGCCATTCCAAAAAGGAGGAAGGACTTAAGCGAGACTGAAGACTAGCAGGACAAATGCCAAGTCCTGTAGCTCCATGTCTGCTCTCAAGTGGGTTCTATGGCATTGCGCCTCCAGCTGTTTTGCCTATAACATGCACCTTTCCTGGGCTGCTTCTATTCCATGTGTAGAGCTCCTTTGGTGGATATCTCATCTCTTTGGCATCCCCTAACATTCTAGGGACTCCATCATACATAGGTCTCCAGCACAGGCTTCCTTTTTATATTTTCACATAATGGCCTCTCACAAAGAGACTCCCCTGACACATGGTGCTTGGCCTCGGCATCCCCCTGAAAACAAGGAGGAAGAATCTACTACTTACTACTCTTTCATTGTTCTTGCCTCTAAAGCCAGCACCATGTGGATGACACTACCAAGTTCTATTGTCAGTGTGGGATGGACCCTCCCCACTGCTCCAAATTAGCAGCAGCTTTTGTTCAGAGCAGAACACTCCTCAGGATTCTTCCTGTCACAGGTTGGATGCTTAGCTGTGTGGATCTTGTCCTGATAACAGCCTTCCCTTTGTTCCAGTGCAGGGCGGGAGTCTCTTCTTAAATGATATTTATACCCTTACGTTAAGTTTCCCTTTAAAACCATATTTGTGTTTCTTTTTATCCCATTCTCTCTTTTTCATTATTTATTTATAATAAACATGTCACAGACTCAGTATTGCCTTCATTGAAGAAATTAGTGTGATTTCTGTTATTGTTGATGTTGTTTTTAGGACAAGAGAAGAAGGCAACGAAAGTCTTGGACAAATCTCACAAGAACTGTCTCTAGCTCGGCTGCTGAAATCGTTCCTCTCTGAAACTTCTTGAACTGGGGCCTCCGCAGTTCACATCGCTCTCAGCATTGGTGTCTTTCTGGTTCCTAGGGGGGTGCTTCCTTAAGCCCTGCTTAAAGCACTTAAATGCTGTTTTTAAGGGTTCCAGCATTCCTCCAAAACCCGACATGGTCTGTTTTATTAGTATTTATTATTGTTAACGTATTTTTATTGAGTCGTTGGGAGCTTCACATTCCAGTTCCACTCATGTCTCAGTTCCAGTCCTTCTTCCATATCTGCCCTCCATCTTGTTGTCCTTCGCCAAAAGAAAAACAAACAAACAAAAACCCTTTCCTGCCCCTCAGTCACATTCTCATTTGTTGTGGTAGCCTTGGGAGCTGTGGTATGGCACATGGTATACACCCTTTTGCTCACATAGTTTTACTTGCAAATGTTCATTGCAATGAGTTGTTGGTACATCACCAATGCTGGACCTTCACAGAAACTCTTCTCAGATACCCTGCTGCACTCCATGCCCCTTCATGCACTCCAGCAGGCCATAGACAGCATAGATGTTGCTGTGGACAAACTCAACCCTGAAAGCAGCCCTGGGTGTAACTGAGCTGGTTGGTCAGGTCCTTCACGTGGACGGTCCCCCTCAGGAGAGGGTAGGGGCGCATCTTTGCTGAGCTCATGCCATGGGGCCAGTTCTTCCACATTGTGAAGGGTGGAGCCAGCTGTCCCACATGCAGGACCAACTCCTGGATACTACAGCTGGTGGGGGTTGGGCAGTTTTCTCTAAGCCATTGAGGGTCAGTGCCAGCTATGCTATACCTTTGCCATTGGGGCCAGTTCTCCTGGTGGGGGTTAGCTCTCCCACTGAGGTGGCCAGCAGGGAAGCAGGACAAGCTCTCCAGTTCCCAGAACTCCCCCCTCCCTCCTGCATCTCAGGCCAGTTCTCCCATGGTGGTAACACCAGTCACAGATATCAACACTGACCCCAGCTACAGTAGGAAACAGGCAGGGTCAGGTTCTTTACAGTGACAGTCTACTCTCTGGTGTCAGCTTCTATATCAATAACATTCCTCTTTTTGTGTAAAATGCCATGACCATGGCAGCTTATGGGGGAGAGGGGTTATATTTTAGCTTATGGCCCAGAGTCTGGAATGATGAATAGGGAAAGCATGGCGGCAGTTGCCAGGCATAGCAGCAAAGCAGGAAGATGAGAGTTCACGTCTTGAAACACAAGCAGGAAGAAAAGAGTGACATGGACTCCACAAACTCGAAATCCCATCTACAGTCTCCAGTAACATGCTTCCTCCAACAAGGTTGCCACTCCCAAACCACTCCCTAAATAGCACCACCAACAAGCTACATCTACAAAGGGAGGGCATCCTCATTCAAACTACTATTGCCCAGAGTATGCTTATTCAACACACAGAACATGGCTTACATCAATTTTGTACTTTTAACTTTAGTGTAACATTTAGATAAAGCTTGAGTAAATCCAAACGTTTAAAGTAAATTCTGATTTTGTTAAGAAATAGTTTTTAAATAGTTGTCTTGATTAGACATAGTATTTTTTTCATTAAGTTTCTGTAAATGTTACCAAGAATAGATATCAATAACTTAAGAGAACTATACTGATTTAAATAGTTTGATATTAGTATATCCAGCTTTGACCTTAGAAAAACTTCATATGATACATGTCACCTCTAAGTCTCCTTTTATATACACTTTATGTAGCTTGTTAAGATCTTCCATGACTTTATTAATTAGTCTTCCTGGCTTTATCTATATGTTTCACGTTCTAGAAAAATCAAGTTAATTTTACCTTTGGGCAATCAAAAAATTCTTTACTAAAATATTTTCATAATTATATACTTTTTAAAAACATTTTCTTCTATGACTTGCTGGTTACACTTATTAGTTAGAATTGTTTAAGGGAGGAGACTTGATAGATTATATATTTTTTCATGTCTACAATGGAAAGACCAGAAATCCAATAGTTGTTCAATCCCCAAGACCAGATGTTTCTGCCTTCCCAATCTAGTGCTGGAATCCCAGGGGGTTCTTAGAGAGCTGTTGATTTTCAGCCTACAGCACAATCCCAAATAAGTAGGTTCTAATACCCAAAAATGAATGGCTCAGGAACAGGATAGGTGAACTTGGCAGTGAGTCTGAAGGCAAACAGGCAAACAGCAAAGCTTCCTTCTGTGTAAGTAAGCAAAAACCGTGATTGGTGGTTTATTCTAATGCACAGTTTCATGTTGACCAGTTAGAAAAAAACAAAAACAAACCTTATATACTTTCCCTGTATGTTGAAGATCAACCATCAAGGCCACATCACATTCTGATTTTGGAACCAACCACACCAAATACAGCAAATACGGTATACACTGGAGATATAGTATAACTCAGTGACTATCACACTCATCTATCATGGATAGGGCCCCAGAACTGACCTTAGTGCTGAAAAAAATGAAAACAAAGCATAAATTATATACAGTAGTGACAGAGAAGGGTCTCTAAAACATATTAATAGGAAACAACACGTTGATAACTAACACATCACATACAAGTTCATTTCTACTGAAATAAGTACAAGTCACTACATAATACATACTATTATAGATCACAAATATATTTTACATGCACTTGATTATTTAAATAATCACCTTTTCTTTGAAGAAAACTTCCATAAAGACAGCCTCAAAGCTGGGAGAGGTGCTGTGCACCGAGGAGGCAGAGGCAGGTGGATCTCTATGAGTTCAAGACCAGCCTAGTCTACATAGTGAGTGAGGTGAGTGAGTTCCAGTACTGCCAAGGCTACAAAGTAAGACCTTGTTTAAAATGCTCACGCACCCCCCTTCCCAAAGGCAATAATTCTTGGGAAAAATCTCATTGGAAGGCCAATATACATCTCCAGTGTTTAAAGACTTCCCAACAGGTTTCCATATAGTTTTCTAAGGATGAAAAGCCAGACTTTCTCAGTTTGTATTCTTCACCTTCACTTCTGCTTTTTATTCCCTCATTGGTGTAACTCAGTCCTATGTCCTTGAGATTCCTCAAGTATGCTTGTATGGATCCCCTCAAAACTTTTCACTGGCTATCCCTTTTCACTAGAATGTCTTCTATCTTCATCTTGTAGTCCTTTACTTGCCTTAGGATTTTCTTCAAATGATAATTTTTGGTGAGGCCTACTGACCTACAGATTTGAACCCACGGTTTTCTTAGTGAGCATTCATGATCTACCTCATATTTTGTTGTGATTGTATTACTGTTAGGTCTTTCTTCTTTTTCATGAACATAGGGTTGTATTGCTGTGCTCACCATGGTTTCCTTAGTTCCTTGAACTGTATTTAGCATGCAAGTTGGTGTTGAAAAAATATGCTTATCAATTTATAAATCTTTATAACACAGGATTCACATATTTAAAAAATAGAGATACTGTATTTCAAATATAGTTGCCAATTTCACAAACGAATTATTAGAAGAAAATGTATGAGGAGCTTCCAGATTCTATAGACCATGGTTTGCAGACTCCTGGCTCAGTGAAGAATCAAGTAGTACTCATACAACCTAAGTGAAGGTTTAATTAACTTGTAACATCCATTTTTCAAGCAACTAAAAGTAAACCAGACATTTTTGGGAGCTTATGTGAAACCCCCCAGCTAGTTCTTATTGAAGACATAGGAAGAGAAGAGACAATATTTTTCCCATGTGACAAAGGTCAAAAGTCAGAGCCAAACTTATGTTTATTATGTTGTAGGTCTCCTTTATTTTTCCAAAAGAAAAAGCATAATTCTAAAACATGTGGGTAGAAATTGATACTGAAGCTTGTTTAAGAAAAAGAATAATGTGTAAATTTAGGATGATCTATCCACATAAAACCTAGGGACGAGAATAATTCCTTTCATAGACTAGGATTTTTAGAATAAACTCTGATACTTAGAAATTATTTACCAAGAGTAAAAGCATTCTGATTTCTAGTTGCAACTTGTAGCATTAAATTTGACCTTTTTAGTTTACCTACTATATTAGAAATATCTCAGTATTAAGGGCCAAATCCTGTGTTTTCATAGGGTGTTGTTCTCACAGTAATTTTTGAATCCTGCCTTATTACTCAGTGTTATAAACTAAATAATAACATTTATAGATGTTTAAAGATAGGCCTATAAATATTAAACAGGCCTATAAATTTAAAACCATGCTGTGGTAAAATTCTGAAATGCTAAGTCTGCTTTTATAGCTCCTTGATACATTATTATTAATTTAAATTTTTTAATATTTGTATTTATTGTTTTATTATTTTTTTTTTGCTTTGTTTTGTTTCTGTTATGTGGTCCTGGCTTGCTTCGAACTCAGTGCCTTCCTTCTCCAGCCTCCCAAGTGCTGGCGTTACAGGTATGTATCACCAAGTTGGGCTTTGTTTGAAGTGTTTTTTTTCAAAGTTATAGTTTGATTATAATATTTTTCCCTTGCCCTTTCTTCATCCAAATCCTCCATCACTCCCTGTTCTCCTTTAAATTCATAGCCTCTTTATTTTCTAATATCTATTGAATGCATATATGTATGTATCATCCGTCTATATCCATCTATCTGTCTGTCTGTCTGTCTGTCTGTCTATCTATCTATCTATCTATCTATCTATCTATCTATCTATCTATCTATCTATCTACTTATCTATCCGCCTGCCCATCCATCCATCCATCCATCCATCCATCCGTCCGTCCATCCATCCATCCATCCATCCATCCATCCATCTATTTATCTATATTTCTGAATACAACCTGTTTGGTCTATATCATGTTACTGGTATGTATGTTTTCTATATGGAACTGGAAAACTAATCCGTGAGCTCTCTCCTGGAGAAGGCCACTTCTCCCCCTCCCAGATTTCCACAGTTGACTGTAGTTCTTTTGAAGGGCTGAGGCCTCACCTCACAGGCATCTTTCCCTCCCTCTCAGGTGTGTTCATGGATGTCATTCTGGTTTGGTTCCGTCATGTCAATGAGATTATGGGAGTAGCTTCCGATGTTACTAAGAGACACTGTCTCATAGAAAATTCCCCAATCTTCTGGATTTTACAGTCTTTCTGTCTTCTCTTTTATAATGTTCCCTAAGCCTCAAAGTGGGAGAGTTTTATAGGTATATCTGTTGAGATATGGCTTTACAACTCTGAATTATGATCAGTTGTGGTTTTTTTTTTTTTTTTTGTAGTGGTGTCCATCTGTTGCAAAAAGAAATTTCTTTGATGAGCATGTGAAAACAAATGCTCATAAATTGTTAGATATTATGCTGGTTTGTTAAATCTGTGGTTTTAGACTCTCCTCCAATAACAATGATGTCACAAGCACTGAGCTGTTGGTTAGGTTTCCAGTACCAAGCATTGTCTTCTTGTTGAGAACATCTTAGGTCAAATTAGAGAGCTGTTGGTTACCACTACAATGTATGTGCCACTACTTCACCCTTAGGGCTGTCCTGTCATACAGGTTGTTGATGTGGTTCATAGGTGTCATATCGGGGTAGGGACTATTGATTGCTTCTGTCCTTTGGAAGCTTGCATGATGCCTTCTGGTACCATAAAAACTAATCCTCAGGAAGAAGACTAGACTTTTATATCAATTATACCTCAGAGGCTTCTGGCCTCTATTTCTGAAGTACATGGTGTCTTCATCAAAATATTTAAGTGTAGTATGATTCAGGTGTCAGCTGATAAGGTCAGAAGACACTTATCCAGGGCCTCGGGCTCATGAAGGGGGTGTGGCCAGCCCTGTTCAAGCCTCTGTTTGTTCTTGCCGTTTTTTTGGAGATCGGATCAGGATCCATCACCTGGATCATCTTATCGCCACAGAATTGTCCTAAGGTTTAACTTGTAATCATGAGTGTTAAATTACTTTCAAATAAGTATTAATCTTGTATTTAATATAGTGCATGTGAGATTTATTGTGAAATCTGCTGCCCAACGTGGGGCTGGGCATCTAGCCTGCTGGCATACTGGGCCGAGAGCCCTAAGCACTACCAGAAAGCAGAGGTCAGGCAGTGTGTTCAGACTTGGGAGACTGAACTCTTGTGTATGGGCTGGAGCTCCACCCTCCTCCTAACTCCCAATTATCAGCCATACTCTGTCGCATGGCAGAGTGGTGAGTGCTCCTGGTGGTGAGTGCACCTGGCTTCTGCAATCTCCGCTGCTGCCCCTGAGTACATAGTACACATGTGTGGCTGCCGCAATGAGTACAAATTCTGTGATACAGTCCTGTTTGATTTTGTGAGACTTTGCTTTTCTTAAAGATCATATTCTGCCTGCTGGGGCCCCTGAAGACCACATAGGGTTTATAGAGATAGCTTCGTGCTGCTGAGAGTCCCTGCATCCGCCATATTGTGGGTAATGCTATTGTGAAACCTGAAACCGGCTGACCAAACATCATCATTACAACTAAATTAAAGTAATGGCTAAAAATTATTTTATTCGTGACTTCAGGTCATACTTTTCCATGGTTATTAAAAAATTCTCAAATAAATATCTTGAGGGCTTCAACACCCAGTCCTACTATTTTTTGGCTTATTTCTATATTTTATGTTTCAAACATAATAAAAAAAGTAAAAACTAAAAAAATCAACAATTGATGTCTAAGATACGTGATATAAAAATTTCAAACACTAAAATGACAGATAAGGTTAAAAAAGTAAAATCTGAAAATCAACAATTGATGTCTAAGATATGTGATATAAAAATTTCAAACACTAAAATGACAGATAAGGTTAAAAAAGTAAAATCTGAAAATCAACAATTGATGTCTAAGATATGTGATATAAAAATTTCAAACACTAAAATGACAAATAACGTTACTTTTTAAAAAATTTGTTACAACAAGCTTTCAAATAAAGCTTCCTCTTCAAATACAGATAAAACTATACAAAAAATTTACAGGCTTTACATAAATGATAAGAACAAAAAGCTTGTTAATTACATTAATGATAAAGACAAAAATTGTTAATTATGTTACTAATATATATGTAAAAAATTACTAATTTCACAAAGTCATTAAAAAGACTGCTTCATCAAGAAAATCAAGCTCTAAAAAAATCAGTAACATCCACGCTTCAAAGATAAAAAACTATATTACAATACTAAAAAAATAGATAATAATACATTTTCTGCTCAAAACAATTCAAGTCAACCCCAATAAAATATAATACTACTAAGGACACTCTACTTAAAGTGATAACCATGACAGGGCTACCCCTTCCCACCAGTATTGTTTCTGGTTACTGTTCAGTCAAAATAGCATATAAAAAGTCCCCCAAATTTGTAAAATATAATTATGAGCCAATACATATAAAAATATCAAAGATTTTTAAAATGCCATATTGCTTCATGAGATACACTCTACTTATATAAAACAGTTGCTAAATTCATAGTCAACAATAACCCAAATAATTCCTAATGATTAGATACAGCTCACTGCTGCTATATTATGCTATATACAAAATTTACAATAGAAAAATTAGTTTAAAAAAAAGACTAGGGCCTTAAAACAACAAAAAAAATTGAGAACTTTTTCATTAATCCTGTATTTAATATATCACGTGAGATTTATTGCCATATTTAGGTATTAATTTTTTAATTAATTATTATCTTGTTTTTGCTTTAGTCTTGGAGACAGGGTCTCAGTACATGTTCCAGACTGGCTTCCAGCTCAATGGTTTCCTACTTCAGCCTAGTACTAACTAGCATCCTGGGTGTGTTTTACAACAGTAGGCTTCCTTTGAAGTTTTCAAAGCCAAACATCAGAAAAGAGCAGGAGACACTGGTGTGTTTTCCTTGTTAACATCTAGACTAATTATGTTTGAACTGGTTGACAAGCAGCTCAAGGGCAGGAAAAAGAGTGTAGCTGCTACAAGTCTTTGGAGTTTGAGACATCAAGCTCACAATAAAACTTCTGATTCATGTCTGGAATCGGCATGAAAGGATGCAGAGCACCAGGAGGGCATGCACCAGTTAGTGCTTTGTTCTTCTGTTCTGCTTGCTGTTGAGCAGGGCTAAAGATCGAAATAACTAATATATACATCTTGTATATTTACTTAGTACATCCAAATGTTTTTGTATACTCCTTGTGGCAGAGAAAGTGGTACAAAGTAAGGAGAGATTTAAAAATGATAAAGATGAGGGGTGTGGCTCAGTGCTGGAAGTCTTGTCTAACACATACTGCCTCTGAGTTCTACCCCTAACACTGACAACAACCAAACACAAATGTAAAACTAAAGAGCAACCCATGTTTCCTAACAAGGAGAATAGTTTCCTTTTTCTATTATAATCTTGATCATTCATATTGTGTTAGTTACTTTTCTTATTTCTCTGACCAAACTCATGATAAGCCACTTAAAGAGAAAGGATTATTCTCACATATTGTATTGTTATTGTTGTCATGTACAGTGAGGCAGTGTGGTAAGGCAGGCAGTCACATTGCACTCACCATCAGTAGATGGATGCTCTGTCCACTTTCTCATCTTTGTTCAGACTGGAGCACCAGCCCAGGGCTGCCCACACTCCAGGTAGGCCTTCTTGAAATTGGCACACACTGTTTTTGCAATGATTAATCATCATTGTCAACCTGATTAGCTTTAGAATCACCAGGGAAACACAGCTCTGGGTATGTTTAGATTTGTCTGGACAGGTTAAATGAAGACAGAAGACCTACCTCCAGTTCGGGCAGCCCTAGCCTGGAGCTCCAGACTGAACAAAAAGGAGAAAGTAGGCAAAGCAGTGTCTGTCTTCTAATTGGGGATGTAATGTGACCACCTGCTTTTCCATCCTGCCTTCAAGGAAAGGATAGACTATATTCCTTAAGCTGTGAGATGATACTCTCCAGATCCATCCATTTGACCGCAAACTTCAGGATGTCATTTTTGTAAGTGCTGTAGTACTCTACTGTGTAAATGTACTACAGTTTTTAAATCCATTCTTCATTTGAGAAGTATCTAGGTTGTTTCCAGCTATTATAAATAATGCTGCTATGAACATATTTGAGCTAATACCCTTGGGGTAAGAATGTGCATCCTTTGGGTATATGCACAATCGTGGTATTGTTGAATCATTGGGTAGATTGATTCCCAATTTTCTGGGGTACCGTCATCCTGCATTCAAGAGTGGCTGTACAAGTTTACATTTCCACCAACAATGGAGGAGTGTTCCCCTAGTTCTGCATCCTCTCCAGCATAGGCTGTCATCTGTGTTTTGATTTTAGCCATTCTGACAGGTGTAAAATAGTATCTCAGAGTTGTTTTGATTTGCATTTCTCTGATGAATAAGGATGTTGAGTAATTCTTTAAGTGTCTTCCAGCTATTCGGAGTTCTTCTGTTGAGAATTCCCTATTTATCTCAGTACATCATTTTCCAATTGAGATCTTTGTTTTTTTGACCTCTAGTTTCTTGAGTTCTCCATATATTTTAGAGATCAGTATTCTGTTCAATTAGGGTTGGAGCCCACCTAGAACTCTAAGCAATAGTGGAGAGAGTACCTAAACTGGCCTTTCCATTCATTATCATATGAATGATCACTCCAATTGCCATTATAGAACCTTCATGCAGTAGCTGATGGAGGCAGATGCAGAGATCCATAACTAAATACCAGGTTGAGCTACTGGTCCAGCTGAAGAGAGGGAAGAGAGATTACATGAGCGAAGGGCTCAGGATCATAATGGGGAGAACCATGGAATAGTCTTTCCTGTGCTGTTAGGAGCTTTCAGATTCTGAGATAACAGCTGACAAACCTTCAGGGAATGAATCTGGACCCTCTGAATGTAGATGACAGTTGAAAGGCATGAGTAGTTTTGGAGCCTTTTGCCATCAGACCAGAGTCTATTCAGGGTTCATGAACTGGCTCCTCAAAGCCAATGCCTAGGTGGCCATGGTTACCTTTCTGTACACTCCATAAGAAAAAACGAGTGCTTGTTACTGTAAATCTGACCAAGAACCCATGGCTGTAGAGCTCAGATGCCCAGATGTGAATTTACTATTTTGCTAAATGGTCATAGTATCAAACTGCTCTCTAAATTCGTATTCCTATAGTCATGGATGCTGTCAGATTTTATCAGATGCACTTCTTTGTACAGTGGACAGTGCTTAAAAGAAGCAACTGTCCGAAATGCAGAGAATAAGTGTCTGTGAGGTGTTCATCTATGAACAGGACATCAATATCCCACTTTGTCCCAAGGCTCAGAGACAGTCTTGGTAGAGGGAGTGGAAAGACCAAAGGAACCGGGGGACAGGGAGGTCCAGAGCACAAGATGACTACACACAGGAACTCATAGCAACTGTGGCTACCAGAATAAGACCAAGCCAGTTAACATTCCAGCATGTAGTTGGAGGGGCTCATGAATCTCAACTCTAAGTGAGGAGTTGTTGACAGCTAACGGCTTCTAGGGGCAAGAAGAGTCTGTTTTTCTTTAAGGGAGTATCTTAGTTAAGGTTTCTATTGCTGTGAAGAGATACCATGACCGCATAACTCTTATAAAAGAATATTTAATTGAGGGGGCTCACTTACAGTTCAGAGATGTAGTCCATTATCATCATGGCAGGACGCAAGGCATGGTGCTGGAGCTGAGAGTTCTTTCATCTTAATCCAAAGGCAACAGGAAGTAAACAGAGACACTGGGAGATATCTTGAGCATATATGAGACCTCAAAACCCACTTCTACAGTGATAGACTTTCTCCAACAAGGTCACACCCCCTAATAGTGCCACTTCATTTGGGGGCCATTTCTTTCAAACCACTACAGGGGGTGTGGCTCCTGATTGGTCAACCTTTTCCTGGATTCTCCACACCCATGAACATATGAATAGCACAAACTGGATTTGGTGGCTTATTTAAGAGAGAGGATAAGAGAGAGAGAGAGAGAGAGAGAGAGAGAGAGAGAGAGAGAGAGAGAGAGAGAGAGAGAGCCTGAATTTGGGAGACAGTAAGGAGAGGCATAGAGGGCAAATGAGATAAAATGTATTATATGTATGTAGGAAATTCTCAAAGATTATTAAACACACAGATAAAAGACTGGAATGATACATCAGGGATTAAAAGCACTGGTTGCTTTTTTCCAGAGGACCTGAGTTAAATTCTTGCACCCACATAGTGCTTCACAATTCCACAACTGCCTATAACTCCAGTTCCAGAGGATCCAACACCCTCTTCTGGCCTCCGGGGGCACCAGGCATTCATGTAGCGTATATAGACATACATGCAAGTACAATACTCATATACTTAAAGTCATAATATATTTTTTAAAAGAGAAAGACTTCTTGTGATATTGCAAAAGTACACGTACAGAGACTATAACACAAAGAAATTGCATGCATGTAACACGGTTCCTTTAGGTTTTTTGACTGTATTAAAGTGGGAGTGTTGAGTGCATTTGTAATCATTTGTGAGAGTAAACACCAAAATAGAAAAACTGGTGCAGGGACTTAATCCAGTCGTACGGTGTATGACATAAATCTCAGGAACTTACTTAACCCAATTGTGTGGCGCATGCCACAAGTCCTAGTACTTTAGAGGTGGAGGGAAGAGGGTCAGAAGAAAGTTCAAATCCAACCTCAGCTACATAACAAGTTTGAGGCCCCCTTGAGCTACACAACACAATAAAGCAAAATAAAACACAACAAATTCATAAATGTTTCCCCCTAGAATAAATTAAAGTATAATTCAATGCATTAATTTCTCCTTTAAAGGGTGAGAATATAGCTCCGTTCCTGGCTAGTGTATATAAAGTCCTGAGTTCTATCCCAAGGCCATGTAAAAACTGGATGCGGTGACTCATGTCTATGATCTGTGCACTGGGAAAGTAGAGGTAGAATGATCAGAAATGAAAAAAAAAAATCATTCTCAGCTATATCTGGAGTTCAAGGCTCCAGCTATGAAAGCCCAACTCCAAACAATTAAAAAGGAAACAAAAGAAAAATGGCTCTTTGACAAATACCAATTACAATGCTGCTAAGCATATACACAATGCTCAGCATAAGCTCCCCTCATCACCTCCAAGGCACACACCACAGCCTACCAAGGTTCTTATGTCTATAGAATGCTAAAACCTACATCTTACTCAATCAGGGAATTAAAAACCTGTGATAAATACATAATGCTGAACTCTATAATGGAAAAACATATTTCTAATTTCTACATTATAAAATGCTGCCATGAAATATACTATTATACAGCTTTTAAACTACATGCAAACTACTATGGAAACCATCATGACCTTTTCTCTGAGTTACCACAAAATATTCTGGAAATACAAAAGATAATGAGGAAATAAAAGAAATGACAAGACAGGTCACCATAGCACTTCTTGCTGAGTCTGGTGGCATAGACCTGAATTCCTACACTAAGGAGGCTCACCCATGAGAGTCACTTATTTAAGGCTGTGTTGGCAATTTAATGATTCTGTGCTTCAAAATAAAAAACAGTGAGATTCACCTTAGTGGCAAGGCTCTGGCCTAGGCTTTGTGAAGCCCCAGCTTCAATCTCTAGTACAAAAATTAAAATTACTTTTCTACAGATTCTTGACATTAATTGGTAAATATCTAAAATTTGGCTACTGTGATGGTTTGAAAGAAAATGGCCTCAAAGGGGAGTGGCACTATTAGGAGGTGTGGCCTTGTTGGAGGGAGTGTGTCACTATGGAGGTGGGCTTTGAGGTCTCTTTTGCTCAAGCTTCCTCAGTGTGACAGTCTGTTGACTTCCTGTTGTACTCTCAGCATCAGCACCATACCTGCCCACATGCTGCCATGCTTCCTGTCATGATGATAATGGACTGAACCTCTGAAAATGTAAGGCAGCCCCAATGAAATGTTTTCTTTTTAAGAGCTGCTATGATCATGGTGTTTCTTCACGGTAATGAGCTAAGGAAATCCCCAAGTCTTTATTGATACTAACTCCTTCATACCTTTCAGATCAGACACAATAAACACAGAACCATCTGGATGCCAAATAAACAGAACGGGTTTAGGAGGAGTGTAATATGTGCATTTTATTAGGACCTTTTCACCATTGAGACAGGTGACTAGTTTGTTCACAGTTACTCTAGCACATACATTTAAAACAATAGTCAAACTCGATACAAAGGACTATCCCAAGCAGAACTTTGGAAACTACAGAACAAATAACCACAAGAGAAATTCAATAGAAATTCAATTAATTTAGGTCACACCACTGTGCTGCCTTCTGCACTATAACAGTGTCAAGTCAGTTGTCCTTGGTGGTGGACACAGCTAAGTTCTCACAAACCCAGAATTCTGTGACAGTATGGACCATTCCAACCATCAAACAACCATTGGGAGCTGCCAAAAAACCAACTGGTCTTATTCCAGCTGTCAAATGCAGTAGGCATGTCACCATTTTGCTTAATTCATCTTGTAAAACACAACTTGTTATTCCTGCTTAAGTCATTCTCAAAATGAAACCTAAGACATTCAATGTAAAATAAGAGCCCAAATCTCATGGCACTGTGTTTTTATGGACAAAGGCATGTGTAGAAAGAACCCCGACAGTAAGGAAAACATAAACACTTGGCTACATGGTTAATTCTAAACTTGAACTTTCCCCAGGTGCCACATGGAAGCATTTTCTTACTCTTATGTTACCATGAGATTAATTCCATATCCATTCCTAACAAATCAAGTAATAATCAAATTTTAAATAATTTCAAACTTCAAATTATTTCTATATTTTAAGACTATACACTACTACCTCTTCAAAGTAAAAATTTTAAAATGTAATATGTGAAAGTTCATATCATATAATACAAAGAAGGAAAACTGATCCCTCCCAAGGAATCTTTTGACCCCAGCGGGTAAAAAACTGCATAGATTTCAAGCACTCAAAAGATATAAAGAATTTTAACAAATAAACAGCTCACAGAGAGCAGGGCTACATTTACTTCTGAATTGATAAAATACTTATGGATTTATAATTGTAAAATATCTCAATACTTTAAAGTTATCACCAAATAACTGATGGTAACACAAAGATTTTTTACATACTGTATGTAAATGAAATGCATACATAAATACAACAAATACACTTTCTGTATTATATCATTTATACTAAGCCTATACCCACATGGCAAACTCCCAGAAAAATTCACACAACAATGCATGTAAGGACAGTCCCTTTCTTCCCACTATTGTATCATTTTCAATAACAGAGGCATGCATGTATGCTTATCACTTGGGATTGTAATAACATTCTTGAAATTATAGTTTATATTGAAACTTAGAAAATATAGACATGTGTATTTTTTCATATTGACTTGTAGTTTTATTCAGGTTTGATGTTTAAAAATGTGTGTTACTGAATGCCTGCAGGAAAGGATGCAGCCCAGTCCCTGTGGGGACCAGCACTTTCTGTGCTTTATCCAGGATGACTTATTAGGGTTTTAAATTTCTTCCAGGTAAAATTAGGCATGGGAACACATGCTTATAATCTCAGCACTCAGAAGGTTGAGAGGAGTCTGTCCAAACACACACACACACACACACACACACACACACACACACACACACACACACACACACACACACACACACACACATCAGACCTCAACATCAGCACCAAAAATTTTTTCCAGATGAAACAGGATCAAATGCACCCAAGGCCATCATCTACAGAATCCTCCTTGTCAAATCTGGAATTTACTTTAATCTATCAATGACCTTCAAACCTTTGAACTCTGAACCCTTGTTTCAAAGTTAAAAAAAAAAGTTGGGGAGGGGGGACAGTATTGTAAAGAACTCAGAACAGAAATGGAGCCTACACACCAGAATGCCATTTTTATGCTTGAAAACTTTGCTGTGCACATTGGTTTACAAGTTCATGCTTTTAAAACTTGTTCTCATGATTCTGTCCAACACCTGGTTCAACAAGAAAGCATCTCAGCTCTGCTAGTCTTTCTGTGCTTCTAAAATTTCGGTGAGCACAAATTGTACTTTCTTGAGGATCTTGGTTGTCTTCTGAGACGGCATCCTGCTATGTAGCTAAGAGAACACTTAGGATTCCTCTGCCACAGTCTCCTACATGTTGGAAATGCATATGCAAGGTAACATGCCTGGCAAGTGTTTTTCTCCTTTCAACTCTGAGGAAAGACCTTAAATTCTTTATTGAGTCTGTTCTACCTAGTGCAGGCAGATAAAGTCAAAATGTATTTCATTCCAGTTGGGAACATCTTTCTACTGCATATTTAAATGAAAAGTTAAAGGAAGAAAACACATTAGAGTCGAAGGCATACATACATACATACATACATACATACATATATACCTACATACATACATTCATACATACATACATTCATACATACATACATTCATACATACATACATACAAACATTCATACATTCACACATTCATACATTCATACATACATACATACATTCATACATACATACATTCATACATACATACATTCATACATACATACATTCATACATACATACATTCATACATACATACATTCATACATACATACATTCATACATACATACATACATACATTCATACATACATACATACAAACATTCATACATTCACACATTCATACATACATTCATATATACATACATTCATACATACATTCATACATTCATACATACATACATTCATACATACATACATTCATACATACATACATTCATACATACATTCATACATACATACATTCATACATTCATACATTCATACATACATACATATATGTATTTCATCCTTTTTATCTTGTTTCTGCCTCAAAATTTCATGTCATTCTGAACATTCCTTAATCTTTTCATATTCCATAATTTTATATTCAAATTACCACACAATGTGGCTGCTTCTGTTCTTTGGTTACCCATATAAATTACACATATCTCTTATAGCCATTTGCTATAGATATTTTGTTTAGGGAGACAAGATGTGGCTCATGCTTCCCTTGAATTTGCTATGTAGCCACGCTGACCTCAAAGCCACCATCCTGATTTTCTTACCTCCTCCTCCCAAATCCTGAGACTATAAGTATAGGCCAATACATATGACCCCCATATGTATTTTAAATTCATAGTGCTTACCTACTAACAATCACTGATTTTTTACTACAGAAAAGTTACTCAATCTGTTGACTGTCCTATCCTTCTGGATAAATATATCAATAATTTAAAGCTAACTGATAAAGACTCCACAAGTCTGTTCTTTTTAATTTTATATCACTTGAAAATATTTATACATTCATCACATATGTACCAAATTTATATGGTTTATGAAAATAAGCTATAGATTAATTCCAAACACACATTTAGGAATTCACAGCTTAACAGCAAATTTATGTGCAGGTAAAAAAAAAAAAGTGCAATTTTACACTCCTAATTTACATAGCAAGCTGACATGATTGAATATTTTTTAAAAGATTTATTCTTCCTCATAAATCTCAGAAATGAGGAAAATGGAGATATCAACCTTAAGTTATGTTTATAGCAGTATCAGTCATTGTAATATTATCCTTACTAACAAATGATCCAGCTTGCTTAGTATGTGCACAAGAAGTGATATAAACATACTTACACAAAACTCACACAATAAATTTATATACACTGTCAACAAACGCAAACACCATCAGTGTTTCATTGTACATGATTTGATCAAAGAGTCTGTACATTCTCCTCAGGAGATTAAGGAATAGTTGAAGCTATATAGCATATTTAACTACAGAAAAATGGAAATAGACAGGGAAGAGGCTAAAAATAGTAGAAATACACAAGAGAGCTAGTTACAAATACATATACACTTCAGTCATGTCTTTTTCCTGAAGAAGTTTCTTTTGCAGGGTTAAATTTACTAGTAAGTGGTCCAGAGTACAAGATACAGTAGCAGAGAAATTTTCTGTTACTAGTTTTAATTTTCACTCCTTGGTACATTTTAAAAAAAAAAATAACATGTGAGTATTCCTCCTTTGGAAATTCTGCATCTCCTGGAAGTACTTTTCTGTACTAAATCTATGCTTATTCTGCTCTAAAAACTTAAAAATGAAAACAAAAAAACACTTATAAATTGGAGCATCCTACAGTCCCAAGTACACAGGAAACTTAAGTAGAAAGTTTGAACCCAAGATTCACAGCCAGACAGTGAGAACTTTTTTTTTTTTTAAACAAAGAGAAAGAAAAAAGTAACAGTTGCAAAAAAGATATTGACTAGCTACCAAGATTCAGAACAACCTGTCCCACTGGATAAAGAAAAACAATCATTAAACAGAAACCAGGTCTGCTGGTAATTTTAATAATTAGAAAGTCCTGGATTCAGTCTTTAGCAGGACAAAGCAAAACCATAGATTTATCATTCATCAAGTGTACCAAAACCACTTCCTATCCCACTCAGCTCAGAGACTCGCAACAGCTTCACAGCTTTGTCATGGTGCTTGCACTGAGCATGTACAATTGAACGTAATGATGATGAGGATTTATGACAATATCAGTGTATGGGGAACTATCAGGTCACAGGCGGCCTTTTCGGTATTACCAGTTTCTTGATATGCCCACTGACACACTGCTGCATAGGAACACTAGTCCAGGCAGGAAATCAGGCCCATCGTCCGCTGGAGGCAAAGCTTCTGCTGAATGAGAAGTTAATTTCAGAGTTCTTGTATTTTCCCCAGGCACCAAAGGGCACGACCAGTGCAGTGCTGTTATCTTCAGTACCATACTGTATTGCCTGCAGGCGCCGACAGGAAGAAAAAAGCAAAGAGCTGGAGTCACTGGACTTCTGGGCAAAGAGACAGCATCTTTTCTCTGGAAAGCCAACCCAGTCTACATAGTTAGCAAATGCAATGATCTAACAAGGTTTGTGACTGTTTCAACCTTGCATTTATGTTCCATGTGGTTATTAACTGAACACGAATAACAAATGATCCAGCTATTTCCTATCCTCCGCTGTAGCAGTCTTGGCAACAGAAACACCAGTGAACTGAGACATCCACAGAACACTGCCAAAGAGAACACACCTGAACCTTAGCATGGTGCCCATCATTGTTAAACCTTAATAAGTGCTAATTCTTACCAATAAAACTGCTTATAGGATGTAGCCCAAGAAAAAATTAAAGAGTTTTGGGCAGGGATGAAAATGAACAAAATATAACATGTTTTTTGTCTGAAGACACTGCTAGAAACCTACCCCTTTGTAAACTAGCTTAAAATTTAAAATCTCAGAAACAGATTTGTACAAAGTTATGACAAGAATGATTATAGTATTCCTGCTCTGATGGGTAAGTGGCCATAAACTAAATTGCCTGCAGAAGGATTTAAATCACTTCTAGGGACCAGTGCATATAGCTGAGTGCTAGAGTCAGTACTGTTCAGAAGTGCTTAGGGTTGAGTTAACATCAAACTGTTAAAAAAGATCTCAGTGCATGAGACTAAAAGATATATGGTAGGAATATCTTCAAAGAATGTAAAAGGTTTAAAAGAGAAAAATTGTTTAAAATGTTTCAAGTATTATGAAATGTACCATTTTATTTAATATATGTTGAAATAAATAGTGATAAAATATTAGGAAAAGAAGGAAAAACAGAAATATGACTTTTAAAAGATTTATTTATTTATTATGTATATTGCGTTCTGTCTGCATGTTTGCCTGCATGTTTCCCTGCATGTGAGAAGTGAACATGAGATCTTACTATAGATGGTTTGTGAGTCACCATGTGGTTGCTGGGAATTGAACTCAGAACTTCTGGAAGGGCAGCCAGTGCTCTTAACCTCTGGGCCATCTCTCCACCCCTGAAATATGTATTATTAAAATCCTATTCTAAATGTTAATTCCACTAACTAAAAGATGCAAAGCTAAACAGTAAGATCTCTATTTTTCTCAAGGTTTTGTGCCTTGCTCGGTTGGAGAGTGATCACCCAGCATTCCGAAGACCCTGTGTTCAAATTCACCATAACACTCAAGCTAAAACACTGTACACTCTCCTGTCCTCATCTCTTCACTCTGGGAATTTCCCACCAGAGGCTCTGCTTAGTCACCTGTTCAGTCACTGCATGGGCTGCTTCATTAGGATCGTGGCACTGGTTGACAAAGTCACAGATCTCTTGACTATTCACCATGAAGTTAATCCCATCGGTGGTAAGGACCAGGAAACTGTCTTCTGCATGGTAGAGCTGCAATCAGAAGCAAACAAATGTGATTACAAACTAGACTGTGCCTTTGAGTGACCTAATAGCTTGGAAACTGTCTCTATTTTGTAGAGCGGTTATGTGTGTCAGAGTTCATTGGCAAACTGAAAATGTAGCTGAGGATCAATACCACCCAGAATGAACCAAATATTTACCTTGCAATATCAAAAAAGAGGTCCGGCAGCCAGACGCTTAGAGTCTGGATTCAAATGCTGCTTGTATTATTTGACTGGGTATGCTTTATCACTTGATAGTATGAGTCTCTATATGTGTTAGCTGGTGTTATTTCCTGCCAGAGTGAAGATAGTGTATATCTCTTTTGAGGAGAGGCTGCCACACAGCAAATCCTTGGTTGTCCTCAAACTAGCTCTGCAGACCAAGGTGGCCTCAAATTCACAAAGTTATACCTTCCCCTGACTCCTGAATGAAAGGTACGCACCACTACCGTCTGGAGTGGGATATTTTTTTAAGGTGGGAAATTCTTCCTTAAATTCTGAACAGTAATGCCCTTCTATTTGTGGAAGCCCATGTTATACTGCACTGACCCCAAGAGCTGTAAGCAGCAGTACATGTATCATGCTGGGGTCACTTGAGAGTAGAAGAGGTGCTATGCTATTCAAACAAAAATGATTAACTGTTGAGCTGAGTGAAGAAGGCAAGCCAAGAACGATTCCCAAGCTGAGAATGCCTCTAAATGGCAGGCTTTGGGAAAGGATGGGCCAAAGAACCTCTCTATTGGAGTAAAACAAAAGCCAAAGACTTCAAGCAGGCTGGAAACTAGCATCTTACTTAAAAAATTTATTCTTCACAAATTAGTCCCCCCCTTTAACAACATCTTTCCAAATTAGCCCCCCTTTAAAAAATGTATTTCTTTCAGGTGAGTCCTCCAGGCCAGCCAGAAGCTGGAGGTGAATCTGGAGCCATTCTCTGTGGATGACTCAGTGTTTCTTACCTTAATCCTTGTCGTCTCAGGCTCTGCGATTACACCACTGGCTTTCAGATCCAAATCGCCAATACTCCTTGTCATTGCGAGCCTGCCATTCACGTGGGGCTGCCCCAAACTATTCCAAGATACAAACCCACCACATTTCTTGATCCTAGTAAAAAAAAAAGTAAAATTACTGATGAGGATGAGGGCATTGATACAGAAAATTAAAGGACTGGTTTAAATGTCAGTTTCACACATTGGAATTGAGAGCCTGCTACCCAAGAACTTGGAAAGGCTGAGAAAGGATTTCAAGTTTTAGGCGAGCCCATGGTAAATGCCAAAACTTTTAAGCCAATAAATAAATAAGATGAAAATGAAAAATGTAGGCCACATACTGTGTAGTCATCTTGATAACCCAGCACTTGAGGGGCTGAGAAAAGATAATACAGAAGCAACATCAGACTGGGCTGCACAGTGAGATCCAGTCTCAAAACTAAACCAACCAAAACGAGAAAATCCAGGCTGAGGTAGTGGCCATGCACAGTAGTGCTTGAATAGAGTCCCTGGTGTTTTATATCGGCATAGGGAGAGAAATGCCACACTCCATTTCTGTGGCATCTACAGCTATCACAAAATGGTCATGGTAGCCATACCTTTCTTTCTCATCCTTTCTTTCTGGAGTATGGTCAGTGGTCAGCTTCATGGGTTTTCCTTTTCTACACAAAAGAGCCCGGCTGTCTCCAACACTGGCTACAACCAATTCAATACCATCTCTCAACAAAGCTACTGTTGCAGTAGTCCCAGAGGTCAGGAGGCTTGCTACAAATATTACAAAATAGAGTATGTTAGGGATAGGAGTGTTTGGATGTAGAATTTTTATTAAAAAATAAAACAGAAGCATGATAACTTAAGGCTAGCATGTACCTTTCTAATTTAACAAAAGATGTGCAAATGAAATGCAAACAAACTATGTAAGACCATGCAGAGAAACAATTATTTAATTCAGTAACAAGGCTCTATGCAAACAGAAAGGTTGGTAAACTAATTTGGTGAGCAAAGCATCAGTGTCTCCAAATAGTCTGTGTGTAAAACGAAGGCTGATTTAAATGCAGAATGATGATGCCTTTGTGTGCATAGAAGGTGTCAAAACAAAACACAAAAATGCCACTAATCTGGATGATATGACAGGGTGGCAGATCTGCTGGGCCCATTAGGTAAGCTGCTGCCTTTCTAAAATCATGAGATTTGGATTATTTCTCTTCTGTTCCTAACTCCTGCCCTGTCAAAGTAGTACTGGTTAATAGCTGATAAGGGAAATACCAAGTACAGATCATTTGCTCTTCAAGTACACTCTTCTAGAAAGAACCATGCCAATTTATAAATGTTCTCTCTCTCTCTCTCTCTCTCTCTCTCTCTCTCTCTCTCTCTCTCTCTCTCTCTCTCTCTCTCTCTCTCTCTCTCTCACACACACACACACACACACACACACACACACACACACTAAAACAGTTAAAGACCCATACCCTTTTCTGGTTCAGGTCTTTGCTCTATACCTGAAGAAACACTATGCCCCACCCCCATTATAGATCCAAGTAGTAAAAAATGAAATTCATTTTAGTTCTTCATATATTAATACTATTAGCATACTTAACACCATCCAATCACAGAATCTGCAGCCAAAGGCAGATGAGCACAGCCAGCTGCAAGTCCTGCAGCCCCATCTGGGCCAGAATCGTCTTTGCCAACAAGGAAAGCCCAATGTTACTGGGCTTGAGGTTACTACTCTTTTTCTATCCAAGCCAATCACACGTGTGTGTCTTCCTTTGACTTATTCTGACATCATCTGTGCTAGTTGCTTACCATTTATCAAAAACGTTTCAGGTGCATCGAGCCTCGTGGAAAGTGGGAGTACTATGAAACTATGAACCAAAGAACAATCTAGTAAAGTGCAAGAAATTGAGAAGTAACTTATTTAAAGCAGGAATTATCTCTAGTAACATTGCTAATTGTTTAAAGCACTGGCAGAATTTTAATTGGATTAAATTTTTTTCATTTTGTGGTAGGAATTCCATATCCAATCACTTGATCTGCTGATCTTTGTAGTATTTGTAGAAAGCCTGCTGATGATCCAAAGGTGATTTAGGAAATGGTAGTTGATTGAATTGACAGTCAAGTCTTTTCAAAAAAGAAAATTTAAGACAGCTTTTAAATCTTCACCAAATAGTGTGCTTAGAAAGAGATGAGCACACTTTCCAGTATTAAAATGCCTGCTTTAATCAGAAAAGTAAAATGGAAAAACATGGATAAAGTCTACTCAATCATTCTAAGTTTACTCTATTGAGAAACAGCATCTATAGTTACACTATCTTCCCATTTATCTCTTGATTTTGGAACCATTACAGCACAGCAATGATAAGATTGTCAAGGATAAGAGTTTTAACATAAAGACTAGCGATGCTTATCTTACAAGAGTCATACTTTCAACTTGGTATTAGTCAAAAGACTATACAACAATGGAATCTTCATAGTTTAGTCAACTATATTATTTTCACATGATTTTCAAAGGCAGAAAAGAGAAGCCAGGAATTTATTATATACTACCAGTCCAGGGGATTCTGAACTCTTCACTTATCTGTCAGCAACAGCTTTTTATAAAGTGATCTTTAATTGAAGATGGTAAAACTTAACAATTTCAGTTTGGGTTGTAGTTCCCAGCTCTGAATTTAAAAGAGCTCGGGCTTCTGTCAACTCACCTTCACAGTTTCAAAATCTCAGGATATATGGGGAAAGTTTCAAAACTAACCGTTGACTCTGGTTTGCTACGCATTTAAGAACATAAATAGTGAATCAGCACTTATTTCCAGTTAAGAGTTAACACAGAGGTAAACTTCTCACCGTCTGCCGTAAGAACAAAATGAGAAAAAAAAACTAAGACATTTTTCCAGTAAGTCTTAGCACTCACTGGATACTTTCTACTGCAGGTTCTCTCAACTGAGGGACCAGGGAGGAAGTGGGATCATCCAGTGTTTTAAACTAGGAACCACTAGGCTCTTTCACCTGAGACAATTAAGCAGATTTCTGTTTCCACTGAAGCCCAGCATAGAGCGTCCGCAGGCTCCAGGTCTAGCGCTGCTGAGCAGGCACAGTTCTCTGCCGCAAACAACACGCACAGAGGCAAACGGGAATTTCACCTGGAAATTACACTCAAACATAACAGATCGGCAACATAAAGGAGAGCAGAGAAAGAGCTGCAAAATACGGGGAAGGGCTTCCATTGGTGAAAGTGTCACCCACAAATCGCATAGTATTTCAGGAGATGACAAATCAATTATTACAAGTCTCAATAGCTTCAAGTTAATAGGATTGGTTATTATCTGTTTTTTTCCTTCAGACTAACATTTCTAATAGTGTTATAACTCCAAGACAGAAAATAACTTATGAACATATGCAACTGTAACAAAACATACCAGTGGTGGCACAGACATGTACCTGCATATGTGTGCGCACACACACTCAAACACACACACACACACACACACACACACACACACACACACACTTAATTATTTTTATTGAGTCAGAAAAAAATGCTTTGTGATTTTGGTTCATAGCAATATTAAAAGTGTCCTCTAAACAAAACTGCTTGTACTTGATAAGCAGTACATAGAGGATGTATCTGAACTATATTTTACACTGGCTGACGTGGAAGGGCAGAGAAGTCACAGCACCCCCTATGTCAGAACCAGGACACAAGACATCTGTTCATAATATGTAATGCAGGAATTTGATACCAGGAAGAACTGTCTCCAGTTGGATGACTTATGTTCATTGTTTATATGAAGGCCAGTGTGGCTCTTGTACGATAATGCATGTTTATAACTTCATGTAATCATAAACAGATGTTTCTGCTGCTCTCTCTTTCTCCATTGCTACAGGCTGATAGAACAGAATAAAAATAATCACAATATGGAAAAGCAACAGAAAGAATAAAACCTAATACCACTCCCAGTGTTTATTAAGGTGTGTAAATAATAATCCATGTAAGCTAATTTGCTGCAAAATTTATTAAAAACAGGTGTTCTTGACGTGTATGGCTCATAAACACTAAAGTTAAATTAATGGCCTGAAGTACTAAAAATACAATAAGAATAACCTTCAATGTTGTTTTATTTATTTTCGATGTGGTGACCTCCATCATAAAAGGGGTATTCAAAACTACTGTACAGGGCTGGAGGTGTAGCTCAGTGGTAGAGTATTCACCTAGCATGCCCACAGCCCCGGGTTCAATTCCAGCACAGAAGGCAAATTTGCCTTTACAGCTCTTGTTAACTTGGAGCTACATGTGAAGAGACAGACTTTAAGCTCACAGTGATGCTCATCAGTACCTCCCACTGAGTCAAAGCAATTCTTCTTTCTGATTTGATCCTTTGTCCATTAAGGGCTTGGTTGCCTTCAAAGCAGACTCATCATACAGTTCCAGTAGTTATAGGGTAGTCAGCTTCTTAGTCTGTGTTTTATACTGTTTCCTTTTAAGTGGCTATTTGTAAAATTAAAGTGATGGGGTATTTTAACTCATTACCTGCCTTCATTCAGTGTATAAAACACATTGACATAAATAGAATTCAAAATTTGAAGGTGATTCTAAAAGGGCTGGAGATCTAGTTCATTGATAGAACATTTGTCTAGAATGTATGAGGTTTGTTAAAAACAAAACAAAAAAAATCTCCACTCCCTGGTCTCACAGGAAGGGCCCAAGAGATGTGAAAGTAGATGCTAAGAGATAAGGGAAGACAGTAAGTAGAGAGGGTGACTGTGGTCCTATGGAACGTTTGCTAGTTACCTCTGGCTACACACACACACACACACACACACACACACACACACACACACACACAAAACACCAAAAGTTTACTATCTACTTTAAAAATACTTTTTGAAAACACTAAAATAATGTTTCAATTCAACAATATTCCAATGAAAAATATAAATATGAATAACTTTGGAACCATAAGTGAGATAGGTCTTATTTGCCCTTAATCCAATCCTGAAAGACTAAAACATGGTATTCTGTCTTCAGTCACTTTAATTTGCCATCTGAAAGATATTTACAAATGCATCTTTAAAATAGTCCCCAAATTCTGGTTTTTAAAAAGCATACAATATGCATAACAGTGCACAGCAACACTGTTCCAACACTTTTTAAACAGCACACTAGGCATGATCTTATTTTGTTTCCTTATACTTTTAAGCAGTTCTTCATTTAAAAAAAAAAATTAAGACATCTTTACAAAGTTCTGAGATTATCCCAAAGGATGACAAATAAATTAAACAATATATCTTAATTTGGTTATTAGGAATAAATAATATTTTATTTATTTAACAGTTGGATTATGTGAGTCATTTAGAGTCTCTAAAGACATATGAGTTAAATGTTATAAATTCAAAGCGTCCTGAATTATAATTATTAAAAATGTTTTTAAATTTGACATCAAGTCTAATATTGATGGTTTTAATCACTATTATTGATTATATCATTTTTAAAAGGCTTGACTGCACTCATGAAGGGTTAATGAATTTTAGTGTTGGCCATTTGCCAGTGTTCTTGAACACTGTGATCTACCATGCATGGAAGTAATTACAGCTGCTTGTGGAACAGCTGGGACATAATACTGACGCTACATCCCATAAAAATTGTGGTGATGATGCATCCTAGTAATGGATAAAAGCCAACCTAATAATGGATAAAAAAAAAAAAAAAATCCCACACCAAACTAATTATTACAAAATTTCTTCATACCTTTCTCCCCGAGTTTGAGGCCTGCCTGGTCGACATAGCCAGTTCCAAGCCAGCCAAGGATGCTTAACAAGACTCTGTCCCTAACCCCCAAAAGTAAAGTCATGAGAAAGTATTCCACTTCCTCTTCATGTGTTTAACTCTTTAAGAGAACAAAAGCTAAATCTTAAGCAGAAACTTCACACTCTGTCAGCTCCTCACTTAAATAAGGGAGTGGAACTTTGGGAGGAGGGGTGTGAACAGAAGAAGGCAAAATAGTTTCAAATAATCTACCCAGTTCAAACTACTCTCTAGACAAATGGGCCATCGAGTGTACTGGGAGTGTGATGGTGAGGTCCTCACAATGAGCAGGAAGAGGCTGGAGAATAGCTCAGTGGTGCAGAGCTTGCTGGCCTAGAATGTTCCAAAGCCTTGGGTTCAACAGGGATGGAGCTAGGGAGGATGATACTTAAATGGTACACCCTGCAATCCTAGGGCCACCTTCCCCTCTCTTGTTACTAAATATGCAAATGAATAAGACCCTAATCTCAACTAGCCATGTCTTCTCTTCGAGTTGAAGCTCCTTGTGTGTAAAGTGGGGAGTATTTCCATGAAAAGGACATTCCTGTGGTGCATTTTATCATCAAAGGAAAAGATGGAGCAAAGACCAACATTCCCAAGCAAATGCTGTTTCCAGTCAGTTAGTAGGCATACATTACATGGCTGCTGAAGAAGTTATCAAAGTAAACTTTATTGGAAATTATATTTTTGGTAAGCCAATTAAAAACTATTGGATATATTTTCCTGAAGTTATTTTGATAAACTTAGTCAAGACAAAACCAAAAAGAGACCCATTTACTTTTAAAACATATACATAGTACACAAGTTTATTTTTTTTTAATTCACTTGCCATGTCCTTCCTTATACTTAACAAAAACAAATATACACTAGTTACTATAGGAAACCTGTTAGAGTGAGAAAGACAAGTATCTCCCTTCTGACTATGCAAAAGGATGCCCATTAGCCATTTGTATCCTACTTAGGGCCTACTGCTAAGATTCTTTAAAAAACAAACCACATATTTATTTATTTTGTGTGTGCACACATGTGTTTTTATTTAAGTGTATTCTAACATGCCACACCACCTGTGAAGGTCAGAAGATAACATATGCAACTCACTTCTTTCCTTTCCTCATGTGGGTCTTGGGGCTAGAAATCATGTGGTGACACTTGGTGGCAGGTGCCTTTACCTACTGAACCATCTCTCTGATCCTCTAAAGTAAGTGCTGACCAATTATCAACCTTGCAGATGGGACTATCCTGTAGTGTTTGCACTAGTGATGTGGCTAGGGTGTATGATACTCCTAGTATAGACATCTTGACCACAAAAATATAAATCAAATAGACTGAGACATTTAAAAATCTTTTTAAAATTAAAATTTAGTAACAGAACCATTTTGGAGTTTCCCCTTCTGAAAGGTCATTATCAAACATAAAAGTGGGACACTTGACATAATTTCATATTCTAGACAACATCTAAAAATTATTCTTTATATAAAATTATTTCTATTAAAAACTCCCCGCAAGTAAACACACGTTAAGACTCCCAGCACTGAAGGCCTTCATCGGTTCCTCTTTCCCCAAGCATCCTCAAGGCCATGCCATGCCTCACTTACCATCAGCAGACAGGTGTGCATAACTTGAAAAGGCTTTATCTATTTCTAGAAAGGCCAAGGTCAGTACAGTCTCCAAGTCTTTCTCGCGAGGAAGCAAATCCCTTTGTGGAGAGGAAAGAAAGTTGGGATCATTCTGCAATAGCTTTCCTCACAGTCAGTCCCCAGCAGTCACTCCACACAACAGACTCCAAAGAAAACAACAATAATAACAAAAAACCATGTATCAGTCCCTGAAGGTACTAAGTAAGTATCGTGTAGTGTGCCATTCTTGGGCTGAGGATCATGGGATCCTGTGCTGGGGATGTGGTACTGGAGATGCATCACAGGGCTTCCTGCAAGTTAGGATGAACTGAGCTACATCAAACCTGAGGCTTTTTAAAGGTGTGAAAATGTAAGTCTGGGGAAGGAGTGCTGGTGGTCTGCCTGTAACACCAAGATTTAAGAGGTGAGAGGAGAGGGATCGGGAGTTCAGTCATCCTCGTTTTTATATGGTAAGTTTGAGCCCAACCTTGGCTAAGCCATTCTATCTTGGAAAAATAAACAAGGCTCTCTGAACACATAATTAAGTAGTCTGAACTTTATCCCACATACAGGGGGTGGGGGGAGAAGAGCTTCAGCTCCTTATCCTCTGAGCCACCTCACAACCCTCAAGTCCCTGTTCTTAAAGAACTCTAGTAGTGCAACCCTGATTCGTTACAACGTCTTACACATTGACTTAAATCACTGAGTTTGTAGGATGAGATAAAGCCTGCAAAAGTTAAATGCTTCCTTTAACTATACATTGGACGATGAAATAGTCCGTGGTCTATCTAATCGCCACACCATCTAGCAATAGCGTGATTCTCAGAAATATAATAAGTGTGGTACTTTGAGTGAGGCTAGTTCCAGGAGGCTCATCATTTGAATATGCTTGGTCTGAAGTTAGTGGAACTGTCTTTTTGGAAAGGATTGGGAGGTGTGGCCTTGTTGGAGGTTGTCGCTGGGGTGGGTTTTGAGGTTTCAACAACCCACACGTTCCCAGTTAGGCAGCCCTTCCTTTCTTCTTCCCCTCTCCTTCTCATACTAGGACAATAAATAAACCTCCCTGTGCTGGTAAGAGAAAAGACTTCTTCAAGACCACAGAGGTGTAGCTCCATGGGTAAAGTGTTTTCTGTACAAACATAAAGTCCTGAATTCAAATCATAGCTGCCATATAAAGACTCATGTGGCTTTACATAGAACCCCAGGCGCTAGCTAGTCTAAGCAAAAAGGTATAAGCTCCAGGTTCAGTAAGAGACCGTATCTCAAAATGTATGATGGATAATGATATAGAAAGACACTGATATCAACCTCTGGCCTCCACATACAGATGAGTACATACATACATGCAGGCACATACCACACACACACACACACACACACACACACACACACACACACACGCATACACACCACAAACACAGGTGAGCACGTACAAAGGTAAAAAATCTCCCACAAGTTATGTTTG
Source organism: Phyllotis vaccarum (assembly GCA_033318265.1). Classification (NCBI taxonomy): domain Eukaryota; kingdom Metazoa; phylum Chordata; class Mammalia; order Rodentia; family Cricetidae; genus Phyllotis; species Phyllotis vaccarum. Next base: position 85,533,041 of record JARWLC010000014.1, on the reverse strand, counting down.
TACCTTATAATTTTCCTAAAATATTAATAAATCTAGGGATGTAGAATCTAAAACACGTTTCTGAAATGGAGATAATCACCAGCTATAAGTGCCATGTTGACTACCGCTCACTGATGAAGTGGCATGTAATCACTCGAGTAATTTGGTCCACACTGGATATCTCAGCCAAAGGGAGATTATTTCAAGAGTAAGTCCCAGGGGAACGGCAAAACCAAGGTAATTATACATACATAACACATTTTTCCATGTGCGTGTGACAGAAGTCAGCAGCTGCAGGTCCCCCGTGCCCATCATATACTGCAAAGTAGAGCACCTCTTCCGTCAGCTGTGCAAACCCAAGTCGATCCTCGTTTTCTTTCCGTTTGCCAATGAGAGAGGCACAGCCCACATTCTCCAGGCTAATTTTGGGAATTGGCTTGCCATATTTGATGCTAGGTGGCAGAAGAATCGGCTCATCGATGCGATTATCCCAGATCCCAAAATTGTCCCAAGTGGCTGGCTGCCCACTTCCGTCTGGATCAAACCGAGAGCATCTGGACTCTGAAGTAGAGGTGTAGCAGGCCGGAGTCACCTGCCTATTGTCCTGCAGAAGGACAGAGCTTAGCAATACTCTCTTCTTCACCTGGTTCCCACCACTTCTCACCAAAGTCATTAAGGCCGCTGATAACATAATGCACCTCCAAAGGCCTCAGTCACAGGAAAAAGACAAATGGAGCAATAGTAGAATTTCTTAAAGAAAATGGATGCACCTAGAAGCCGGAGCAAAGACAAGGTCACAGTCAGTAATGCAAAACACTGGTAATATATCATCAGATGCCAGAAACAGACTGCAAACAGACTCTGACATGTGTGTGTGTGTGTGTGTGTGTGTGTGTGTGTGTGTGTGTGTGTGTGTGTAACCCTGCATGCTATTCTTGAGAATGTTGAATCAAAAATTTACCCACCACCTTCACGGTATTTGAATTTTATAAACATTTAACAATATGTATATACAAACAACAGATACATCTCCTATTTAACTTGCTATTACTTTGGGACCTTGTTAAAATGAACAGTTTGATTTAGCTGGTAGGAAGTAAGGCCACATTATAAGCTAGTCAGCTGTGATCACACGTATGCTGGTCATCAGGCCACACTTTGTACATAAATATCCTTTCTTCACAAACTCAGCTGTTCTGAAGATAAGACAATGTCAGTAATAACAAAAACCTCTCTTAAGGATGGAAATAGAAAGAAAGAAAAAAAACAGCTGGTAACTAGAATATTTACAATAATTTTATACTCAAAGAATAGACAAGCTTTAACAAAGGCACAATTTTGGATCAGACTTTCCTTTTAACTTTAAATGTTTTTATTCTTTAAGAATTTCATACAGTGTATCTTTCACATTCACCCCAATTCTACCAATGCCTCCAAGGTCCAACCTATTTCCTACCCCAACACTTGGTTTCCTTTTTTGAAAAGAAAAAATAACCCATCAACTCCAATTGAGCTATCTAAATACTTTTGGGTATGGGACCATTGTTTGGGGCACAGTTGACCTACCCAGAGCCACACTATTAAACTGACTCTCCCTCTCCCAGAGTCTATCTACTGTCCACAGTTCCTCAGTTGAAGACTCATACACATCTTTCCACTCCAAACTAGCATGCGACTGGCTCCTGTGTGGACAGCTGCAGTTGTTCCAAGTTCCTGAATTTAGCAGGCCTGTCATATACAGAGGTCACTCACTATTCCTGAGTCCCCACTAATGACATTAGGCTCTTACAAACTTCCTACTTCCTCTTCTGAGATGGTACCTGAGCCTTGGAGACGGGGTATGATATAGAAGTCAAATCTGAGTTTTATAATCTACTAACTACTAAACCTTGCTTTTTATATTAGAATGGTCAATGTAAATGGGTTCATGTAAACATCCTCTAACAAAATAGGCCAGTTTCAATGGTGTTTTTATGGTAGACACTCATGAAGAAGATAAGTGAAGAATTGGGCACTATGTTCCTAACAAGCCGCCCAGATTTACGGGTATGTAATCTATACATTTACATTAATAGTGTACACCTCCTTTCCTCCACTGCCAGCAGCTCATCAACACCCAAGACAATGAAGATTCTGCCTCCTCCTCCTCCTCCTCCTCCTCCTCCTCCTCCTCCTCCTCCTCCTCCTCCTCCTCCTCTTCTAAACAGGGTCTCATTATGTAGCCCTGGCTGGCCTGGGATTCACTATGTATACCGGGCTAACTTTTAACTCAGAGTTCATTTTCCTCTGCCTTCTGATGCTGTGATTAAAGGTGTATGCCACCACACTTAGGCAAAGACTGTATTTCTTGAAACCATTATTCTGCATCCCTATATAAATATAATCCTAAAACCGCTCTTTGCATTAAGAGGAATTATCAGAGATCTCTAATAGCCCTGTGGTTGGGGCTGTGTTTCTGACAGTTTACCACCCATACCAAGTTTTAAGCAGATACTGTGCATTATAGGCTTTGTTCTGTTACTTTTCAAATGAAAACTTAATCCACGATATTAAGATTTGACAATGCCGGAAGAAGGTATTATATTATTCTCAACTACATAAGCCAGGGCTGTATCTGTAGTGGCTCGTGTGTACAGTCCTAGCTTCTGAGAACACTGAAGTAAGAAGGATCATTTTCATCCAGTTCAGATCAGTCTAGGGATCATGGTAAAACACTATTTCAGACAAACAATCAAAATTATTTCACAATGAAAAGATTTTTTTTTAAATCTATCTCTCAGAGCCTGTGGATATGACTGTATCAATCTTTCCAAAATGCATAAAAAGGACTCAGCTGGTATCCATATATGCAGGAACGTATTACAATTTTAACAATAGTTTCCAGATGAATTTTTGAGAATTGAGTTTAGCTAAGGGTGGGAATGTTCATTATCCTGTTCAGCAGGCAACAGTCAAAGAAAGGAACTCCTTAAAAAACCCTGATGAGAACGGGAGCTAGGTGGGAGGAGGGGATAGGGAGAGGGAGCTCAGTCTAAGGATGTTTTTAAAAGCCATATGTGCTGCCTAATATATATATATATATATACTTATAATATTCTATGAGGGCTGGGGGGGGGAGAGAAATCTTACACAGGAGATGATGCTCCTTCTGAAGAAGCCATAGGTAGCCAAATAAAAGGTGTAGGATACTATCCAACCCCAACCCCAGCTGTCAGTCAGGGGTGTACCAGAAACTCTTTAAACAACCTGGGCTATCATGATAGCTTTTGGTTATATATGCTATATGATAGCACTAGCACTAAGGGGTAAAGACTCCATTGCTGAATCCACCCAGCACACACTTTGTTGGCACAGGCTGCCTTGTAAATTCCTATCTCTGGACCCACACACATCAGTGCAGCTTCATGAACTGTGATTAGTACAGAAACTCAGAATTGACCAAAGTGAAGAGAATAGATGTTTGTAGAGTACTCAGACAAAAGTGGGACATTATACTGTCTCCTCAAGGCTCAGGGGCCATCTAAGATGATGGAGCAGAAAGATTATAAAGGTCAGCAGCTGGGGAGCAGTGGCAGGAAACAGCATCATTTAAACTTGACACCACTGCTGCACTCTTGAACTCCCAACAGCTGAGGTTGCTGCCTCCACAAGACCAAACCAGTCAACCTCCTAGCATAAAAGGGCTCATGGGGACTCCCCCAACTCACCCCTGAGGTGCTATGGACATCTGATAGATTCTGGAAGAAGGGCCAGTTTTCCTTCACAGGTGCAGCAAATGGTAGGTTGACTATGCTCAGGAAGGTCCCACACCAATGAGGAGATATGGGTGATATAAATCAGAAACAGTGGCCAAAAAGGAAAAAAAGACATAAAGATGAAGTGAGGACTGGGCAGTAGATTGTAGAGGACTTAGGAGGAAGAGTATAATCAAAATACATTGTCTGAAATTCTTTTTTTTTTTTTTTGAGAGAGAGAGAGAGAGACAGAAAACTGTAGTATATACTAGGTCTAGGTGTATCTGTGAGGAGGATATTTTTTTCAGAGACCATGAGATATGAGTTAGTGGCTTGTCACCAAATAGAGGGCAAAAGACTCATCCTAAATACCAGTGACACCATCAAACAGGTGGAAGCCCAATGAAATGATGCTCCCACAGGACAAGCTAAGTTCTTCTTCTTAAGGAGGTATTTTTACTCATGGTCCAATGAATGCCAGATTCCAGCTTCTTCAGCCTTTGGACAAAGATTCACAGTAGTGACTTCCCTGGTGCTAATGGACCTTTAACCCCACACTTAGCTCATAAAAAAAGTCAACTTGTACTTCTGGGACCCATTAGTTCCCAGTAGAACAAATTATTTGGAAGGCTTGGGCCCAACTGGCCTTCAATTTGCTCTCTGGCAAAAGGGATATATATACACCCCTCCCACATGTCCTCCTGCTGTTAAGGTGCCATCTGCCACAGATTCCTCATCAGAGCACCTGCCAGCACCATGGCCTTCCAGACCCAGAGAAAAGTCACTTTCGGTTTTATTTTTCACACCTATTGATTCATCTATTTAGATATGGGAATAGAGTGCATTGCCTTGGTTCGTACATGAAAGTCAGAGAAATACTTAAAGGAGATGGCTCTCCCTTGCACTATGTAGGTTCCAGAGACAGAACACCAGTCTTGGCAGCAAGCACCTTCACCCACTGAGCCATCTCACTGGCCCTAAACAAACTACTTTTAATAACATTTTTCTGAGTCACAGGTTTCAATTAAAAATACGTGAGCTATGGGTGACAGCAATGAGAAATTTCAAACTAATGTAATGTAGCACATATTAGAATAACTACTAATGGAGGTAACTGCCACAGCAGTAAAAAATAAAATAAAATGAGTTTTTTTAGGTGTCTTTAGTTCATGTGCACTTCCTTAGCAGGCATGCACCCACTTTAACGTTATAGGCATACAGATGACTCAAACTTTCAAATAGCTCTTCTAGGATTCGCTTGGCCCTCTTTTATGTTTCTCTTTAACCTCCCAAAAGCAACTCAGATGGTAAACACAATGCATTCTCATCAGAAGACAAATATCCACACGATATATTACTGAATGACAGAATAAAAGTGAACATTCCTTTGAGCCTATATAAGCTAATAATTTGACCTCCCCTCATTTTGTCAACGCTGTCACTTCAGAACGTTAGCAGAACAGTTGGAGAGAAACACCTGCTGGAGAGCATTCTGCTGGTGGAGATTCAGTGCAAGCATCTATGGAGCTAGTTGAGCAACACCAACGCAGACAGATTTAAATGGTCCCATCTCTTTCACCAGCCACACCAAAAGTAAACCACACCGATCCCTTTTAGAGCCTCAAGAAAAGTATTCAAAGGCAACTTGTGTTCCTCTGCTACAGGACGACTCAATTAAGCCTACACACAACCCATGGGTGTAGCTGAATGGTAGTCAGTGCTTAGCTTGCATAGGAAAGTCCCTCAATTCAAACTCTTACCAAACAAAGGTAAAAACAGCAAGAGAAAAAGAAACACCATCCTCACAAACCAAACAAAGCTCTGTACATCAAGAAAAACATTCCTGCTTCAAGTTTGGGGAAAGCCCCAGAGATCTTGGAATGCCTTCAGAAATGAGCATGAATGAAAGGACAGATGAGGGGCATGGAACAGAAGTGTGAAAGACCAGATCAACAGCAAAAACCGGTGCCTATAAAGGGCGGAGAACAGCAGGACAAAGGCCTAAGCGTTGCTTTGTCAGACTAGCCAGCAACAGTGAGCAGGGATAAGCTTATCAGTTCGTCCACTGAGGAGCAGTTACTTAGCTGCTTGTTATTAATCAGGGAGAGTTATGTAAATCTGTGGATTAGAAATCTAAGCTAGCCAAGGTTAGTAAACCATTTAAACAATTATATGTAATCTTTCAAAATGAAATCACTTTTTTTGTTTTTACTATAGAAAAATATCCCAGAAAAGCAAAAGGAATACAAAGCACATACACAAATGCATATGACATATTCTAACAATAAAGAAACTTTAAACTATGATAAGGAAGAAGATAAAGATAAAGACTTGTTTGAAATCTTAGATATATAACAATCTAAAATGTATTGGTAATTGTACATAAAGGGAAAAAACCTTTTGCCTGAACTAAGTATTTCAAATTCCTTATTACCCAATCAAAACAAAAATGTATGCATCACAATTTAATCACTCCAGTTTTTATGTGTGCATGCAAAAAATTAAAAATACCTATGTATTCTAGCTATTATAAATAAATATCTAAAATATGTTTTTCCACCATTTCCACAACGATTTGAGTGACTAAGCCTCTCTCCCTACCTTCCTCCTCAGCCAGATACTTAAAACTGGCCAGAATGAAAATTACAATGTTAGAACAATATTATCCCCATGTAGGTAATTCCATCTAGTAGGAATCTCAGCCAAAGAAGTTAAAGAACCTGTGAGAGGTCATAGGCACTGGTGAAACTCACTTCTGCAGAGCAGTAATCTCAGGCCAGTGACAATTAAGGAGCTTTGTGGGGGACACTGAGGGTGGAGGTAGGGGTACCAGGAGTTAAAGGCAGTCTGGGATACTTAAGACCCTGTCCCCACAACTAAAACATCACATCGGGACTGAAAAACGCATCTTCTGCCTTGTAAACTTTGTAGACCACCCTTTGTAGCCCAAGGAGCCACATACACATCGGCAAGACGACTGTACCAATTTGACTCTTTTTGCCTCCCATTTTACACTTAGGCAGCAGCAGTCTAACTCCTAGAGCTGTTCCATTTTATTTTTGGAAAAACTCTATAGCGAGTTTTGACACTTGGAATTTGAGTTCAACTGCTGTTGATTGCCAAAAACAGTTCAAAGGGCAAATTTAATTCTGCCTGGCAGAATTGGGAGTTCTGGCAATCACCATTACTATTAAGGCTTGGATTTCCCTCTTTCCAGGAACCCTGTGAAGTAACTATAAAGTGGCACTTTGGTATCATCCCATGATGGAAATATTTCTTCATTTTATTTATTTACTTGTGTGTTAGGGGGTCAGGCCAGTGCAAGCCGGCAAAGGTCAGGACACCTTGTAGGTGACCCTTCTCTTGCAATCAGTGGGTCTTGGTGCTAGATAGAACTCAAGCGGCAGGCTTAGCAGCAGGCAACTTTACTAGTGCCAAGTAACATCACAAGCCCGATTTCTAATGGTCTTAAGCTCCAAAGTTCTTTATTATCATCACCAACGAAGACCCGCTGCACCCTAGTAAAGATCTAAAATCATCTGAAAACCTCTGAAATGTATTTCAGCAAATGTGCACTCAATGTCTTTATCTCCCTTTAGGAGATAATGTATTAGTTTACAGAAAGAAAGAAAACAGCAAAGCCCTTGGTGGTTTCGGGTGTATGTTAGCGTCTGTTTAGAGATATGGAGTGAGAACAGTCATGGAAAGTACTTATTACTCAATTATGTGAAAGGGGTGCTGATGTGGTCAAGGAAATGGAGACTTGGATTACAAGAAAAACAGTTATCAACAAGAACTCTTTATCCAAAGCTTCCGTATTTCATTTCATTTGTCATACAATGGTGATCTGGTTTCCAATTTCTTCAAGCTACAATGCACACTAGCAGGCCAACACCTTCACTTCCGTGCAGCTCAGCCGCACGCCCCCACTATTTTCTTCTTGGGGTACGGTCCCCTCAGAGGTCACATCTGCTCTCCCCCATCTAGGGCACCTGGGGTGGGGGTGGGGTCTTCGCTGCTACAATTCCTTCAACTCCTATAACAAAAACACCAGCTTCTGAGACTGGAAATTACCTAGCTCTTTCTACCCAGCGCCTCATCTTTGCTTCCTCCGGATGAATTTGCTCAGCTACAGAAAGCGGCTGCGAAACAGCACATACGGCTTTAAGATACAGTGCTCTGCTAGCAAAGCCAAACACAAGCCCTCAGATCCATCAGGGCTCAGCAGTCCTTCTTTACTCGCATCTCCTTACAAGCCCTGCTGGACAGGGTCCTGAGCTAGTTTGCTGGCCTTTGGAAGGGCGACGCCACAAGACAACAATCCCCGGCTATGCAGCCCAGCAGATCTCCGGGCATCCCCCGGGTCTTAAAGAAGGGAAACAGGCCCCGCAGTAGCCACGCCTGCGGCTCTCGGGCTGGAACGCAACTGGATCCAGGGCGGCTAGTTTTCCCCACTTTCTCCGTCTCTCCCACCAACCTTGCCCATTCTACTAGCTCCGCTCCCGCTGCGCTCCCTTCCAGCCCGAGGTCAAGTTCAAGGCCGACCGCGGCTGCGTCAGAAGAGCCGGATGCCCAGGCGCAGTCGCCTTGGGCCTCGGCGGGAACAGCTGCTCTCCACTTTGCACACAGAGCCGAGAGGGATGTGCATGGGGCTCGGCCTCAGACAGTGGAAGCTGCGAGAACCCATCCTATATTTCTCCTTCCTGGGTCGTCCCTTAATACTCCATTCCGGGAGAATAGAACTCTTCAGGCTCTTACCTCGTGATGGCTATGTGTCTGTAAATTTCTTAATTGCCTAATGGAAGGAAAGGGAAGGCTTTCTTGGGTGATAAATAAGACTGACTTCCCTTGTTGATTCCGATCTCCAGAGCAAGCAATTAGAGAAGCCACAATCTCCTCTCTGAAAATGCTCGAAATTTTTTTTTCAGCTGTTGGCCAAATGGAGACCGAGAGGAGTCTGTTTCTGATGATTGACCGCAACTCCAACCAGTTGGTGCTCTGCAAGGCTCCTTGACGGCCCTCAATCTCAGCCAATCATAGATCTCGATGGGAACGAGCCTCCTGCTTGGGCAATTTGACCTCTCAGATTGCCAACTGAGCTCAGCAGAGCGAAGCAGTAAATTGGGCCAGTAGCTGCTCGACACGGCGCCGTGCCCTCCCGAAGTAGCCTAGAATCAGAGGTGCAGGGGACCTTGCTTTTTGCCAGCCACAGAAGGAAGGAGTGTTACATCAGCTAGAGGTGGCTTGGCTATGACCCCAAAAATCGAGAACAAGCTCTGCTTGTGTGTAGCACTTTTTGTACATCCTCCAGTTTTCTTGCTTGTTCTTGGACAAATCAGAACAGCGTTCTTCGAGCTGCACTAACAAGCATCTTGTTATGGCTTGCAACTGTCCTGCGTGCCATAAGGATTTCCATCTTTTTAAGGGAAGCATTGCCTAGGATCTGGAGGTCTCAACTGACTCGGGTAGTCAGATAACTGTCCTTAGGATCTTCAGCCTAGTAAAAAAGAAGTGGAAGCAAGTCAATAAATAAACAAACGAGTAAAAAATAAAATCACCTCAAAAGAGTGAATAGCTGAGGTATGGATTGAGAACACTGGGTAGCAGCAGATTTTACACAAGCCACTGAGTCCCACTGGAACTAGTAATCATGGTTGTAACAAGAAGGCTATAGCAGATACCCGTTGGGCCGTCTCACCATATTTCAGGGCAGGTTCCATGCACAGGAGTATTGGCCAACACAAAGCAGACTTCATGTTTTTTGTGCATGCACATTTTGTTTTGAGATTTTTAGTCTTAATTGGGTTCTTTTTGTTTTGATTTTTTTTTTTTGATTTGGGAGGGATGCTTAAAACATACTCTATGAAAAAAGTTTTCATTAAAGATATTCTTAAAATTATTAAGTTGTGTTGACTAGTTGCACCTCCTGGTCCAAGAACATCTGGAGACTCAGTGTATTTAATATTGATCTATTTAGACTGTGATGTTCATGTTGATGACTCATAAACTCTATTGATGACTTGAGGATTATGTTAGGTAGGGAGTCAATTTTCATAAAGCTCTTGAAATTGTTACTGGGTCTAGCATACATATAGAAGAAGTGTGCATACTGGATGTGGCTCAAGGGATCCTCACAATATGCAGCCTGTCTTTGTATCTAGTACCAGATCATGAAACAATGTTATTCACACCTAGGAACCCTTTATTCTGCCATGCAGTTTCTGCTTCCCTGCAGGGGCAGCCTCTTCAACATAGTAGATTAATCTTGTGTCTACACTTGGTATGTATTAACCCATAATCTATGCATTCTCTTTTTGTTATACTTCTCAGGTCTTCGTATTTTGCAATTTTATCATAAAGTATACAATTTTTATGATGGATGTTGAAGTAGTTTCCAGTTTGGAGTTATTATAGTTGGTGCTTACCATACACAATGCCTTGACTTCAATCCCTAGTGCTAAAAACCAGAAAGAAGGCTGGAGCTGCTCAGCATTTAAGAGTACATACAACTCTTCCAGAATACCCTAGTTTGATTCTCAGTGCCCATAAAGGGCACGTTATGACCTGTAACAACAGCAGATCCAATGCCTCTGGCTTCCAAGGATACCAGCTCATGTGCACACACCTTTACATAAACCACACCCATTGACATAATTCAAAATAATTTAAAAAAATACTAACATTAGTATTTGTGACTAGGGAAACTGGATGAGGAGGCCAAGAAAGTGGCCTGAGACACTTAGTGTTTAAGTGGTCAGACTGGTACATTAACAGGCATGGTTTCTTCGTGGTCATGCTCTCACCTCTGTATTATACACTTTCTCATAAGAGGTAAGTGTGAAGACCCTGAACTCGTATTTGATGTGCAATGCTACCCAGTGCTGTTCTCTCTAGAGCATCCTTGATATCTTTCCTACAGCACTGCAGAAGCAACACCACCTCATTGTGAAGCCTTTATGAAACATGGCTTTTCTAATATAGATTCTCCAGTGATAGTAGTAGCCTGGTCTATTATTTTAGGGTTGATGCTTGTGTGCTGTGATAACAGGTATAAGCGTGGCCTGTACCAATCTGCAGTCTCAGCAGATTCCTTTTCCTCTTGAGAACTGTTTTGGTATTTGTCAGAAAGAAACGGAGAGGGAGCGAATTTGTGTGTACAAATGAACACCCAGGATCTGATTATTCATAGTAACCTCTGGACAGAGACTTTACCTCTTCTAAGATAAGAATCTTATCAGAGGATTGGGGGGAACAATCTTATGTCATTGACCCTTATCTACAGTAAGCTCACAGTATACTCTGCCTTCTCTTGGGTCCCATTGGGAAACGGACTCCTGGCATAAAGCTTTTTTAGATCAGTCACTTCAAAACAGGCTAAAGGTAACATTACCTAACTCCTGGGTTAACCAATTGCAAAGCCACCCATTTGAAGTTTGTATCTTTTGTTTCAAGGATAAAGCTTGCCAGAAGGCAAAATGGCCAAATTCCCACCACAGGCATGGTGTATATTCTGTTCTAACTGAACCCAATAGCTTCTTTCTCTGTTTCAGTACTTCAGTAGAGCAGGTCTTTCGATCTTTGCTATCACTAACACAGCTGTTCTCAATACCTCAGTGGTTCTCACCCTTCCTACTGCTGTGACCCTTTCACACAGTTCTTCATGCTATGATGATCCTGACCACAAAATTATTTTCATTGCTTCTTCATAACTTTAAGCTTACTACTGTTATGAATGTAATATAAATATCTGTGTTTTCTGAGGGTCCTAGACCCCTGTGAAAGGTTATTAGAGCCCCAGAGGGGTAATGGCCCACATATTGAGAACTACTGTGTTACAGTTCTTTATTTCCCTCCCTCCCTCCCTCCCTCTCTCCCTCCCTCCCTCCTTTGCATTCTATATTTTTTCCAGAGGCATAAAGTGGCCTGAAACTTACTCTCATTGTATGATCTATTTTGCAGGAGGGACACAACATAGCAGAAAGCCAACTCTGGCTAAATTAATTCAAGATCTATAAGACAAAATATTGGCAGGAACATGTTTACAGTTTTGGAATCAATAACCATGCACAGAAAGGCTGAAGAGATGAACATAAGAGACTGAGCCAGGATTCAAATCCTCTCTGTTCCACACTGAAGCCTGCAGCAAATCATTTCTTCTTAGTGTATCGATATCTCCTCATCTGGAAAAGCAGGATAAGGCTGACTATATCAAGGGCTATTGTGTAAAGTGTAAAAGTTGACACGTGATACACACATTACCGATATAGCAAGGATGTTTAGAACACAAATAGCTAGTGAGTTCAGTTTTCATCCTTTTGAAAAGGAAATAGTACAATATTTAAAAGTCAGTCTGAAAGTTCCAGTACGAACTATCTACTAGCTGTATGACTGTCGACTAGCTGTTATAACCTTTCTGTACTTTGTCTAGTAAAATGAGGTTGATGTTTGTGGGATATTTGTACACTGTGTGAAGATGGATTGCTGTGATTGGTGAAATAAAAAGCTGAACAACCAATAGCTAGGCAGGAGGTATGGGCGGGACGTCCAGATAGAGGGAATTCTGGGAAGAAGAAAGGGGGAACTGAGAGGCACACTCGAAGATCATGATGCCCTATCATCTGATCAACACTTTTCTTACCAAGAAGAAAATCATTAATGAGAACTGGCTGTCTAATCAAGATCTCACATGGTTTTAAGCCTAATGACCAGAGAGTGGGATCCCTTAAACCATTAAAGAAAAACAGTATTCAGTAATTTTATTCTTTGGTTGTCCCTTCCTGTTGGGTGTTTAAGACCATGCTTGTGGCCAAAATGAATAACATTTTTATTTTTTATTGTCATGGTCATTTGAAGATCTTGTTCTCAGGGATCACTTGAACTTGAGAGGAACCTCTGGCTCCTCTGGCTTCCTGTTCTCAGCTGTTCCATCTATGTGAGGGTAACTCAAGCCTTGCTTGACTGTGCTTCACTTGATAACATGGAACCTTTCCTCTGTATTGATCCTCCTTTTTGTAAACTGGATTCTGACTAGAGCTCACCAGGTGGTATCTCCCTGAACAGGACAATGGACTATTCCCCACAGTAACAACAATGTTTAGAGAGATGCCCCACAGTCTCCTTTGACCCACTTGGCCTTGAATGGTGAGGGAGTATTCTCCCTTCTAATCTCTCTGACTACATTAGCAAACCTCCAAGTATGATATTGAAAACCCAGATGGTTAGTTATCTCAGTCTGGTACTTTTAACCACTGGGTAATGTTGAGATAAAGCTTGAGCTAAAACAAAACACTTAAGCAATGATCAGGCAAAGATTTTTGTCCTTTAATCCAGGCCTTATGGAGAGTCGAGCAATAACTACATTGAGTCAAGCAGAGGTTTCACATCAATGAATTGAATTTGGACCTTTTATATACCTTATATAACTTTCCAAAGCCCATATAACTTACTTAAGTTTTACAGCTTTCTTGATCATTTTAGAAAAATGCCTCTCATCTTATGAAACAGTAACATTAATACTACCTCAATAAAAGGAAGTCGAATACAAACTGCATACATAATAAATTAATATTTCCTGTGAATGTACTGGTAAACTAGAAATATTAATCTGAATCTAGTGCTTTACACTGAACAGGAGATTACCAATGAGTTCAGTGACAACTAGCTAGATCAAAACGTCTGTTTTCCTTACAATCATATCTTTTTGCCCAGATGAGTCCTATCTATTGCTTCATGCACTGGAAACAAGACTTGACTCCTTTTAGAGTTTTTAAACTTTGTAAATCCATAGGTGAATGGTGGTAAGTACTCATGATCAAGGGGGAATCCAAGTATCTATCAGCAAGTGATAATTGCTGAAGCTGTTAGGCTGTAACTGAAATAAAACCAAATTCTCTCCCCTATAATCCTCATAAACACTATTCTAAAAATGCCTTTTGTCCATGAAATGAAGTAAATGGATGAATAATTAGGATTTTTTGGGTATCTAAATAATGTTATCAGTTACTATTAATGTTACTATGACAAGACACCCCAGAAAGGAACTTTAGGGAAGGAGGGTTTACTTTAGTCTTCATAGTTCCAAGGCGAAGTCCATCAGGTGAAGTCCTCAGGGAGAAGCATGAGAAGTGGGTCCCACGTCATCTGTAGTGTCTGTATATACACAATACTGAGTGTCCTTGGTGGTTTATGAAAAGACATAAATTTGGGAGAAGACTATGGAATGTGGGCCAGAGAGCAGTTGGGAGGCTAGGAAATATGAAAACACATGTAGACACATATGACAGTCTCAAGAAATTGAATATAAAATGTTTTTAAAGTCAGAAGGTGCTCTAGATGTAAGAAACTCTGTCATCCCGGTATTTTTTGGAAAGGGTTTCAGTTCCTTAGTTCTGTGAAGAATACAAAACAAACAAAAAACAACACTTAATAGCTTCCAATTGCTATCACTGGATTCACATGAAGTTTTCCACTAGGGCATGGCTTCATCTGTGCCAGTCTTCTCCAAGTCTGGTCAGTGACACTCTATGGGGCTGCAGAGTGAGATTAGAGCAGGTGGCTCAAAAGTCGGCAAAACTGGACTCTTTCCCAAGTATTCTGAGGTGGTCTCCTTATCCCTGTGGGCTCTACATGTCTCCTGAAGCATGTCCCACATGATGCCTCAATGCCCCCAAGAGCATTGAAACGAAAATAGGCTGAATAATTAATTTCATGTAAACACATAACAATAAAGAGCACACCCAATATTAAGAAAAGCTGCCATCGTTTTGAAATCTGCTGTGCTAGAAGCTTACGTGCTTATAACTTACTGAAAAATGACACAGTTTTCTAAACTCAGCATTCTATTCTGGGTCTCGTGCACAGTACCCTTTGGAATCTGAAGGTAACATTGTATGAGATGATGAAAGGCATGTTTGTGCCTGGTTGTCAAGCAACCAAACGCTGAAGTTACTGGCATGCACTCCTTTATTTTGTGCATGGAGTGGGTGTAGGTGCTGAACAGCATTTCTATTGGTTACATTCTCTCCCAATAGCAAAAAATAACTTGTTATTTTCCCAGCTAATTAGCATACTCTGAGGGGGAAAAAACCCAACTGTGTTTCATTCTCTGCTAGTTTCAAATATAGATATAAAAACCAAGGGTTTTAAGGACTGGCTTCAAAAGGACTCCAGAAAAAAAACAGTTTAAAATTTTAAAATAAATGAATGGCACCAAATGGTGGCTATATCCTACTATGAGAAGTAGGCAAGTTCTTTCTCAGTTCCCCTCCCCCTCCCTGTGTTTGGAGCCAAAGTCCTTTTGTAGCCTAGTCTGTTGTAAAATTCAGATCTTCCTGCCTCAAGCCCCTCTTTCCATCCACTTTCTGGAATCTCAGGTGTGTGCCACAAAGGTGGCAAGAGAGTTAATTCCTGAACAAGCTTTATAGAACCCCCAGGCACACTTCTGTAGTGAAACTAGAAAACACATAGCTGAATCCAAAGGACAACAGTGTGTGTGCTCCCTACCCCAGCCAACCTGCAAATAGACAGTATAAGAAAAGAGAGGGAGCTCCAACCTGGGAGAAAGGCAGAGTTCTAATGAGAACAGAAGAAAGGGGACCAAATGGGCATCACCTTGTGACCACTGGGGACTTCTGTATGGCCTGAAGTATGACCAGTGTAAGTAGCAAAAAAACATATTCCTTTTCTGGTGATGAGCTACATGTTTCCTCTTTCTCTGTCATCTCTTTCCATGGGTTCTCTCTCTTGTACTTATAATTAATCCTGGACCCATTGACATTTTTTTAGCTCACAGCATTGCCTTACAAAACTTCACTAACTCCATTTCCAAAGGGAAAAAAAAAATAATTCTTAACTCCTAAGATTATTATTGTTGCCACTATGGGTTCCATAGACTCCATTAACCACTTTCCCTAGAACAAAAAGACAGAAATTGTCAGAAGAAATAGCGTCTTTGTGTATACTGTCAGGGATCAAACCTAAGACCATGTGCATAAAAGGTGTGTCCACTGCATCATGTACCCCTAACTGGAGATTCCGGTTTGTATTTAATTCCCCTGAGGAAAGTCAGGAATCTTTGAAACATATGCCTTTTTTTTTCAAGATTTCCCATGGGCAGATCCTGACTCTCTACAGCCTTTACTCTCACTATTTTTTAAAATGGATTCTTTCTCCACTCAAGCTCTTCATCCCAAACCTGCCAGAAGTGTTCTTGCATCTTTGTTATCTTTCCAGAAAGCAGTCTTTATTTTTTACTTCTGTTTTTATTTTATTATTATTATTTTTTTTTATCATCAGAGTTGAGAAGATTACAATGAAGGGTTGTCTTATGGTTCCTGGTTGCTTGTGCTTTTAACAAAGAACCAGGATAAAGAGCACTGTTTTATGCTACAAAAAGAAATAACAGTTTCTAACTGTCTTAGTTGAGGTTCTCAGAGAAATGAAAGGAGATTAAAAAATTAATAGGAAACAGAACTTGATCAAACTCAGAGCTTGAGAAGCTGCATTAAGAAAATTTCAAACCGCAGGCCAACTTGACTACATAGCAAGATGTTACCTCAAAAAATGAGAAGAAGATTTAATGATTAACTGGATTACTTATTACATATTCTATAGGA
This sequence comes from Phyllotis vaccarum, assembly GCA_033318265.1. Lineage (NCBI taxonomy): Eukaryota > Metazoa > Chordata > Mammalia > Rodentia > Cricetidae > Phyllotis > Phyllotis vaccarum. The sequence goes on along the minus strand of JARWLC010000014.1, from coordinate 85,516,714 downwards.
AAGCTAGTACCCATCTGAGTGTGTTCAACCCTTAAAAAAATCCTCATTTTCCCTCTTGCAGAAGCTCAACTATTCATAGATACTCAGTTATGAGTGAGGACTCATGAACGTCTCCCTCTCCATTCTGGAGTGTTGACTGCTTGATCTTGTGTGCACAGGCAACCACAGTTGCTGTGAGTACATGGGTGCAGTGGTACTGTAATGTTAAGAAATCAGTGTTTCTCTCCAGTTCTCCCTGGTCTCTGGACCTTACACTATCTACACCCTCTCTTTTTGAGATAGTGCCTGAGCTTTGGGTAGTGGGTTATATATAGGCATCTCTTTTGGGGCTGAGAACTCAACAGATAGTTATTGAAAGATGTGTGTTGCTTCTCTGCACTTTGATCAATTATGAGTTTCTGCATTAACCTCTATCTCTTCACAGGAAGGTTCTCTAATGAGGGCAGAGAGCTGTACTGATTTATGAAGCATCAAAATAAGAGTCTAGAAAACAGTTCTGTTGTAGAACACTGTTTAAAGATGTATTACATTTGTTTATGCTGTGGAACATTTGTTTTGATAAGGCGAAGATGTGTTACATTCTTTTATGTTACATTTGTTTAACTCTGTGAAGCTGTGTTACTTTGCCTGTCCAAAACACCTGATAGTCTAATAAAGATCTGAATGGCCAATAGCAAGGCAGGAAAAAGGATAGGCGGGGCTGGCAAGCAGAAAGAAGAAATAGGAGAAGACATTTGGAGAGAAAGGGTCAAGGAGCAAGAGAAGAAGGAGTGAGAAAAGAAGGGGCCATCTACCCAGCCACTCAGCCTGGCATGGAGTAAGAGTGAAAGTAAGACACACAGAAGTAAGAAAAGAAAAGGCCCAAGAGCAAAAGATTGATGGGATAATTTAAGAAAAGCTGGCTAGAAACAAGCCAAGCTAAAGCCCTGGCATTTATATCTAAGACTAATTCTCCCCTCTGTGTATATATTTGGAAGCTGGGTGGTGAGCCCCCTAAAGAGCCCAAAGAGTAAAAACAAAAACAAAACAAAACAAACACAAGTTTGATATCATGTCATTTTAACAAAATAATAGCAGCATTAGCTTTTACCCCTGGGTGCCTGGGAGGTCTCCAATCATGGGTTTTGGCCAGATTCATAGTAATAGGCATAAATTTCTTTTTAAGGAGTGACCCTTAAGTCCAATCAGAAAGTAGTTGGTTACACCTATAACATTTGTACCCCTGTAACAGATGGCATATTCTAGTTACACTAATCATTATGAAGGGCCAAGTAACGTACAAAGGTAGAGCTATCAGAATAACTGTTGACTTTTCAACATAAATCTTAAAGGTAAGAAGGACTTGAACTGATGTCTTTGAAACTCTGAAAGATCTGCTAACCCAGTCTAATACACTCAGAAAAACTATCTGTCAAAATTGATAGTGAAAGAAACACTTTTCATGATAAAAGCATGCTAAAGGAATTAATGACCACCAAACTATTCCTGAAAAGAATACTGAGAGTAATACGTCAGTCTAAAGAGAAAGATAAACACACTTAACATACTGTAGAAGAAAAAAATGCTGTGACACTCAGTACAGAAGACTAAGAAAATCCTGAGCACTACAACATCAACAAAATGCAGGAAGCAACACACACCTTTCAATACCTATAAATATCAGTGGACCCACTTTCAAAAATCAAAAAAAAAAAAAAACCCAAAAAACCCAAAACTTTTTTTCTGAGCTATTGATTCTCTCACCCACTTTGGTTATTGTCTTCTCTAAGACATGATTAACTTCATGACTTTGAGTGCATCATTTGACTGTTAATCCTTTTTTAAAGTGTGACTTGGAAATCCTTCTGGCATTTCAACTCTTTCAACATCTGTCTTCAGGAGTCATTACCATGTGTGGTTGTCATAGTAGAATCTGGTCCTTTTGATGTTGCTTTCCCACTGTATTTTACCCATGTGTTGGAATGTATGTGTCTTCCCTCCTTTTTGCCTCTTTCTCACTGTTTCTGTTTAGTTTATTTTGCCCGAGTGTTCTTCGGGTAGGTTGCCTTCCCTTATGTTTAGGCTCAGAGAAATGTCGACTGCAATGAGATCTATGAGGTTAGATAGCAGTGTTTAGAATCAGAACATAGGCGTGTAAACCAGGAACTAGGTGCACTAATTGCATCGCTTTACAGTCTTACAAAGTGCAATCCACAGGCCAAAGGAAAATCTTTGTATTTTGTAGGCAGAAGTTTCCTGCCCCACAGCCTCTCTTAAACACACTGAGGCTTATATTAATTATAAATGCTCGGCCAATAGCTTAGGCTTATTACTAACTATCTCTTATATTTTAAGTTAACCCGTATTCCTTATTTATGCTCTATGGTACCTTTATTAGCAGGATATATTCATTTCCTGGTGACTCCTGACTCTGCCTTGCTTCATCCCAGCATTTCCAGGAGACAAATGTAGAACACCCCGGGAGCTGAGGCTGTCCCATATGTAGACCCCATTAAAATTACAATACACCAAGGTGGGTCTTACCCAGAGGCAATTTTGTGACCTGCTTACTGGCAAGTCTTCCAAGAGCTGCTCTGAAGCCTCACAAATGCACTCTCATAGTATAGTAACTTAGATTCCGACCCCTGACATCAGAGTTACATCTCCTGAGAGGGGACGACTGACTCCACAGGCAGAAGTCTTACCACTGGCTTCTTAAGGGGTATCACAGGAGAGAAGAGAAAACCCCCGCCAAGAAAGATACCTCCTGCCAGCAAAAGCTATCTGACCAGCTCCTTTACCTCCCCCTGTGGCAAGCTGACTTAGATCCCTAGGTGGGTGCATGCTTTAAGTGTGGCCAGCTCAGCCACTGGTCTCTCCTCTTGCACAGAGGCTGTTAAGGCCTTGTCCTGGGCGCCATCTAGGGAAACATTGGTCTAAGTGACTGTTCCCAAGCTCCACGTGGTAGGGGAATTTTACACACAGACCATTCCCTGGCTGATTTCCTAGGCTTGGCCGTGGGCAGTTGGTGCTGCCAGAGCTGCCATAACCCAACCACTGCCATCAGGAAAGGGAGCCTTGGCTAGTCATAATGGTATCAGGACAGTTCATCTCCTTCCTGTGGATGCCTGTGCCACAATACTTGGTCCTGCTGGAGTTTTGGGGTTATACTTCTCCAGCCTCCATTATCAGGGTGGGAAGCAAACAATTACATTTTGAGAGATATCCCTGTTACCCACTCATTTTTGGTCATGCCAACTTGTCCCATAGCCCTAATGGGAAGAGATTTGTTAGCTAAAATAAGAGATTTCATTTCTTTTATTCATCACATCTGCCTGAATCCAGCCTTGCCAGAGGCTCCCTTGCTTCTCCTGCTATCTGTTCAGCCTGTCAACACCAGACCCAGACATATTTCCCTAAAAGTCCCCATCTCTGAGTTTTCCATTTGCAGCCTGTTTTTCAGAGCCCAAGTCAAGATGGTCACTAGCTGCAAAAAAGCTCCGAGGTGTTTTGCCTCACCCTTCCCCTCCTGCACAGACTAATCCTCCAGCTGTGGCTTCTGGAGAATGGAAAAACCCAGAAGTCATCTTACCATTGGGAAAACAGCTGACCACCACCCCCTGAGGACTAGAGAAAAGGAACCAGGAGCCATTTTTAGAGCCAATATAGGCAAAACAGACTGTGCCCCACCCACCCCCATGCACACACCCCAGGAACAAAGGTAAGGAACCAGAAGCCATTTTAACTTCAGCAATGGGTAAACAAAAAGCATGAGACGTTTTAACCTCTTCCCATCCCCAAACCTAGCAAAGACCCACGAATTTTATTGTGCAGCTGGAGTCCCCTAGAAGGAAGAAACACAAAAACAGCTACCTTAAAGTTTATTTAAAGCATAGATACATGGTCCAATCAAACCTTCTTTCTCTTTCTTCTTTTTCCTATCTCAGTCTGACCTCCGGTTCCTGTAATAGCAGAGACCCTCACTTATGTGTCACTTCCCAACGTTTTCTTACTAACTCAGTTTTAGGGTTTTTGGGTTTTTTTTTTTTTTTTGCATTTTGTTTTGTTTTTTTTTTTCTGAGCTTCATAAAATCAGAATTCATCATTGCATGCCTTAAGTTTACCCAGACTGTAGGACTGGGCCACAAAACCCAGCACACCAACCAGTAGAAGATACAACTGTTTGCCCTTTAGACAGCTTGAAGCAGCCTTAAGAGATCAGTCAACCCTGTTTGATTTTCCCCTCCAACTCCCACATAAACCCAACTTTATTTTTACAATAAACAAAAGGGGTGAAATGTAATGATTCCTGGCACATAGTAGTCACGTGGTAAACCCAACATGGTGACTGGTGAGATAATGTAGCCCCCACATGGTAAACTCAGGCATGACTACATAAATCTGCCCACCCCTTTTCCTTAAAAGAAGTCACCACATGAAAGTCTGCTCTCTCTCTCTCTCTCCCTCTCTCCCCTCTCAACCCCCTCTCTCTTCCTCTCTCAGCAACTCCCTTGAATAAACTCTCGTGTGGCATCTGGTAGTGTGTGCATCTATCTCTCACACAAAAAACTAACAAACATAAATTAACTTCAAATGTTTGCTGTAAGTTCATGGCATGATTTCATTGTTTTTTTCTCTTATGCTATAAAAAACATTTTAAAAATATGTAAACTTTAAGACTGGCTTCTTTTATTCAGCAAAATGCCTTCAGATTCCCAACAACTTTTTGACATTTTAAAATTAAATTTTTAATAATAAAAATGTAATTGTACTGATTCTCATTTCTGTCCTCCTACCAACCCCTTCCATGTGCCTCCTCACTCACTCTCACATTAACAGCCTCTGTGTGTGTGTGTGTGTGTGTGTGTGTGTGTGTGTGTGTGTGTGTCTAGTTGTGTATATAGTTACTTTTCTATCACACCATGATCAAGACAAATTCCAAAAGAAAGCATTTAATTAAGGACTTTGGTTTTAGAGGATCAGAGTCCATGACTTCAGAGCAAAGAAGAGGTGGCAGAAATATCTAAAAGCTTACATACTGATCTGTAAACAGGGGGGGGGGGGAGGGAGGGAGGAAGGGAGAGGGGGGGGGGAGTGGGGGAGTGAGGGAGGGAAAGAGAGAGAATACCAGCCCTGGGAATGGAACTAGTATTTTGAACACTCAAGCTCACTTCAGTAGCACCTTTCTTCCAACAAAGTCATACTTCCTACACAAACAGTTCCACCAAATGAGAACTAAGTATTCAAACTTATTAGCCTGGGGGAGTCACTAGTATTCACCAGTGACACACAAAGCAAGATGACCTACAGTATGAAGGAGAGATACTGAGCCACATGGCAGAATGTAGATTGATATAAACTGGTTAATTTATAAAAGCTAGTTGAGAATAAACCTAAGCTAAGATCAAGCTTTCATACTTAGTGAAAAGTTTCCATCATTATTTGGGGGCTGTCAGGCAAGTATAAATATAACGTGCTGGATTTATTGAATGTATCTTGTGTGCATATGATTTCAGGGATTATCACTTTGCATAACCAATTGAAGGAATAATCTTTGTGCAAGGCTAATTTCCCACTCTCAGTAGTCATTAGTTACCTATAATTCTTTGGTTCTTTGTGTAGGGGTGGGACTCCAAGGCATTTTCATTTCTTCATTAGTGTGTCTTCTGATGTTATCATGATTCTGATCTTGTTCAGGCAGCCTAAACAAGGGTATCATGGGTGTCATTTCCCTGTTATTTCTAAGAGGCATAATATCACAGCAAACTTCTTGGTGGAGTAGACGAGTACCTGATTATTTCTGCAGGACTGTTTTAAAAGCTAAATTCCTGGTTGAGAGGTAACTCCGTGGGTAAAAGCACTTGTATAACCATGAGGACTTGAGTTAAAATTCTAAGCACCTTTGTAAAAAGCTAAGAGGGGTCACATGCCTGTAACTCCAGAACTGTGGAGGAGAAAGACAGGAAGGGAAGGTTACTAGGGCTTGTTGGTTAACTAGTCTAGTTCTAGACTTCTGCCTTGTTCTCATGAGGCAAAAAGTTCTCAAAAGAACAAGGGCAAGACTGATGTATCAGTTCACCTGGTAACTTTATCTGATAAACTCACACATGTACACATATGCATATCCGCATATATGCCCCCTTGCACAAAATACATTCTTGTACCACATACATACACCACATACATACACCTCCATGTCTGTCTGTCTGTCTGTCTCTCCCTCTCTTTCTCTCTCTCTCTCCCTCCCTCCCTCTCCCTCCCTCCCCCCCCCCTCACACACACACACACACACACACACACACACACACACACACATTTACCTTCACACAAACTCTAATTTCCCTCAGGCATTCCCCATTTCTTCATCTCAACCCTATTCTTCTTCATTTATTTTCAAAGTCTTAATTTCTCTATTTTTCCCTGGTATGCTCCATTACTGTTTAAACACTAAGGCTGATTTTGAATGGCATTAGCAGAAAACATATTTTTGTATTATTTCTAATTTTTCTCACATGGTTAATTTCTTCATTTAGTTACCATGAGTAAATATTAGTAGTCATTACTATGCTAGACATTTATTTCTAAGGCCTTGGAAACATTGAAACTTTAGGAACAATTTCTAGTTCTGATATTTCACAATGTTATCAGTCTCTACTCACACTGAAAACTTGCGACTACAAACTTCTTAAAGCTTCCCTGTGGGCTAAAACAGTTTACACATTGTTCATTATATGAGAATTAAACTGTCTCAAAATTTCTCCTGAGATATTTGTTTTCTATCCTTGTCTACACCCCGAGTTGTGGTTCCGTTTTTGACATTTAATCTCTCCAAGGACAAAATTGTAATTAAAAATATCTTAATTGCTGTGAACTTCCAGTTTTATAAACAGGTAAAGCTTCACTTTGTTAAACAAAATAAGTGTTCAGTGAACCGAACAGAAGAGGTTGTTTTGTGGACAGATAAGGGCTGAAAAAAAGCAGAAATCATGAACAAAGAGATAATTGATGGAAGTTACTTTCCTTGTGAAATGTGGAGACAGAAGAAGGAAGAGAACAATAGACAACTAAGTGAGGTTACTTCAGGTTGTCCTACAAGGATTAAGTCAGTCAGAACTTCATTATCACGCTGAATAAAACAGGTTCCCTCTGGAAAATTGTCACTTCTTTCCTGGTTCTGATAATAAGTTAATAAAAATTTGATGGAGTGTTTATATTTTATTCCAATAGCCTACATGACCTCATTTTATTTGGAGACCATTAGTCAAACATATAAAAATAAGATATAAAAAGAATGCCCAAGCAGTGGCATAATAGCAAAGATGGATTAAGATAGTTTGCTCAACAAAATAGAGTTAACTTTCTATGTTCTCTGCCCTCCATCTGTGAATAAAAATATTCAGGAAAAGGTATCTATGCTGAAGATGTAAAGGTGTCCTTTTTATCATTGTTGCCAAATTAACATAGTGTAACATCAACTTTCATAGTGCTTACATGGTATTTTGTGCTATGAATAATTGAGGTGGTTTACAGTATATGAAAAATATATAAAGGTTATTGGCAAGCACTGTGCAGTTTTATATAAGTGATTTGAACATTCACAGATTTAGATATCTCTGGGGTGATATTGTCTTTGTATCTCTGTTAAGAGACTTATATCCATAATACATAAAAAAACTTTTTCAACTCAGCAATTAAACATCAAGTAATCCAATTCAGAAATGAATAAAAAGCGTAATAGGGCCAGAGGAGTCTTAGAACTTCCAATTTCAACTCAATACAACTGTGTTCACACATTATTCCATAAGTATTCTTTTTAAATCTTATTTTTATGTTTGTCTCGTGATGATTTTACTTCTATTTTTATATTGCTTAGTTCTTTTTTAGGATTTATCATGTATATTTCTACATCTAATCTACTGTAAAGCATTATTTTAAAAAGTTATTTGTGTGTGTATGTGTATAAGTCTGTGTGTAACTCTGTGTGTATATCTGTGTATGTGGGGTGTGTGTGTGTGTGACTGTGTGTCTGTGTGTGTGTACTGGTGCCAAACGAGAACCAGGAGAGAAAACCAGAATTCCTGGTGCTGTACTTACAGGAGGTTATGAGTGACCTGATGTGGGAGCTGGAAATTGAACTCTAGTCTTCTACAGGAACAGAAAGTGCTCGTATTTGCTGAGCTTTCTCTCTAGTCCCCACAGGTATTTTTACTAAACTTTTTATCCATATTTCATATATTTTTACTTTTTCCTACATCTTTCCATCTTTATCTCATCCTTACGCCCTCCTCTTTATATCCTGAAGAACATATCAGACGATGAACAGCTTTTCCATGCTCATGGATTAGTAAGATTAATGGCCACCCTACAGAAACAATCTGCAGATTGACATAATCCCTATAAAAATTTAAACACAGATTTTTTTCTAGACCTTGACAGGACAATTCTCAACTTCATATGGAAAAACAAAAAACTCTAGATAGCTAAAACAATCCTGAACAATAAAAGAACTGCTGGTGGTCTCATGTTATACTACAAAGCTATAGTAATAAAAATAGTATGTTATTGGAATTTTAAAAAAAACATACTGATTAATGGAATTGAATTGAAGACCCAGAAATAAATTCACACACCTATAGATACCTGATTTTAAATAATGCATCCAGAAACACACACTGGAAAAATGAAGCATTTTTAACAAATGGTTTAGGCACAAGCTCCTGTTCCACTCACTAGTTCTCAAATAACAGACAGAAGACTTAATATTATAAATGCTCAGTCAATAGCTCAGGCTTATTACTACCTAACCCTTACATTTAAATTAACCTGGAATTCTTATCTATGCCTTGTCATATGCCTTATGACAAAGCCATGAGCTTGTTTATACACATCTTGCTTTCTCAGCAGCTGGCTGGTATCTCCTCTGACTATTGCCCTTCTTCTTCTTATCATTCTTAGTTTGGCTTTCCCACCTAACTTTATCCTGTTCAGCTATTGGCCAGTCAGCTTCTTTATTAACCAATGAGAGTAATACATATTCACAGTGTACAGAAGTATTGTTCCACAGTATTTCCTTTTTGTCTAATTAATATGGAAGCTTTTAATTTTAATATAGTAAAACTATATAAAGAAAATGGTTAAGAATTACAGTTATAATATCCAGTTCATTTGTATTTAACAAAATTAGGGAATATATTTTATTATTTTATAACCTATTTTATCTTTATGAATCTAAAGTTTTATACTTTATTTACTTTTCATCATAACTAAGGAAAACTTTAACTGTGACTATTTAGCCTTTAACTCCGTCAATGATCCCAGAAGGGTGAAATGTTACCTAATGACAGGGACATCTGGCTGCCTTGACAGTCATCCTAGATTTTTGTTACATTGGAGTGAGTATCCATCTATGGCCAATGGGCCTATAATGTCTGACAGATTATTCTGAAAGCAGAGAAATTTGAAGGACTGTCCTTCTTTATCTTGGCAAATATTGGTAGTCACATTCTTTTGTATTTTACTGGTCCAATTTGGACAATATATTGTCAGCAATCGAGGCAAGGGCTTCTTTCCCAAATGGCCAGTTTTTTATCATAAAGAAAACAAAACAAATTTCATATGAAGTTTCTCTGATACCCATCATCTTTTCTGCAGTAGATTGGTGCTGCCAGAAATAGACATGCCTTGCTCTCATGAAAAGTCTTTGGTTACTAAACATTTTAAATGCCATATTCTGTAGGTCTTTGAAGTGTTTGAAGATCATGCACCTAAGTATGTATGACTTTGAACACATACCTACTATACGTTTGACTATTATAAATGACAATTAATTTGTATTTCTTAATTAAACATTACATTTTTAAATGAGTTGCATGAAAACAATACATCAAACAGGAGTAGATATATGCATATATATAACAAATTAATTTTAAATTTGTATCACTATATAAAAATCCATATCAGTGTGAAATATTTAAGAATAGTAGGCTTTTTTGATTGGAGACTCAATAATCTATTCCATCCTATCATTTCTATGTTCCCCTTTTCTTTTCAGAAAGAGATCCTTGAATCTAATCTTTTGTTTAGCTTTTTTCTACTATTAGCAATACAAACTTGTAGCCAATCCCCTTAAATGATAATAAATATCTATAACTCATCTTTTGTGAATATGGACATTGTTCTCTAGATACTTCCTATTGTTTGAGGGCCCTGGTCTTTGGGGAAACCTTGAGTAAATGAGAATAATGGTTAGGTCTTGTCTGGAATATTCTGTGAGCCTGGACCATCTCAGTCAGCAGCCTTGAAGCTGTTTTGGATGCTGCATCACCTGGACCATTTGTTTTTAAAGGTGTCTGGTTCTCTTGTTCTGAAAATACATCGACTTTTAAAGGTAACAAGCATATCTGTATTAATACAAATATAGATTCCACATTGTATACAAGTCAGACAAAAATAATTTTTTGCTTTATGTTTGAGCAGGTGAAATATATGCTATGTGTTTTGTAGCTCTTTTGGAATTTTTTTTTTCATGTTTGTAGCCAAAATTTTTAGGGAATCTTCCTTGATTAAACCTGATTATCTTTAACTTTGAACAAATCCACAGTCTTTTATTTTATGTGGAAATAAAAACAGAACTCATTTTACAAGTTAACATATCTTTTGACTTCCATTTTGAAGTCAAAACATTTCAAAAAGTAGATGGGTTTAATCAAGTAACATTTATAACCAACTGTATCTTAGCAGCTATTGCTCCTTTCTTGGTAGTCAAAAAATTCAAAGACAACATGACATATATTATTCATATGCTCTGTGTATTTTCCATCTTTATGTGGCTTATTATATTTTGTTATTACTCTATTCCTTTATAAGAACTTTATTATTGTAAACAATATTTTTTAATCCATGCAAGAAAAGGCTTTGGGGACCAGCCCCAATAAGGATCTTTCTCTTAGGATCCAAAAAAGATGCTTCTGACAGCAGAAATATCTACTGGAATATCAGTGAATATACCCGTATGATTATTACTCTCTTTAGCTCATCATCCTCATTGGCACTGCAACAGTGAAGGCCTAGGCTTATATGCTCATGCAGGAAGTACTTCTTTGTCAAGGTAGTGCAGAGGAGCTGGAATTTCTCAAGGTCACTGAGAGAGATGATAAGGTTCACATATGGGCAGTATCTGACAGTTTTCATTTATAGCACAAGGTGAGAGTGGTTGGTGAAAGTTTTTCTGGTAGGGGTCAATTCAAGATTAAATCATCAAAGCAACCTAAGGGGGGAAATTGTGTGGTGTGCCCCAAGGTTAAAAGTTTATTGATCAGCAAAAAACCATGAACATAATAAAATGTTGGTGCTGTTTCCATTAGGTTCTCTAAGCCACCACTTTTCTGGTGGGCTGGGTGAATGGCTTTGGTTGCCAGGGTGACCTGTGTAAACAATGGAGAAAGACTTGCAGCTTCTGTTCTGCTGTGGTACTTTCACTAGGAAGTCGTCAAAAAGAATCTTTAGACCTGAACTGCAGCACAGAGAAAGGATAAAACTAGTTTGCACAAGAAATGGAACCTGTCACTTTCTGATCTGTCCACCGAGGTATAGCTCTCCGGAGCAAATGCTTGTTTGTACGCCTGCAACCAGGAGCTGGCTGATTATCTTTTTTTCTGTATCATGAACAATAAATCTTTTTTTTTTTTAGTTTTTCAGTTATTAAATTATTTATTTGTCTGGAGATTGAAATGAGGTCATCAGAGCCATCTCGTCTGGCTGTGATTTATTTTCCTTCCTTCTGTTTTGTTCATTCTTCTTGGGCAGTGCTGGGAGTAGAACCCAGGATCTAGTACACAATAAGCAAGTCAGGATGGATATTTGTTTATTTAAGAATGTGTTACTTTATATTATTTTAAATATTTTCATACAATATATTATTATCATGTTCTTCTTTATCCTCCCAGATTCTCCATACTCCCCTTTATTAAAAAAAATAATCACAGAAAATGTAATTCAATATTTCTTTCTAAGAAGGACTGGACTGTTGTAGAACAGGTGTTTGATCCTAAGTGTCCAGGTATACAAATCTTATCATGGGAACAAATGAGAGATGGGATGCAGAGTTACATTTTATGAAATGGTGTAAAAATATATCTCTGATCTATCTTTTGTTATTAAAGTTAAGGAACAAACTTACCAGAAGTTGTTACACTTCCTTTTTTTTTCTTCTGAAGTAACAAAGTAAAAAAGATAAATTTGCTAATTAAATACCAAAAGCAGGCAAACATTGAAGCAACGAATATAAAAATAATAGAAGGTAAAAATATTACTCCACTAAGGAATAATGTAACAGCTGTTGAAAAATTAGTAGAGGACTCAATAGAACAGCTTAAAGGAAACAACCAAGAGATTGACAGCTTAGACCTGGAGATCGTCAACTCTGGAAGAAGAGGAGCAATACTCATTAATAATTAAACAGCTGATGGAGTTAGTTGAAGAACCACAGAAGAAACATTACAAAGATAACCTAGAAACTGCCTTAGTGCAGAGAAGGGATGAAGAGATACAGAAGAAATCAGGTCATTTCCAAGCAGAACTAGATAAGAAGTATGGGAAACAGATAGTGCAGATGGAGAAAGAATTAATAAAGCAACACATGTCTCAGGTGGAGGAACTGAAATCCCAGCATAAGACAGAAATGGAGAACGCTTTAAAGCTACATGCAGATGCTGCTGCCAACGAAGAGCGACTGAAGCTAATGAATGTGGAGATGAATGAACTGAATATAAAATTACGAGATATTTTCTCTGAAATGAAAGAACTTAAAGAAGAGCTCTGTGTAGTTAAGGGATAAAAACGTGCTCTGCAGAGCCAGATTAATGATCTTGCAGAGGAAGTAAGGTTTTTTTTAAGAGAGCAGACTCAGAGAACAAGACAAACCACAATGGAACAAGAAAGAGAGCTAAATGATGTGGAGAAGAGTGTTTCCCTTCTCAGGATAAGAGGCTGTTGGTGTTGCCTATGCTTTGAGCTCTGCTAGCTCCCCTCGGGAGAAAAAGAATCAGGTTCTGGAGACTGGTTGAAATAATAGAGTCCACTTAAAAGGGGGGGGGTTAAGCCTTTTTATACCCTCCACCCAGTCAGAAGTAAGGGCATCTGTTGCTATGGCAATGTGGTCTCTCAATGGTCCAGGTCATTTCCCATCAGGCAAACTCCAGGTTGGCTTACGAGGAAGTACCCACTCAAGGGACCTCCTGGCTATGAGGAAGTATTACGAATACATGTTTTAGGCACCAACCAATTATAACCACTTTGAATGAGCTGAGGCCAAACAAATCTTTAAGTTATGATCTTATGTTAATGAATCCAGGTGTAAGTAAGTATAGGAAGTTAAGGATTTAAGAGTAGTGGTGTTAGCTCCAGATAGTTCTCTTATCTGTACCAGTATTTCATCTATCTATAGCTATCCTTGAATGTCTGAAAAGTGTTTCAAACAAAATACTTTGTTCATGGGCTGAGTCTGTCTAGGTGTCTACTAATAAAGATAATTGTAGGGAGGCAGACTTGAGTCTGATCTGGGAAAAGAAATAAAGTCCTGATTTGTGAGAAAGAGATCTTGTCTATGTGACTGTTTTCACAGATATCTAGGGGAAGTTATTCATTTGCTCCGGATGTATGGGAAGAAATGTGCCCAATAAATAATAAGTCACACTGCTAAAAGTTCCCAGAAAATGAATCCTAAGGGAATAACAAATGGAAAGGCTACAATTACATGCAAGAAACTCTTTGCCGGAAACAGCTAACACATTTAAAGACAATTAACACCCAAACTACTTGAGTTTTGGCTTTACCTTCACCAGGGCCTTTGGTTCTGGCCAGCCTTGTCAGAGCCAACTGAGTTTCCAGCATCTATGACTGTATATACGCTTTTTCTTCTCCTTCCCAAGCCTATGTATATTTTAAACATACTGTAACTCATTTAGAGGTTTTATCATATAAATGTGTCTTTACTGCATATTTGTAATCTTTTTCTGATCACGTGAGCCTTTAAACTACTAATTGGAATGGCTAGGACTAAAGCCTAGGCTTTGGAGGCTGGCTTCACTCTGCTACTTGGTCTGTGTGAGGTGAGTTCTATTCTCCACAAGCCTGGCCAACAGCCGCATTTATTAATATGCAACTGCATTCAATTCCCTAAGCTCTGGCACACAAGTACTCACATTAAGGCAGGCATTATTATTTAGTTGATTTTTTTTTTTTTTTTTTTTTTTTTTAGCTTTCTCAAGCCCTGTGTGGAAAGTTGGACCCCACACTGGTAGAAGTTTCTGTCCCACCTACCAGTTCCCCCCCCAAAAAAAAAACTGACACAGAGGCTTAATATTAATTATAAATGCTTGGGTGATAGTTCAGGTGTATTACTAACTTTATAGATACAGAAGAGAGCTGAAGGGGGTGGTGCATGGACTTTTCTGGGAAGGGGAAATGGAGTGGATTTTGTGAATGAACTGAGGGTAGATAGGCATGGGAACAGGAGGGATAATGGGGAAGGACAGAGGGAGAAAGACTTGGAGAGATGACTAAAATTGGAGGGCATCTGGAGGATAATGTAGAAAGCTACTGAGAAACTTCTCTGTAATCTATGAGGATAGCCCTAGTGAGGACTTTTAGTTCCAGAGGGTACAGAGTCTGAACTGGTCATCTATTATAGCCAGGCAAGGCTTCTAGTGATGGGGTTGGTTGCATTTGGTTAAGTTGTCGACCAAGGGGGTCCCATGGAAATCCCTAAACAACCAAGACCAATGCTAAGACATAAGGTCACTCTCTGAAAACTTATGGGGGACACTGCCAAAGACAATATCTACACAGGTCATTGACCATAGAGAAGTTGACCAGGTGTCTACATAGAGCCATAACCCCATGCACTAGTCTCTTTAGTGAAAGAAGGTATTCTGCTGGCTGCTGATAGAGAGACCTGGATACCAACTCAACCACAAAACCCATGAACAACAACATGTCCTGTCTACAAAATGTGCTGGGGCAATGTTGGTTCAGAACTTGTAGGAGTATCCAACCAATGTTGGAGAGGGAGCCCATGTCACACACTATCTGGATAGCCAGAGTGTAGCCAGCCAGAGACTGTATAGCTCAGAGACCTAGGGTAGAGACAAACAGGACTAGAGGGGGGATCAATAAAATAGTACTAATGATATTTTTCTCTACTCATAGATCAGTGTCTTGTCTAGTTTTTGTTAGAGAGGCTTCCTCCAGCAGCAGATGGAAGAGGGTACAGAGATCCACTGCCAGACTTTATACGGCAGAGTATCTAAATTGGAGGTCTCCATTGAATCCCTCCCCTCAGAGCTTGGACAATCTCACAGAAGAAGGGAGAGAAGATTGTAGGAGTCAGAGGTAACAGAGGACACCAGAAGAACATGAGCCACTGAATCAACTAACCAGGGCCAACATGAGCTCATCAGCAAGCATGGGGCCTTCTGGGGTCTGTACCATATCTTCTATGGGTGTATTACGGATTTTAGTATTTTGTGGGACTTTGAACAATGGGAACAGGTGTATCTCTGACTCTTTAGCCTGCTCTCAGGAATCTTTTACTCCTGTTGAGTTACCTTGTCCAGCCTCAATATGAGGGTTGGTTATTGTCTTTTGGAGGCATTCTCTTTTTTGAAGAGAAAACAGGAGGAATGTATATGGGGGAAAGGGGTGGGGTGGGGAGCTGGGAGCAGTAGGAGGGAGGGAGGGGAAAGTGTGCATAGGTTGTGTTATATGTGAAAAGAATCTATTTTCAATAAAAATAAACAAGCCAATAAATAAAAAAGTATCATAGACTAAAGTCTGTGGACTTTAACAATGGTTTAACTCCCTGCCTACAGCTACTTTGTTCCATTTTCATTTCTTTAAAAGATAATCTGTCACTTAGTCCTATCCTCACTTGCACTATTTCCCTACAAATAACAATCTTATTAACTTAAATCTGAGTATACTTTATACTGTCCTTGATGGTTTATCTTTCAGTAGTTAATGAAGTCAAAGGACTCTTGTTATTAACTGACTGGTATGACCCTTTCACAGTGGGAATATTCAACACCTGTGTTGTTCTCATAATTAATATTATACTTGAGGAAAATATAGGGTGTTAGGCATCCTGTGCTCCTCAACTACTTTCTGAATTATGTGCCTCAAATATATCATTGCAAATTCAACTAGAAAGATTATAACTGACTACTAAGCAAAACAAACAAATAAATAAATAAATAAATAAATAAATAAATAAATAAATAACCCCCAGACACATCAAGCCCATTGAAGAAACATAAGAAACACAAAATCCCAAAGCAATAACTGATGTGGGAATGTCTTTCTGTATGCTGTGAATAGCAATCTTTAAATAAAGGAGCTGTTTTGGCCCATGACAGGCACCATAGGAAAAGTAGGAGGAGGTATCAGAGTAGGTAGGAGCAGGGAGGAGTCAGACAGACTGAGCCAGAAGCCCAAATGAACAACATGTAAGGAGAGACAGAAGGAACCAGAAGCCCAAAGGAAAACATGTAAGGAACACAGGTGAGCCATGGGCCACATGGCAGAAAGATTAATAAAAATGGGTTGATTTAAGATTTAAGAGTAAGCAAACAATGTGCCTGAGCCACATGCCAAACAGCATAAAGTTAATATAAATGTCTGAGTCATTTCTGGGGCCTCAGCAGCGGGCAGTTAAGAGGTCTGATCTGTGGATCTGGGCCTCTGGCTGCCCGGGACCAGGGAACTACTATATTGTAACAAATAACTTCTCCAAAAATTGATTAC
The DNA here is from genome assembly GCA_033318265.1 of Phyllotis vaccarum. Lineage (NCBI taxonomy): Eukaryota > Metazoa > Chordata > Mammalia > Rodentia > Cricetidae > Phyllotis > Phyllotis vaccarum. Next base: position 85,499,935 of record JARWLC010000014.1, on the reverse strand, counting down.
CCTATAGTAATGAAATATAGCTACAGTAAAATTCAAGACATAGTTCAAAGAATGATTATGAGTATTTTCAAAGAAATAAAAAAAGAAAATACGCTCATAATGAGAACACAAACACCTGAAGGAAATGGGAAAAGTGAGGTAAGACATGAAAGAGAAATTCAGTGAACATACAGAAATCTAAAGAAAACCTGTTCTGAACTGTTGGAGGTAAAATAAATAAATAAATAAATAAAAAATAGTAAGTCAAATAAAGAAGCCGGTGGGAAGTCTGTCTGGTAGAGTGGATCATGGAAAGTACCAAATATCTGAAAGTAAAGAACAACCTAATAGGAACAAAGGTAAAATCCTAGGAAGGTACTGGGGGAATTCCAAAATTTACACATTATCCTGGAACAGCAGAGGTATAGGAAGTAAGCACAGAAGGAGAATAATCTTGTTCTACAGTCATAGAAGTTATTTTCAAAAGAACCACCACAAAATTCCCCAGAGTTACAGAAACAGAAAAAGGTTCAGATACAGGACGCATTAAGACTCCATATAGGCACGGCCAGGTAAGAACCTCCCCCCATCGCACTGCATTTAAAACATTGGATACATAGAACAAGGAAAATATGCTGATTGTGACAAAGAAGACCACAAGTCACACATAAGGACCCATCATCAGAATGATAGCACACTCGTCAATGAAAGCTTTAAAAGCCACCATGCTCTGAAGAAATTTATTTCAAGTTCTGAAAGACACAGCTGCCTACATATGGCTGACAACCACATATGCAGAACCATTCATCACAATTAAATGAGAAAGCAAGACTTTTCACCATGAAAATAAAGGAATGTCTGACCACTAAGCCATCATTACAGTTTGTTGAAGGAATTCCAACCAAAACTTCAGACTGGAAAGAAAAGCAAATCCACCATGAAGGCACAGGAAAGACTAAACCACAGTAGAATAATAGTATATCACAAGAGGAAAAGGGAGGAAACGCTACAAAACTGATAAAATGACAAATAAATTCACATCTTCCAACAAAAAAATTTGAATATTAGGGTTCTCAGTCCCACTAAAGGACACAGACTTGGTCCTTTGGACATAGATTGAATCAAAATGCAGTAACCATCTAATTGTTGCCTCCAAGAAATGTACCTTAACATAAAATACAGATATGACCATAGTGTAAAATGATGGAAATGTGTATTTTAAGCAAATTGTCCTAAAAAATAAGCAAGCCAACACATTTCTTTTTTTACAAACCTTGATGTGGAATAACAGGAAACAAAGGATTGCCAAAACAATCCTGCTCAGTAAAAGAACTTCAGGAGGAATCACCATCCCTGACTTGAAGCTCTACTAAAGAGCTACAGTAATTTAAAAAAAAAAAAAAAAAAAAAGGCCTGGTACTGGAACAAAAACAGACTTATGGATCAATGGAATTGGATCAAAGACCCTGATATTTACCCATACACCTATGAACACCTAGTTTTGACAAAAAGGCCAAAAATATTCAATGGGAAAAGATAGTATCTTCAACAAATGGTGTTGGTATAACTGGATGATACTATGTAGAAGAATGCAAATATCTCCAAACCTATCACCCTGCACAAAACTCAAACCCTGCACAAAACAAAAATCAAGTGGACCAAAGACCTCAGCATAAACCCAGCTACACTGAACTTGATAGAAAAGAAAGTAGGAAATACCCTCCAAGACATTGGCACAAGTGACCACTTCCTAAATATAACACCAGTAGCACAGACACTAAGAACAACAATTAATAAACGGAACCTCCTGAAACTGAGAAGCTTCTATAAGGCAAAGGACACAGTCAATAAGATAAAATGACAGCCTACAGAATGGGAAAAGATCTTGACCAGCCCTACATCTGACAGAGGATTGATCTCGAAAATATATAGAGAACTCAAGGAACTAGAGCCCAAAAACCTAAATAACCCAATTAAAATATGGGGTTCAGAGCTAAAAAGGGAATTCTCAACAGAGTAACAAATGGCTGAAAGGCACTTAAAAATTGCTCAACATCTTTATCCATCAGAGAAATACAAATTAAAAGAACTTTGAGATACCACCTTACACCTGTCAGAATGGCTAAGATCAAAAACCCAAAAAACAATTCACTTTTAAATTAAGAATGGGTTCTTTAAGCAATGAAGGAGGATTATTTTTAAATTCCTAGAAACAATGAAAACACAACATATCAAAAGTCAATGGAGTTCAATGAAAACAGTCCCATAAGTAAGGTTTATCATTTTAAGTGCTTATTTTAAGAATCAGAGCAATCTCAGGTAAAATAACTGAATAACGTACCTTGGTGCCATGGTAAAAGAAGAATAAGTCAAACCTAAAATCACTAGATAGAACAAAATCATTAAGATTAGGGCAGAAATCTATGAAACGGGAAAAAAAGACAAAAATTTGTGCAATGCAAACCACAAGAACAAGAACTCAGTGATCAGTGAAACAGAGAATCAATGGGTTTTATCTTAAAAATCTATGTCTACTAAATTAAAAAGACTAGGAGAAATGAATGCATTTCTAAATGCACAGAGCCTGCCAAAATTAAACCAAAATGAAATGAATACTTAAACAGGTTGTATTGAGCAGTGAGTTTGAAGTAGTATTCAAAAATCTCCCCACCCCCACCAAAAAAAAAAATCATTCAGGCTCAGAAGGATTCACTGATGGTATTTATGAGACTTCAGAGATCTAACACCAATGCTTCTCAAAGTACTCCATAAAATACAAGTGGAACATTAACAAGTTCAATGAAGCTACTATTTCACTAGTATAAAAATCAATAAATATGTAATAAAACTTAAATGCAAAATTACTGGTCTCCCTATATATCAGTGACAAATGTATCGAGCAAGAAATCAAGGAAAAAATTTGTGCTTTTGGTCATCTTGACAAAGCTAGGGTCATCTGGAAAGAGAGACCACTTTAGGAATTGATTCCATCAGATTGCTTTGCGGGTAAGTCTGTGAAGGCTTAATGTGAAGAGGGCCTAATCTATGGGCGATGGTATCTCTAAGCAAGTGGTCCTTTATTGTCTAAAAAAGGTAGCTGAGCAGCCCAGAAGGAGCAAGACCTCTGCTCTCAGTTCCTGTACTGAATTCCTGCTCTGGTTTCTCTCAGTAACATAAAATAATTATTTGCTCCCCAAGTTTCTTTTGATCATGATGTGTTATCACAGCAATAGACACTCCAACTAAGACCATGAGAAAAGAAATTGAAGAGAACAGAAGATCGTAAACAAAACAAAACAAAACAAAACAAAAAACAAAAGAAAACAAAACAAAAAAACCTTCTATGACCCTATGTCAGGAGAACCAATATTGTAAAAGTACCCACTTTATCAAAAATCTTTCTACTGGTGCAATACAAGTGCCATCAAAATTCTATAGACATTCTTCATAAAAATAGAAAGAAACCAATCCAAAGACTCCAGACAGCCAAACTAATGTTGAGCATGAAAGAATACTGTTAAAGTTATCACCATACCTGATTTCAAGTTGTATTCTAGAGCCATAATAATTAAAACCTCATAGTGCTGGCAAAAAAAACCGAACCAGACACATTGATCAATATTTTGAAATAAAAGAACCAGACACAATGCATTGCAACTACAACCTCCTTATTTGGTAAAGAGATCAACAATACATATTGGAGAAAAGACAGTAATTTCAACAAATGATGTTGGGGAAATTGAATATCTGGATGTATCACAATTGAATTCTACCCTTATCTCTCACCTTGCATAATAAAAGTCAACCCCAAATGGATCAAGAACTTCAACATAAGGCCTGGAATTTTGCAACTGTTGGAGGAAAAAAAAAACCCCAAGAAGTAAACTTTAAGATATAGGCACAGGAAAGGTCTTTCTAAACAGGACTCAGTACTTAGGAAACAAATCTAATAACAAGTGGGAACTTAGGAAACCAAATCACTTCTTTACAGAAAAGGAAACCATCAATGGAGAGAGAGAAAAGGAAGCCTACAGAAAGGTAGAAAATCTGCTAGGAACCCATCAGAGGATTAGGATATACACAGAACTCAAGGAACTAAGCATCAAGAGAGCAACCCAGTTAAAAGAGGGCCTATGGGACTGAGTAGAGGGTTGCCAAAAACATTCAAAAGACTACTAGTCAACATTTTTCAAAGTGTTCAACATTGTTAGCCATTTAAGAAATACAAATTAAAACTATTTTGTGGTTCTACTTACCTTAATCAGGATGAATGTTTTTTTAAAAATTAGTAAATACTAATAAGAATGTAAGAAATGGGTGAACTTTATCCACTATTAGTAAAAGTGTAAGTTGGTACAATTATCATGGAATGATATCAAGATTTCAGTTTATTACAAATTATAAATAGAAATACTGTTTGACTTAGCTACACTACTCCAGGGCATATACTGAAAGTATACCATATCCAGCCAGGCATGGTGGTGCATGCCTTTAGTCCCAGCAGGACTAAAGTTAGTTCCTCAGGAGGCAGAGGAAGATGGATGAGACAAGCCTGGTCTACAAAGTGAGTTCTGGGACAGCCAGGATTGTTACACAGAGAAACTCTGTCTTGAACCACCTCCTCCCAAAAATGTATACCATATCCTCTACAGATACTTGCACATCCATGTTCACTGTGGCTGTATCTATTTTAACTAGGAAATAAGAGAGGTCTAGATGCTCATCAGCAGACAAATGAATAATGACATATGCTATCCAGACTCAATGAAATTTTATTCAGCTGTAAATAAAATGATATTATGAAATAGGCAACAAGATCACCTTGCCTGGAAACAATTGGCATTGTTCTTGGTTGTCAATAATAACTTATATTAAGACACTATTGTTGAAAACACTGCATTTCAAGTGTAAGATGCAGAGAAATCAAACTGTAACTGACCTGGAAATTTCTTTTTAGCTATATTTCACAATGTCATAAAGTATTTTTGGAGGAAATAATTCTTAATGACATTAACTAGTGGTGAATCCTTCATGCTACAATTCTGGCTTAGGCAAAGTTATGAACACTGGTACAACAGTGACAAGGCTGTTATGGAGTAATCAATCACTTTCTGATTAAATTTAAGGCTTGATATATGGGAGGGGAATTTTTGCCTGCTACTGTAAGCTTTGTCAGAGCTCAGAGTTAAGAGAGCCAAATATCAAAATTTGTAGCTTCATTATGAACAGAGGAAATGCTCTGAGGGCGCCTTCCTTAGATTAGGAGCTATTGAGAGTCAATGGTTGCTGAGAGAAGAAAGTTGCTTTTGGAGGGTATGTCCACTGGTAGGTTGCTAAGATTGGGGTGGATTGCCCCACGCCCATGAGGATAGTGGTTTCTTTAATTAAACTCAGTTTGTTATTTAAAAAGTAAATAAAGAAGAGCACATGGAGGTGGGTGGGATATGTGTATGAGTCTTGGAAGAGGTGGAGTGGAGAGTTTGCAGTGTACATAAACATTATTTAAAATGTTACTTTAAAAGATATGTTTATAAGTTTTAATATAATATTAAAGTTCCATGTGAATAGGAGGAATCATGGGTGTTGTAGTAGGGTTTCTCTGGGTCCCGGGCGGCCAAAGATCCGAGACCCACAGACCTGCCGTGCCAGACCCCTCAGCTGCCCAGCCGCCCAGGTCCCCAAAAATAACTCAGAGGCTTACATTAAGTCCATGCTGTTTGGCCTATGGCTCAGGCACATTGCTAGCCAACTCCTACATCTTAAATCAACCCATTTCTATTAATCTGCGGGCCACGTGGCCCGCGTGGCTCACCCATGTCTCTTTACATGTTGCTCCTTCAGCGGCTTCTGCGAGGTCTGCCTGACTCCACCCTGCTTCTCCACCTAAGCTCTGATTCTCCTCCCACTTTTTCTATGGTGCCTGCCATGACCCATCAAACAGCTCCTTTATTTAAAGATACAGCACACACAAATGCATTCCCACACATGGGTTAGATTAAGGGTACAGAGTTAGCAAGCTATATGCCTGATCAGCCTAAAACTATAAAAAAATTTTTTTTTTAATGTCTGTGGGAGTTAAAAGTAATACTTTGTTTTACATTGTCATATTAACATGAGCTCTTGAGGAAAAAACAAGAATGGTTATAGTTTAATAGAGATGTGTTTGTTTATTAAGCTGACAGTGAGTCAATCGAGCTGATTAGTTTCCTGACAACTTGAGGAAACCTAGGGTCATCTGGGAAGAGAGAATTTTCAACTAAGAAAGTTCCTTTGTCAGATCTACCTGTGAACATGTCCATTAGAGGCATTTTCTTGATTTACTATTGATACAGGAACACTCAGTACACCATGGGTGGCACCGCCTCTAGGAAGGTGATCCTAGGTTGTATGAAAAGTCAACCAGAGACAGCCTCTAGAGAGAAAGCCAGCAAGCAGTGTGCCTCCCTGTCTCAGTTCCTGCCTCTAAGTTCCTGCCTTGACTTTCTTCCCTGCCTTCTCTCCACGATGCACTGTGATATGAAGGTATTAAGTAAAATAAAGCCTTTTCTCCCCAAGTTGTTTCATAACATGGCATTTATTATGGCCACAGAAGCAAACTAGGATGAAAATTGGGATCAGGTTAGTGGGAAATTTCTGTGACAGCCTAAACCATATTATTTTGGAGGATAGTTATGAAAGACGTTCAAAATTTTGTGGTGAAAAAGACATTGAGGTCTTAGAGCTTAATGAACTACTGTGGGATCTTTGAAGATGAGAATATTGAGGTTAATATGTATGGTGGAAGCCCGACAAAGTTTCATAGGGAAGTAAAGCTCTATAAAGGCAATTTATATGATTTATTTAACGTAAGAGCAGACAGTTTCTGATTAGCTGGTGCTGAAGAATCATCTGTGATTAACAAGGCATCAGCATCAAATGTTGTGAAATTTTGCTCTACTGGGACAAGCAATGCGGTCAATAGGGGCTGAAAATCAGATATGATCAGTCAGAAGTTAACACAATCAAGACAAATGTTTCCTTATGGTCAGCATATATAATCTGTGATCCAGAGGGGGCCTCAGCTGCATCTCAAATTGGCAGGTAACCTTGTAATGCATAAAACCCCAACATGGTAGTGGTTTGGATAGCATGGAAGCTGCAGGATTATAGGCTTTATAAAGAGTAGCTGAGGCATGGCATCATGTGACAGAGTCAGAGCCCTTGAAGATGCCAGGAGAGGCCATAAGTGAAGGTGCTGCCTCAGTTTCGATGGATATTCAACAATTTGGAGATTCCAGGACTATAGGTTGTTCACCCAGAACAGTGGCAGGAGTGGAATGGGATTGGCCCAATGTTGGCAAAGTTTACTTAGAAGGCACCAGTGCAGGATAGATATTTATTAAAATATAAACCAACACTCACGGTACAGGTAACAGTTTATAGTGGAGCCTGAGCAGGGACTGGAGTATCCAAGCGGTGGATGAGCAATGGACGGACGATGGATTCCAATCCTCTGAGATTTAGTTTAAAAACAACATAACCCTTGAGTATAATTTCTCTTGTTGTGGTGACCCCCAACCATAAAATTATTTTGTTGCTATTTCATAAATGTAATTTTGTTGTTGTTTTGAATTGTAATGTAAATATCAGTTATACAAGCTATCTGATATGCCACCCTTGTGAAAAGGTCATTTGACCCCAAAGAGTTGCACCCCACAGGATGAGAACCATTAGTTTAGAAGATTGAAGTTATATCATCACCATTGACAGCAAATGCCTTTACCCATTTGAATCACCTGGTCAGCCCAGTTTTTAATTTCTGACTTTCTTTCCAATTCCAAAATGCTGAGATTACAAGTTTGTGCTACCAAGATTATGTGGTTCTAAGGATAAAACCCAGGGCCTTCTGTATGATAAGTAAGCACTCCAGCTGAGCAACTTTTAAATTTTAAATAGATGAATTATATGGGATATAAACTATATTTTAAAAAACTACTTAAAGTCTATTTTGTTAGATATTACGATAGCTATACCAGCTCTTTTCTTGAGTCCATTTGCTTGAAAAGTCTTTTCCCAGCCCTCTACTCTGAGGTAGTGTTTGTCTTTGAACTTGAGGTATGCAGCAGAAGGATAGATCCTAATTTCCTATCCATTGTATTAGCCTGTGTCTTTTTATAGGTGAATTAAGTCCATCAATATTAAGAAATATTTATGACTAGTGATTGTTAATTTCTATTACTTTGGATGGTAGTGTGTGTGTATGTTTTCCTTCTGTTGGGTTTGCTTCTGTGAGATTATCTATTGCTTGTGGCTTTCTGGCTGTATCTAGCTTCATTCGGTTGGAGTTTTTCTTCTAATGCTTTCTTTAGAGCTGGATTTGTGGATAGATATTGTTTAAATCTGCTTTTGTCATAAGATATCTTGTGTACTCCATTTATGGTAATTGAGAGTTTTTCTGGGTATAGTAGACTGAGCTGCCATTCATGGTCTCTTGATGTCCTTATAACATCTGTCCAAAGACCTTCTAATTTTCATTCTCTCCATTGAGAAGTTGGGTGTTATTCTGATGAGTCTGCCTTTATAAGTTATTTGGCCTTTTTCCTTTGCAGCTATTACAATTCTTTATTTATTCTATATGTTTAGATTTTTTGTTATTACATGGCAAGCAGACTTTTTTTGAGGAAGGTCTAGTCTATTTGGTGTTCTGAAAACTTCTTGTATCTTTATGGGCATTTTCTTTTTAGGCTGGAAAAGTTTTCTTCTATAATTTTGTTGAATATATTTTCTATGCTTTTGAGATGGTATTCTCCTTCCTTTATTTTTATTATTCTTAGGTTTGGTCCTTTCATAGTTTCTTAGATCTCCTGGACGTTTTGTGTTAGGGTTTTTTTTTTAAAAATTTTTTATAACTTTAGTATTTTCTTTGACTGAGGAATCTATTTCCCCATTGTATCTTCTACAACAGAGATTCTCTCTTCCATCTTTTGCATTCTGTGAGTTATGTTGTATCTGTATTTCCTGTTTTTTTACTCAGATTTTCCATCTCCAGAATTCTCTCGGTTTGTGTCTTTATTGCTTCTATTTCAGATTTTAAGTCTTGCTCTGTTTCCATCACCTGTTTACTTTTTCTTGGTTCTCCAGTCTTTCTTTAAAAGATTCATTGTTTTCTTCCTATTTCTTGCTTGTCTTTTTCACTATTTTCTTTGGTCAGTTTTTTATTCTTTAGTTTTCTCTTTAAAGCTTCCTATCATCTTTATAAAGATATCTTTAAGGTCGTTTTCCTCTGCTTCTTCTGTATTGGAATGTTCAGGTTTGCTGTTGTAGAACTACTAGGTTCTAGTGGTGTCATATTGTTCTTCATGTTGTTGATTGAATTTTTACATTGGCATTGACCAATCTATTCCACTGTTTGGTGCATCTATTAGTCACAGGATGTTAGATTTAACATGGAGGTACAAAAATAGTGATTATTTATGGGCTGTTGACAGCCCTACAGAAATTGTAATTAGGTTCTGAAAAAAATCAAAAAACAAACAAACAAACAAACAAAAAAGAAAAACCAGCCAACCAAACAAACCAACCAAACAAAACCCCTTTCGCGGTCACTGACTTCTAGCAGTTTGTAAGCCTTCACCGTTTCTTTCTGGGAATTCTTACTCACAGCTCCCCCTGCTGACCAAGCCTTATACTTTGTACACATAGGAAGCAGCATATTATACCATACTGCCAGGATTCTAATTCCTAGGATCTGGTGCAGATGAGGCTGAGTCAAGGACAGGGCAGAGCCTTCTGCAGGGAGCAATGGTGGTAAGCCAATTAAGAAAGAAACTCTCGGATCAAATCAAATTATTAGCCATCATGATCTGGATCAGACTGCCTTCTCTGTCCTCAGAATCTGACATAACATTTACATGTGACATCTAAGGTTTTACACTTAAAATTAAAGTTTAAAAGCTGGAGTTTTGTTCTACCTGTATTTACAGTCATGTTTATTCTATGAACTGCCTTACTTACAGTGGGGTATCTAAAAAGTTACCTCCCTCTCCCTCTATCTTTCTTTATATCCCCCTCTCTCTTTAGAGATTTTTATCTGGTTTAATATATTCTTTAAACATCCTGGTTTATTATACTATGAATGAACACATTAGACCCTAATTTAATCAAGAAATATCAGTACTTAGGGTATTAAACATTATGAATATTGTTATTAGAGACTGATGCCTTTTGTATTATTTGCAAGAAGAATTAATGACAATCTTTGGGTATCTCTAGCAATAGTAACAGAATTTAAGTGTGTTAGACAGCTGAGCAGATTATAGGGCATTTTACGATATTTAATTTGTTGTATGTTCATAGTGATTAGTCTGGCCCAGCACACACACACACACACACACACACACACACACACACACACACACACACACACACACTTTAAATAAAAACAAATTTATTTTCTTTCATTGTAAGAATTTGAATTTAGAAAACAGGTACCCTAAATGGAGTTTCTTCTGGAAGATTTAAAGTAAGCTTATGTCAATTTAAAAACTAGTTCTTATTGTTATGTCCAAAGAAAATTTAAAAATTTGAGTCTGTGACTATGATTTTTTTAAGTGGTTTAGTAACCAGTGTTTATTATAACTGTTACCAAGGCTAGATTAATAATATATCAGAAGCTCATTTGTTTAGGATAAACTTTGAACTGTGAAGTCAATTTTCTATGTCTAATCTTGAATTATAATTTTTGTAAACCTTGAATCACTTCCTAAGACAATAGCATTGGTAGCTTGAGTTTGATTTTACACTGAAACTTGTTTTGTGATTTTTGACTTTCTCAGCATGTAGCCTGTAAGCAAGGTAAACCTGTCTGAGTTTGCCTTTCTCAATGAAAGCCTGAGTAAGGAGACCTACTCTAAGCAAAGAAAGGGCTGATTTTTCAGTATGAAACCATGTTAGGCTGATAGGTAATTGAACCTCTGCTATAATGCCTTCTTCTTATTATTAATTTAAGAGAGTCAAGTAATTTAAACTTCTTACCTTTTAAAAAAATTTCTATCATCAAGTAGCATGTCCATCTTTTGTACTCCAACTTATTATAAAACCTAACATTTTTTTTAAGGTGAAAGCAGACATTTTAGCTATGAATGGACTGATCTGGCAGTATAGCTTCATGAGAGGGGCTGGCTGAGGTCCTCTTGGTGCTGCTAAATGTCTGAAAAGTCTAGGGCCCTCATCAAGACCATCACATAGATCTGAGAAGGATCCATTTGATCAAGTGGCTTCTGTCCAACTAAAATGATAGAGACTTACCTATTACCTGGACAGCGAGCCTGGGATCCTCCATGGTAATCTCAATGGCTTTGTTGGGGGCAGGGATCATCAGCCTTTTGACTGCCACACAGGACAATGTTAGGTCTTCTGACTACCACACATGACAACATGAGCCTTTTTCCAACAGACCCAAAAGATCTGATAGATTTTCCTGTGAAGGAATAATTTGGGGAACTGATCTACCTTGGCTAGGAAGAGTGGGCCATTCAACTCAACAATCTCCAGAATTAGTCCAGGGTTCTAGTGGTGAGCAAAGCATGGGGCAGGTTTTTTGCTCAGTCATCATTCCCACACATGAAGCAAGTCCAAGGTGAGTCCTCTTTGGAAATAGGCATAGGGTTACCAGAAGGTAGTATTGTTGTCTATCAGGGGAAACCTTTCCATTAAATACCTTATATGCCGTATTCTTTAGATTTCTCTGAGGGCCATCATCTAATTGAGATATAGGTGGTTTTAAGCAAACTTTACTTGTTTTCAGTTACTGGCTCCAGGCTTAACCTTGATAGCATATACAGAAGGCTAAAACTTGTCCCTGTAAATAAAATTTGTACTTACCATGACTACAAGCATAGCTTCAAGAATGTTAAAGAACCTGATCATTTATAAGCAGATCATTAGCTTGTGTGTCTTGATTATCCTTTAATATTTTATAAGTTAGTAGCTTTTACAAGATTATAAAGCTGCAATTTTATCCCTGTTAGGTTTGAACCTTAAATATTTTGAATTGAATAATCTTTATCATTGAAATAAAATTTTAAACCATAAAAGAGATACTGAGATCCTTATTTTCATGATCCTTTCATAGTGTACCTGTGCAGAATACCAGAGTTTCTTGTATAACTCAGTTTATCCAAATAGTTCAAGCTTAACAAAGTTTCTAAAGACAAAGAATCTAGACATACATCTTCAAATCAGTTTTTGCTAGCTTGAATAGACATTGAAATTCATAAACCTCATTTATCAAACACATGGTGTTTCTTATTCAGTTTTGTAGAAGCTTGGTATTGAACACAGTTAACAAAGACATACATAGTTAGACGTACATCTCTAAGTTTTTGTGAGCCCAAGTAGACCTTTACAATCTTAGGAATTTATTAACCTTATTTACCAAATATTTGTTGTAACTTTTATTTTATGAACAAGAATTGATTCCAAGTTATAAATACACTACACTGTTGCAAATTTGTTTTTTTAAAACAAGAGTTGAGTCCAAGTTACAAACTAGTGTTATAGGAGAGTCCACTGGAGATGACCACTCAGACACAAATTACAGCCATTTGAAAGTCTTTACTTCAGCCACTGGGACTAAACTCAGATATTTGGGCATCCAAATGTAATATGGAAAGTCCAGAGCCCAGGGATTTGAAAGCAAAACAAATAAATAAATAAACTAATCAATTAATTAATTAATCAATTAATTCTGGCATCTCCCATGGCAGCTGAAGGGAGCAGACCTTTGTGAAAGCAAACATTTTAACATAAACTATGATAAGCTAGCTGGCATCTTGTCCTTGGGTCCTAGAACAGGGCTGGATAATTTTCCAAGGGGCTTCTCATCATGGAAATCAAATTCTAGCTCAAGCTTTAAAATTGTCTCAGCAAAAACACAGAATAGAGCAACCTCTGCTCTGTCTTGTCCTGTCATACCAACATGCTGTAACAAATCAAGGTTGGCTATGTATGGGTGTTTTAATGACCATCCCCCTTTGTTACAAGTTCTAACTTTTTGTTAGGGATTTTACAGATCTTTTAACCATAACAAATAAACTTACGAAACTTGGAATATAGAAATTTTAAACAATGTTTTTTTTCAAGAACAGAGAACGCGTAGAGCTTCTCAAGAATGGAGAGTAGAGAAAGCCAAGGTATAAGTAATTTGGAGGATCATTTGCATGTTCAGTGGCAGCTGTCATTATGTGAGACAATTTGGAAATTGGGTATGCCATTTTTTGGTCATTGAGACTGTTACATTTAAGATAAATCATACACTGGTGTGTCTGATGATGGCGATGGATGGCAGGCCCCTTGCCCCATGCTGCAGGCATGGTGGAGGCAGCATGGTGAGAGCAACCCCCTGGAGAGACTTTAATATTATGGAGAGAGGGAGAGGGGGGTGGGGGCCAGGAGTTGAGGAGTGTGCTCTCTGGCAGGATGGGAAGAGGGAGAAACAAAAAGAGAGAAGGGACAGAGGTGGAGAGCCTTTTTAAAGGGAGCTTGACATCAGAACCCTGGTCAGGCTGGCTAATTGCCAGCTGTGGCTTCAGGGGCTAGAACAGAATCCTAACAGTGACTGATGGTCTAGTTTATACTGAGGCCAAGCTGTTTGTCGCAAGATAGCGAGGCATTAAAATGGGATCTCTAAGTCCAAGAAGGAAAAGAGATTGAAAGGCAAGTGGTTAGTTTAGGTTCCAATAGGTGAGTGAGAGATACAGAGCAAGCTCTGGGAGTGAACTGAGACAGATGAGAAGGGAGTCAGGAGCAGAGCAAGGGTGAGATAGGAGAGGTGTATGAAAAAGGATTGCAAATAGGAACTCTGCCAGAAGGAGAATTCCAGTAGAGGAGAGGGATTGGTGCCTTAGCAGAGAGGTGCCCTGAATCACAGTGAAGAAGTGAGTAGGAGATTCCAGCCTGCCAAGGAGAGACAGGACCTTTCCAAGTGATAGACATCCAAGAGGGCATAGCAGGCTCCAGGAGCAGAGAGACCAAGCCGACTCTTACCCAGGAGGCAAGAAGAGATGAGTGGTTAGAGCAGGTATGTTGTCTCCCGAGTATGTGCCATTCTGGCCTTTAATGGCCCATCCTACTAAAACCCTATGTTTATAGAGGAAATAGGGAAAAACCTGTTTCCCTGCACTATAGATGCTGCCACCTGCTGAGTGCTAGCCTCTTGGGAGACTCCAGACCTTGGGTGTGCCGGATGAGGGGGCAGGGTGTGAAAGAGAGTTAAGGTGATAGGGGGAGACAAAAAGGGGCACGAGGAGAGACGCAGGCAGAAGCGGGAGAGGAGGCAGAAGCTGGGGACAAGCATGATTTAGAGTCAGTGTGAGTGGAAGGGGCAGAAGGAATCCAGCATGGCGGGAAGCTAGAGGGGAAAAAGCTAGGCGAGATGCATGGCAGGAGAGAAGCATGGCTAAGAGACAGACAGGTCTAAGAGATAAGATATACTGAATAAAGCTCAGGTCTCTCAATGTCAGAGAGAGCCTGAATGATGGAACCTAAATGACTCCTGAGTGTGATAATCTTGACGCTCCTCGCCTGAGACAAAAACTCGGACCACAAGAGAGACCAAGCCGACTCTTACCCAGGAGGCAAGAAGAGATGAGTGGTTAGAGCAGGTAGAGAAGAAGTGTTTGGAAAAGCAAACCCTAGAATTTGGAGTGAAGTATGGCAAGTGGCAGAAGCCAGCAGAAACAAATGATTCATACTTAGAAGGGTTAAATCAGTGGCTTGGTTTGCTTAGGAGAGATGAGCCCCTTGGAAGGGGAGGGGGCATGTGTACTCCTCCCAGGGCTTCAGCAGAGTAGGAGACTACCAAAATGACTGCTCCATTAGGGGAAATGTTTTTATTGTGGATAAGAAAGAGAAAATACCCAGAGGCATCTGGAAGAGTCTAAAAACAGACAGAAAAAGAAGACTGGACATGGCCAGGGATGGGGAAGCAGGAGTGGCAATCCTAGAGAATAGCCGGTTGCATGGAGGATAAAGAAATAGCGGAGGTGAGGGAAGCCAGGGTAAGGGGATCAGTCGGAAGGGCTAGAACACTAATGTGGAGCCTTTGAAATGTATGATGGGTACTTGTGAATAGGGACTACAGGAGCCTGGAGCCAGCGTGGGCTTTGAAATGCAGCCACAAGTATATGTCAATGGAGAATCATATGCCTCTTCTGCCTAAGGCAAGGGAAATGATTTCTTTTGGCAGACAAAAACTATTTCACAAGCTCCTGAGTGATGCTGACTTTTATCTAACTGCCAGAAATCTTTCTATACTGTGGCTTGAGCTGGGCCAAGACTGTCATTTCTAGACACGTGTACTGCCTTTTGCAGTTTGTAGTGTTGAGGGACGAATTTGTTTAACTCTTTTTGGCTGTTCACCAACCCCCTCCTGATAAACCAAGAATGTGGTTAAAGTTCCAGGATCTGCCTCCTGCATTCCTGAGATACATCACTTGTACACGTGCATTCCTGCATATAGCAACCTCCCATGACTTATAAAAGCTTTGTCTGATTTCAGCTTGGCGCTCTCTCTGTTCCTGAGTGTTCAATGAGCTGAGCCCTGAGTATACTCAGTAAATATTAAAACCCTTTGCTTTTTACTGGAGAGATGTCTCTTAGAGTCTTCCTTCACGCAGCGAGTTTCGCCCCCCCCCCTTTACAGTAGAACTGGAGTTTCTTTTGGATCTGACAATTCTTAGAATCCAAATTATTCTGAATAGTGAGAGAATATTCTTTTATAAAGACAGTGACAAAACTTGAGTCATTTACACACTAAAACAAAGCTCATGGATGATGGAAATTCTGGGTAAGCAAATGATCATAGCAAATGAGATGATTATGGAAGGACATAATTTCATTAAAATTGTCATTTTATTTAAACCAAGATTAGCATTATTTAATCTCTTAAAACTCTATCGGTTGCTCTGTTCTTCTAGATCTAATCCTCCAACCTCATCCCGAGCTATGAATCAGAACACTGTGTGACAGTCTTGCCCGACTCCCTGATCCTACCTCCTGTAGATTCCACCGATCTTTCCCTTCTAACCTTCCTCACCCCACTCAGGGCTTTTGCCAAGACCCCAACCCCAGCAGGCATCTCCTGCTAACCCAAGGGCCTCTTTTCCCAGGGCAACAAGTAGGCTGAAGCTGGACCTCACCACCCTTACTGTTTCTTGTAATGGGAATCAGGTGCTATCCACCTTGACCTCGAGGTGTGGCCTTTAGGTCTTCAGGACCCATGTACGGGGCATGGCCAGGCCAGTGTAAGACCTGGTGCACATCATCTCTCCTTTCTGTTTGTTTCCCGTACTCTTGGCGAGAGGGTCTGAACCACCGCTGCCACCACCTAGACCAGTCCAACTTTCCAGGAATAGCTCAATCTCTGTTTCAGTGAGTGTTTTATATAAACCCCTTAATAAGTATTAATCCTTTTATATAATCAGTTGTTAGAGATTAATCTTACTTTACCTGGAACCAATGTGGCTTGCCAGTCTAACCCTGGGGAAAAGTGTTAGCAGGGCCGCCAGGTGGTACTGAGTGGCTTTGGGTTAGAGCCTATAGGTTCCATAGCAGATTAAAATTCAATCCATAGTTGCTTTTACAAAGGGGATATTTCTATCCGGAGGAGCTGGCTACCGGTAACTCTACAGCTTGTCCTCCTGTTTCGCTCCTGTTTTACTCAACAGCAGCTCACTTGAATTGCAAAACCAGCTTATGCAGCAAAGGCAAGCAGCTTCTCTCAGTCTGTGGTTCAGTTTCTGTTTGTAGTAATGTGTTCTGATTTTGTGAGAATTTGCCTTTCGTTAGATTATATTCCCAGCAGGCCAAACCTGAAAGGCTATGTCAGAGCACCCTGATTAATTGGAGTGACACCTGCGACATCTGCTGGCCAAATATTGTCATTACATGTAGTCTGAGGTAATAATTCTTAATGTATAATATATAATCTTAATAATAATTTCTTCAAAAATAGCAGACAATACAACTTCCTAAGAATTTAGAAAGATTTTGCTGCTACATACTTGCAGTCCTGTTACTTCTTGCCTTGATTCTACATATTCTATCTCGTAAAAAATTATGAAACCTCAATTAGACTGATGGACGATTTGAAGTGTAAGAATGATAAGTTGCTTTCTGACATGTGTAATATCGACTCTTCCAATGACAAATTGGCATGCAAAGTCAATTTTGTGGAAATTGGTTATGACAAACTTTCAGATGATCTTCCTCCTTGGACACAAATATTAGGTCTGTACAGGAGCATAGATACATAGAACTTTATATTAATGATGAGAATAGAAAACTTATTAAATCCATGGAATCATTAGAACTATTGGCTATTCAAGAGATTCAGACCCTAGAGAAATTGGTGGTTTCTGAATTTCAGCAATGGGAGAATTGTCTTGCTGTAATTGAGAAGGATGTTAAGGCATGATCAACCCAGAACAGTTAAAGCCAACAATTCTGATATCTTATGGAGATGGGGATGATTTGCCTAAAGTTTTAATATAAAGGCTATTCCTTTATTCTCTCCTATCATCTATCCAATTACAGTTCAGTCAAAGCATGCATAGGATGAGTCTCCAGGGTCTATAGAATATATTGGGAACCTACACATATGAGAGATATAAAGGACATCAAAGAAGCTATTTTGCTTCACAGAATTCATTCACATAAGTAAAACAAATATTAAATTTGTTTTCTACAAAATATAGAATCATGTCTAATGATTAGATGCAACTGTGAGCAGCTGTATTAGACTATAGCCAACATTTACAATAAAGGAATTGTCTGAGAGAAGAGACCAAGGTCATTGAACACACAGAAAGGTTAGAGGCTTTAATGTCTCTTAAGATCAAATTCTTGATGAAGGTCAATTTTCTGATGTTCAGACTACTTTTGATGAACATACATTACTGGTATGTTATGCTGCCATTTGAATTCTTGAGAAAAGATTCTAGACCCAGGACAGAAAATTGAGCCATATACTAAAGTCAGGCAAAGCTTATAAGAAACTTCTACTGACTTTCTGCAGAAATTAACTAAGGCAATACATAGAGCTGTATTAGATCCAGAAGTTAGAAAGCAACTAATTCTCTCTTTGGCTCTTGACCATGCTAGTTTGGAATGTAAAAGGATGCTTATGCCACTATAGATCAAATCATTGCTTCTAGCAGATAGATTCATGTGGGAGATTATGTTGTGTTCCATTGTAAATAATTGTCCCATCCACTGGTTTAATAAAAAGTGCTGATTGGCCAAAGGCAGGCAGGAAATGTGGGCAGGGCTACCAGACTAAGAAAACTCTGAGAACAGGAAGCACAGAGTAGAATGCCAGAGAGAAGCCAGAAGAAGCAGAGGACAACCATGCTGCTATAAGAAAAGGTACTGAGCTGCATGGCTGAATAGGTTAAGAGTTATGGGTTAGGTTAAGGGTGAAGAGTTAGCAAGTTATATGCTTGGGCCTTAGACCAATCAGCCTAAAACTATTGTATACATCTGTGTGTCTCTGCAGGTCTGTGGATCTGTGGGTCTACGGGTCTAAGGGTCTAAACCTTGAGGTTAGGCCCAAAAGTCCAGGCCAGAAACCTCCTACTATAGATTCAATATACAATCAATGCTGAGTCTCTCAATTATGATGAAGAGACTTGGGTAGGACAAGTCATTTCTAATGTTAGGATAAAGAATCAAGGTATCAAATGCTTTAATTGTGGTAAACCAGGACATATAAGAAGGAAGTGTACACAGGGCACTCCTAGAACTAATGTCTCTCCTAGGATTGACCCAATCAAAAGGTCCCTACCTTCTGGATTATGCAAAAAACGTGGCAAAGACTGACATTGGACCAATGAATAGATCGACAAGGAACATGCAAGGCAATCCCTTACCATCAAGAAACAACTTGTGGGGTCTTTCATGGGAGGTTTCCAAAACATAGCTATCAAAATCAAAGATGGTTCAATTATATCCAGTTGCAGTGGAGGAACAGCTTCCTCAGGATGATTAGAAAATCTAGTTCCTAACATAAAGAGCCATATGGCACTGGAGAGTAGAACACTGCTATTGTTACATAATCTCATTGGCCCAAAACTCTCACCCATCTCCCCCCACCCAAAACTCCTACTTCCTCTTTACCTCAGCTTATATAAGCTCCTCCTGATATAATAAAATGAGATGCTGTTTCAACAAGATTCCTGGCTCAGATCCCACATGGGTCTTCCAAGTCCTCTAGAATAAGATAATAATGAGATTGATTAGTTATTAATAGGAAACTTTCTGGAAGCCTCAGAAATTCATAAAGAAACATCATGTTAATAACAAAGGATTAAAAAAGAGTTTCCCATTACTTGATACCAGGCAAAGAAAATTGTAAAAAAATGTCTTACTTGCTTCTTCTAAAATCAACCACCTCTACCTGCAGAAAGCAATCGTAAAGATGTGCAAAGAAATGAAATTTAGAAGATGGGTGTATTTCATTTTGCAGAATTGGGAAAGATGAAATATGTATACCATACCATTGACACTTACTCAGGACTGTACTTTTTACTAGAAAAAAAAATAAATTCTCCTGCTATCAGTCTTCAAAGTGTCCAGAAAGAAGATGGGGTCCTACTGCAATGATTCTACCTGGTCTGTGATATTTTTAAAAACTGGTATACACCAGTCAATGACTTATTTTGAAATACAGAATGTTCTTGATAGTTGCAAGATATGTCTCTAACAAGAATTTCAGATGGCCTTATCCAGTACTCTGAGACTGGTTATAGATATTTATAGTCAACCCATTCGAACCTAACCACTAACTTAGTTTTCATAGGACCCCACAGAGAAACTGTCACTTACAAGTGAGCAGGAAGCAACTCTATGTCCCTCTTCCAATAAGTTTTGTCCTTCCAATAAGTTTTGTCTGCTAGGGTGGTTATAAGTTGTATTTGGGTTGAGAATGGAACAGCAATATAGACTTGTGAATCCCATTTAAAGAAGAGAAAGGGGAGGAGATAGGACAGATAGAGATAGATTATTGTATCTACTTGTAAACAATTATTAGCCAAATATGAGCCATAGACAATTTGCACTGGTATAGATTCTTGTATACTGATACAAATGTAAAATTATCATATATGTCTATTTGAGATAATTTGTATATTGATGCAAATTCAAATCTAAAATTATTTTATATGTTTATCTAAGATAATTTGTATATTGATACAAAATTGAATCTGTAATTATATTTTCACATGCCTCTAACCCCATTTAAAATATTTTGCACATGATGCATATTAAGTATATTGTTGACATTTCCACTATGTAATTTCTACCTCTGTTTAATTAATCAGTCATAATGTATATAATATACCTCTTTAAAATATTTTATGCATACTCTACCCCTGTTTATGATATTTTGTATACCTCTATTTAAGATATCTTGTATAATGATATACATTTAGAATACTGTCATCCTTTTGCACTATATATTTATCTTTGTTTAATGTTTGTATGATTGTCATAATTGAAGGCCTTATCCAAAAACTGTACCCCATTTATAGATTGTCTACTTGGTAAGCTTCAGTCTTTAGGATGATAAGAATTACAGATCACAGTTGCTTACATTTACCATGTACTAGTTATGTTGTTTAGGTTTCTGAGATATATAGTAGACTATGTCTGATGGACAGGAGTCTTCACTTCATAGACCTAGAGAATATGGCATTTAAATGTTTTGCTATTCAAAATTTGGCTATGAGAGATACGATTGCTCCTGACAACATCTTTTCTTTCTCAAGATGGTGTTGGTCATCAAAGACACCTGACATGGGGTTTGTCTTTGTTGTAAGATAGTGGCCTGTTGAACAAAGAACTACCCTTGCTTTGGCTGCTGACAGTAAGCATGCTGTCCAGTCTGGACAAGTAGGATGAAAGATAGAGACTGCTGAAACCTGCCAAGACAGGAAAAGACAGTTTCTCAAAATACCTTGCTTCTGAAAATATGTGTCAGATATCCTAGGTCTGTAGCCAAAAAAAGTGGATGTTCCAACTTTGTAAAAAAAAGCTGTGGGTAACTGTCCAGGCAGTTGACTGTCTCTGTCTCTTCTACTAAATTTTGGAAATTAGTTGCCCATGCTTCCAGCTTATTCAGGTAACATATTTTTCTTCTCAGATCTTTGATGGGTTGAAGGTTATTACCATCTCATATCTTAGCTAAGAACATTTAGGTACTAGGTTCATATTATCCAATATAAACAGCTTTGGAGTAATCTCTGTGTATTGCCACTTACCAATATTCCGGACATTTAAGATATACTTCATGTTTATTGTTTGTCAGTTGTAGTTTAACCTTGTTTATGTTATTTGCCTTTTTCCTTTCCTGGATATTACCTTATAATTATATTTATTATATGTAGTTTTATATTTAGGTTTAGAACTTTCCTATTTAGACAAAACGGAGAGATGTAGTAGCAATCAGGCACTATCCACCTTGACCTAGAGGTGTGGCCTTTAGGTCCTGAGGATCCATGTATGGGGCATGGCCAGGATGCATGCTGTCTCCCCTTCCTGTTTGTTCCCTAAGCTCTTGGAGATCAGATCTGAATCACTGCCACCACCCTATGGATGAATCCAACTTTCCAGGAATTTCCCTATGGTTCAGTCTCTGTATCAGGGAGTGTTTTATGTAAACCCCTTAAAAATATTAATCCTTTCATATAATCAGTTGTTAGATATTAATTTCGACCTTACCTTCTGAAATCCAACAATCCAGTCTCATTCACAGCTCTGTAGCAGGAACCAAGATGAAGTCTCTCTTTTTCCTTTTCAGACCCCATTCTCAATTACAAACATCTCCCCACACCTTACTTCCCCCAACTCAGCCCATTATCCCAGCCTCCAATGCCAGCAAGCATTATCTGTGAACACATCTGACAAAAATCTAAACAGGAAAATGCAAGAGCTAACAGACATTATTTACAGGACACTCTACCCCATCACAAAGGAACATATCTTCTTCTCTGCACCTCATGGAACTTTCACCAAAACTGATTGCAAAACAATTCTCAACAGAAACAAGAAAATTGAATAACTCTCTGCATTCTTTCGGACCACCACGGACTAAAGGATAGCAACAACAGAAAGCTTACAGACTTATGGAACTAAAAACCTCTCCATTGAACAAAAAATGGGTCAAGACAGAAATAACAAAAAACCCAAGGCTTTCTAGAGTTGAATGAAAAATGAATACACAGCATACCCAAACTTATGGAACACACAACAAATGCGGTTCCAGGGGGCAAGTGCGTAGCACTAAGTGCCTACATAACAAACAAACTGGAGAGATGTCTTACTAACAAGTTAACCACAAACCGGAAAGCCCTAGAACAAAAAGAAGAAACCACGGCCAAGAGGATTAAACAGCAGGAAATAATCAAAATATTGACTGAAATCAATAAAATAGAAACAAAGAGAACAATACGAGAAATCAGTGAAATGGAGAAATGGCTCTTTGATAAAATCAACAAGATAGACAAACCCTTATCCAAATTAATTAATAGGCAAAGAGAGAATACCCCAATTAACAAAACCAGAAATAAAAAGGCAGATATAACAACAGAAACAGATGAAATCCAGAGAATCATAAGGACATACTTTAATAACCTGCACTTCACTAACTTGAAAAAAAATCTAAAAGAAAATGAATAATTTTCTCCACTGGTACCACATACCAAAGTTAAAGATCAGATAAACAACTTAAATAGACCTATAACCTCCAGTGGAATAGAAGCAGCTGTTAAGACTCCCCTCCTCCCAAAAGCCCAGGGTCAACCAGACTTTCAAAGAAGAGCTAATGCCAATACTTCTCAAATTTTTCCACACAATAGAAACAGAAGGTGTAGTGTCCTATTCATTCTGTGAGGACACAGGCATCCTGATACCCAAACCATACATAGACCCAACAAAGAAAATTATAGACCAATTTCCTATATTAACATAGATACAAAAATATTCAATAAAATACTTGCAAACTGGATCTAAGAACACATAAGAAAAATCATCTACCATTATCAAGTAGACTTTATCCTAGAGATTCAGGAATGGTTCAACATGTAAAATTCAGTAAATACAATCCACCATATAAACAGAATGGAAAAACCACATAATTGTCACATCTGATATAGAAAAGGCCTTTAACAAAATCCAACACCTTTCATTATAAATGTGCTGCAAAAAAATTATGGATACAAGGAACATACCTCAATATAACAATGGTAATTTACAGAAAGTCTTCAGAGATAACTTGGGTTATCTCTAACCAAGCAAGTGAGAGATTTATATGACAAAACCTTTAAGTCTCTGAAGAAATAGAATGGACAACATCTGAAGATGGAAAGATCTCCCATGCTCATAGATCAGTAAAATTAACATAGTAAAAATGGCCATGCAATACCCATCAATATTCCAACACAATTATTTACAGATCCTGTAAAAAAAATACTCAAATTCACATGGAAGCACACACACACACACACACACACACACACACACACACACACACACACACACACACACAAACCCAGAATAGCTAAAATGATCTTGAACAATTAGGAACTGCTGGGAGGGGTGTCTCATGTTATACTACAAAGCTATAGCAATAATAACAGTATGGTATTGGCATAAAAATGGACACATTGATTAGCAGAATCAAAGTGAAGACCTAAAAATAAGACCACATACCTTTAGACACATGAGTTCTTATAAAAAAGCAAGAATACATACTAGAAAAATGACAGCATCTTCTACAAGTGGTGCTGGTCAAAATGGATGAGAGCATGTAGAAGAATGTAAATTGATCCCTAGCTATCACCCTGCACAAAACTTATGGTCAAATGGATCAAAGACCTCAACATAAAACTAATTACACTGAACCTGATAGAAAAGAAAGTAAGAAATAGCCCTGAAAACATTGATATGGGACAAGACTTTCTGAACCGAACACCATTAATACAGGCTCTAAGATCCACAATTAATAAATGGGACCTTATGAATCGGAAAAGCTTTGTAAAGCAAGTGAAGCCATCATCTGGACAAAGCAGCAGTCTTAAAAATAGAAAAATATCTTTATAAGTTCCACATTAGATAGCAGGTTAATTTATAAAATATATAAAGAACTCAAGAAACTTGCTATAAATAAACCGGCTAAAAGATGGGGGTGCATATCTAAATAGAGAGTTCTCAATAGACGAAACTCAAGTGGCTAGGAAGCACTTGAAGAAGTGTTCAACATCCTTGGTCACCAGGAAAATGCAAATCGAAGCTACTTTGAGATTTGATCTTATACCTGTCAGAATGGCTAAGATCAATAACACTCATCTATTGCTGATGGGAGTGCAAATGTGTACAGTCACTATGGAAATCAGTGTGGTGGTACCTCAGAAGCGTAGGAATCAATCTATCTCAAGATCCAGTTACACCACTCTTAGGTATACATCCAAAGGACACTCTATTCTACCACAGGGGCACTTGCTCAACCATGTCCACTGCTGTTCTACTTAGAGTAGCCAGAAACTGGAAACAACCTAGATATCCTTCAACAGAGAATGGATAAAGAAAACGTGAAATCTCTCTGAGGAATGGATAGAGGGTGGGTGGGGGGAAGCTGGGGGAAGATTGGAAAGAGAAGAGGGAGGTGGAACAGTTTTTAAAAACTTGTAAATAAAAAAATAAAGTCACAAAAGGAAATGTGGTATATTTACACAATAAAGTATTGCTCAACTGTTAAAAGGTGACACCATGAAATTTTCAGGCAAATGGAGAGAATTTAAAAAAAAAATCATCCTGAGTGTGGTAGCTCAGACCTAGAAAGTTAAGTATGGTATGTATTCACTCAAATCTGGATGTTAACCATTAAATAATGATAGCCACACTATAATATGAAGACCCAGAGAGGTTAGGCATAGAGGAAGGGATTGAGGGCAGGGAACATATAGATCTCCCTGGGATGGAGAAATAGATTTGAAGAGTGCACTGGAGTGGGATGAGGTCTGGAGGATGGGGAAGAGGAGATGGGATTTAGTGAGGAAATGAAGGGGGAAATGGTAGAAATGAAGAGCATTTTAGGGGGCGTATGGAAATGTAGTTCAGTGGAAACCTCCTAAAATATATGCAGGTGATCCTAATGAAGCCTCTATCATGAGGGAGGCTGAACTTTCCCTTGTCCCCAAAGAAAGCTTCCAGTCTAAGACTGAGTTTCATCCAATTGAGTTGCTGACCGAAAGGGTCACTATGAAATTCTCAAAGAACACAACCTGTTGCGAAGACTGTAGGTTGTTCTCAACAGACTGACAGTGGGGTCCCATTGCTGAAGACAACACACACACATAAGTCACTGAATGCAGAGAGGTCAAGGTTGTGCTTACATAGAACCTTCATCCTCATGTTCTAGTGATGATGTGGAAAGGTACTAGCAAAAGAGAAACATTGGCACCATCTACCCACAAATCTGTCCTGCCTGAGAAACATGCTAGGGGATGTGGGACAAACTTTGTGGAAGCAACCAACTGATGTCTGGTTTGACTTAAGGCCTATTTCAGGAGATGGAACCCGTACCCGAAACTGCTTAGGAGACAAAGAACACGTATCTAGATGTCCCAGAGACCTAAGGTAAAACCGAATGCTACTTTCCTTGAAAAAAACAAAAGAAAAAAGAAAAAAGGTAAAAATGAAATGACTCCTAATGATATTCTGCTATACTCATAGGTCAGTGCCTTATATAGGCATCAACAAAGAGACTTCATCCTGCAGCCAATTGGAACGAATATAGAGACAGAGAGAGAGAGAGAAAGAGAGAGAGAGAGAGAGAGAGACTGAACTTGGAACATACACCTCTAAATGAGGCTTCTCCATTCAAATCCCCCCTTCAGAGCTCCATGAACCCGAACCCTCAAAAGAGATGGCAGAAGGAATGAGGAAGACAAAGGGGATGGGGGACTCCAGGAAAACAAGGCCCTTTCAATCAACTGAGCAAAACTCATCTGAAGTCACAGAAACTGAAGGAAGGGTCTGCAGCAGTAGATTCCAATTTAGTATTTTTATGGAATGTGTGAGTGTGTGAGTCTCTGATTCTTATGCTTTCTCTTGGAACTCTTTTATGTTTCTCTTGACTTGGTTTGTCCAATTTTGTTATGAAGATTTTCATTTCTCTGAAGCTGAACCCTGCCCTCAGCCTCTGCAATTAGGCTCAGTTTTGCTTCTGAGGTTGAACTTGCGTGAACAACAGCTTCTTCCTTAAAACTTAGTTGGGGACTCATTATTGCATCCCAATAGGTTTTCTAGCTCTGGCTTTCTAGGCTTCTCTGAAACTTTTTACACCTTTAACCCCTTGCACGCATGCCATGATCTATATATTATATGTATGTACGTACAGATAGATTTACCTTGTGATGTTTACTCTGTGATCTGAAAATTAATAATCAACGCTAGAATAAAAGAACCTCAGCCAATGTTGCCAAGGAAAGCAAAATCCCTGAGAATTGATTGACTGCCACTGAAATTGCTATACCTTCTGAATTCATTGCCATTTAATAAATGTGTCACAGACCTAACAGAGTAGCAGGATTCACGTGCGGCTTAGTTATATATATATAAAGAATATATATATTCTTTCCTGTATTCTCTGTTTCAAGCACTTGAAACAGGCAACCAGGTTTAAGATGACCAGCAGAGAGAAGCCCCATGGGAAAGCTGCTGGTGGCACTGGACTGGAGGAGTACCTAAGAAAGAACTGTGACGTCAGAGACAGGGCAGCGGTCCGGGGAGGAGTTAGGAAGCTGGACAGTTGCATTTAGGAGCCCATTTGACACAGCTGACGCGCCAGAGGAGCGGGTGGCTGATCTCTGCAGAGATGTACTTCCACTGGGCTACGGACTCCCCGCAGCCTCAGCGCCGGAACATGGAAGATGGCCTTAAGCTCTTGCAGGCAGCCAGTGGGGAGCGCCACTCTCTGCTACTGTTCAGCAACCACCGGGTGTACTCCTGTGGGGACAACAGCTTGGGCCAATTGGGCCAGAAGAGAGAGCGTTCCGAAAAGCCAGGTGAGTACTCAGCCCAGGAGCCGGTGTCCAGGGATAGAATGTGGGCGCCTCCTGGGTTGTTGGACCAGGGATCCCTCGCAGCCTGCTACTCTGCTTTGAGTTGCGCAAGTCAATGGTTTCGTTTCGCAGAGATCTAGAGTTTGTTTGCGTTTGTTTCGGTTTCCAGTTCTTCTTCCTTGAGAAATTGAAAGTTAATCAGAACAGCATTCCTCTACACAGAAATAAAGTCCCTCCCCTTGACTTTCCAGACCGAGCTAAACCTGTGGCAACTTTTTGGTGGAGTTCTGTCTTCCAAAAGGGATGGGTTGCATCTCTAATTAGTTTAGCAGTCCCCTGGGGAGTCGTTTCTCTTAATTTTAAACAAAAATATAATAGCACTTTGGGGCATTAAGGCAATCGTTGGAACCTAGTAAAAAAGCCACCTGTAGGGTCTGGAGACATGGCTCAGGGGTTAAGAGCTTGGCCCCTAGTGCCTATATAGAAGTTTACAATCACCTGTAATTCCAGTTCTGGGGGATCTGATGCCTCTGTAGCCATCAGCAAACACACATGCACACAGTGAAGTACATGCACACACAAATAAGCAAAAATAAAATATTTTCCAAAAGAAGCCACCTGTAATCACACCAAGAGACAGCTTTAATAAGAGGACATAGTTCCCCCTTGTCTCATTTTCTGTGTATTATGGAATCATGTCATAAAGTATTGTATTTATACTTAGACAAGTTGCACTTTTACCAAAACATATTACCTACTAGGAGTTTTTATATATGATACTGATTCATATTCTTGTAAGTATGGATCTAACTAAAGTTCTAGGTTTGGGGGGTTTTGCCATTTTTATATGCTACCATTTAACTATATTACATTTCCCAGCTCTTGGCCATATTTGATTATGTGTTTAGAATAATTTGAAGAACTGTGGGAAATGAAAACTTCTCTGTCCTTTTAGATTCATTTCCTGGAAGCTGCAAATTTAACAAACAAATAAACAAACAAAAACAGGCCAAAAAAAAAAAGCATGCAATTTTATCAATCTTTTTACCTAGATGTGTGCATAGAAATTCACAGAAGTAAATGAAACCCAAAGAGGTGCTTACATTCAGGAACATGTGTACTGTATTTAACAAAAGAATGTTCATTGGGACTTTACTGGATGATAAATTGTGGGAAACCACCAAGACATAGTGATAGAGCCCTTGCCAGACATGAATGAGGTGCTGGGGTCCAACTCTAGCATTACAAAGGCAAAACAGAACAAAAAGAAGCAGAAAGAAATAAAAAGGTAGCCTGTGTACATTAATAACTTAAAGCGTTAATCGGAACATCCCATCACTCCTGAAGAGATCAGCACTAGAGTGCAAGGGCTCAGGCAATGAGCAGATCCCAGCCACAAATTTCCACATCCTTGTACAGAGATTAAGAAATACAAAATACTCCTCTTGGTTAAAGTGGTCAGAGCCTGGTTACTTTGTGGGCAGCTTCTATCCTCGGTGCAGAGGTTAGCTGGGCACGTTTCAGTTTCGTTTCTCTGGCTGTGACCATCATTATGTTATCATTATCAGCTGGGGTTCAGTTTGCTTACATAGGTGATCAGGCCTTGCCAGCTGAGTTGTGTCTAGACAGGCAGTTTAACACAGCTGGTTTAACACACATGTAGTGTGAACATGTTGGATTGTCTCTTCCCAATGTTTAGTAAGGACTTTAGACTTTGGTTTAACAGGCGTTGAAGGAGACAAAGATCCCAGGTAAACTCTTCATTTTTGAAGGTAATCACTGCCCTAAACTCTAGAAGCTTATAATCTTATGGGAGTTTTCTCTTCGTTTTTATTTTTAAAGAACCAATTCAGGCAATGGATACTCTGCACGTTGACCTCGTGAGCTGTGGGAAAGAGCATTCCATGGCTGTCTGCCACAAAGGAAGGGTCTTTGCTTGGGGAGCGTGTTCTGATGGGCAGCTGGGGATTGGAGAATTTAAGGAAATAAGTTTAACACCCATGTAAGTATTTCACTCCTTTCCCCAATAATTTTGAGTGCTAAGACTCAAACACCAGAACACAAAATGACTATGATTAAGGTATCCGTAGCCTCAGGGTTAAAACGTGGTGAGAGAAGTGGTCAGGAAATCATTTGTAGAACCACTTGATGAATTAGAGCCCATGAAGGAGAAAGTAAGAATGAAATAGGTGATTCTTGACTCCTAATTTTATTTATTGTAATATACATATAGGGATGCACTTTGACTCTACAGTAAGTAAAAACCCAAACCAACTATTTTAAGTACAAAGCATCAAGGTTCCAAGGATTCAGGAAGATATCTTACTTATTTTAACCACATTATATGTATCTCCCAAATATTTAATGAATGTAATTGTGGTGAAAAAGCCTAGTGGAACCTGCTATATGCTTCCACTGAAGCTCTAAAATACATAGACATTTATTGAGATGGACACAGGAGCTCCAGGTCATCCTCAGTTGCATAACCAGCTAGATCTATGTGAGACCCTTTCTAACCTTCCTCCCCTAGTAGACTCTAAATCCCACAAACAAACAAGCACAAAAAGAATCCAGCCCCAAATAAACAAAACTAATTGATGAAATGTGATTTTGACCACATGCTGTGAGTCAAAATGAAGGAACTCCGTTAGGAAGAAGTGTATGGCGGATTCTCCCATAAGGAGTCAGATGCCCTGTCATTTAGGGATGCCCGTGCTTAGATAAATGTGATTGCTGTTGTCCCCTACACTGTCCAGGGAAACTACAGTCATGTGGGTGGCATTAGCAGGGTCTATGTGGGAAAGAAGATTCTGTCTGGCCTGATGAAGAGATATGAGCATGTAGAAGAAGTGGGAGAATGCCAATGCTACCTACCGTCTTCCCCAGGGAACAGAGGTGGTCTGCAGCTCTTGGAGGCTGGAAGTGAAACCATTTTTCTCAGTAGCTAAAACCATAAAAAGAAGGAAAAAAAGTAGCTTGAGATAATGATATTAGAAGACAATAAAGTTGTTCCCTGAGATCTGATGTATTATCTATAATATTTTTAAATGTCTGTAATTTCTTTGATAATTCATCATAAACAAGATTTAACAGACTTTTGTGGTTTTTTATTATAGGAAAATAAAAGCTCTGGCTGGCATAAAAATAATTCAAGTTTCCTGTGGACATTACCATTCCTTGGCATTATCAGAAGGTAAAGAATACCTTGGGGACCCATAAATGTCACTAGGAAATACTTTAAATATAAATTATGATGATAGATTTCCAATGCAACAAGTTTCATTTAAATGCATTTAGAACTATTGTTTGGTTGCTGTTTATTGTTGTTTCTGAGACAGGGATTCTCTGTGTAGCCCTTGCTGCCTGGAACTCACTCCGTAGACCAGGCTGACCTTGAACTCACAGAGATTCTCCTGCCTCTGCCTCCCAAGTGCTGGACATAAAAGCATGCACCACTATACCCAGCTAGTCTTCTAACTGGAAAGTCAAGTCCATTAATATTTAAAGTTATTATATAAAGATGTATGTTGATGGCAGTCTTCTTCTTTGCTGTCTGTGTTCTTATTCTCATGGGTTAACTTATTCTTAGTTTGTATTTTAGTAATTATACCTTCATCTTTTCCCTGCAACCTCTTAGCTATGCTTATTCCTGTCTTTAGTCTGAAGTTTTTCTTCCAGGATTCTTTGCAGGTCCGATTTGTGTGTATGAATTCTTTTAGCATGTTTATACCACAGAAAGTTGCTCTTTTCTAATTCATATATGGCTAATAGTTTCACTGGGTACAGACACACAGTTTGACATTTCTGCTCCATGAGAACTTGAGTACAATGCTCCAGGCTCTTCTGGCTTTCAGAGTTTCCATTAAAAAACCAGCTACTATGATGGTGTGTTTCCTTTTTTCTTTCTCTTGCAACATTCGACACACTTTCTTCTATATATTTTAATATTTTAACTATTGTATGCTGTGAGTAATTTCTTTTCTGTTTTGTTTGGTATCCTGTGCATTTCTTGTGTCTTCCTGGGTAGGTCTTGCCTTAGTATAGGCTGTTTCCTTCTGTGATCTTGCTATAGTTCTGGCCTGTGAGATTCACCTTGGATCTGTCTCCTTTATGCCTTAGTTCCAAGATTTGGACTTTTATTTTTTCTCATAATTGATGCCTGTTCCTTTCGTGTTTTTTCATAGTCTTTGCTTGTGTTGTCTAAGTATTTCACTTTTTAGTCTTTTTATTCCATCTTTTACTTAATTAACTCTACTTGTAAGTCTTTCCTCTGAGTTTTCTAAGTGGGTTATTGAGGTTTTTTTTTAACTTCTATTTCCATTTCAGCTAGTGTTTTTCTTTATTATTTCTGTGTATTAAATTTGGATCTCAAATTATGCATTTTCTTCACACCTCACTCTCATGTTTGTTTTTTTCTTGAACATCAGACAATTTATTTTCTATGTTTACTAAACTGTGTCTTTTTTTAAAAAAAAAACTTCTTTAATTCTTTGGTGAAGTTTATGTTGTTCTTTTTAGGGTCTACACCTCACTGCTCATATAGGTAATTCTCACTGATGAACATTTCTATAGGACTGGTAGATTTGGGATGTATATACAGTCTCTATCTTTCATATTGTTTTTGAAAGAAGACAAGGGTACATGGACATCTTTTGCTGGTTCTGTTTATGATGTGGACACAGAAGGCTGTGAGGATGGGCTCTAGTATAGGATGTGTGTAGTAGGCTGTCCGAAGAATGGCTCTGTCCCAGTATACACAGTGTGACGAGTCACGAAGGGTCATTCCAAAGCATGCAGGAGGGTTACCTGCCACTCCTTATTACATGGACTGGCCAGAAGGTCCTTGGTGGAAAGTATTCTGTTATCTGGTGAGTCTCGAAGAGAAGAGTGGGCAGGGGTGGGGTGGAGTGCCAGGATCCCTGGCAGACAGCTGCAGGGTGACCTGAATTGGAAATTAGACTTAAAATTTTCAAAGTTTACATTGGCCACTCTTGGCAGAATGGACTGTTGGGAGCAAGGCGGCAATGTAGGGCACCAGTTTGAGACTACTATGATTTCCCATAGTGCTTGGCTAAAACTGTAACAACTGAGAGATGAGAAAAAGTTGTATTCTGCATATGTTTGGCAGCAAGGGATGGAGGTTTAGGATTTTCTGGTTTGAATCATATAGAAAACACAAGTCAAGGACAAGTCCAAGTACGTGATGGCAAAAAAAGCTATAAGAACAGTTACCTTTGCAAGGGGAAAAAAATGGACATTGTTTTATAAGGGATCCTGAACGTGAAGTTGACAACACATATGCCTTGCCTTTCATCAGAAAATTTAGTTCTGCTTCCTTTATCCTTGTTTTACTTTTTGAAGGTTTGTAGAATTAGGTACAATATAGAGAGTAGGAGAAAAATCAAGCATTTGCAACACCATGAGTCAACTTGTAAGCTATTATAATGATAACTTAAGCCAAACATAAAAAGGCAAATGATACATACCTCACTTACATGTAAAAACCAAAGAAAACTGGCACATTGGAACAGCACCGAGTGATGGTTGCCAGGAATATACAGGTAAAGGAAATGAAGTGTTCAGAGGCTACAAACTCATATGGAGGATGAACGAGGTCTGGAAACTTATTTTCCCATAATGTGCCTATCGTTAACAATAATACTTTATATACTTGGCATTTACTAAGAATGTAGGGCTTTGCTTTGCTTCACTTTTTTTCTTTGCTTATTTACTTGGAACTTGCCATTGAACCCAAGACCTTGCTTAGACTGAGCACACACAATCTAGAGCTATTCAGTCCCAGCCCTGCCAGTAGAATTTGATCAATAAAAGCCCTGTGTGAGGCAATGTTATTAGTTAATTCTGGCATTTGTTTTAGAGTGTGTATGCATATTAGGATATTTACTTCACCATTTCAGATACTTATGTTTCTTTTGTCAATTATACTTCAGTAAACTGACAAAGAATTATGGAATGGAGTGTGATAGTTTTTCTTTGGTAATCCCATAGGTATACAATTCTTAAGTGTTCTTTATTCTTTGTAGATGGCCTAGTGTTTTCATGGGGAAGTAACAGTCAAGGGCAGCTGGGCCTGGGCAAGATTGACTCTCAAGCAACCCCACAGAGGGTGAAGTCCCTGGAGGGAATCCCACTGGCTCAGGTGGCTGCAGGTGGCTCTCACAGCTTTGCTCTGTCTCTTATGGGGACTTCATTTGGCTGGGGAAGCAACAGTGTTGGCCAGCTGTCCCTCAGTGGAAATAAAGCCAAAGGTAAGAAAATAGTTTTGTCCTTACAACAAAGTTTTATTCCTTTGTAGCCAGAAGATTAACCTGCGAAAGGACACATCACAGCGGATTTCAAACTCTGTCATAATAGCTGTATCACCTTCCCATTGCTTTTGGAATAATAGCACAAAACTTTTAGTGACTTAAAACTATGCCCTTTGTATCTAGAGTCAGGAGTCTGTTATGTGATCTCAGCCAGCAGAGCTGCCTTGTTTCTGAGGTTCTGGGTAAGAGAATCCACTTTGTTATCTGTTTTAGATTTGGTAAGACTCTAGCATGAGTAGAATATTCTTACAACTTCAAAGCCTGTAGTGACACTCACTCTTTCCCCTCCAGTTCCTCAGTTAAAGAAATGACATTGGGAGATTGTGTTGTTTCATTGTAAATAATTGTCCCCACCCACTGGTTTAATAAAAAGCACTGATTGGCCAAAGGCAGGCAGGAAGTGTGGGCGGGGCTACCAGACTAAGAAAACTCTGAGAACAGGAAGCACAGAGCAGAATGCCAGAGAGAAGCCAGAAGAAGCAGAGGACAACTATGTTGCTCTAAAGAAAGGTACCGAGCCGCATGGCTGAACAGGAAGAATCATGGGTAGAGAGCTAGCAAGTTGTATGCCTGGGTCTTAGGCCGATCAGCCTCAAATTAATGAAAGCATCTGTGTGTCTCTGTGGGTCTGTGGGTCTGCGGGTCTGTGGGTCTGCGGGCCTAAACCTTGAGGTTAGGCCCGAAAGTCCGGGCCAGAAACCTCCTACTACAGGTCTCACCTGGACCAGCTAGCCTAATCTTCTATTCTCAGGTCAACAGATTAGCATTTTTAATTATACTGACTTCCTTATTTTCCCTTTGCCAAACAACCTGTCATATTTATGAAGCTCTGAGCTTGGAATATAAACCATTTGTCTACCTTTAAAGCTCTTGATGCCCAGGTGGAGCTTCACACCCATTAGATCAGGGTGACTATTAGGGCTTCAGCCATTGTTATGGATTTGGAAATCACTGTTTATATTAACAGAGATGACTAGCTCCTGTGTTAAGAAAAAAATAGTTTTTGAAAACGGTCCCTCTAAAATACAATTAATTAAGACATCTTCAAGAACTCCATTCTCCTCTGATCATCTGTTTGCATTTGGCTAAGATATATCAGCACCTGCTATGTGCCAATAGCTTGGAGCACGTGTATAGTCCATTTACCCCTCTTAAGCTAAGTTCTCTTATTCTCTATTCTCTGTATCTCACACATATATGTTCAGGAACTTACTCTGTATCAGAAATGAATAAAAAAATATGAGAACACATTGGGAGCTTGGTATACTGTAGGTTAATTGCTTTTTATGTTCTAGAAGGTTAAGGGCTACCAGAAATAAATATTAAAGACAGATCCTCCCATCATAAATTTTTTAATACTTGTGAATGTTAACTTTTAAAATTATGTTGAGTTATAAAGGCAGAAATGAAGAGATTACAAAAGTTCTGAGATTACCCCCCCACACACACACAACACACACTCCAGAGTCTCAGTTTTAGTATAAGCTGGTCTCAAACATACAAACCCACCTCTGAGTCTTTTTCTTATATCTAGAACGTCTGCTTTTTTTCAGAAATGCAAGTCTACAAGCCTTATTCAATTGGAGCCCTGAAGAATTTGGGCGTGGTTTATATCAGCTGTGGTTATGAGCACACTGCAGTGCTCACCCAGGTAATTCAAAATGAGCTTCTCCTTTTTAGACATCAGAGAAATATTTAAAAATTATGTGTACTGTTTATTGTTGAAAACAAGATCTTAGTCTGTCCAGGTTACTGTCACAAAGCCCTATCAATTGGACAGCTTATAGATATACCTCTCACAGCTCTAGAAGCTTGTCCAAGATCAAGGTACCAGCTGACAAGGAACCTTCTGATTTCTAGATGAAAGTTGTGTTCTCCTGTGGTGGAAGGGATCAGAGTGTTCTCTCTTGAGTCTTGTTTAATAAAGAGAATAATTTTATTAATGAAGGATTTACTCTCATGATTGAATTATCTACCGCAGGCCCTATCCCACTTCCTCATAGCACTATATTAAGAAATTAGATTCTGTTTTAAAGATTTATTTTGTGGGTATAAATGCTTTGTCTACACGTATGAATGAGCACCACACGCACACAGTGTTCATGGCAGCCAAAGATTCTCTGGAACTGACCTTACAGGGAGTTGTTAGGCTTCTTGTGGGTGCTGGGAGCAGACCTCAGGTCTTCTGCAAGAATAAGTGTTCTTAACTACCAAGCTGTATCTCCACGTCCCAGAAATTAGGATTTTATGCTCATAAATTTAAATACATAACTGTTCAAATATGACATAAGATGAATTTCAGTATCAAAACATGCCCATTTTAATGTTCAAATGTCTAAAGTGGAAAACTAAACTAAATATAAATCAGGAAATACAAAGGTCTTGCGGGTAGAAGCTAATGTTGGAGCTAATCTTTTAGGGCATTATTCACCGTCAATGTAGGCCTCAGAAAAATTGTTTATCATTTTAAATAATCCATACCCCAGACCAGAACATACTTGGTTACATTCCTTGCTTGATACAATGACAAGCCAGTTTTGTTAGTGTTTGCCTCTGCCTCTTTTTCTGGCTGCCCAGTGTATTCTTCCCATCACCAGGGAACAAACTTGAACATGATTTCTATATTTTAAATGCTTGTTTAAAACCTGCATTCTGCAGGGCAGGACTGGGTAGAGTATCAATAGTAGAATTCTTGCCTTGTTGTTGGAGTTGATGCAAAAAAAGAATTTATACACCAAATGATTTTTAAATTTTGTTAATAACTACTTTCTTTTCAATAGATAAAATGAAGGATCCTAGGAATGCTAGATAAGTGCTCTACCAGTTAGCTATATTCCTAGTTCTCCAAATGACTTTATTATTTTTATTACTGGTTTTAAAATCATGATTTAAATTAGGAAGCCTCAATTATTTGAACTATAATAATCTTAGTAGTTAAGAGAAAGCTAAAAGTGTGTGTGTGTGTGAGTGTGTGTGGTGTGTGTGTATGTATGTATGTGTGTGTGTGTGTGTGTGTGTGTGTGTGTGTGTGTGTGTGTTCATGAGTACAAGTGCAAGAGGCTTCAGATTCCCTGAGGCTAGAATTATAGGTGGTGGTGAGCTGTCTGACATGGGCATTAGGAATCAAACTCTGGTCCTCTTTAAGAACAGACATGCTCCTAAGTGCTAAGCTTCTTTTCAGCTCCTCTCTTAGCAATTTTAAGTATGTAACATATTTTTAATAGCTACAAAGTGCATAATTTTAAAGAAAATTCCATAAATAAATTTACAAATAATTTTTGGAATAATAAAATATCTTGGAAAATTTTTGGGAAATTTAAAAATAAATGTCAATAATTTTACAATAAATTGTGAAAATTTATGAATCAATTTATAAAATATACAAACCAATTTCACATATTGTTTTTATTTGTGATAGTTATATTTTAAAACATAAAATTAATCTGATTTTTTTATTTTTAAATAGGATGGGCAAGTGTTTACATTTGGAGACAGCAGCTCTGGGCAGCTACAGCACAGCCCCAGCAGTAAGAGAAGAAGCCCACAACCTGTGAAAGGAGTTGGTGGTCTTGTCTCGAAAATAGAGTGTGGAAGGTATTGAGCTTTAAAAAAAATTAAATAGAAAGTATTATGCTTATTACTTTGAAACCCAAAAATATGTGGATACATTTTTAATAAAGCAATGCTTCTTGAAAATTTACTTTTTTCAACTATATTTTAATTTAAAAATTTCATTTCTATTAATAATTACTTAACAAATAATTATTAGGAGTTCAGTATACATAGAACACCTTATTATAAGTAGAGGGCAGAAGAGCATTAAATAGTGGAGATGGTAGTGTTTGCTTACTTAAGCAGATAAGACAAATTAGTCTCATGCATGCAGAACATGATTGTTTGCAACATTCAGGGTTTATGTAATTTAATTATGATGGTGTTTTGAGTACTTATATATTTCAGTGCATTAAAAAATTAAATTATTGAAGTCCCCACCTTAATGAATAAGGAATAAAAGTGATAAAGGAAGAGTCCTGACATCAGCCTAGGACCCCACAGGCACACACATACATTTGCCCACACTCATGGGGCCATGTATGCCTACATGCCAAACACGATACATAAACAGATATACAAAAGAAGGGGGGGCAGCTCAAGTGGAATACAGCAGACATCAATTAGAAACCTAAAACCGTGAAAGTGCTACAGGGAGCCGAGTGGAAAATCAAGACAGTCATTGTAAAACACCAATGGGACTCCAATAGAACAGAAGAAGCTCCAAGAATTAACAAATTGAATTCTGTGGCATTTGACACAAAACAAGAACATCTGCCGGCAGGGTGAACAGAAGCCTACAGAATGGGAGAAAATCCTTGCCAGCTACTTCAGACAGAGAGCTAAGATCTAGAACATAGAAACAAACCCAAGCTGCTGATATTCGAGCCATGAAATCAACACACAGTTTTCACAATAGGCGACACAAATGACCCGTAGCCTTTGAGATTCCACCTGTGTCAGAACGGCTGCCACCAAGGAAAAGGCATAAGGAATCTTGTCAAGGGTGGAAAAAATCCAGCACTGGTGGCAGCATAAACTGGTGCAGTCACCATGAAAAGCAGTACAGGGATTCCTCAAACAATTAAAAGTAGAACTACCACTTGACCCAGCTGTACCACTCATGGGCACACACCCAAAGGATTCCATATCTTACCACAAATGCTTGCACACTATTCACAAAAGCAAGGAAATAGTATTAGCC
The DNA here is from genome assembly GCA_033318265.1 of Phyllotis vaccarum. Classification (NCBI taxonomy): domain Eukaryota; kingdom Metazoa; phylum Chordata; class Mammalia; order Rodentia; family Cricetidae; genus Phyllotis; species Phyllotis vaccarum. The sequence goes on along the minus strand of JARWLC010000014.1, from coordinate 85,461,773 downwards.
TAGATGTCTCTTGATAGACAATGGGTAATGACAATGTGATACATATGCAATGGAATCTCCTTCAGCTATCAAGAGAAACGGAGTGTGCAATTTTAGGAACATGAATAGATCTGGAAATTACTGTATTACGAGAGGTGACTCAGAAGGACAAGTCATGTTCTGTCTCATGCAGATCTCACCTTACTGTTTGTCTGTATGTGTACATGTGGTTGGAGGTGTGGTAGGTTATGAAACTATTAAAGGGGACCAAAAAAATGGAGAAAAGGTGTGTTGAGAAGGGAGGGAACACAGAGAACAAACATGGCAAGGAGAATCAACAAAAGAAAATGTTGGGAGCATCATAATGCAGCCTAATATTTATTTTATATGCGTTTTAAAAATTAAAAATAAATACATAAAATACATTAGTTGTAGCCAATTGGTGAAGTGCTTGGTTATTGTAAGGCTTTAAGAAAACCCTGAAGGAAGACCCCCAGACTCAAGTAATATGCAAAAACAAAGAGGTTTATTCTGCAGAAACAGCCAGCACTGCACAGCCAGCATTGTACACTTCTACAAAATGGCGACTGTGAGCAAAGGCATACAGGTTTTTTAAAGCATAGTTAGGGGAGTTTCAGGAACAGTTAGATCATCTCAAACATAATTGGTTAAGTAAGCAATTGCATTAGCATACTTTTAATTGTCTGAGGTTTAGTCTCATCATTTTTTGAACATACTCACACAAGCTTGGGCAAGTCAGGACGTGACTCAGAAGGGGGCTACAGGTTTTGTCATTGAGACATTGTGAGGCTGAATAAGGCCTTGTATGTGCTCTTACCTCATCCCTGAATACAAGGATGTTGGGGATAACTGGCCCTTTTGTGTGAGAGACACCTGTTTTGCCCCTTTCAAAGACCTGAAACCTAAATTCAGTTTCGAGAGTGGGAGAGTTTAACCCTTTCATTAGCAAAGTCCTGGAGTAGATCCCTAAAACCATACACACTAGATGTTGTGGCAGTGGTACCAGGTCTAGTGGTGGTAAGCTATTAGCCCTCTAAGCTCAGAACTAGGGAAGTGAAGGCAGGAGGATCAGAAAGTAAAGATTATTTTGAGCTACATGGAGAAGTAGTTGCAAGCCTGGTCTACATGAGACTTGGCTTCAAAACAAACAAACAAAAAGCCACATGATAGGAACCACAGTAAATCTCCATAGCTAATACCATTTTTAATGTCACTAGTAAATTAATGACACCCGTTTAGTGATGTCACCTAATTCGCTTCAAACACTAACATTTTAATGACACAGGTGGCTGCATGGTGAAGGAAAATCTGCCATTTTGTTTTTATTTAAAATCAGGAGAGTCTGGTTCTTCAGAGTATCATACTATCACTGTATTGTATTTTATGTTGTAGGTATCACACCATTGCATATGTCCACACCACTGGTCAAGTGGTGTCTTTAGGCTCTGGACCAAGTCCCACACGTGACCCAACTCATCAGAAGGCCCCAGCAGAGAACTCTGACATCACCTGCCTGCTCTCTACAGAAGGTATGAATGCTCCCACTAGCCCATGACCTATTGACTATAGGAGGCATACCATTCAGCTTTCTTCCACAGGATCCCACTAAACTAGGCTTATGGTTCTTAATGCTTTTATTTTAAACTGTTGAATTTTTTTTTCCCTGGAGCAACGTGTAATCATCTCTAATGACTTAACCAATACAAAGAAGACATCAAGTTGGTCACTTATCTCACCAACACACTTTGATATATTTAAGCAAAGGCCTAACTAAGCATGTCAACCCTGATTGATTATGCAAGTGCTTAGACAACTAAAATGTTTATTGAGTGTGTAAATAACATTTGATGTGGCCAAAATTAAATATTTGTGCTTTTTGTAATAAAAATTAGGAGAGTATAAATTTCCAACAAATGAATAAATGGGGTTTAGTTACATATAGATTCATTCTTTCCAGTTCAAACCCTAAACATGTAAGTTTTACCTTTTTTTAGACCTCGTGGATATTCAAGTCAGAGACATTTTTGCGGGAGCATATGCCAACTTTGTGACAATTGATCGGGCGTCAGTATGTATTATTTCTTTTTAAATTTTAAATTTTTCCTCTTGATTTCAGAAATTATTCTTTTTCTGGTGCTGGGAAACCAAACCCAGAGCCTTGTATATGCTAGGCAAACATTCTCTCCTGAGCTATACCCATCTTTTCCTAAACTTTAGGCCAGCATTTGAGGTGGGATATTTCTCTTGTTTTCAGATTTCTTATTAAATTAATGTGCTCCTCTGTTAGAATGGTTTTGAATGTTAGAATTATGGGCAATTGAACAAGACCTTGTCTCAAAAAAAATTAACAGAGGGCAGGGAATATGGATCCATGGGAGAATACTTGCCTAGCATGCAAAAGCCCTGGATTTGATCTTAAAGTAAGAATTGCAAGAGATGGATGGGGACAGTGGGGGGAAGGCTTAGGATAAGAGAAGAGAAGAAGGTGGCACAGGGACATGCCTGAAACAGAGGGGAAGGAAGTACAAAATCAGAACAAAGAAGAATGGTTTCTGACATGGGATCTAAGAGGTGAGTTATCCAGAGAAGGAACAGGGCACAAAAGTCAAGTTAGAGGGTCACTGAGTTTAATTTTTCTTTGGGAAGGGAGGGTTGTGTTATTTTAACAGAGTGTAAGAAAGCTGCCTGCGGTGGGGTCAGAACAAGAGGATGAGAGAGTTTTGTGAGAACTGAGACATTTTGGCAGCAAAGTAAACTAGAAGATCATGGGAGTCTTTCTCATGATTCACTGTATGAATAGCAGAGGAATTTCCCAGAGCAAAAGGGAGAAATGGAATCCAGTTTGTTTCTCTGTGGCTGTGTTAAAACACTTTGCTCAGAAGCCATCAGGAAGTGAAAGGCTTGAATTGACTTACAGCTTACAGTCCCTTGAGGAGGGAAGTCAGGGTAGGAACTTGAAGACAGGAATTGAAGTAGAGACCATGGAGCAATGCTGCTAACTGGCTATTCTGGATTGTTCTACCTTTGTAATACATCTCAGGTTCACTTGCTTGGGGATGGTACAACCCACAGTGGGCTGGGCCACCTCACATCGATTATTAGTCAAGAAAATGCTCTAAAGAAAACAAAAAATATAGGCCAATCTGATAGAGTGAACTGAATTGAGATTCTCTAAGCTTTATGTCAAGTTGACAAAAACTATGATATGTGCAGAATTAAGATGTCTGAGCAGAGTTATAGTCCACTGTGACTGCAGATGGTGGTGAATTATTGTTAATGACCAAGGCTAATGTGAGTGTGAGAGAAGCAGAGGTATGTAAGTAAAGGAAAAGGAAGATGTGAAGTAGTTAGTTGAGAGGAAAGAAGGAGAGAGAGAGAGAGAGAGAGAGAGAGAGAGAGAGAGAGAGAGAGAGAGAGAGAGAGAGAGAGAGAGAGAGTCAGAGTCGAGATTGTCATCTTTGGAAATGTTTGTTTGCAATTGCAGCATAGGCTGAATGTGGTCAGCACACTGTGAAGTTGTCTTCAGTGATGGTAGACATTTGGAATTGACTTTGGAGTACTCCAGACTTGAACATAATGGCAGCTTGAATTTTACAGTACAATAACTGAAGCATGAGGAGCTGTAGGAATGATTTGAGTAGTAAATCATAAGATCTAAGCTAGTTGAAGAAGAGTAAGGTGATGATCATGGCATCTGAGATCTGAAGCCTTTAGGGCTTCACTCTAAAGGAAACAAATCAAGAAAATGGTAGGTGATGGTCGGAAAGATTGTTCCAAACTGACACTAAAAATAGAGCAAATGTTAATGATAATATTCTGGTGATGCCCTAAAAGTAAAGTGATGTTTTTCAAGCAAATGCAATTTTGCATCTCAGCAGTCATTTGGAGGTGTCTTCACGTTTTAGGTCAGTACAGTGATGGTGAGTGCTACTAGTATCTAGTGGGTAGGGACTAGGGATAGTAAGTATTAAATACCTTACTACATGGAAGATCCCTCACAACAAAAAAATCTAATTCTAGATGTCAATCGCCTCAGTGTAGAAACTTTATCCAGGTCACAAATAGCTAAAATGAAGAGAAACAGGAGTAAAGGTTGGGAACTCAGATTGGGAACTGAGATATTGGACTAAAAGATAGACTGCATTTATCAACTTTGAAGTTGCCAAAAATGAGGTCAGGAAGCATGATGACAGGAACCGTGGTGAACACACAAGTGACATGTGCTTATTAAGTTTTCAAAGAAGAAAGGGACAGAGGATATAGTCTGATGTCATGTATACAGAGAAGCTAAGGGCTTTGAAGAAAATTTGTGACACATAAGTGCCACATTGCACTGAGATTCTTGGATATAAGAGAAAATAAATTGTGCTGTTGATAAACTACAAAGTCACCCTGATTTAGATCTAGGAGCTCAGGTAGAGTGTAGAGGTGTGGCTCAGTGGCACCTCTGCTGTGTGAACAAGCTCCTGCCTCAGACCCTATCACCAATAAAGGTTGGAGGACTTGAAGCATAGTGGTTACTCATATTTTTCAAGAGGATTTTTATCTGATTCTTGAAAAATAAAGCAACATAGAATTTTGTCATTCATGACCACATAACAGAGATGGAGGTATCCTTCTCTTTATTCTTCATACAAGCTCTCACTATGTATCTAGTCTGACTTGTAGCTAGGATCCTCTTACAATAACCTCCTGAATGCAGAGAGTGTCATGTGCCAGTAAGTACAGCCACTTTAATTTTGATTGTTTTAAATATATATAAAACACACCAAGACTCAGTATTCAGGAGGCTGAGTTAGGAGGGTTTTTAAATTTCAGGCCCGTCTGGGTTGTATAGTGGGGCCCCATCTCCAATTCCATGTAAGATGTGTATATGTGGTATATGTTACCATTTAAAACACATTGCCTAAAGTATTCTGTGGCATTAATTGCATTTATAATCGTCCCCAAAAGACACTTAATATCTAATTAAACAATAATGCCTCATTTCCCACCTCCTCGGTCCTAGATATTTTCTGCTTATTTTTTGTCCTGTAAATTGGTATATGGACATTTTTCATAAAAGTGGAATCATATAATGCCTTCTGTATTTATTTGATTTTATTTCACTCAGTATATTTTAGGATACTCTCATCTTTTATTAGTATATTATTTTTCAGTGCTAGTTAATATTTTATTGCATATTATATATGTATCATATTGAAAATACATTCACCTGTTGATTAATATGTGTTATTTTCATCTTGTGGCCATGTGAATAATGGTGAGATAAATTTTGATTTCTAACCTCCTATTTCAGTCTCCATTTTCAGTTTTTCTTGTGTTTTTACACTTTTTAAAAATGCAGACCAAACAGAATGGCCCAAGTTAGAAAGCTAAATGTTCAGGCCAACCTGTCGGCAAAGCTCAACCCACCAAAACCCTGTCCAAGAAGGCAGAACTTGCGAGGGCCAGCTGCTTTATTGTTACTCAATATGTATCTGCATTTTCCTGGTCATTTTTGCATTTATTTTCTTCCTTGAAGCATACCAAGTCCACAAGTGTTTCCATGAAAAACCTGCCAGAAATTAACCGAATCACCAAGTCACTGGCAGAGAAATGGACAACAGCAAAAAGAAATAAAGAGTGTGAAGAAGCCAAAAGGTAACCCAGCTTCATGACTTACAGCCACTTCCATGTTTCTCAAATGTTGATCACATTGTCCTAGGTGTAAAAAGGGTTTGGCTTTGTTGTGACAGAATTTATATTTTGGGTGTGATTCTCTTTTACTACCTCTTGGTTGTGTCAGTCATGTATGTGCATAGAAATTCATCTTTCATTTAATATATGTAAGAGGTATAGGGAGAATATATGCCCTGCATACCTTTCTAAGGAAGGCAGACATAGGAATGGATCTTATCAGTAAGTTATATTGTTTTCGAATCTTCATAGTTGACTCATTTTAGCATTTCACAGTTTAGGTTTTTAGAATGATGGATTTTATTCAATTGCCTGGAAAATTAACTATAAAGAGTTTTGGTTAGACTTAGCAGTATACTCATAATCTTGATATTTATAATGAATCTAGAGCTTTATTATTTATTTAGACATAAGATAAAGGAGGCTGTAGTTATATCTATTCTGAAATCCAAAGGCTACATGAATCCTAGGCTAGCTATAAGTACTACCCAACAAATTTATATACAACAGTGGTTCTCAACCTTCCTAATGCTGCAATCTTTAATACAGTTTCTCATGTTTTAGTGACTCCCTAACCATGAAGCTATTTTTTGCTAAATCATAACTGTAATTTTGCTACTTATAAATCACAGTGTAAATATCTGATGTTTCCTGTGGTCTTAGGTGACCCCTATGAAAGTGATATTCAATCTCAGAGGGGTTGGAACCTATAAATTGAGAACCAGGTATATGACAACATTACTATACAATGTCAGAATAATGAACACTGCCTAGTTGTGACTTTGCCTTTGTTATTATATTTGCAGAAATATCAGGATGATATTTTCATCTTCTGCTTGCTTGACTGCAAGCTTTTTGAATAAAAGGTAAAACTTCAATGGGAATTACCTTTATTTAAAACTTGGGAGTGATTAAAATGAAAATTATTGAATCAGGGTAAGCATAAATTTTGTCAACACACAGAATCCAATATAGAGAATTCTCTGGTTGATAAATGATTCTTTCATTTTATAAACTAACTCTTCCATATTATTTCATTTGTTGTCTTGTTGGAGGAAATGGTGCTTTATTTATACCTACAGCTGATTAGCTATGCCTGATATTGCTTTATTATTTACAAACCAGGAGTTCATTTTGTAGTTCTTGCTGAGTGTGATCAGTAAAGAGATGAGCTCTTGTTCATTTTGTTTTTTGCATATTGTCACAGAGGAAAATCCAGTTCCTCTCTTATTTGGTTTAACAGTTAGTCTGATTCTGAGAGTTGGTTAGTTAGTTAATTTGAATTGAATTTTTAAGACAAACTTAGTAGTCCTTGTACTCATGTAGTCAAGTTGGCTTTGATCTTGCTGTGTAGGTGAGGAAGAACCTGAATATCTGATCCTCCTGCCCTCACCTCCTAAGTGTTGATATTGCCTAATGATTTAAATAATTCTTTTGTTGCTCAGTATTTGGAATTTCTATCTCTCATTACTGTGAATCCCACAAGATGGCGCCTGGGTGTATAAAGAAGGAGTTGGGAGATGAGCAATGTCAAGGGTCTTAGACTCTTCTCTGTCTCTTCTGGAGACTGAACACTGCAGCTCTGTTGCTGCTGTATAATTTATTCTGCTACTGCTTCATGTAGATAGGTCTTGTGCTTTTCTTGTTAAGTTGCTTCAAGTTGACTCATGGGTTCAGAAGATGGTGAAGTAGGTGGTGTTTCAATACCCCCTGGTGACATTGTCCTCACCCTTCTCATTCATCCTACATACACCTCATCAAAACCTTTGATTCATTTTTCTTCTTTTGTGCATCTCTTAATTAGGGTCCCTAGTGCTGTAATGAAACACCATGACAGTGTTCCCGAGGAGAGTTGTAATGAATAGTTTAATGCTATACATACTCCACCATCTCTTTCCCATTTGCTCCTTCCACTTTGGAAGGGAAAGACTCTGGGACATGATGCCCCCTTTCTTTTTTAGGCTAACCTCAGACTCCCCTGTTGCATGTAGGGGAATCTTCCACACAAATAGTTTAGGACAAGGCCATAACAACTCAAAATATACCAAATTGGTACATTGATTATTTCCAGCTGAAAGTACCTAACACATGATGTAACAGATTTTTCTTTGGGCCACCTACTCATGGAAACAACATAGAAAATTATTATTAATTATGAAAGCTTGGTCTATATAGCTTAGGCTTGCTCCACTAGTTCTTAAAACTTAAATCACACCATTTATAGTAATCTATGTTTTTGCCTCATGACTTTTTATCTAGGACTCAGGTTATAACTTTATGGCAGAGAATGGATTACCATGTGTAAGACCTTAGAGGTTCTGGGCTCAATTCTAGTACCATAAAATAAAATGAAATAAATGTTGCTAAAATTGCAGCCCACACTTGATGCTGCTGACACAGAGATTCCAAGAGTTGTTTATTTGATTTTAACAGGAACACATCTATACATTTCAGTCACTCTAGTCTGTTACTTTGAAAAGAGGCAAGCTTTCAACAAAGTTAATATTTTGTGCATAGTAAGATAAAAACCAAATAATACCTTATGGAGTTTTAAAATGTTTTTGCTTCATCTGTTTATGTGTTTTTAATGTCTATTGTGTTTATAGAGATACCAGAGAGAATAGTTTCATCGATGTGGACTTAAAAATGGCAAGGAATGTCTTCAAGAAGTTAACCACAGTGAAATGGATCTCTTCCTTGGTAACAGCTGCTATTTATTTGACTTATTTGAGATACAGCACAATCAACACTTCTTTATAGGAATAATACAATTGCAGTTTAGTTTTGGGGGAAGGCAGGGATAAGGACTTGTGAATGGGACTAAACAGTGGGTGAGTCTCCATTATGAAGGTACTATAGTCCAGACATTGTGGTTGGTGGTGCTATTTATTTCTTTTTAAACCATTAAATGCACAATTTATTTTCTTTTTGCTTTCACTATGAGGAGAGTAATACTGAGACATAAAGCCTCTATCTAGCAATGCATGCTTAAGAAGCAGTATACCCTCTGGTGAGTGGTTTAAAAGATCAGTGTCTGTTTTAAAATGAATCTTGGGTGTATTTTTGATGACTCTACTATGGACTTATCCCTTCTCATCTTTGGGTAACATTTTATTTACCTGTAATTTTAGTTTGCCTTTAAAGTCTGTGATTCTGGACTGTGTAGAAATGAAAGAACAAATTTAGATTGTGAGTGCAGGAAGTTGCAGATTAACAATCGATAGCTATCAGGATGTCTTGGTACATTGGGACCTGCCACAACATAGTGTAGTCTGGGTGTCTTATAAGCAAGGAAAATTGGCTTTTTATAGTTTGGGAGCTGGTTTATCTGGAAGCTCTAAGGTTTAGCTACCAACATAATTAGTATCTGATAAGGGGGAATTAATAGAGTACGGTGTCTTCATTGTTTCCACTTGGTAGAAAGGGCTAGTGATTTTACTTCTAAGATCACTTATCCCACTAATGAGAGCTCTATTCTTATGACTGAATCATCAACATATTTTTTATCTTAATACCACTGCATTAAAGGATAGGATTTTAGCATATGAACTTTGGGCAGACACAGACAATATGTGTACAGAAGAAGACAAGCTGTATTCACTTGCATTGAAAGCTAGGCACAGCGTTTATGTACTAACTTAATAGCTTAAAGGAAAGGAAAGAATGAACACCCATAAGCAGAACAAATATGTCTCTACATAGATGGAAAACATGTCTACCTGTGATATTCCTTATATAGTTCCTCATTCAGTTGTATGTGGTCTGAGTGCTCAGTTATCTTCTTAGTAATGAAGCTGCAGAAAAAGTACTTATGACACCCTTGCTCTCAGGAGTCTCTGCTTGAATCAGATGTGAGAAGAGGTCCAAAATGACTGTTTCTACCATAGTGATGTCTCAGTTTATTTCAGTTTAAAGTAATCCTCAGGGATGGTGTAGCTCAGTAATAGTGCCTAAAAGAGCCATAATTCAATCTCCATTACCATATACACATATATACATATGGTCAATCTCCGTGTAGTTTAAAAGACTCCAAGAACATTCTACATTTGGAAGAAAATGGGGGAACTTTTGCTAAAGGATAGTAGATGATATTCAGTACATTTGGACCAAGAGCTCTGGCTACTCTTCTCAATGTAATTTCTGAGAAGTGTTAATATTGTGGGATGATCACAAAAATGGTTCTTAATGAAATCCCCTGAGAAAGGTTGCACATTGTTATAAGTCATGATGCACATTAGTGATCAAAGAAAGAAATCTAATTTTAATATTTATTTTTCCTGGAGTTATAGACATTGTGATGATATTTTTTTCATAACACCCACTAGCAATTAACATAAATTATTATTGATTTGCTCCACCCCTGTACCCCATAAAAACAGGGCATGGTGAAACCTATCTGTAATTCCAACACCACAAAGGTAGAGTCAGGAAATTCAAAGAATTTAAGGTCATTGTCAGCTATGTTACAAGTTTGAGGTTAGCCTCCATTACTTGAGTTCCTGTCTCCAAGATGAAGTAAAATAATAAAAATTTAAAAATTCTCTTAGACATGTAAACAAGTTAATGTTAAATGTAGTAAAATAACACGCAGAATTCCACATGGTATTGCTGCATATATCATCTTATTTAGCTCTCTGTCATGTATAGGCAGACACTAATAGTTAAGGAAGGAAGAATTGACTAGATGGAAAAGTAATGCTTGATGCTCTGGCAGACAACTTCTGAACCTCAAGGACCTAATCTAGTGAAGACTGAATCCTCTCACTGAAGTCCAATGAGGGGCAGAAGAGGATGTCTCAAGACTCTAAGGCTATAAAATCCTTTATTGGATCTTCTGGGTTTGCTCACATGAGAGGCCGTAAAAGCCATACCTGAAAGGATTTACTATCACCTTCACATCCAGAAGCTAGGACTCACTCACTCACAAGACTCCACTCAGCTCCAGGGGGCACTGAGAAGTGGCATCTGCTGTGAATCTGGAAGGAAAATGAAAGAAGTTGGTATGGTAAACACAGGATAAAATGTTTCTCTGCAAGGCCAGATAGATTCAGGTTTGAAATATCTTAAATTGCATGGCTTTCTTTCTCTGTTGTCTTTTGGTGGAGTCTCCACCTCTCCATCTGTTGGGGGAAAAAAGATTAGAAAAAAAGCAAAAACTACTTTGCACAATTATTAGAATGATACATATATGATCATTTGACACATGATCCATACTCAATAAATGTTCAAACAAATATGAAGATGACCACACAAATAAGCATAGTGGCCCATGTCTGCAATCCTAGCACTTGAGGGTCAGAGGCAAAAAGGCTCAAGGCCTCAGGAGCTCCAGGCCACCCTGAGTACACAGAAGAACACATTAGTTTTCCAAAACAAAATAAGAACCACCACCACCACCAAATTTCCTATTATTCTTACTGTTATTTTTATTTGTGTGTTTTATTTAAAAATCTACCCATGAATGAAATAAGTAATGATTCGGAACTATTTTGACTATGAAAAAATATTAAGGCAAAAGTGGATTTTGTATGTGTCTCTGTGTGAAAAAGGGTAACAGTCTTACCTCCATTTTCCTTTCTTTTTTTCTTTCTTTCTTTTTGAGACATGGTCTCTATATCACGGGCTGGCCTCCATCTCTTTAGGGTGACCTTGAACTTCTAATCCTTTTTCTCTATCTCTGTATGTTGTACAACTATGATACCTGGTTTATGTGGTGCTGTGGGTCAAAGTCAAGGCTACATGCACACTATCAAACCCTCACCCAAATTGGTTTTGAATTTGTGAGCTCAAGTGATCCCATATATCAGCCTTCTGAGTAACAGACTCCACATGTGTTCCACTGGAATTGTTTCTAGAAGATTTTGCATTAGTTTCAAGCCAACTGTCTACTCTGCGTGTCCATTTACATGTGATTTCACTTCATTTCCTTCATGTAACCCTAAATGAAATGGGAAATGGCTCAAATGAGTTCTCCTTTAAAGGTACATGGAATGTTTATGGATTATGGTGCTTTAACAATAGGCTCCAAAAGGACTTAAATAAACTTTTTTATTAGAAAATAGTGGAATGAGCTGCATTCATAGATTGTATTAATTCACAACACTGTGTCTCCTGTAACCCCAGCCTTGTTCTTTGTCCCCTTTTGACCACAGATAACTACGTGTCTTGAGGATAATCTGATCAGAAATCTTCCATATCACTCTCGACATCAAGATGCTCTGTTGATTTTTCTTTTGCTCCCAGAATGTCCCCTGATGCAGGATCCTAAGAACTGGAAGACCCTGATACTTGAATTTGCAAAGGCTATTCATAAAATGAATACGGAATCATTAGCATTCTTGAGTGAGTTTTATATTATTTTATAAATATATTCTTTGAAGTAGAAATTATAGCAAACATTGGGTAGATTTCACAATACCTATTTGAGTGCATGGCATTTGAAGTTTTGCAAAGATTAACCAAAAAACCACTACTCTCAATCCACAGAGCAAGTGTTGTTCTTAGATGTGGATAGGAGCTCAGCATTAGACTTTGTAGACTATCCCATGTCCAATCACAGTAAATTGTAGAAACACAGTTTCTTGGTCTCAGGCAGCCAGAGGTCCGGACCCAGGACCTACAGTCATCCCCAGACCCCTTAGCCTCCCACTGCTGCTCAGGCCCCCAGAAATGACTCAGAGGCTTATATTAACTTTATGCTGTTTGGCCTATGGCTCAGGTACATTGCTAGCTAGCTCTTTCATCTTAACTCAACCCATTCTTATTAATCTGTCTGCCACATGGCCCGTGGCTCACCTGTGTTCCTTAAATGTTGCTCCTTTGGGCTTCAGGCTTGGTCTGTCTGACTCTGTCTTGCTTCTCCTACCTATGCTCTGATTTCTCCTCCTACTTTTTCTATGGTGCCTGTCGTGGGCCAAAACAGCTCCTTTATTTAAAGATTTATATTCACAGCATACAGAAAGCCATTCCCACATCACCAAATCATACTTTACATTTTTTTTCAGTTTTGAAAACTTCAAACATTTGACAAAGACTGATGAAAAAAAAAAGCAAAGTTAAACTTATCACTTATTTTATTCAAAATTATGTTTTCATAATTTTCACCTGTATGAATGTATGTTGCTAGAGACTGAATCTGGTACCTTGCACATGTTAGGCAGACAATCTACTACTGTGCTATATTTCAAACCCTTCACACTATCATTTTTATTGATTTTTGAAGATATTTTAATTGACTAATGTAATTAAAGATATTTGTGGAGTACAGTATGACACTTATTATCTTCAAATCTTTATGTGCACGGTATTTGCCTACACGTATGTCTATGCACCACACTCACACCTGTGGCCAAGGAAACCAGAAGACAAAGTTGAATCCCCTGAAAGTGGAATTACAGGTGTTTGTGATTGTCAGGCCAGTACTTTGAATCAAACTCAGCCATTCATAAGAACTGCTGAGCCACCTCTTAGCCCCAGTATGACATTTTTACCGTGTATATAAATCAAATCAAAGCAAGTGACATATGTATCATCTCAAACATTTATTACTTCTTTATGTTGAGAACAATTGAAATTCTCTCCACTGGCTGTTTTTAAACAATTGGTTATTATTAACTGCTTTACAATGTCGGGATGTTGGAGGTCTTTCTGACTGCACCAGTTAAACCTCCCTTTAAGATGCTTGTTTCTTCTATCTTTATGAGATCAACATTTTTAGTTTACACTCAAGAAAACATCCCATGTTCCTGGCTTATTTAGCAAGTTTTAGAGTTCATCTACCTTTCTAAAAGTGTCAAAATTTTGTTTCTATTATAATTTTCATGTTTAAATCTTTGGCCCATATGGATTATGGAGGTTAGATTTTATTTTTTTTAACAAGTTTTCAACTGTCCTAAACCTTTGTTAAATGATTAATTTTATTTTCAGAATATGTAATGTACTAAATTTCTTGTGTACTTGAGTCCGTGGGTCTTTGTGGTATGCATCTAGATAATGTCATTTAATGTTATTAACTTGGTAATTTATTTTAAACTTTTGGAGCCTTTTGTAGTGAGAATGGTCATATTCCTGCCTCTGCCTTTGGAGAACTGGAATTTTAATACTTACAAAGTAATTGTCTGTGGACTCCTATTTAAAAGAACCAAAATCCGGTGTAATTTTGGTAATGTTAAAAGTGAAGTGTCTATTTAAAATAAGAGTCTGTGCGTGTTACAGTTGTTTATACAATCTGAAAATAGGCATTATTTATTTTTATATAAATGTCAATAATATTGGTTGTATAGTCATCTGTATAGTTTTAGAATTTTGTAACTGTTTGACAAAATTGCTAGTGTGGATGTAATAAAGTCAGCACATAATCCTAATGTCATCACCCAAATAATGAGACAAGAAGCCTGGCAGAAATTCAGGGCCAGCCTGGGCTCAATGTGCTATCTTAGAAACATCAAACCAAATAAAAGCAAATGCAGAGAAAACCATGGTCGATCAGCTAATCATAAATATAAGCAAGCCACTGGCAAGTTTTTTCAAATCCTGAGTTTGAGCCCTATAATTTTAATGATTATTTTTCAGACTAAAGATTCCCCATACATCTGTTGAGTAGTGTGCTGTCTGTGATAATATCCATAGAAGAATTATTTTATGATTATGATGGCAGACACTCCTGAAATAACCCCCACAGAAATGTCAGAATTTAAGGACTGAGAGGAAGAACGTATTTGTCATATTTTATTTTCACACCCTCAGAAAAGTGTTGGGCATCTTTGGAAATTTCTTCTCTGAATACACTGGTCCAGATGCTAAAGAAAGCTATCATTGCCATCACTCAACTGTGTGATCCACTCTTAATATGGCAGCATCTATCTGATGTTAAAGTTCTTTTAGAAGTAATGAAAAATGTGCATAAGGTAAGGTTTCTTCTAAAGGAATGTTCATACCAATTTATTAAATAATAACTCTTTAGGTCTCAGCCAGTTAAATACTTTCAATAGTATTTTTGATGATTTATTTATTATGTATATAAGTGGTCTACCTTCTCGTATGATTTTAGACCAGAAGAGGGCACCAGATATCTCATTATGTATGGTTGTGAGCCACCATGTGGTTGCTGGAAATTGAACTCAGGATCTTTGGAAGGGCAGCCAGTACTCTCAACCACTGGGCCATCTCTCCAGCCCACACATTAAAAATATTTTAAATTATAATATAATTATATCATTTTCCACTTCCCTTTCTTCTCTGAAATGCTTTCATGGTTCCCCAAATTTCCCTTTCTCAAATTCATGGTCTCCTGAATTATTTTCATTACATAAGTGTATGAATGCATATATGTAGGAAGTCATTCTAGGGCTGGCCACTTAGATAGCCAATTAGGGCTATCATCCCTGGAGATAACTAATTCTCTCAGCAGTCCTTAGGATAATTATAATCCTTTTTGTAGGAATGGGGCACTGTGACATTTCCACCTTCCACAATAGCATATCTATTGGTTTTGTAATTGCTCAGACATCATTAGGCAACCTTCTTATTAAGATATCATGGGTGAAGCTTCCCTGTTATTTCTATAAACACAATCATACAACAGGTTTCCTCTGTCTTTTATAATCTCTCTACCCCCTCTTTCACAGTGTTCTCTGAAACTCAGATATAGGCATTGTAGATAGTTCCACTGTGTATGGACAAGACAAGATGAATTGTTCTCTGTATTTTAGACCATTGTAGTTTTCTGTAGTGGTCTACATCTGCTACAAATAGAAGCATTGTTGATGAGGCTTAAGGGCTACAATCACAGGTGGATTCAAAGATGGATATTTAGAATGCTGCTGGGAATTATAACAGTCTAGCAACGTGAAAGTAGTAGGTTTTCCTCTAAGATCCTGGCCTCACAAGCCCTGGGAAGTTGTCTAGGTTTCCAGTACCAGGCATGATTTCCCACCTGTTGAGTGAACCTTAAATCCAATTTGAGAGCTGCTGGTTACTGCCAAGATCTGAGTACCACCTATGAAGATACCTTGCCATATTTGGCATAGTTGTGAATCATAGGCATCACAGTTGGACTGCCTTCCTTTCTTGGCAGCTTTCATAATATATATTCTGAGACTACAGGTCAGATCCACACCACGAGTTTCCTCTTCACTTTACTGATTTTCTTAACTGAAAATATTTTTTAGTTTTATGAGGTCCTGATTCTCAGTAGATGATCTTAATTCCAAGGCAAATGAAGTTCTATTCAGAACATTTTTTCCTGTACTTTATAGAATATCACCAATGTTTTCTTCTATCAGTTTCAGTGCTTCAGATTTGACAGAATCTTTGATCCAGGTGGAGTTAATATTTGGGCAATGTGGTAGATGGGGGTCTACTTTGATTCTTCTCTGTATAGACATTAGTTTACCCAGCACCATTTGTTGAAGATACTGTCTTTTCCCCAAAATGTTTTTGGTATTTTTGTGAAATATCACATTGCTGTAATTATGAGAATTCTTCTTTGGGTAGTCTACATGTCTTTTTTGTGCTTAAACCAGGCTGGTTTTGATTACTGTGGCTCTGCAATTGATTTTGAGATCTGGAATGGTAATCCCTCTGACATTGTTCATTGCGCAGGATTACTTTGGCTATCTGGGATCTTTTCAGGACCTATATGCATTTTAGCATTTTGTTTTATTTTTGTGAAACTTTTGATTGGAATTTCAGTGGATTTGTAAATTGTTTTGGGCAGAGTAGTCATAGCACAGCATTAATTTTTATCATGTAATGAGCATAGGATATCTTTTAATTTCTTATTGTCTTTATTTCTTTCTTCAGAGATCTAAAGCTTTCATTGTAGAGGGTTTTTTGTTTGTTTGTTTTTACTTCCTTGGTTAGGTTTATTTATAGACAGTTTGTTTTATTTTTGAAGCTATTGTTAATAGGAGTATGTGCATTCTTACTCGGCATGCTTGTTGGTGTATAGAAAATAACAGGCACAGCTCTGAGGGGAGAGGGGTCCTAGCAGTTGGGAGCCAAGGAATAGTACAAAGTCATGCCACACAACAAACCTCACACAAGAAATTTATTGGGAAGGGAAAACCCAGGAGGATAGCTGTCTCCACTCAGGTAAAAGAGAATTGGGCATAGACAGGATTTATTTAGGATGTCTGGGGTGTATGGGTGGGGCTTTCCAGGGTAGCCTAGGGTTGGAGGTATTATGTGGCCTGATCTTGGGACAAGCTCAAGGACTGGTACTTTTTTTTCCTGTTGGGCAGGGTCTAATCTCTCTCCAGCTGCACAGGACTGGGAGTGTTATTACAGCTCTTATAAAATGTTCATGAAAGTCATTAGAGAAGTCTGGGGAGTGAGGCCTGGCCTTTGGAGCACCTTAGGGGTAGGGCTTGGCTCTCCTTGAGGGGTCAGGCCTGGCCACCAGAGTACTTTAGGGCTGGAGGCTGGCAGCCAGAGATCTCCAAGGGTGAGACCTACAAGGAGAGTGTCTGTGTGCCTTTGGGAAAACCACCCTTACTACCTGAGTCAGTGTGAATATCTTATTTATACTGCACAATAAACCTCACACAAGAGATTTATTAGGGAAAGCACAGGAGGGTGACTGTCTCCGCTTAGAGCAGCAGCAAAAGACTGCAGGAGGCAGGCTTTAAAAAAGGTTTCTTGAGAGTGGAGCTTTAAAGAATGGCCTAGGATTGGTGAGACTTTATGGCCTGATCTTGGGTTTTTTACTCTGTAGGGTGGACCTTGGCTACCTCTGTTTTGAGAGGTTGACTGATAGTGTTCTATGGGTGGAGCCTGTTGGTTGGGGGCCCTCAGGACAGAGTCTGGCTACACTCACACATTGAAGGGCTTACAGAGATGCTAGTAATTTTTACTTTATATCTTGCCACTTTTCTGCAATTCTAGAACTTTTCAGGTCTAGCTTTTGGTATATATATATATGGGATGATTTCACTTATTCTTTTTCTATTTTTATCCCTTACTAATGTAGGGTCCATAGATTGCTCCAAATGACCAGAAGACAATGATAAGCAATTGCAAAAAGCAGCTTTATTATTGGGACAGAAAAAAAGAGCATGTTGGGGCCCACCCAAAATGGTTTTGACCACACAGGAGGGTGAGGTTGTTTTGAAGACTGCTTGGGGGGAACCAGCTGTGGTTAAGTGTACTTTGAAGTGACTCGGTATAGACCCTTACTGATACAGGAATTATTTTATGATTGGCTCATGACATCTGGTCAGCAACTGTGGTTGTGATATCAGGATTCTGTCTGCTGTGTTAGGGGTCTGTCTGACAGAAAATGGCAAGAACAGTTTCTGCTTGTGGCCATGTAGGACCCTGATTGGCTAGCAGACTGAATGTACTTTCTGAGCGCCGGTTGAAGCCAGACATGAGTCAACATAGAATGGTGGGGTAATATAGGGCAGAGGTCTTAGCAAACCAGCCCCTAGGGGTGGAGTGGGGAAAAATCTAGCTCTTATTTCTTTACTAATAAAGAAAAATTCTTTTCTTGTCTTATTGTTCTAGCTAGTGTTTCAACTTAGAAATTTATGAAATTATTTTAGTTTTTTTCAATTTAATGATGAATAGATTATTTTCAAATATTCCCTAATTCTGTTTTGAATTTCTTCGACATAGGTTGTAATATTTCTGTTCATTTCTGATTATGTTAGTTTGGATCTCTTTATTTTGCTTACTTGGGGCAAGGATCTGTTGATTTTATTTAATTTTTTCTCAAAGAACAAGATCTTAGATTAGTTGATACTTTGTATTGTTTTGATTGTTTCTATTTTATTTATTTTCCTCCAAGGACTTCAAATGTGGTCAGAGGTCAGGTGTTATGTTTTTAATCTTTGTTTATCTACAGAAATTTTTTGATTTCCTTTTCTTTAATCCATTTATCCTCCATTAAAGGTTGCTTAATCTCCATGAGTTTGTGTACTTACTAGAGAGTTATTTGCTGCCAATTTTAAGTTTTATTGGATTATGATCAGATAGGATAGACAGAATTATTTTATTTTCCTGAATTTGTTATGATTTATTTTGTGTGGGTATCATCTATTCTAGACAGTTTTCATGGATGGCTGAATTGAATGCATATTTGTGTGGAGTAGAATATTCTATAGATGTCTGTTAGCTCCATTTGATGTATGCTATCATTTAATGCTGATTCCTCTTGTTTTATTTTTTTGTCCAGATTACCTTTTTTTAAAAAAAAAAAATGAGGGTATTGAAATTACCTATTATTTTTGGCTAAGTGTTAATCTATATGTTTAATTCCAATAGTGTGCTTTTTATGACATTGAATATATCATAATAGTTTGTGCACACATGCTTAAGATTGCAATATGTTATTCTAAATAAAAGTATCCTTCTTTATTTCATCTGGTTAGTTTTAGTTTTAAGTCTTTGCCACATATTAGGATAACAACGCCTGCTTCATTCCTATACTCATTTACTTGAAATACTTTTTTTTTTACCCCAATCCTTTCTCTTTAAGGAAGACTTATCTTTAAAACTATGATGAGTTACTTGTAGAAATCCGAGAAGGAGACTTTGTGTATTAATATATTCAGTCATCCTCTGTGTGTGTGTGTGTGTGTGTGTGTGTGTGTGTGTGTGTGTGTGTGTGTGTGTGTGTGTGTGCGCACGCGCATGAGCATGTATCTCACAGTTTTAAATTTTGATGTAAATATTTCTCTCTGTGGTCTTCCTGTCTCTGCCTCTCTGTCAGGGCCTCATGTCTACTTGACTGGCCTCAAGTTCACTAAGAAATCGAAGATAACCTTGAATTTCTGAAGCTTTTTTCTCTATGCCTCAATAGCTGATAGTATGAGCGTGTTACTCCTCTTAGTTCTTTGTGGTGCTGAGGACCAACTCAGCACTTTTGTCCTAAACGAACACTACTAACTAAGCTATAACCTTTTCTTCTGAAACTTAAATTTCTAATCATTTTTATTTCTTTATAGAAATCTTGCTAAACTCAGCCATTAATACTAATCTTTTGATCTACCTTTGAGTTTCTGTGCACATAATCCTATAACTTAAGAATAAAACATTTACTATATTGTATGTAGTACAAAAAGGCAGTGGATGGATGCTTACTGAAATTATTGATGCTTGAGCATTATTTATTCTGGGAACCCTTGTTGTAACCCTTACATCACAGCTAATTAGCCATCTCTGTGGAACTTTTTATAATACCTACCCCCTTACTCATACAGACTCTCCTCCCCACTC
This sequence comes from Phyllotis vaccarum, assembly GCA_033318265.1. Classification (NCBI taxonomy): domain Eukaryota; kingdom Metazoa; phylum Chordata; class Mammalia; order Rodentia; family Cricetidae; genus Phyllotis; species Phyllotis vaccarum. Next base: position 85,441,874 of record JARWLC010000014.1, on the reverse strand, counting down.
CCCACTCTCAGCTGGACCTGGAGCTGGGCCCAGTGCTCACCTCTATTCTTTGCTGGATGTAGGTTCTGTGATACATTTAGGGTGGTTATTAATTACATTATAGGGGAAGTCTTGTTTAGGCACCTTCTCTACTATTGGCTGGAGACCTATCCTGGGACATCCTGTGAGTACTTGGAGGATTTTCTAGGACCTGGTCTCTTTCCAGCCCCACACTGGCTTCCTCTATCAAGATGTCCATCTCTTTTTTCTCCCTCTTTGTTGCTTCTCTCACTCATCTTCTTCTTTCATGAATTTGTTCCCACCATTTCATAACTGCAACCTGTAATGATCACAATTTGCTAAGGAAATCTTCTCTATTTTCTCTTCCTAGGAGTATACCTGGATGTCTCTCTTAAGTTCCTTCTGATCCCAAGCTGTTCAGGGGTTGTGATTTGCAGCTTGGGTATTCTTTGCATTTTGTCTAAAATCTACTTATGAGTTAGTCTATTTTTCTGAGCTTGTGATACCTTGCTCAGGAGGATATTATCCAAATCCATCCATTTGCCTGAAAATTTTAGGATGCCATTTTTTATTGCTGAGTAGTACTCCACTGCGTAAATGTACCAAGTTTGTTAATCCATTCTTCAGTTGGGGGGCAACTAGTTTGTTTCCAGGTTCTTGCTATTACAAATAGTGCTGCTATGAACACAGCTGAGCTAATAATGCCTTAGGGGTACAAATGTGCATCCTTTGAGTATATGCCCAATAGTGGTATTGCTGGATCCTCAGGGAGATTGATTCCCAGTTTACTGAGGAACCACCATACTGTATTCCAGAGTGGCTGTACAAGTTTACACTCCCACCAACAATAGAGGGTATTCCCCTTGTTTTGCATCCTCTCCAGCATAGGCTGTCATCTGTGTTTTTGATCTTAGCCATTCTGACAGGTGTAAGGTGGTATCTCAAAGTTGTTTTTATTTGCATTTCTCTGATGGATAAAGATGTTGAGCAATTTTTAAGTGCCTTTCAGCCACCTGTAATTCTTCTGATGAAAATTCTCATTTTAGCTCTAAACTCCATTTTTTAAATTGGGTTATTTAGGTTTTGGAGATCTAGTTTCTTGAGCTCTCTATATATTTTAGAGATCAGCTCTCTGTCGTATGTGGGGTTGGTGAAGATCTTTTCCCATTCTGTAGGCTGTCATTTTGTCTTATTGACTGTCTCCTTTGCCTTACAGAAGCTTCACAGTTTCAGAAGGTCCCACTTATTGATTGTTGTTCTTAGTGTCTGTGCTACCGGTGTTATATTTAGGAATTGGTGCCCTGTGCCAATGCGTTGGAGAATATTTTCCACTTTCTTTTCTATCAAGTCCATTGTGGCTGGGCTTATGTTGAGGTCTTTGATCCACTTGGATTTGAGTTTTGTGCAAGGTGATAGGTTTGAATCTATTTGCATTCTTCTACATACTACCATCCAGTTATTCCAACACCATTTATTGAAGATAGTATCTTTTACATTGAATATTTTTGGCATTTTTGTCAAAAATCAGATGTTCCTAGGTATGTGGGTTAATGTCGGGGTCTTTGATTCGATTCCATTGATCCACAAGTCTATTTTATGCCAGTACCAGGCTGTTTATATTACTGTAGCTCTATAATATAACTTGAAGTAAGGGATGGTGATTCTTCCTGGAGTTCTTTTATTGAGCAGGATTGTTTTGGCATTCCTGGGTTTCCTGTTATTCCATATCAAGTTGAGTATTTTCTTTCAAGGTCTGTAAAAAATTGTGTTGGGATTTTGATGGGGCTTGAAATGAATCTGTAGATAGCTTTGGGTAAAATTGCCATTTTCACTATGCAGATCCTATCTATCCAGGAATATGGGAGATCTTTCCATTTTTTGATATCCTCTTTAATTTCTTTCTTCAGTTGTCACACGAAAGAATGAGACTCAGGGATAGATCTCTGAAGAAGTTGGAGATACTAGAGGGAATAAACACCACAGTCAGATCTTACCCAGCTGTCTTCTAGCTTCTTCAGCTTCGATTCCCTTGGAATGGATTTCTCTGTGTTTGAATCCAAACTTAAGTATTCTTTCAGTAATTAAGGCGTGGCCCCACCACACCTGCTTGGGAGCCTGGAATTCCTTCTATAATCTGAAGTGACCTTGACTCAGTTAGGATTAAGGGCATAGGTCACCACTCCCAGGATACTCCCTGTGCTGGGATTAAAGGTTTGAATCACCACTCTGATTTTCCTAGACTGACTGTGGTTAGAGCTCTGGGACTTCTGGAGCTTTTACTAACACCCCACATAGACTGTGGGTAGATTCCCTCTGATATCTCCAAAACATCTGAAACTTTATTAAATCCCCACGTATCTCCTTTTATGTCAAATTAAAAAAAAAGAAGGTGATAGCTAACATAAGAAAAACAATATACAATAGGTACAATAATTATATACAATATATACAAACAATAAATGAGTAATGTCTAGTCCATTAACAAATGACAATTCTAAGAAAATATTTCATTAATTATCCTATTTTGATGAGTTCAAAGGATTATACCTAATTCATTTCCTTTATAACTAAAAGCTATTATTTTGATGTCTCTAAAACTTATAAGCTTTACCTTCAAAGTTTCTTTTATAAAACTGTCATTAGAAAATTGTAACTATACCTATCTCATCTTCAACTACCTCAGAGACCCAAGAAGGAAATAATATTTACCTAAATAACTAGGAAGTGCAAGCAACTTCCAAAAACTAGAAATGACAGAGATGATACCTATCTGCCTGGACAGTCACCCAAAGTTCCTTTATAAAGTTGGGGCATCCATCTTCAGCCTACAGGCCCAGAGTCTCTTTTCATCTCAATGAAGCAGAAAATCTGCTCTGTCCATTTTGGTGTAGTTCAGTCATTTCTCCTTGTGTCCTGTAGACTGAAGACTCTGTTCAAAGAACTTTTCAACTTTCCCTTTCGGTACTTGTTGGTTATTGGTCTTGTGCTGGTATTTAGCTTTAGATGAAGTTTACCACCACTTTTGACTGCATTTCCAAGCAACCCAACTCTAGGAAGATCCAGGCCCAGCATGCCAGGGGCCACTACCACCTCACCATCCATGGGCCATCTCTGACAGTTTTCTCTGAAAAACAGGAACCTGAAGGACCATCTCAGCTTGTTCTGTCAAAGTTCAAAGGTCACTTTCTGAGGGAACCTGCATGTCCAGTTCAAATAGCACACTGTCTAGCAGTCAATACAAGGACAGTTTCTTGTCCAATGACTAACCGTTGCCACAAGGAAAGTAGATTCCATATGGAGTTTCTTCAATGCCCTTTTTTTTCTTGAAGTATATTGGGGCTGCCAAGAGCTGACCTGTCTCACTGTCCAGAAAAGTCTTTAAGTTCTAAAACTATTTTAAATGCCATATTCTATGGATCTCTGAAATTTTTGAAGAAGACCTGTTTATCTAAAATATATTTGTTTGACCTTGAAAACATATCTAACATGACTATGTCTGAATGTAATATCTAACTACTGACCTGCATTGCTTTATATTCTAATTAATTGGAAATAAAAACTTTCATGGACTAGCAATTTGGATTACAATGTTAGATAAACGGATTAAGTATACTACCTGAAAAAAGCATAGAAATATTTGTACAATGACACAATTAATCTCAATATACACAATTTGTATACAGAAAACCAATGCAATGTAAAATATTTAAAGCTAGCAAATCCTTTTAAAAGAAGATTCTATAATCTATCCTTATATCCTATATATTTGTATCCCCTTTTTCTTTATATTTTTTTAAACACAAATCTTGAATCTAATCATTCTTGTTTAACTTTTTTCTAACCATAACCATGAACAATTTTTAACCAATTAACCTAAACAATGACAATCATCCATAACCAATTGAACAACCAACACCAAACCACCCCACCACTTCGAAACCAAAACCAACCCACCCCACCACTTGGGAGTGTGGACGCTATGTTCTTAAGTTTACTTCCTGCTGACTGGGGGCAATGGCATCTTTTGGGGATCCTGAAAAGAAAAGTTTTGTTAGATGCCAAGTCCTGAAATAAGTAGCTGTGTCATTTGTTGTCCAGTCTCTGCATAACAGGAAAGCACACAGGTTGTCTCAAGTCCTGGCCATAGTAGTCTGTGAAGCTGGTTCATCTCATTGAGCTGCTACATAATTGTCGTGAGTAGTTTGTAGTCCAAATCTGATCTTTGATTGGTGTTTGTCAGTCTAGTGGCTTTATTAGAGTTCATGTGAAACCATCGTTGTGGGGCCCCATCTTCCTTTTGAATATTTCAAGTTAGCAATTAGGCCTTGTCCTGGATCACTGCAGAAAACTGCTAAGAAACTAAAAACCAACACAATGTACAGGAAACTAAACATATAACAATTTATTGAGCATAGGATTAGTAACAATAGAATAGTCCCTTATTTTTTGTTATTCTTCTGTCCCATATCAGGTGGCTCTTCTGATATGATACAGAGATTTTTTTTTTCCTTTAACAAGTATGCTTGAGTTTAGAGAAGGAGAGAGCCACACTCCAACCCTAAAGCCAGCTTTAAATTATAATTAAACTGGGACTTTAACTAATAAAAAATTTTGTAAAGGTTAAGTAATGAGATTTTACCCTATCAAGTATACTAGTACCAATAGTTACCATATTCTTTTTTTTTTTTTTTTTTTGCAAATATTCCTGGGTAGCCACTTTTTTACTTTAGATATCTAGATGTCCAAGGCCTTTTAATTTCTTAAAGACAAGAACAGAAACCTGCTCTGACCCTTTGTTTTTATTTACAACTGAAAGAATTGTAATATAGGTTGATGAGCTATCAATTCTTAGTTTCATGAACTGTCTCCGGTACGGTTTGAGTCTTTATTAATTTTGATGGTATCCATATCTTTTCCTCACCTGTGGAAATAAATGCAAAACCCCTTCCCCAACAGAGCACATACCCTGGCTTCCATTCAGAGGTTAATACATCTTTGAAGTAAATAGGCTGATTTAGTTCAGCTGTTTTTTCTATGGTCCAATGCCTTTCAGAGCTGTTGTTCCTTTCTCATTAGCATTGAGAAAATTCAAAGTTAACAAAGCACTATGTACTCTGTCTCTGAGGGTCTTTGTTATTCCTTTCTGTTTATTTAACATATCCTTTAAAGTTCGATTTAATCTCTGTATGACTGCTTGCCCTGTAGGATTGTGTGGTATTCCTGTAATATGCTTTATATTATAATAAGCAAAAATTTGTTTCATTTTAGTAGAGACATATGTGGAGCATTGTCAGTCTTTATTTGTGCAGGTATTCCCATGATGGACATAGCTTCTAGCAAATGTGTGATTACAGAATCAGCCTTTTCTGAACTCAAAGCAGTTGTCCATTGAAATCCTGAGAATGTATCTATTGTATGATGGACATATCTTAATTTCCCAAATTCTGTATAATGAAATACATCCATCTGCCAGATTTCATTTCTATGTATACCTTTAGGATTAGTTCCTGCTGGCAATGGAGTTTGGTTATAGAAAGAATAGGTGGAACACCTTTTTACAATTTCTTTGGCTTGTTCCCAAGTGATAGAGAAATCTTTTTTTAATCCTTTTCAATTAACATTATGCTTTTTCTGAAATTCTGAGGCCTCTAGTACATTTCTTATTAATAATTTATCAATTTCATCATTACCTTGTGCTAAAGGACCTGGCAGACCTGTATGGGATCGAATATGTGTTATATGGAAGGGATGATTTCTAGTCCTGACTATTTCTTGTATCTAAATAAATAATAAAGTTAATTCTGATTCATCATTAATAAAATCAGCTGTTTCAATATGTACAACAACTCTTTCTGCATACTGAGAGTCAGTGAATGTTAAGTGGTTCTTTAAAGTCCATTAACACCATCACGATGGCATATAATTCTGACTTTTGAACAGAATTATAAGGGCTTTGAGTCACTTTAATTAGATGTTCTGTTTTGTACCCAGCCTTTCCTGATTTGTTTGCATGGGTACAAAATGTAGGACCTCCGGAAATTGGTTTATCTTGTACAATACGAGGGAGAATCCAATCAGTTTTCTTTATAAATTCAATTCTTTTGCTTTTAGGATATTTGTTGTTAATATTTCCCAAAAAATTACTGCAGGCTCTTTGCCAAGATTCACTTTCTACCCATAATTGGTCAATTTCTTCATTAGTTAAAGGTACAACAATTTCTGCTGCGTTCATTCCTGTCAATTGACGAAGTCTTAATTTTCCTTTAAAAATAAGTTCAGAATTTTTTTCCACATATATCTTTAACTTTTTGCTTGGTTTATGTGGAAGAAATATCCATTCCAATATAACATTTTCCCTTTGCATTAAAATTCCTACAGGAGAATGCTTAGAGGGCAATATTACTAGAATGCAATTGAGGTCTGGATCCACATGATCCATCCACATGTGCCTCTTGTAATTTTTTTTTCTACCAAAGCCAGTTCTTTCTCAGCTTCAGGTGAGAACTCTCTCGGACTGTTTAAGTCCTTTTCACCATTTAACGTTTTGAACAGATTATCTAGTTCATCATTTTTAAGTCCAATAGTCGGTCGTAAGTTGGCAATGTCTCCTAGTAGTCTTTGGAAATCATAAGTGTCTTTAATCTATCTCTCCTGATCTGTACCTTTTGGGGTCTAATTTTTTGTTGACCTATTTCATATCCTAAATAATTAATGGAATCCCCTCTTTGTATTTTTTCTGAGGCAATCTGTAATCCCCAAGCAGGAAAAATTCTTTTCACTTCTTCAAAAAGTTTTTTTCCAACATATCAATATTTGAATCGGCTAACAAGATGTCATCCATATAATGATAAATTATAGATTGTGGGAATTTCTTGCGTATTTGTTCTATTGGCTTTTGAACAAAATACTGGCACAGAGTAGGACTATTCAGCATTCCTTGAGGCAGGACCCTCCACTGGAATCTCTTTACAGGCTGAGAATTATTATAAGTGGGCACTGTAAAGGCGAATTTTTTTGTCTTGTTCTTGTAAAGGTATTGTAAAAAAAAAAAAAAAAAAAAAAAAAAAAAAAAAAAAAAAAAAAAAAAAAAAACAGTCTTTTAAATCAATAACTATAATAGGCCATTCTTTAGGTAATAGAGAAGGCAAAGGAATCCCAGACTGTAGAGAGCCCCTTGGCTGGATCACCTTGTTTATTGCCCTTAGGTCTGTTACCATTCTCCAGTTTCCAGATTTCTTCTTAATAACAAATACAGGAGAATTCCAAGGGCTGGTTGATTCTTCTATATGCTGAGCATCTAGCTGTTCCTGTACCAGCTGCTCTAAGGCCTGCAATTTCTCTTTTGTTAGAGGCCATTGATGAACCCATATAGGCTTCTCTGTTAGCCATTTTAGAGGTAGTGCTGTGGGTGTTTTTGAAAGATCAGCAGCTGTTTTGCCTTGTTTCTATATAACCTGAATGATCTGTGACTGTTTCTCATAATATCTTCTGATATTTTTTCTGGAACCATGTGCTAGATCATGGCTTATTTCTGTATTTGGAGGACTGTTAATCTGCGTGTTCCACTTTTGCAGTAAATCTCTTCCCCATAAATTTATAGCTATATCAGCCACATATGGCTTTAATATTCCTCTCTGTCCTTCTGATCCTATACATTCAAGACATCTTGTACTCTGTTTTACCTGGGATATTGATCCAATACCCAAAAACTGAACATTTACCTCCTGTAGGGGCCAACTTGGATGCCATGACTCAGGTGAAATTATGGATACATCCGTGCCCATGTCCAATAAGCCTTCAATAATAACACTCTGGTTTTCCTAGACTGACTGTGGTTAGAGCTCTGGGACTTCTGGAGCTTCTACTAACCCCCCACATAGATTGTGGGTAGATTCCCTCTGATATCTCCAAAACTTCTGAAACTTTATTAAATACCCACATTCAGTGACTTAAAGTTTTTGTCAAAGAGATCTTCTACTTCTTTGGTTAGAGTTAAGCCTAGATATTTAATGCCATTTGCAGCTATTATAAAGGGTGATGTTTCCCTTATTTATTTGTCAGCCTTTTATCATTAGTGTATAGGATGCCTATTGATTTTTTTGAGCTAATCTTGTATCCTGCTACATTGCCGACCTGGTAGAATTTTGAGGGTCATTTATGTATACAATCATATCATCTGCAAATAGAGATAGCTTGACTTCTTTCTTTCCAAGTTATATCACCTTAATCTCCTTTTGTTCTTTTATTGCTTTAGGTAAAACTTCAAGAACTATATTAAATAGATAAGGAGAGAGAGGACAGCTTTGTCTTGTTCCTGATTTTAGTGGGATTGCTTTGAGTGTTTCTCCATTCAGTTTGATGTTGCCTGTCGGTTTGCTGTATATAGCCTTTATTATATTTAGGTATTTTCCCTGTATTCCTGATCTCTTCAGGACTTTTATCATGAAGGAGTGTTGCATTTTGTCAAAGGCTTTTTCAGCATCTAAGGAGATAATCATGTTTTTTTTTTCCTTCAGTTTGTTTATTTGATGGATGACATTCACAGTTTTCATATGTTGAACCATCCCTGCGTCTCTGGGATGAAGCCTATCTGATCATGGTGGATGATTTTTTTTTTTGGGGGGGGGTATATTGTTGGATTCAGTTTGCCAGAATTTTATTGAGCATTTTTGCATCAATGTTCATGAGGGGGATTGGTCTTTAATTCTCTTTCTTTGTTGCATCTTTAAGTGGCTTGGCTATCAGGGTGATTATGACCTCATAAAAAGAGTTCATCAATGTTCTTTCAGTTTCTACTATATAGAACAGTTTGAGGGGTATTGGTATTAGTTCTTCTTTGAATGGTAGAATTCTGGTAGAATTTTGCACTGAAACCATCTGTTCCTGGGCTTTTTTTTACTTGGGAGACTTTTTAATAACAGCTTCAATTTCCTTTGGGGTTATAAGTCTGTTTAGATCTGTAATCTGTTCTTGACTTAAGTTTGATAAATGGTACCTGTCCAGAGAGCTGTCCATTCCTTTTAGGTTTTCCATCTTAGTGGAGTATAGATTTTCATAGTATGGCCTGATAATTCTCTGAATTTCTTGGGTGTTTGTTGTTATGTCCCCCTTTTCATTTCTGATTCTGTTAGAATTTTCTCTCTCTGCTTTTTGGCTAGTTTGGTTAAGGGTTTATCTTCTTGTTGACTTTATCAAAGAGCCAACTCTTTGATTCCTTGATTCTTTGTATTGTTTTTTGTTGTTGTTTCTATTGAATTGATTTCGGTGCTAAGTTTGATTATTTCCTGCTGTCTACTCCTTCTAGGAGAGTTTGCTTCTAATTGTTCTAAAGCCTTCAGCTGTGCTGTTAGGTCTCTTGTGTGAGATTTCTCTGGGTTTTTCATATACGCATCAAGTGCTATGAGGTTTTCCTCTTAACACTGCTTTCATTGTGTCCTGTAATATGTTGTGGATTCATTTTCATTAAATTCTAGGAAGTCTTTGATTTTTTTTTCTTAACTTATGAGGTGGTTCAATTGAGAGATGTTCAGTTTCCATGAATTTGTAAGCTTTCTGTGACTTTTGTTGTTAAACTCTATCTTTAGACCATGGTGATTTGATATGATACAGGGAGTTATTCCCATTTTATTTGTATCTATTGATATTTGCTTTATGACTGAGTATGTGGTCAGTTTTAGAGAAAGTTCCATGGCGTGCTGAGAAATATGTAAATTCCTTGTGCTTGGTGTAAGGTTCTGTATATTTTTTTTTAAGTCCGTTTGGGTCATAACATCTGTTAGATCCCTTATTTTCCTTTCGAGTTTCTGTCTGATTGACCTATCCAAGGGTGAAAGTGGGGTATTAAAGTCTCCCACTATTGGTGTGTGGCATTTGATGTGAGGTTTAAGCTTTAGTAGTGTTTCTTTTACAAATGTAGGTGCCCTTGTGTTGGGGGCATAAATGTTCAGGACTGAGACTTCATCCAGGCAGATTTTTTTCTGAGATGAATATGCCATGTCCTTCCTGGTCTCTTTTGATTGTCTTTAGTATGAAGTGTATTTTGTTAGATATTAGGGTGGCTACACCATCTTCTTTCTTAGAACCATTTGATTGAAAGTCTTTTCCCAACCCTTTACTGTGACCGTGTCTGTCTTTGAGGTTGAAATGTGTTTCTTGTATGCAGCAGAAGGATGTCTTCTGTTTTTTTTATCCATTATGTTAGGGTGTGTGTTTTTATAGGTGAGTTTAGTTTTTCTTCTAGTGTTTTCTGTAGGGCTAGATTCATGGATAGGTATTGTTTAAACCCAGTTTTGTGATGAAATATCTTGTTTACTCCATCTAAGGTGATTGACAGTTTTGCTGGGTATAGTAGTCTGGGTTTGCAGCCATGCTCTTTTACTGACTGTATAACATTTGACCAGGACCTTTTTGCTTTCATTGTTTCCATTGAATACTCAGGTGTTATTCTAAAGGGTCTACCTTTATAAGTAATTTGGCCTTTTTCCTTTGCAGCTCTTAGAATTTTTTCTTTGTTCTCTAGGTTTAGTGGCTTGATTATTATGTGGTAAGCAGACTTTTTCGTGGGGGTCTAGGTGGTCTATAAGCTTCTTGTATTTTTATAGGCATTACTTTCGGTTTGGAACATTTTCTTCTATGATTTTGTTGAATATATTTTCTGTGCCTTTGAGCTGGTGTTCTTCTCCTTTGATTTAATTATTCTCATTTTTTGGTCTTTTTATGGTTTCCTCAGATTTCCTGGACATTTTGTGTTATGACATTTTGGTTCTAGAGTTTTCTTTGACTGATGTATCTATTTTCACTATTGAAGCTTCCACTTCAGAAATTCTCTCTTCCATCTCTTGCATTCTGTTGGTTATGCTTGCATCTGTATTTCCATTTCATTTCTTTATTTTGTTTTGTTTTGTTTTGTTTTGTTTTTTTTCTTATTCCCAGCTTTGCCTCAGTTTGTGCCTTCTTTATTGCTTCTATTTAATTTTTAATTCCTGGAGTGTTTCTTACACCTGTTTTCTTTTTTCTTGGTTTTCTGTGGTAATTAGGTTTCTTGGTTCTGGGGCGGCCAGAGGTCCAGACCCACAGACGTTCAGCCCCAGACCCTTTAGCCGCCCGCCACTGCTCAGGCCCCAAAAATGATTCAGACGCTTATATTAAGTTCATGCTGTTTGGCCTATGGCTCAGGCACATTGCTAGCTGCTCTTTCATCTTAACTCAACCCATTCTCATTAAACTGTCTGCCACGTGGCTCACCTGTGTTCCTCACATGTTGCTACTTTGGGCTTTGGGCTCTGTCTATCTGACTCCACCCTCCTTCTCCTACCTATGCTCTGATTTCTCCTCCTACTCTTTCTATGGTGCCTGTCATGGGCCAAAACAGCTCCTTTATTTAAAGATTGATATTTACAGCACACAGAAAGACATTCCCACATCAGTTTTCTTTATTTTCTTTCAGGCCTATGTTCATCTCATCTACTTTTTTGTTTGTATTTTCTTCTATTTCTTTAAGGGAATTTTTTATATCCTCTCTTAAAGCTTCTATTATCATCATAAAGTTGTTTTTAAGGCCATTTTCTTCTGTTTCCTTGATGTTGTAGAACCACCAGATTCTTCTGATGATGTCTTTTTCTTTATATTGTTATATGTATTTTTGCACTGGCATCTGTTCATTCTTAGTCAGCTCTTTGTCGACTCTTAGTCAGTTGTTGGCCTGGGCTTGTGTGTCTCTAATAATTGCAGGGGTTGCTCTTTGTGGGCTCTTAGCAGGCTGTAGACCAGTGGGCTGCAAGGTATCCAGTTGCTGGTGTGTGATGATGCTGTTTGCAGTTTCAGTGGGGTTTGACCCATGGGATGTCCCTCCAGCTGTGTTTTTTTGGGTATTGGGTTTGGGGAAGGGGAGAGCTCTCCCAGCTTTCTTTGGTTTAGGGTGGAGCTGGGTATGGGTGGGGCACTGGGGGCTATGTCTGTAGGCTGGGCTTCAGAGACCATGGTCTCTTCTTGGCCTGGGGTTCAACCATGGACCAGGAGGCTTTGGTGTCTCCATTTGTCTGTCACTTTTATTTTTAATTTATATGCATGGGTGTTTTGCTTGCATGTCTGTGTACCACTTGTGTGGCAGTATTGGCAGAGGCCAAAAGAGGATGCTGGATCCACAGGAGTGTAGTTTCAATGGTTGTAAACCATCATGTGGTGCTGGAATTGAGATCAATTCCTTTAGGTTCTCTAGAAGAGCAGCCAATGTTCTTAAGCACTGAGTCATCTCTACAACCTTCTAAAGATAAATCTTTAATAGAACCCGTATTCTTATTGGCTTGCTTTTGTATTGCTCATGGCTGCCTTGATCTTGAGTGACATGAAATGTCCAGGTTGAATAGCTGTGGGAAACTATGTGGACTAAAGCACAAAATATTTACTATCTGTATTTAAAATGTTATTTGCTGATTACTGTCTGTATAGTAAGCCATATGTAACATCATTATTTTTAAGTGTTTGTCTAAGAAAACCAGCAGCAATTTATTCTTAGAATCATACATATCTTGATTTAAAAGCCTGGGAGGAATTTGGCTTGAGGTCAAAGCAGGTAGCCTCTGAGGCTACATCCCAGGAGTTCTTATATTTATCTGCTCTTGGAAGATATAGTTTTAAGAGGTTCTTCTGTCTTCATAGACCTCTTTTAGAGCATGTGTGTCACCTTCCTTGAGGCCTGTCCCTAACATTTCCTATTGGAAATGGCTCCTTCCTCACCACTGTGTTTCTACCATTTCTCTGAAATGGAATGAAGTCCCCCACAAGATTATTTTTTATTTTAATTTAATTTATTGAGATCTTTGTAAAATGCCCACAAGTGCCTTATGTGGATTGTATTTTTAGAATGCATACAATATTTCATCAAGTATTATAAATATATACATGTGAAATTGAAAAATAAGAAAGACACATATACAAACTAACATTCAACTACAACTTATAGATGTAAGTAAAGGAAAAATTAACTGTTCTGCAAATGTAAAGAGGGACTATCACTAGAAAAGTCATCAGGAATAGCCAGAATTTTTTTTAATGAATGATAGATACCATGTGGATGGAAAATCCTTGAGTGACAAAATTTGATTTCCCAGTGAAATATATCAAATAAAGGTTATACCATTCAACTCAAGTTATCTAAAACAATTCTACTTCATCACTGATAAATGTATATTTAGACATGCATATAAATTTAGGTATCATACATTGTATCCTTTATTGATAGAAAGTGAAATTCCAGGTCATGTTATCTTTAAGGTTAACTGTCAACTTGAAGAAAGTACTTTCATCATAGATGAGCTTTCTACCATCTTGAACATCATTAAAGGAGAAAAAAATCCGCATGAAATCCTGGTAAGTGTGACATATTCCCTTGTGAGAATGTTCATGACATAAAGCAGGACATATGAGCAGCTGTGTTATCCCTAAATTTAAAAAATGTCAATTACAATACTAAACTAGCTAAATTGCATATCTATTGAAAACTTAAATATTTTTAAGTTTTTGTTCACAAAACAAATGTATTTTCTTATAAATGTGCCTCTGAGAAATAGGTATTTAGCTCAGTTGATAGAGCACTTACTTAGCATAAATGGAGGCCTGAGTTCTTCATCCGCATTACTACATAAAACAGGTGTGACATTGCAGTCCTGTAATCTCTACACTTCAGTGGAGAAACAAGTGTTCAGGGTCAGGGCTGGCAAGATGGCTCACTGGTTGCTCTTCCAGAGGACCTGGGTTCTGTTCCTGGCACCCATATGGCTCACAACTGTGTGGTCTGCAAGTCCAGTTCAGGAGGATAGATGCCCTCTTCTGGCATCTTTGGACACTGCAGACACTGAACACATCTGGAGTACAGGCATACATGCAACAATACAACACCCATGTACTTAAAAAATAAAAGTAATTTAAATTTTAAAAATAATTCTTAAAAAGAAGTGTGAGGTAATCCTCTGGTACATAGTGAATTTGAGGTCAAACCAGGACAGACAAATGACCAGGCAAACAGGGACAAAAGGATGGAGGGTGCTTCTTGGTAATTAGATTATTAACAATAGATTCAAAGGATCCTAGCAGTAGATAAAGTTATGAAATTAAAGAAAAGAATAAATGTTATTTTTCTTTTCACTGCCAAAATTGTTGTTTACTTATTTTTGTTTCTTTTTTTTTTTTTTCCTTTAGGAACCTTCAGAATGCCTCTTTGATTTCTGTGATTTTCTATTTAGCTTTGACTTGCCATCCAAAATTACATTAATGAGATTTAACTCTTTCAAACTGACAGTATGTATGTTTTTGTTGCCATGACAAAATAACTGAGGCTGTATGCTTTATAAAGAGGTATATTTAAGTCAGAGTCTTAGAAGTTCAAGAACATGATGTAGGCATCCAGGTGTGCCTTTCCTCACTTGTCTCACCACCAGCATTAACACGAGGAGAAGCATAAAATGACTTTCCCATGTGTTGAAGGGGACAATTGTGTTCTCATAAAGAATAACATACTCCGTGAGGGTGATTGTAATCCCTTCAAAGGGCACTCTCCCGTAACCTAATTACCTTTCAGAAGTCCAATTTAGAGGTTGATTATTACCATACTGGAGACAATGTTTCACGTGATTCTTTGGAGACACAATCAATTGATATTCAAACAAATATGAGTTATCATTTTTGCCATAAAAATTTCAAACATATATAAAATAAAGATAATGGTACCCATCACTGAGATCATCCAGTATAAATATTGATCACGTGTGTTAGCCTACCACTTTTGGTTTTGCGGTTCTTAATAGTTTTCTAAACTATTTCAAGGAAAATGCCAACATAAATTTCTTTCCACGTTTGATCCTTTAATCTTCTAATTTTAGTCGCCTAATGTTTGTGTGTGCTGATTTTTGTTCTTTTGGGGGTTATCTCATGCTTCTCCCGTTTTAGGATTTCTTATCAACTTTTAACATATTTCACAGATTAAAAAATTATGTATGTTTCCTCTCTTACTTTTGTTAAGGTTTCAACACAGCATTATTTATTATCTTACCTTATCTGAGTCACTATCTGGAATTCTGAAAATAATATTTCTTGTTTAATATAGGCTATTACTTGATTGCTCAGAAAACAAAGTAGTGTAATGAACTAGACTCCTGAAGGCTGATGGCAGATTGTTCGCTTAACATTTTTGATATCACCACTGATCCATACTTACAGCAGTAAGGGATCATAGACATTTTTAATAACTCAAATGTTCATATCCATTCACTATTTTTCGCACATGAACACTAGATGTCACAGTTTGTTTGATCCTGTAATTGCATTATCTTACATTGTAAAGATTTAATAATACCTTTCTTAAATTATAGATGTATAGAGCATTGGCAGCAAGATACAAAAGATATTTTGTTAGAAGTGTTAAATGTAAATCAAATCTTGTCCTTTGTGCCTATAACTCCAGCACTCAGGGGGTTGACAGGAAAGTACTGTGAGTTCAAGGAAGTTTGACTGCATGGTGAGACCTTATGCAAGAGCAAAACCAAAGGAAAAAACAAAAAAGAAGTACTAAAAAAACTCTAGGATTATTTGTTGTAAAAGAATGGGAAATCAGGTAGCCTAGGCTGGCCTTGAATTTGATCCTGATATGTAACCATGATGGCCTTGAATTTCTTCCTAAAACATGTTTACATTTATGTGCTGTTTGTGTGTATGCTATCTACATATGAAGCTCAGAGGACAGCTTGCTTGAGTCAGCTCTCTCCTTCCATCGTGTAGGTTCCAGAGGGAGTTACAGTGAGGGGGCTTGGCAGCAAGCTCCTCTGCTTGCTACGCTATCTCATCAGCCCCAGATCTTGATTTTTAATCATCCAGCTTCCACCCCCAGGGACTGTAGGCCAGCTCCCCCATTCGCATCTCCATCCCAGTTAGTCTTAAAGGTCCAAAGAGAACCAACTGAAAAGTGTCTTTTCCCAAAAGTGTGAAGCCATAGAATTTCAAGGAAGAATCATGGAACCACGATTCTTAACCCTGAAAGTCAGACGAAGTCACTTGGTTGAAGATACCATGCGCCAACTAAGACATGCTGAATTTTTTGAACTCAGGAAACCACTAACGGTAAAGAGAAATATCTTACTGAACTTTTTTATTGTGGGAAGGGACATTCATAATTAAGAAGCTGCATTCACTATGGTGATGAAGGTCTTAAGGATTCCAGAAGTTTCCCCCTTTCCCTTAAGGAAATGGAATGCTTAATTACATATTGAGTTTCAGATTAACTCATTTATTAAGGGTTATAATGAATCATCTCAGTACTTAATAAAATAAAAATAACAATGTATTTACAAACATTATAGTCCAACTGAACTTCTGGGTATTTTATTTTATGAATATATGTTTATATGTACAAGTCTAGGTGTGAAACCACAGTTCCTCAAATGTTAAGCAAGTGCTTTGTCACTGAGCTCCATCACCAGCCATATGGAGTTTTGTTTGAGTTTGTTGATATATATGAAAGTTACAGAGGGATTGGCTGCACTATACTAATACTAGATGATGACATGGAGTTTGTATGTCCTTTCTCCTCTTGTGACCAGCAAGAATGTTCCTCTTATAGCGGTACTAAAGATGAAGCTAGCAATCATTAAATATCATTTGAGCCAAAGAAGACTCATGAAGTAACCCTAGCAGAAGGCTGAGAAAATATGATAGCCTCTTAATGAGAGAAATTGAAATATCATATGCAAGAGAATTCAATCAAAATAATTAAGAACGAGGACTGTTTGTGCACTCAGTAGGTAGCATGTGCAACAGGCAATTTCTCTCATATTGTTGGTCTAGACTTTCTACAATGTAAGTTTCAGTTCCAGCCACTCTTCTGTGGATGCCTGTGCATTTACTGCAGGGCACTTCAGGTCATTTGTCATATTGCATACTTAGCAGAACATTGACTAATACTGTGAGTAGGGGCTGGAACCTGGAGTCCCAAGGGGAGTAGATTTTCCTGATACCACTGGAGAAAGTAAATGGTAAGGTCTTAAAAAAAAAACAGATTCTAGAAAATAGCACTTAGACCAGAGGGGATGATTTCTTGGCATGTGATTAAAATTGACATCAAAGAAAGAATTTTATTTTAGAAATAGGACTCCTTTGTATCTAATTTTCTTATATTTTGCGAGGATATCAATAGAACATTCTTTCCTTTATAGGAAATGGCTGTCATTAAAAAGGAAGATGTTAACTTCAAGACAGATACAAAATATAGCAAGCATGACAAAACTGTTCTTCCACATCCTAGCCCTCGTTGTCCTGACAGTCCTAAGAGTTTTATTAAGGATCAGCAGACAGAGTAGAGGGCAAGCCAAAAATAGGGGATCAAAACTTAAGGATGCTCATCTTCAAAATGCCTGGGAGTGGTAGACGCTTGCCTAGCGTTCCTGAGGGCACCAGGAATTAAATATATAAATAAATGGAAGAAATGAAATTATCTGGAAAAGGAGTGTCAGAGCAGGCAGGTTAAAATGAAGTCAGTACTGGTCCATGAGATCCAGAGGCAGGGAGAACTGTTAAAAAGAGGAGCTAGTTAATCTATGTGTTTCCCCTAAGTGCTATGGCAACACACTTGCGGCAAAGGTACTTAGCCCACACTCCCTGGAAGGCTGCTTACTGGAAGTAGAGGCTGGAGAAACCAAAAAGCTGTGCATTAGAGACAAGTTTGCACAGTCTTAAAAATAATATGAAGAGAGACAACAAGGTTAAATAATTGGAAAATGGTTCAGGGGTTTGAAGCGTGTGAAAATGTGATCAAGGTGATGTTCCTTCTTCCAGTGGTGAGAGCGTTGCTCTAAAGGATCCAGGCACTTGTTGTTTTGACCATCTGAGAAGCAGTGCACTCCTAGCTTTCACTGCTTGGTCACAAACTGAGGGAAGATAGGGTATGAGAAGGAAAAGCAGTGTAGGTCTGGCAGGTCTACAGAGACCTGGTCAGGGGGGGCCCAAAACTTTTCCATAAAGGGCAAAGAGCTGTATTTTAAATAAGAGCTTTGAAATAAATTTTCTTTCTGTAGGTTAATTTTATTGGAGAAATTCGTGCTGAGAGTGGAGGGGTGAGTGCTGAGTTCTTCCATTGTATATTTGAAGAGATGACAAACCCCAAATATGGAATGTTCATGTATCCTGAAAAGTGTTCAAACATGTGGTTTCCAACCAATGTAAGTTATGTTCTCATAAAACATATTAACTGCTGCAATAAAAGTAAACCATAGAAGACCGTGTCAGATTTGAACTGTCCAACCTGGCATCTCTATTTTGAGTAGTACCATATCACCCACAGAGCAGGAGCTGTGCTGTGGCATGATCTGGCAGCATATAGAAAACATGGCTTATCTAGGTATGGTGGTATCTGCATATCTAACCCCAGTGTTCCAGGCACATGTAGAGGGGACAAAGCTTGAGGGCAAACAAAAATCAACACCACTTTGGCCCCTCTCAACAGCTACAGAATTGAAACTCATAAGACATATAAAATCCTCTCACTCATCACAATACACATTAAACTTTAGCATCAGTGAACTGTAATTGAAATACAATAGACAACACAGAAAATATCCCATTTGATGATAGACATATACACCAGTGAAATGATCACTTCAATCAAGATACCATGTTCATCATCACCGAAGGTGCTCCCATACTTCTTTTACATCCATTCTTCCTAAGCAACCACTGATCTGCTTCTTGTCACTACAAAGTGAACCATATCTTCTGGTCCTATAATTTTGTATAAATGAAATTAAGTACAGTCAAATTAGTATCTGTCTTTTTTCATTGAATATAATTACTCTGAGATGCATCTATGTATTAACATGTGTCCATTGTTCATTCCATATTTTAAGCTGTGGAGTGATATTCTATAGTGTGAATATCCTAAAATTGTTTACATAATCTTTGAAGGGTAGTTATTTGGGGTGTGTCCTTAATTTTGATAATTATAACATGCCATATTTCAAATTAATAGAAACTAATGATGGAATGATATAGCTAACTATTAATTCTGAAAAGTTGGTTGATTTGACTCTAATGTTTTTCATTTTTATACATTGCATTATACAATGTTTGCTATGTATGCCAAGCTAGCCTTGATTTCACAATCCTCCTGTCTCCATTTTCCAAGGGCTGGGATCATAGGGTTGCACGACGCTTAGCAAAGCCATCACTTTTAAGTATATTCATACAGTTCTGCTCAATAGGAAACAGGCACACATACCCCCAATTTTTTTTAAAAAAATGAATATGGCTTGTTAAAATAGCAAAACCAAGTTGAACCAGAGTACAAATTATGGTATAGAAAACTCTCTAGGTTAGGAGGAGCCTTTACAGATTGTTTGTACTCTACTTTTAACTCATTTCAAAATTCTATATGAGGAGTAAATAAGCCATGGGGAATGAGGAGAATGAACATTCTGTGAGTGACTGGCCCCATGAACCTGCTAACAGCACGGATGTCACTGGAGTAGGAATCTCAGAATTTTACACTATCGACACTTCCTCCCCTGGGCTACAGCTTGGGGCTGGAAAGTTTGTTGTTTTGTTTTTCTAACCAGGACTATGAGATGCAGAGTAGGAAATCAAAGGCAGCTGCCTTAGTATGATTTTGGTGTTGTCACTTTAATGAAGCACTTGAGAACATTGTAAAGAGAGTAAGCCTATTTAGCTCAGGGCTCTAGAAGTCCAAGGGCATGTTGCTGACATTCATTAGCTCTCACAGAGACTCCTGGCACAAGACATCCTGATAGGATCTCCTGGAGGCAAGGAGACTACATAGTAAGACAGAAGGCCAGAGTGAGAAAGAGGCCCCATAAGCCTTCATGTGGGGCTGCATTGCTAAATGGAAACACCATTTATGTAACACTCATCTGGCATTTGTTCTGCTAAACTGAGCATCAATATAGAGCCACATTCCTTCCTCAGGGTTGCTTTTCTTTTCTGGTTGAATTGGAAGGTAAGGACCATAAAATTCCAAATGAGATCTTAGCAATTGCACCTGATCATTTGTTTCTACATTTCAGATATACTATCAGGAACAAAAAATTATTTACTTAATGTTCTGTACTGTTAATTTACATTAAAAAACTATGCAAGATGCTGGGCATGGTGGCCCATGGCTTTAACCCCATATTTGGGAGGTACAGGCAAAAGGAATTCAAGGTCACCCTCAGCTACAGTGAGTTTTGAGAACGTCCTGTATGTTTCAAACAAACAAACATAAGAGATAGAAAGAACATTATGAAAGAAATTTAAATTTTATTATAACTTAGAAAAGAGTCTCAAATGTTTATTCTTTTGAAACCCAGTTTGGCTCTAACTTGTCATGTTAATTAGAAAAGGGAGCTAAAATTTGTTCTTTATTAGTCTAATTGTGCCTTTGCTGATTGTCTATATTAGCTTAGGAATTTATTTCTATTTTATTTTCTAGCCTAAGTTTGAGAAGATGGACTATTTCCTTTTTGGGATCTTGTGTGGACTATCCCTATTGAATGTAAAGGCTGTCAACCTTCCATTTCCACTGGCTTTATATAAAAAACTTCTGAAACAAGAGCCTTCTTTGGAAGATTTAAAAGAACTAAGTTTTTCCTTGGGGAAGTAAGTACATGTGTTTGCTTGCTAAGAACAGTGTTAAGGCTCAGGTGTTCAAGCATAAATAATATCATGCACTAAGAAGCACAGGCAAAGTCTTCAATTTTTATGTTGTGTTTCCTTTAGATGAGCTTCCATTAGCATGACTTGCAATAGAGTAAACCTTCAAAAATGAAAAAAGCTAGATTTTCTTATGATAATTAACTAATGCAATAAAAATAGTTTGGACCTGGGCTCTTTATCAAGGTGATAAGTATTTAGAGGAGTTCTCAGGATATGCATTCGGTATCCTTTTTATCCTATAAATACATATAGTGCTATAATTTTACATACATATATAGATATGACTTATAAATATCTGTAGTGTGCATACGTATATACATTATAAATAGATATATTGCTATATACATTCATATACATATATACATTATAAATAAATATAATGCTATAAATGCATGTATGTGTAGATAGATATGTCTTATAAATAGATGCAGTGCTATAATTTGATTTCATGGCAGTGGTCTATAAATAGATTCAGTGCTATAAGTGTGTATATATACAGAGATATGTTTGTAATAGACATGGCGCTATAAGTTTATGTAGATAAATATAGTTTATAAATATATTTCTCTTTATGTATATATGTGGTTTATAAATTAATACCATAAGTACATATGCATTTTTCTTTTAAATTGATTTAGTACCATAAGTGCACATACATATGGTTTATAAAAAGATATAGTGCCATAGTACATATATATCTGCATATATATATATAATTTATCAAAAAATGAAAACATGCTCAGGTTCACTAATAACTGAGTGAATGTACATAAAATGTCCTTTTTCTGCCAACAAGTTTTTCTTAAAGTGTTGACAAAAATTATAGGAAAATATTCTTTGTCATGGATTACTAGTAGTAGGCTGATATTAAGGCATAGTTTCTCAAAACTGGCAATTTTGACATTTTGAGTTTTTCTGCTTTGAATGTATGAGTGGGGAACCAACCACAGGCCTCCACCATCATGGATAAGAGCATCTACTGAGCTATAACCTCAGGCGTATGGCTGTTTGAATTCTTTATGAGGGAGGCTGTTCAGAGCATTATGAGGTATCTAATAGTGTCTGGGGCCACTACTCACTGGATAACAACCCTCAACTGTGACAACCAAAGACATCTTCGGACTTTGCAAAATAAATCCTTCCCACTTAGAAATAAGGCCCCTCCATGTAATCATTTACATGAGGCAACACATGTAGCAGGTTTGATGCCTGATTTTCATAATATGCAGCAGTATCAACAAGGCAGAGCAGACTAACAAGTCAAATTTTTAATCGAGGTAATGACTAGGAAGATGAGTGGGAAAACGTAGTAGAGGAAATGTACACTGAAGTTTGTACATGTCTATGGAAAACGTAGGAGAAGAAATGTACACGGAAGTTTGTACATGTCTGTGTTACTTAATTTTTCCAAGTGAGTGATTATTACTTTGAAATTGCATAGTATCAAACATATAATTTTAAATTAAATTTTTCAATAGGAATTTGCAAGAAGTTCTAAATTGTGAGGCTGATGACATTGAAGAACTTCACATGTATTTTTCTGTGAGTAACAGGCTATAGGTTGGCTTTAATCTTTTAATTTGGGGAGTGGGGAGTTGTTAGAGATTGAACCTATGCCAACATAGTATTTTACCACTAAGATACACCCTCGGCCATCATCTTTTATTTTCAAAACTATTTTATTATAAAATCTTTATTACGGAATATATCCACACTTTTAAAGATATTTTTTTTTCTGTGAAATTTTTCTCCAACCTGGTTTTCATTTGTATATCTTATATCTACAGACTCTTAAATATGTATCTAGCAAACATTCACTTAATGCAAACAATGCTTGAAATATATACATACAACATCTATTAAAGAGGTTTTAAATTTTTTTTATATGGCAGAGCATGGTAACACCTGCCTTTAATCTCAGCAGTCGAGAGGCAGAGAGGCAAAGGATCTCTGTGTGCTCAAGGCTAGCCTGGTCTATATATCAAGCTCCAGGCCAGCCAGGATTACATAGAGAGACCTTTTCTAAAATTCTCAAAAACTAAGTGTGTGTGTGTGTGTGTGTATGTGTGTGTGTGTGTGTGTGTGTGTGTGTGTGTGCTTAAAAGTCTGAAGTTGAGTGTGGTGGTGTATCCTAGAAGGAGATAGAGGCAAGACAATAGCAGATATGAGGCCAACTTGGGCCACATAAATAGATTGTATCACAACAAACAAAAGACTGAATTGAAAAAGTATTATCTTCAGTCATTTTAAAGTTTATAGAGGAAGCATACTAACAATAATCACAGATTCATGTTCATATTTATCAGTCAATTATATTTTGGTTACAGATACACTGGGATCAAAAAGATGTTGTTGACTTAATTACAAATGGAATCTCTGTGCCTGTGAACCAAATGAACAAGTAAGATTAAAGACCTAAAATATCTACTTGGAATAGGCACAAAATGTTTGTGTCAATACAATTAAAAATATAGCTGAGCTTCTCCTATGTTCACTTAGTTCCTCATCTTTTAGAATGCTAAACAGGTAGGAGAAGAGAGGAAATGGTTCAAGAATAACTCTATGCTGTGCTCTACTGTGTTCCAGATACTGGTGATGGGGCTGAGAAAAAGGTAAAATGTAAAACTTATGTCAGAGTGAGCAGAAAGTTGATACTCAAATACACCATCATGTAATGTATCAAGTAAGCCAACTAGTTCCAGCTTATGGAATTTGACTGCAAATATTTCATTAATGTTCCAAGGTGTTATTTGAAGTACTAGTAACTTGAAGTTAGCCATGGAAGGAATACTTAGGAAAAATGGCAAATGGTACAAACGAGTTTTTCCTTTCTATCATTTCTATTTCCTTACATCCCATTCTCCCCTAACTTCCTTTCGAAAAACTGGTTATTAAACATTGAGAAGCATATGCCTGGTTATGGCGAGGACAGGAGGGGGTGGCTTAAACAAGTCAGTTCATAAAAGAAGCTTAAAGGGTTGCATGGGTGTGTGTGTGACCATGTTTCTAGTGGCAACCCCACTTAGCCTACTTTTCATTACTTTAATGAAATATCAAACACTGGGTAACTTTATAAAGATGAGGGTTTTATTTATCTCAAAGTTCTTGAAATTCAAGGACCACATCAGTCAGTGGCCTTCTTTCTGGCAGCATCTTGGGTGTGAAAAGGTCATACCTGACAAGACTTAAAGAGCATGCCTGTGTGTCTCTTTTGGTCTTTCTGTCTTGCCTTATAAGGCTACCAGAGGTCAGTCATGGAATTCTAGGTGGTGATTTTGTGTAAGTCTAATCACTTTCTAAAGGATTCACTGTATACACTATAATTAGATCAAGTTTCTATCATTTTACTACCCAACAATGGGAGAAATAAATGTCAACACAAATCCTTGCAGGATAGTCAAACCACATTCATACTGTGTCACATGCAACCAGGAAATCTATCATACTGTGCAAAGTGCATTCTACAGTGCAAGGGAGACTTTTAAGAAATTATTTCCACAAATTAGTTTTGCTGGAAGAGATCTGGAGGCAGGATCAAAAGTTCCAGCTTTGAAAATATCACTTCACTACAAAAATCTGATGACTGGATAGAAGTTTCCTGGTAAAGAGGAAGTACGCCATGATACAGAGAGTGTTCACACAGCACAATCCCCTACAAACAAGAGGTAGCAATATAAGAGTGACAGAGAGAAATGCACCGAGGGGAAGAAGCAAGGGTCAAATGGTGGGACTTTCGCCCATCCTTAATTTCCTGTGATGTAAAAGCACATGGCATTCCATAGTCATCATACTCAACAAATTTTGGATTTTGACTATTCTCTAAACTAGTTACATAAAGTACAATATTTTGTTATGATGCCAGCATGCAGCCAGGGAAAGAAAATGGCTAAACTATAATGTTTAGTAGGTTAGATTATTAAGTGCATTTTCCATGTATACTGAACTCATTGGGGCATATCCTTATTGAAAGTCATGAAGTGCTTAAGTTCAGAAAGTAGTTGCAACTGTTCCTTGTAATACAGAAAATGAGAACACTCTAAAGTCTGAATCCTTCTCTCATATTCTCTAGGAACTTTTCTTCAGTTGGCCAGGTTTTCATTTCCCTGTGTTGCATAGACTTGCTACACAGAAGAAATATACTTTTCCTCCTCAACAGAGGAAAAAGAGCAAAATAGATAATGTTCTAGTCACTGATAAGTATGTTATTGGCTTTTTCCCCCCTCCCCTCAAGGAAAGACTATGTTTCGAAGTGTGTTGATTACATTTTTAACACCTCTGTAAAGACGATTTATGAGGAATTTTATAGTGGATTTTACAAGGTGTGCAACTGGGATATAATTAGGCAGTTCCAGCCTGAAGAATTAAGGACAGCAATAATTGGCAATGCTAATTTTGACTGGAAACAACTTGAAAATGTAAGTGACAACTTAAGTACCCTCCAGCTCTTCTAGATAACTGATACATAGCCCCTTAAAACATATCTCTTTCTCTTTTTCCCTCTTGTTTGCAAGAATTCACAGTATGAAGATGAATATCACAAATCTCACCCAACTATTTTACTCTTTTGGAAGGCTTTCCATCAATTAACTTTGGATGAAAAGAAAAAATTCCTCTGTAAGTACTGTACTAGATATTCATTTTTAATGTTATAGATCATTCTTAATGGCAAGGCACATATATTAATGGTATTAACTTGTAGAGCACAAAACCCCAATGTTATAACTTTCCTAGGCTTTATCTGACCCTGTGCAGTTTTCTCTGACCAAAAAATGTTCTCAATATTTATTAAATATAATCATTAGGGTTTTTTATTTATCTTGATATTTATAGATGAAATATCTTAACAAAATTTTATTCCTTTCTAGTGTTTCTTACAGGAAGTGACAGGATGCATTTAAAAGGCCTACAGTATGATGGAATAATATTCCGTTGTCCTCAAACTTTCAGTGAAATAGATAACCCAAGATCATTGACGTGTTACAATATTCTAGACCTGCCTAAATATTCTACAATGAAAAGGATGAAGGAGGCACTTCAAGTGGCAATCAAAAATAACAAGGGGTTTGTCTCATTGGAATGATGCTGAAATAATCACCTCCCAGCGTTATAATCATTGACCTCAGGAATTAGGTCTTTGACTTTTGGGTTCTTCTGTCTTTCCTTAATCTAATTAGTACAAAAGGTTAAAGAATTTTACTTAGAATCAGTTGCACAATTTTTGAGATAAAGAAGTTACCGATTAATATTTTTAGTGAAACAAAATTCTGCAACACATTTGCTAACCTTGTTATTAGAATGTTTGGTTGAAATATTTTCTGAACAACAGTTATCATTTAATAATATAGTAAATATTTAAAATATTCAGTATTGTTGCTAAAGAGAATTTAGTGGTTAAGAGCACTCACTATTCTTCCAGAGGACCAGGGTTTAATTTCCAGCACCTACGTGGCTGCTTATATGCTATCTCTACCTCCAGTTCTAGCAGATCTAATACCCTTTTCTGGCCTCCAAAGCACTGCATGGATATGGTACACAGACATACACGCAGGCAAAACACCCACACACTTAAATTAAAAATAAATAAATAAATAAATATATAAAATAGTATTTATTTAAAATGTTATTGTACCAATAATAAACTATTGATTTGAAAGAATGTGTAGCTCTGAAAAAGTTAGTAAGAATATATACTGCTTTCAACATGTTTTTAAGGCATATAGATTTGTATATTTTGTATTAAGGAATGTACTTAGAATTTTTATCTTAGTAAATGCTAAATAATTTATTTTCAAAATCTAAGTGTTGACGTTTATATCTTTAAAGATATATGCTTAGTGCAGTGTTTCTGAAGTCATTTTAAGTGTGAATACTGTTATTTTGATAAAATACTGAGCCTGATCAAGAACTCATAGCTACTTGTCATTAGAAAAATGTAAATAAGTTGAAATATGTTTTATTACGATATTGTAAAGTAAATTAACGAAACAATATACTCACTATGGGAAAGGGCCAATATGTCTTGTTTACAGATTTTACTTTATGTTAAAATGTAAATTGCATTATACAGCTTTGAAATGAGTTCGTAAATTCATCTAGTTTGTCCTAAGAGGAGCATATATGAGGATGTGACAGGCTGTCATCATAAAAGTTTCTGTCCTATAAGGATGTTATATAACATCTTATCAGACTTTGCATTTGGAGTGTTCACTGGACTCCAAAGTAACCAAGCAAACTAAGAAATGTACAAGATTATAAAATGATTGTCATCAACAGGACAACAAAACATCACTAAAGTGAAGTAAATAAAAGAAATTGACTCAAAAACAGAGAACGAAACTGTCTCATTTTTTAACTATATTAACTATGTAGAAGAGCCTACAAAAAGTAGATTAAATAAGTATAAAGAGTTCAGCACTAAATGTCATAATCATACATCGAATTGAAAAGGCATCATTTACAATATAAAAAATACCAGATGTTGCAGGCCATTTTATCTGGGCATCCTTTGGGCGAGGGGGCTTGAAGACACAGTGCCAACGAGCAGGCACTGGAGTCAGGAGAGAAGCAGATGAAGACACATTTAAAACAAATGGCAGCTCCACAGACTCATTTAATACAGATATGGGACAAACTTATATACTCCCTTCCAGTTTCACATTGGCAGCTGGAAACGTCCCCCAGCTGTATTGTCTCTCTCTCTCTCATTGGCCTCCAGGATTTCATCACCTATCATCAGGTTCAGTGGCCGACTCCAGGCTGGCTCAGCAGGAAGAGACCAGTGGGCATGCCTCAATACATGACCCAGAACAGGACAGCTTCAGCTTCTTAGCCTGTGTTCTCCTACAACCAGAATTTTTTTTTACAATTGTTTAAATATTTTACAATGAGAACTATATCACTGAAAGAAATTAAAGAAGTCTTAAGATAATGTACATAGGTAGAAAGATAATATTTACTGATAATGATATGCTATTTTTTTTCAAATATTTTGTTCATGTCTGTGTCTGTGTGTGTCTGTCTATCTGTCTGTGTACATATGGTGTGTGTGTCTGCCTATGTGTCTGTGTGTGAGACTTGCTATGTTGATTATGATTTTGAGAGACTACTTGGTCTCAAACCTAGAAAAGCTGGGACTAACTGTCATGTGTAGTCAAATGATCATTTAATTTAACTAAGCAATTAATTCTGTAGAAACTGATAAACTGATCCTAAATTATATTATGCAAAGGGCTCCGAATAGCCAAGCCATAAGTGAAAAAAAGCCATGTTGAAGGGGACGGTGGTTTGAATGAGAATATCCCAAAAGGCTAAGATATTTGGATTTTTGGTTTATTATGTATGGCCCTGTTTCAGTAGGTTTAGAAGGTGCAGTCTTGCTGAAGGAAGTATGTCATAAGAGGTCAAAAGCCATGTGGCATTCCAAGTTTGCATGGTGAGCTTCCTGTTTTTAGATCAAGATGTCAGCTTCCAGCTCCAGCCATGCTTGCTTGCTGCCACACCTTCCCACGTGATTGTGATGGACTCTTATGCTCCAAATAAACTCTTCCTTCTATAAGTTGCTCTTTCATGCTCTCTATCCCAACTCATTTTATTAATGAAGTTCCTCTACAAGTTTTCCATCCTTTAACTATTTTTATTCTCTCTCTCTCTCTCTCCCTCCCTCTTCCCCTTCCTCCCCCTTTCCCTCTTTCTCTCCCTCTCTCTCCCCTCTCTCTTTCTCTGTGTGTTACGCATGTACATATGTGGGTATATGTGAGTGTATTTGAATGAGCATGTCTGTATAAGATAGAAGTTGAATTTTAGTGTCTTCCTCTACCATTCTCTATTACCTTTTTGAGACAGGGTCTTTTATTGAATGTGGATTTCTCTGTTTCATCTAGACTGACTAGCCAGTGAGCCTCCAGAATCTGCCTCTGCTTCCCAAGCAGGCTTAAAGCATGTACCACTGTGCTTGGCTTTTATGTGGGAGCTGGGGATCTAAATGCAAGTCTTCATACTTGTATGTTTTCATTTCTTTCTTGTCTGTCTTATGCCACACATATTTTTTTTCTTTCTGTTTATCTTTATCGACAGAAGAATTAAACACAATAGTGTGGCTACATTTTCCATAGTTTCATTTAATGTGCCCACAATCCAAAAATATTAAACAAAAATGAACATCTCATACAACTTAACATTCTAGGCAGTATGGTGCAATCATGTACCATCTTAATATGTTTCAGGGGGATATAGCCATCTTTTAGTTCTTCAGAGTGCCAGGGAAGGATCATAGTGCTTGTGTGTTGGAGGCCACTGGCCCCAGCCCCTCTAGGTGGCGCTATTACCTGGTGCTGGCCAACCCGCCTGAGTCGTTAGAGAGCGCATGCGCTTGGTAATCTCGCGAGACTGGTCTGGTTTCTCCGCCTTTCCCGTGGCGTCATGGGATTCTGAACTACGACCAATAGGAAGGTGTTTCGTCTAAAGCAAGAGCCGTTTGGTCGTCTTAAAACCGGGTGCTCCCTGCCTCGTGGTCTCTTCCTTCTCTTCCTCTCTCTCTCTCTCCCCGCCCCGCCGTGCGCACGGACGCCGGCCCGGCTTCTGGGACACGGGCTCAAGGCCACGTGGCAGATGGCCCGGCCCAGACCACGCCGGGGCCTAGCTCTCTCTCTCTAGCCTTATTTCTCCTCACTGGGGCCTGTCGCTGCGGGTTCCCGCGCCGCGGCGGCCTCTTTGCCCCCTCCTCTCTCTGCCCTCCTCTCTAAATGCTCTCCCCTAAGATACATTAAAGTTATACTGCAGAAGGATCCTAAGTGTGTACCGTGCCTTTTCTTGCGGGCGAGAAATAGGCGCGGAACAAGTGGTGCCGGAACCCGGGAATTTACATCGTTTACACCGCCAGACAGGATTCAGAACTGCGGACAGGTTACTCGGAGAGGTATGTCTGAACTGAACTTTGGTTTGGGACTTTTGAAAGGATTTTTTGAGGCCTTGAGGCTTGTCTTGGCAGTGCTGTTAATTTTAGAAGATAAAGCCTGTAAAGATCTGGTAGCTAAAGGGCGAGGCCTGATAGGGAGAGTTCAGGACAGCATGTCAGAAACCGGGAGCCGTGTAAGGTTAGGCGCGCGCCGAAAAAGTGAAAAAAAGACCCCCGGAAAAATAAAAGATATGGGGGAGTTAGGAATACTCGATAAGTAAAAAAGGACCCCCCAGAAAAATAAAAGATTTGGGGGAGATAGGGAACCAGAAACTAAAGGTACGGAAACTTGAAAATAGGAATACTCGATAAGTAAAAAAGGACCCCCCAGAAAAATAAAAGATTTGGGGGAGATAGGGAACCAGAAACTAAAGGTACGGAAACTTAAAAATTTAAATTTAAAGTTTGGCTCCTCGTGGTATGAGGAAAGACAGGGCCTGGGGCGGTTAAGACAAAGACAAACCACGCCCAAGATTCATAGGCAAAGACAGGGCCTAGGTTTTTCTTAGGTGCCACTGAGACAGCACGACTCATACCTTGAAAAACAGAGGTGCCGGTATGGGTTCCTCAGTGGCCACTGACCTCTGATAAGCTTAAGGCAGTGATTGAGCCTGTTGCGGAACAGCTTGCTAGAAAACATATTTTTAAGCCCTCCACTTTTCCATAAAATATATTAATTGGCTTAGACCTTTTTTGAAAATTCCCACTACAGATTTAAAGCCTTTGTTTGATGTTTCCTGGAAAAATTGATAATCATTATCCTAAATATCCTTTGTTACAGTTTGGCTTATCACCCTGTGGTATATCCACGTGTTACTTCCTCAGTGCCTTTAAAAGATGGCTTAACTGTATATACAGATGGCTCAGGAAATGGAAGGGGTGCTTATATTATAAATTCACAGACATTTTTCAAAGATTTTGGTCAAAAATCACCCCAGATTGTTAAATGTCTAATTGTGTTAGAAGTTTTACAAAGTTTGATTGTCTGCTTAATATTGTGTCTGGTCAAAAATCACCCCAGATTGTTAAATGTCTAATTGTGTTAGAAGTTTTACAAAGTTTGATTGTCTGCTTAATATTGTGTTTGGTCAAAAATCACCCCAGATTGTTAAATGTCTAATTGTGTTAGAAGTTTTACAAAAGTTTGATTGTCTGCTTAATATTGTGTCTGGTCAAAAATCACCCCAGATTGTTAA
Organism: Phyllotis vaccarum; assembly: GCA_033318265.1. Lineage (NCBI taxonomy): Eukaryota > Metazoa > Chordata > Mammalia > Rodentia > Cricetidae > Phyllotis > Phyllotis vaccarum. Next base: position 85,411,034 of record JARWLC010000014.1, on the reverse strand, counting down.
ATGTCTAATTGTGTTAGAAGTTTTACAAAAGTTTGATTGTCCGCTTAATATTGTGTCTGATTCCCATTATGTGGTAAATGCCTTTCAGTTACTTAAAACGGCCAGTGTTATTAATCCTTCCAATACAGTGTCTGCTCTGTTTTGTACCATAGCCCTTCTATATCACCCATATACGGGCACATTCGGGACTCCCGGGCCCTATGAGCAAAGAAAATAATTTGGCTGACCAAGCTACACGCCTGGTCGCTGCTGCCTTTGCTAATCCGTTGTAAGCTGCAAAAAGCTTCAATTTATACATGTTTCTATTGAGACCATACATGTTATTCAACATTGCTTAGAGGCATAGAGCGCCTGGGGCAAACCAGCTTGCCTCAAGACTGATAATGGGCCAGCTTACAGCTCCCAAAAATTCGCCCAATTTTGTGCACAAATACAAGTGACACACCTTACCAGGTTACCATACAACCCTCAAGGACAAGGCATTATTAAACGTGCACATCAGACCTTAAAATCCTATTTGTTAAAACAGAAAGGGGGAAAATAAATGGAAAGGCCCGGATCCTATTTTAATAAGATCCCGGGGAGCTGTCTGTGTTTTTCCACAGGATGAAAAAAATCCAGTTTGGATCCCAGAGCGCCTCACCAGAAAAATATTACAAGAAAAAGAACCTTCGCCTTCTCCAGTTGATGTGTTTGGTGACAGCAGTAGAAGATAATGCCCACCTTTTCTCTCTGCCAATGCCGGTGATGTATAAAGATTTAGACATAGCTTTAAAGAAAATAGAAGTTTGGGGTTAGAGAGAAGTTTATGTTTTAGTTAAAAATAGTTCAGATATATTACTAAAAAATTTCTCGGCAGCCTGACAAAGGAAACAGAGTTTAATAAAACCAAAATTGGCTTCCTTTTGCTCAGGCAGGCCAGATAAAAATTCAATTTTACCATGTAACAGTTGCCAATCCAAAAATATAGGTTGGGCCACGCCTAAAATATTTTCATTTTCTCCCAATTTAACCACCAGTTATTTAGATTGTTAGCAATGCTTCAGAAATTATAGATAAATTGAGATACAAATTTGATAATTGCCTTTATGCCTTATGCTGAGATGCTCAGCTTTATTTCTTTGCAGTAGTGACTCACGTGCCACGAGTCACGCCCATATCACCGTGGCCTCCCAGTAGCTCACAACTATCTGATACACTTTCAAAAATAGTGCAGACTGCACAGGCGGTTAACAAACTGTCCACCTCAGTAATTGGCACAATTGAGGTGTGAGCAATAACTTGCTGGCTTATACATAACCTCTATTCAATATAAAAACTTTACAAAGACAACTAATCTTTCGAAAAGCCTCTCTCAATTTTCTTACAGAATTGGTCGTCTAAGTTTGAACAGACCCTTCGTGACCTGCAAGTGGCGATCGTCCAGGCCAATTCCACTCGGCTAGACCTGTCGCTGACCAGAGAGCTCACTCCATAAATCCCCTCTTCCCCTACTCCAAAAGATGGGTGGGGGTGGATATATCTGACCTAGCCTTTTGCGGAGGACTAGTCATTCTTCTCTAGACGGTTTGTAGGTTCAGAATCCAAAGTCCGAGAAACAAGACAGTTTCGGCTCAAGCCTTAATGGCTCTAGACTCAGAAACCTCGATAGAGGTATGACTAATTATGATAAAGCAATAGAGATATTGTGGCTTAGACAGCTCCTACACACCTAGACTGCCTTGTCTATTGCACTAGATAGAGCGTTCAGCCCGTGTCCTAAGAGGTATGCTGAGCCAAGGGCATCGCACGGGACATACCTATGTCCCGAGAGACACATCATCCTGCATAAGGGTATCTGTCTTAATTCCCTTCCCAGCAAAAGGCAGAGGACAGGCTGGGGGCATCTCGATCTGTCGAGGGATTAGGGGTGACCCCCACGCAAGTCCACGATGTATTCTGGGGGATGATCACTGTCTCCACCCTCTTATAGGACTTCCTCGTTGCTTAATATTTGAGAAGGGTGAGATGTTGGAGGCCACTGGCCCCAGCCCCTCTAGGTGGCGCTATTACCTGGTGCTGGCCAACCCGCCTGAGTCGTTAGAGAGCGCATGCGCTTGGTAATCTCGCGAGACTGGTCTGGTTTCTCCGCCTTTCCCGTGGCGTCATGGGATTCTGAACTACGACCAATAGGAAGGTGTTTCGTCTAAAGCAAGAGCCGTTTGGTCGTCTTAAAACCGGGTGCTCCCTGCCTCGTGGTCTCTTCCTTCTCTTCCTCTCTCTCTCTCTCCCCGCCCCGCCGTGCGCACGGACGCCGGCCCGGCTTCTGGGACACGGGCTCAAGGCCACGTGGCAGATGGCCCGGCCCAGACCACGCCGGGACCTAGCTCTCTCTCTCTAGCCTTATTTCTCCTCACTGGGGCCTGTCGCTGCGGGTTCCCGCGCCGCGGCGGCCTCTTTGCCCCCTCCTCTCTCTGCCCTCCTCTCTAAATGCTCTCCCCTAAGATACATTAAAGTTATACTGCAGAAGGATCCTAAGTGTGTACCGTGCCTTTTCTTGCGGGCGAGAAATAGGCGCGGAACACTTGTGTTCAAGTAATCTCCACAATATGGGTAGTGATGTGGGAAATTTTAATATACTTAAGTCATGAAGCACTTCCTTGAAGTAAAATGTAAATGTATATAAAAAAGTTTGCAAGTATAGAAAATCACAACCTAAACACAGTTTCAGACTATTGACATTCTGAGATCTCCATTGATGCCTTTAAACATAATACCTTATAGATGAAGGGCACTACAGTATTTAGAACCAGGCTTCAAGCTGAAGGCATAGAAGCAATGGCAGTGTCAGATTTTTATCTTAATATATTCTCAGTGTAATGTTTCTTATAGATTCTGCAATGGGCCTTCAAGAAAATTTTTTCAGTGAATAGATGTTCACTCTGCAAAAGGAAATACTAGTATTCATGGGAATACACCATCCAGTTTTATTTTTCTTTTTAATGTTTTATTCAAGAACTGACATCACCAGTGAAAATTTTAAGAAATATTGAGTGATATTTTGTTGTCCAGATCCTAAACATTTGAGTCAAAAGTGGGAGGAAGCCCAACCATAACAATTGTGGAGATATGTTTCAAATTTGATAAAAACCATTCTGAGATATCAGAGAGATCTACCCACACTCAGTCTAGGAGGATCAGAGAATGGTAGCTCACACCTTTAATCCCAGCCACAGGGAATATCCAGGAGTGGTGACCTATGCCCTTAATCCCAGCAAGTCTGAGTTCGAGGTCATCTTAGTTTACAGAGGAAGTGTCAGGCTCCCAGGCAGGCAGTGGTGGTGCCACACATTTAATCTTACCCTGGACGTGAAACAACTGAGTGAGGAGGGTATTTAAGCTTGATTAGAGAGACAGAGCAGGCAATAAGAAGCTACCAGGAGCAAGGCTGAGGAATCTGGAAGACATCTGGGTGAGATCTGACTGTGGTGTATCCTCTCTGATATCTCAGCCTTTCCCTGAGATCTGGCTCTGAATTTCCTTTACTTGTGCAACAAACAATACAATCACAAGAATCAATAAACACTTCTCATTGTTAAATCTCAATATTGACAATCTTGATTCCCCAGTAAGAAGACAAATACTAACCAAGTGGATTAGAAAACAAGTTCTATCTCATTCAAGAAGCACACCCTACCATCAAGGGTAGCCATTACATCAGTACGAAAGGATAGAAGAAGATATTCCAAGGAAAGGTCCCAAGAAGCAAGCAGATACAACTATTTTAATGTATGACTTAAAAAAGAGACTTCAAAGGAAAACTAATCAACAGGACAGAGAAGGGCAATATATACTCACCAAAGGAAGAACCCACCAAGAACATATTGCAGTTCTAAACATTTAGGCAACCAAGTTAATAAAAGAAATACTAATACAGCTAAAATCACACATTGGCCCTCACACAGTGATAGTCTGTGACTTAATCATTCCACACTTACCAATAGAGAGCTTACATAGACAAAATCTAAACAGAGAAATGCTGGAGTTAAATAACATCACAAATCAAATAGACCTATCAGACAGCTGCAGAATAATACAGCTAAAGACAAAAGGATACACTCTCATCACAACAGCTCATGCAACTTTCTCCAAAATTGACTACATATTTGGACATGAAACAAACCATATATATGTGTGTGTGTTTATGTGTGTATATATATATATATATATATATATATATATATATATATATATATATATCATGTTATCTAACAAGAATGGATCAGCTATCAAATAGCAACAGCAACAAAAACAACAGAAAGCTTACAATGAACACAGAGCACCTCACTACTGAATGAAAAGTGAGTCAAGACAAGAGATAATTAAACACTGTTTAGAATTGACTGCAAATGAAAACACAACATAGCAAAGCCTATAGGACACAATAAAGGAAGGTCTAAGAGTCATGTTCATAGCTAAGGGCTTACATCAAAAAAATTGGAGAGATTTTATATTAGTAACTTAGTGGCACATTTAAAAGCTCTAGAACAAGAAGAAACAATGTCCCAAGTGACTAGTTGGCAAAAATTAAACTCGGGGCTGAAATCAATGAAGGCAGGGGCTGGGGTGTCTGTGAAACAAAGAGTTGGTTATTTGAACAAAATCAACAAGCATGATAAATCCTTAGCCAAACTGATTAAAATACAGAGAGAAAATAACCAAATTAATAAAATTAGAAATGGAAGGTGGGGGCTTGTGGCAACAGATACTGAGGAAATCCAGAGAACCTTAGAGGCATACTTTAAGTTTGTACTCCACCAAACTAGGAAACCTAAGAGAAATTGGTAGATATCTTAATACATGTGAGCTACTGAGGTTAAATCAAAATCAGATAAGCAATTTCCACAGGACCATTTCCACTAGTGGAGTAGAAACAGTAATTAAAAGTTTCCCAGCCAAGGAAAGATACATTCAGCACAGAACTCTACCAAACCTTCAAAGAAGAATTAACACCAATATACCTGAAATTATTCTTCAAAACAGAGACTAAAAGAACATTGGAAACAGCCTAAATAGCCATCAGCTGATAAATGGGTAATGAAAATTTGGTACATTTAAATGATTGAATTTTAAAAAATTAAATCATGTTTAAAAAAAGAAACAACAAAATAATAAAATATTTAGGTAAATATATGGAGCTAGAAAAAAAATAAAACTTATGAGGTAACTTAGATCCAAAAAGACAAATATTGTATGCCTTCTCTTATACATGAATATTAACCACATCTGAATAGCCAAAGAGATTAGGTTTCTAGTAAGGGATTATGGAAAAGGAAGAAATCCCCGAAGGAAAGGTAAATTGTATATATTGTTGTGGAAAAATAAAAGAGAAACTGGAATAGCAGAATTAAATTGGAAGGGGGGGTACTGTAAAAGGAGGAACATGGGGAGGAATGACTATCACTAAAGGCCATTTGAAATACATATAAAAAATGGAGTCACCAAGCAATAGGGAGTCAATACCACAACTAGACATCTTGTGGCACCAAGCAAAACCTCTAGTACCAGCAATAGATTCCATCTTGTTGAGTCATTGGCCAAAGTGACCTATTAGAAAATGCCTGTGGTGGTCTGAATGAGAATGGCACCCATAGATTCACATATTCGAATGCTTAGGACCCATTTAGTGGAAGCTCCCATTTGGAAAGGATTAGGAAGTGTGGCCTTGCCAGGGATGGTATGGCCATATTGGAGGAGGGGTGACATTGGAGGTAGGCTGTAAGATTCCAAAAGTCAGGTGTGGCCCAATCCCACTCTCACTCTGCCTGCAATTTATGCATCAGATGTGCATTTTTAGTTACTGCTCCAGCACCATGCCTGCCTGCCTGCTGCTGCACTCCCTATCTGATGATCATGGACTAACTCTCTGAAACTCTACGGAAGGCCCCAATTAAATACTTACTTTTATAAATTGTTTTGGTTATGGTCTTTTCTCATAGCAACAGAACAGTAATTATGACACACCAAACATCACGGACTCTTGGTTGCTATCTAGAACTTGATGGTAAAGTTCTATTTATGAAAACACATCACTCAACATAGAGAAGTTGAGCTGGTGCCTAACTAGAAGCTTTACCCCTAGTGACTAATGTTCATGATATTGGAAGGTACTCTGTATAGCTGAAATAGTCATGAACAACTCTTCATACAAACTCTGCAACCTACAACATATACCTCCCTGAATGATATACTGGTAGAATAGTGGCATAGATACCCACTATATGAATTGGAATCCATGCCTAACACCACTAATGTGGCCAAGAACCTGAGACTAGATAGGTCATGGGCTTATGGGAAAACCTAATATTATCACTCTAGTAAAGGAAAATACCTATAAAGGAACGTCTAATGACATACTGCTATGCCTGTAGATCAGTGCCTCACTCAGGCCACATGTGAGAATCTTCTTTCAGATGGTGGGAACTCAATACAGACAGCATGCAGAGAGTCAGATATTTTGGAGCACTCAAACTTAAATGGGATACCATCATCAAAGTCCTCCCTCAAGGCTCAGGGATCTATACCAAAGATGAGTGGATTGACTATATGATATGGGAATGTCTTTCTGTATGCTGTGAATATCAATCTTTAAATAAAGGAGCTGTTTTGGCCCTTGACAGGCACCATAGAAAAAGTAGGCGGAGGAATCAGAATAGGTAGGAAAGGGCAGAGTCAGAAACAGACCAAGCCAGCCACCAAGGAAGAAACATGTAAGGAACACAGGTGAGCCATGGGCGTGCAGGACAGATTAATTGAAATGGGTTAAGATGAAGGAGCTAGCTAGCAATGTGCCTGAGCCATAGGCCAAACAACATGAACTTAATATAAGCGTCTGAGTCATTTCTGGGGGCTTAAGCAGCTGCAGGCAGCTAAGGGGTCTGGGACAGCAGGTCTGTGAGTCTGGACCTCTGGCTGCCTGGGGCCAGGAAACCCTATTGTAACAACTATACAAACAAGAAGTGATGAATGAATCCAAGGAACCAGTCCCAACAGGACAGATCTAATACACATATGAACTCACAGACACTGTGGCATCATATATAAAACCTGCACAAGTTTAAGCCAGAAAGGTTCATACTGACAGGAGAAAGTAGGTACAGGCTACTTCCACAACCAAGAAGCTATATGTAATTGATATCCAGTGGCAAAGGAAAGGGTTTACATAGCAGAGTTGCACTGGGTACATTAACCAAATTTTAAGGCAAATCCCACACCCAAGAGAAGACAGCCAACATAAAATTTATTCAATAGTATTTTTGTTGAGTTTTTCTTTCACTTTATTTTGTTTGGGCTTTTTTTTTCATCTTACTGGTCCTTTATTTGTTTGTTTAGATTTCCCTTTTGGTGTTTTTGAAGGTTATTTTCTTATAAATCACTTATGATTTATAATTGATTACATTAACTTTATGGTTTCTGGTTCTCTTCTGTGCCGCTGTGAATGCAAGTTGCCATCTGTTATCGTTTTCTTGCTCTATTTACAGCTTTGTTCACATCTACTTAATAGCAAGAGTGTTGTTATAGCCTCCCAAAAAAGAGTTATATATATAATTGTTGTGGTATTTTATAAATTTATTTATTTATTTTACATCCCTGCTGAAGTTTTCCCTCCCTCCTCTCTTCCAATTTCCTTCGCCACCCACTTTGTTCCCACACCCTATATATAGATTTCTACAATTTCTCCACAAATAAATTAGGGAAATATATGTGTATGCTGTCTTTAATAATTACACAATTACTCTGGTGACCTGATCCTCCAAGGTCATCATATTTAACCTTCATACTGTAACCTTAACCTGAGAACTTGTAGGGAAGGAGTCCTGGGTTCTTGACTACATCCTTCGGTAGTGGCCATCACTCTAAACTAAAATGGAAAAAGAAAATGGGTGGTGGTCCAGATACTAACAATTCACTCTTTCAGCTGAAGTTTTCTTAAATGTTTCAAGTGCAATATGCCCATGGGACAATTTTGTTTTATAATTTTAACTAATAGGCTAGCTTCCCTGGATAACTGGTTTGTGAGTTCTACACATTGTCATTACACAAGCCATTATAATTTTATGGATGTGTGTATGTATGTATTATGTATTTTTTGAGATGAACTCTCTCTAGTCCCTGGTTATCCTGGGACTCACTAGGTAGACCAGGCTGGCCTCAAACTCACTGGCCTCCACCTCCTGCAGGTGAGGATTAAAAGCATATGCCGCAATGTTAATTTAGTTCATTTCTTTCTAATTTTATTTAAAAGCTTGCTATTTTATTTTATATTCCAGCCACAGTTTTCCCCTCCTTCCTCTCCTCCTACTCCCTCCCTCTCATTCTGCTCTATTCCCACTTCTCAATCCACTCCTCCTCCATTTCTGTGCTGAAAAGGGTGGGTCTCCCATGAATATTAACAAAACATGGCATCAAGTCGCAGTAAGACTAAGCACCTCCCTATGTATTAAAGCTTAGCAAGGCAACCCAGTATGAGCAGTAGGGCCCCAAAAGCCAGTAAAAGAGTCAGGGATAGTTCCTGCTCCCCCTACAAGAGGACAAACTGTAAAATATATGCAGAGAGCCTAGGTCAGTACCTTACAGACTTCCTGGTTGTCAGTTCAGTCTCTTTGAGCCCTTATGAGCCCTTATGAGTTCACTCTGTGGGTTTTCTTGTGGTGTCCTTTACCTCTCTGGTGCCAACAATCCTTCTTCCCCTCTGCAAGATTTCATGAGTTCTGCTTAATGTTTGGCTATGTGTCTCAGCATCTGTTTCCATCACTTGCTGGATAAAGAGTCTATGATGATAATTGGTCTAGGCACTTATCAATGAGTATAGCAGAATATCATTAAGCATTATCACATTGACACATTTTTCCTACAGTGTTTGGTTCTATCCTAAGTCTCTGGGTATTGGTGATCTAGCCAGTGTTGGAGAGGGAGTTTACTTTCCTGGCATGAGCTTTAGACTAGATCAGTCACGAGTTGTCTATTCCCTTGATCTCTAGGCCATCCTTACCCCCACCACATCCCATAGGCAGGACAGATTGTAGGTTGAAGGTTATGTGACTGGATTGGTTTCTCATTCCCTCCACTTGAAGTCTTCCCTGATCACAGGAGATAGCCAGTTCAGTCTATGTATCTACTACTGCTAGGAGTCTTTGCTGGGGTCGTTCTTATAGATTCCTAGGAAATTCCCTTGTTCCAGGTGTTTAACTCACTCCAAAATGCCACCTCCTTTCCAGTAATCTTTTTCAGTACTCTCCCCCTCCATCTATGCCCCTAACCTGATCAGTCATGTTCCTATCCCCAACCGCCCTCAGTCTATGCATAGAAACTGTTCTCTTTTCCCTTCCTGACATTCCCCCTTGAACTCTCCTGATTACCTGATTATTCTGAGTCTGTGGATTGTAGCATGATCATTCCTCACTTTACAGCTAATATATCCACTTTTGAGTGAGTACATACCATGTTTGTCTTTCTGCATCTGGGTTACCTCAATCAGGATATTTTTCTAATTCTATACATTCGCTTTTAATTTTTTTGATGCTACTGTTTTTAACAGACAGGTAATACTCCAATGTATAAATGTACCACATTTTCTTTACTTATTCTTTGGTTGCGGGAATTTTCACATGTACATTTAAACTTTATCACAATTTTAAAAATATTTTTTGTGTATGTGATGTATATATTTGTGTGTGGACATTGGTATGCCTGGGAGTATGCACATGGAGGATGAGACCACTGTGTAGCCTATTCTCTCACTGTCTTATTGCATGGAGGTAGTCTCCACTGAATCTGGTGTTAGGTTCCTGGGCAGTAAGGCCTAACTAACCTCCTTTCTCTGCACTCTGAAGTGCTGGGGCTACAGAGCTGTGGGTATCTATACCTATGTTTTTAATGTGGGTTTTAAAATTTGAAATACTGTTCTCATGCTTGAGAAAGAACTTTGCCCACTGACCCATCTCTCTAATCTCACAATTTTATATAAGCAGAAATTTTTATAGCTCTCATGATGAAACAGAGATGTTAGCTAACTAGGCTTAAATTGTAAGACTTGCTGGTAAGTTCCCCCATGCCTTTTTAGGCAGCACTAATTGAATTCAGTGGGTTATTCCAAAAAAAGGATATGAAGGTGGGAGGGTCATGTTTTGGGTATATATGATCAAGGTATACTTTCTCTCTGTGTGTATATTATGTGTATGTATATATATACTTAAATAAATATGAAATTGTCTAAGAATAAATAAAAACACTAAAAATTAGTAAGGCTTGTCTGAGTCATGTGTTTGCTCAGGAAGTAACTGCCTGCTTTGTACTAAGCATTATTTTAGAGATGTCGTGACAGCCAGGCGTGATGGCTCATGTCTACAATCTCAGCATCCAGGAGTCAAGAGGAGTTGGATGAGCTTCAGTTTGAGCTGAGAGGCCCTACCTCAAACAAAAGGGTAGGAGAGATGCCTCAGGAGTTAAGAGAACTTATTGCTCTTTCATAGAATCAGAGGTTGGGTCCCAACCCATCCAATGGGTGCTTCACACATAACTGAAACTCCAGGTCCAAGGGATCCAATATGTCTCTTGAGCCTCTATTGTCACCTGTACACACATGTGAGCATATACATACATACACACATACATATAATAAATATTTAAAAATAAACAAATAAAAATATTGTAATGGTAATTTACCATGCACAAGGCACTAGGGTTCAGCTGGGCACCCAAAGAAAGCAAAATTTACTCTCTGGACCAGTAATTCTCAATTTGTAGGTCACAATCCTTCTGGGAGGTCAGACAACCTTTTCACAGGGATCACCTTAGATCATAGGAGTGCATCGATATTTTCATTATGATTCATAATAGTAGAAGAATTACATTTATGAACTAGAACAATAATTTTATGGTTGGGGATCACTACACCATGAAGAACTGTATTAAAGTGTCACAGCATTAGGGAGGTTGAGAACTGCTGGTCTAGACCGAAGATAAAAACAGGCAATCATAATACAATATACAATAATAAAGCATAAGATACCTTTTAAATTGACACATAATTACCCATACTTAAATGGCATAAAACGTGTATACATTGTACTATGATCAAATAAGGAAGCTAATATTTCTCTTCATGAACATTTTGTTGCTAGGGATACTCACTGCACTTTATAAAATGCTATGAAATTTGGTCACCCTATTGTGCTACAGAACATTATTATTTATAGCTCATAACTGAAGCATATGGTTTTCAGACAGTTTTCAAAAACTCTGAGCCTAGGTAATTATAATCTATGCCTTCTGGTTTGTGTTTTTTGTTTTATTTTGTTTTGCTTTGCTTTGCTTTTGTAAACAGAAGTTTGTTCAAAATGAAGAGGTATATTGGACAGTAGTGAAGAAAACTATGGCCAACTTTCTGGATTGTTCCATTTCAGTCTAATGAGCAGATGCTATTTTAATTACAGTAGTTTTCTTCCCAATAAATAAAATGTTAGTAGTACAAAAAACATTATTACCAGGAAAGAACATAAGCAACACTTTTGAATTTCCAGTTTTAGTCATGTAGTCATGCTACTTGAAATCATTTTTATTTCTTCTGAGATCAAGCTGTAATAACGCCCAGAAACCTGAATTAAGCATCCTTTGTGAGTTCATTGTCATAAAATGTAAGAAGGATTCCAAACTTTGTTTGAAGCAGATTTGAAGGTAAAAAAGGCAGAATAATTTAGAGTTCCCAAACACCTGGGACAGTCTACAGGGAACAGTGGTTCTCAACCTTTCTAATGCTGCTACCCTCTAACACAGTTCTTCATGGTGTAGCGATCTGCAACCATAAAATTACTAATCATAATGGAAATATATGATATGCAGGGTACCTGATCTCTGTAGGGGGATTATGTTGTTATGTTGTAAATAATTGTCCCGCCTACTGGTTTAACAAAAACACTGATTGGCCAAAGGCACACAGGAAGTATGGGCAGGGCTACCAGACTAAGAAAACTCTGAGAACAGGAAGAAGAGAGCAGAAATGTCAGAGTTGCCAGACAAGCCAGAAGAAGCAGAGGACAACTATGCTGCACTGAGAAAAGGTACCGAGCCCCATGGCTGAACAGGGTAAGAATCATGGGTTAGATTAAGAGCAAGAGCTAGAAAGTTATATGCTTGGGCCCAGGTAAATCAGTGTACAATTAATATAAGCATCAGTATGTTTCATTGGGACAGTAGGTCTGAGGGTCTGCGGGTCTCTGGATTCAAACTTTGAGGCAAGTCCCGAAAATCTGGGCCAGAAACCTCATAAACATATCTCCAAGCCCCAAAAGGTCACGACCCACACATTGAGAAGGATTGGAAAAGAATGAATCCTGAGCATACTAGTGGAAGCTAATATGTAAATGTGGCAACAGAGGTACTTCAACAGACTTAAAACTGTGCTGTCCCGATGACTGTCATTTTGCAAAATGTATTTTCTGGCACTGAATCCCTTTAGATATAAGCAGAATGTTTGTGAAAATGTGAATATATCTCTCATACTGAGAATTATGAAGCAATAAGAGTCTCGTTAAACACATAAGAACTATCATTAATGAGACAACAGCCACCTAGAGTTAACTTGTACATGTACAGAACTCCAAGTATCATCTACCCTGTTTACTACTTCATCATATCATCTGTTCTACAGGGGTGCTCACTATTTGAGAAAACCTTTAAAGTTTCTCAGAGCCTGTCCAAAGCAATGGCAAGAAATACCCTTTCCTCTTTCCAGTGGGCATGTGTACTTGCATCAAATTTTAGATTCTAGTGGCATTTTTGTTTTAACAAATACTTCTAAAGGGCTAATGGTGAAAAATAGAAACTTTCATGAAAATTAAGAAATAAAATCCTATGTTCACACATGCTATGCATTTGATATATTCTTTAGCATACCATTGTTAATTCCTTTTTAACTTCTAAGCTAGGGGTCATTGAGGCTTTGCCCAACAATGAACAGTGCTCTAGATTCACGTCAGGCTTAGTGGTCTTCCTATCAAAGAGCCTGAATACCAGTGATGAAAGGAGCTAGTCTGGGCCATGAGAATTGGTAAGGAAGCTCCATCCTAGCTCCTTGTGGACTCAGAGTATGAAAGACTAGAATACTCAAGATTTTTAGTTCATTGATTACATTATTACTTACCTCTTCTCAGTCATCTTTACCAACTTTTGAATAAAATATTAAAGATAAAGATATCACTTACTACTCAGGCAATAAAGCCATTTAAAATAATTTTAGTATTATTTAGAAAAATTTATTGAATTTTATCCTGACATAAATGCTGTAAAATATTTTTATTACTTAAACATAAAAGGCAACAAGCAACTCTGTGGCTACTAATAGCACAGCCACTATCTTAATTACATTAGCTTAAATCTTTTTTTTTCCTCCTTGGAAAAGGGTCAAGTTCACTTGCAAGTTTATCCAGACACACAGAAAACAATAGAGGTAAGTAGATAGATGTGTCTGGTGTGACCTGTGCTGGCCAGTTTTTTTTGTCAATTTGATACAAGTCATCTGAGAGGAGGGGACTTGAATTAAGAAAATGCCTCTTAATGATTGGGCTGTAGGCAGGGCAATAAGGCATTCTCAATTAGTGATTGATGGGGGAGGGTCTAGCCCATTGTGAATGGTTCCATCCATAGACTGGTTCTATAAGAAAGCAAGTTGAACAAGCCATGAGGACAACCCAGTAAACAGCATCCCTCCATAACCTCTGCTTCAGCTCCTGCCTCTAGGGTCCTACTCTGTTTGAGTTCCTGTCCAGGCTTCCTTTGATGATAAACAGTGATATGGAAATATAAGCCAAATATACCCTGTCTTAGTCAATGTTATCGCAGTGATGAGACACCATGACCATGACAACATTCAAAAAGAAAGCATTTAAGGGAGGCTTGCTAACAGTTTCAGAGGTTTAATCCATTATCCTCGTGGAAGGAAAGCATGGTGGCATGCAGGCAGACATGGTAGCTGAGAATTCTACATCTTGATAGAAAGCAGAAGGGTCTGGGACTGGCTTAGCCTTTTGAAATCTCAAAGCCTATCCCCAGTGATACATTTCCTCAAACAAGGTCACACCTCCTAATCCTTTCAAATAGTACCACTTCCTGGTGACTATGCATTCAAATATATGAGCCAATCAGGATCATTCTTAGTCAAACCGTAACACTAACCAACTTGCTTTTCGACTGTGGTGTTTCATTGTAGCAATATAAACTCTAAGATAAGTTGGAACCAGAATTGTGGAGTACTGCTGTGACAGACCTGATCATGTTGTTTTGGGGGGTTGAGGGATTGCAGAAGGACTTTGAAACTTTGAGCAAGAAGTACCATTGAGTATTCAATGCTTGGTGAGCTGTTCTGTCGGAGATTGAAAGATAAGAATTTGAGGGCAATGCAGAAGGTAGAGGCACGTCTAAGTAAGTTTCAGGGAAAAGCTTAAAATTTTTGTCAGGGCCATTTGTAATCGCTGCAGAAAAATCAGCTCTGATAAACAAGATATAAGAACTAGCAAAGTGAAACATTTGCTTTGTTGGAATATTTGATTCTGGTTGGAGCTAAAAAAATTAGTGGTAAGAAAAGACCAGCATCCCTGAGGTGAAATCTCTGGGGACATGTGTCCTGAGAAAGTCAGCACATAGTGTTCTAGAGGTGGCCCAGTTGTACCTCACAATGGCAGCTGAGCTTTGTCCTGTAAGAGTCATCCAGGCAGTACTGGTTTTGAAGGCATAAAGGGGTCATGAAAAGCGACTGATACTTAGTACTGTGAAAGGCCAAGAGAGACCATTGGTGAAGGTGCAGCCTTCCAGGCAGGTGAAGGCTCAGTACTGAAGGGGTCACATACAGAGAAGTTGAGGCTTGATGTCATGAAGACAGTTTACAAGAGGCTATCAGTGAATGTGCAGCTCAGTTGCAGCAGAGATTCCAGTGTTTTGTGGGTGCCAGTACCACAGAATGACCATCAAGAACCTATAGAGTAAAATCAGCTGGAGCCTAGAAAGCAAGCTGTGTGTAGTGTAGAGGGTAGAGCCAGAAAAGTGACCCAAGCCCTTTGGAGGAGTATAGAAGTTTTTACTTTTGGAATTTGATTTTGATTTGAACTGTGCTCTGGTTCTTCTCTCTTGAAGAAAGTACTTACTTTTGATTTTACAGCAGCCCACAGCTGAGAGACTTTGTATTTTTTTTTTCATTTTTTAGTTTTTTTCACCCTGTGTATCACTGCTTGCCCTCCCTTCCCTCTTCCTGGTCCTCTCTTAGCCTCCCCCTACTCTATCCATCCATCCATTCTCCAAGGAGGACAAGGAGTCCCAAGGTGGGTCAGTTCAGTATGGCATATCCAGTTGAGGTGGGTGAGATTCCCTCATCCCAATATTATGGCTGGGTTAGGTGTTCCTCTGTAGGGAATGGGCTCCGGGATGCCAGTTCATGCACAGGAACATAGTCTGATCCTACTGCAAGAGACTCCACAAACTGCCCATGCCATTCAACAGACATTTACCTTTGGAGGGTTTAGTTCCTTTCCCTGAAGGTTCCCCAGTGGTTGTTTCTGATTCAGTGAACTCCCAATAGCTCCACTCAGCCATCTGTGGCTCTCCTCCTCATGATCCTGATCCCTTTGCTCATATACATTCTCTTCTCTCTCAATTCAACTGGACTGGCAGCTCAACCTGGTGCTTAGCTATGGATCTCTGCTTCTGCTCTATTCATTGCTGGATGAAGGTTCTGTAATGACACTTAGGGTGGCCATTCACTTGATTATAGGGAAGTCCTGTTTAGGTACCCCCTCCACTATTGCTTGGAATCCTAGCCAGGGACATCTTGTGGTTTTTGGAGGTTTACTTAGTACAGTTCTTGGTTTCTTTCCAACCCCACAGTGGCTCCCTTTATCAAGATATCCATTGTTCCCCCCTCTTAGTTGTTCCTCTCATTCAACCATTTCCTTATCTTATGATTTGCCCCCATCTATCCTTTGTAGCTACCTGTTATGATCCCAATTTACTCAGATCTCTATTTCCCCTTCCCAGGGGTATTCTTGGATGTCTCTCTTAAGTTTTTTCTGTCCCAAAGCTGTTCAGGGGTTGCGATTTGCAGCCTGAATATTCTTTGCTTTTTGTCTAAAATCCACTTATGAATACATACTTCGTATTTTAAAAGACGGTTTTAGGAGATTGTCCATCTTAGAGAAACTTAATTTTAAATATTTAAATGTGTAAAGACAGGGGGCTTTAAAAAGTGGTTTATATTTTTAATGCGAGATCTTGGGGATGAATGAGAAAGGAAGGGTTATGGCTTAGCTGTGGTATGCTTTTGAGTCCAGGTGACAAGGGTTCAATTGTGTTGGAGAGTTTTATGTCAACCTGACACAAGCTAAAGTCATCTGGAAGACTGAACCACAATTAAGAAAATGCCTCTATAAGACTGGGCTGTAGGCAAGCCTGTAGGACACTTAGTGATCTGCTGTGGAATAATCCTTCTGTAACTTGTGAATGTGTATTATTCTCATTTGTTAGTAATAAAGCTGTTGGCCTTTAGCAAGGCAGGATAAAGTTAGGTGGGACAATCAAACCGAGGACTGGAATGAGAGTAGTCAGGAGAGACTTGAGTGAGTCACCCAAGAAGCAAGATGCCAGAGAATTGATAAAGCCACAGGCCATATGGCAAAACAGATAATAAAAAATAGTTAATTTAAAAAAAAAGATAATAAGCCTGAGCTATTGGCCGAGCATTTTCTAATTAATATAAGCTTCTGTGTGTTTATTTGGGACCAGGTGGTAAGGACAGAAAACTCCACCTCTGTTTACAGTGATTGATGGAGGAGGGTCCAAGAAATGGTAGATGGTGCTATCCCTTACTGGTGGTCCTAGGTTCTATTAAGAAAGCAGGCTGAGCAAAGCCATGAGAACAAGCCCGTAATCAACACGCCTCCATGCCTCTGCATCAGGTCTTGCCCTGTTTGAGTGTCTGTCCTGACTTCCTCCTATGATGAAGAGTAAAATGAAGTATAAACCAAATAAACCCTTTCCTCCCCAAGTTGATTTTGGTCACAATGTTTTAGGGAAGCAATAGAAGCCCCAACCTAGACATATCTACCAATTATTTTATGCATAAAATATTTAGTAGAACATATTAATTATGTGAAATGGACTTCATATTTTCATCCACCCTCTTAAGCCTCTCCCATTGACCCACTTACTCTTTCCTATTCTCTTCTGCTTCCTTGTCTTTTCTGGTGATCTCATGAGCTAAATTAGGATTTTGATAAGGGGTTTTCTAGTTCAAGCTGTTGCTTGAGTTCTGGATCCTGCCTGGACCTCTCAAGTGTTGGGTTTCTGGTGAACTCCCTGGCTGAAGTCAATATTGACACACTAGTTTGACCATCTGCAAAATGGTACTATTATCTCCTCTCTAGGTTCTGAGATTAAAGACTTTGTACTATGCCAATAACTACACTCAGGGTATTTTGTACAAGTAAACTCTATAGTGAGAGAATAGAGTTAAATACTGAGCTCCCTCAGAGACAACTTGTTAGCTTCCTAAAATGATTAAGTTCAAAAATCTACAACTGACATACCAGATTAATACTAACGTTACCAGCAAAATTATTCATTCACATTGTCCTTTCTAGTTGATTAAATGTGAAACTCGGGGTTAAAATCTCCACTTCAGAACTGAGACATTATACGGAGCTTTAGTTCAGCTCTGTATTGCCACTGGATAATTTAAGAATGTGACCTATACTTAATTATAGTAACAATACAGTAGGAATCATATGACAGGTTGTAATTTTCTTTTGACAAGAAAAATCATTGTAAAATTTTTATCAATCTATTTTAGGATGCTGACTCATTAAGAATCAATTAGGTGCCAGTGAAATGATTCAGATGATAAAAGTACCAGGCCTGATACGGAGTTGAACCCCAGCATCCACACTGTACACAGCATCCACCCAGTACACAGAATGAATCAACTCCACAAAGTTGTCACGTGACTTCCCCTATGCTATGCCCCTATCCTACATAAACATAAAGTAGATTATAAATTAGGGGTAGAGTATTTCAGTGGCTTCACCCTTGCTTAGCATGCACAAGGCCCTAGGCTGTGGTGTATGTAACCAATTAGATTTAACCAATTTTTAAGTTGCTTTAAGGTAAAGATTGAACCATTCATACTGTTAGTAGACACTGTATGGTCCTCAGTCAGTTTTGTTCCAGTTCTAGAAAACCAAGGCTCCAGCCTTTAGACTTACCAAATTTCCCAGGGAAGAAATAGCAGTGTACCTTGAAGCATGCCTCTAAACTTAAACGGACATAATCAGCTTCCCAATTTCTGACCGTACCAACTTAAGGTACCTTGCTTCTCTGAGAAACTGTTTTATGTTGACTATTAAGTGCCTCTAAAAATAAAATGTAGTTAGAGTATTTTCACATTTTCTCTTACTATCAGACTCTTGAGACAGATGCCCTCCCACCCCAGCAAACTGGGATTTGTAGTAAACAGTCAACATCTTACTTTTTTTATTGATAAAAGCATGTGATGCCAAAGTAATGAAGGTAATTTTACACACTCAGGATTTTCAAAGTACTTAAGTTTACTATTGACCTTGAAAATAAACATTTCAAATTACTTTTAAGTGAATGGGATAAGAAACAAGCTTCAGTTGATGCCTGAAACTGCTAATCTGCACTGAAATATCTTGCTGAAATGCTTCTTTTGGTACAGCAGTTATAAGTGACAATGAGGACAGAACATGTATGAAAAAGCTTCCACAGCCTGTCTCATGGTCCTAAGTCTGAGAGAAACAAGACAAATAAGTCTTTTTGTTAACTAAGTGGGTTTGTATGTAGTTTTCAGAGACTTTTGCCTCAGATCTCTTACAAATGCATATGTCACTATGTCTCTGGCTGCACTAACTATGCTTAAAGAATTTTAGATCCATGGAGGTTTGAAGGTGGAAGAACACACACACCCCCAGCATGGGAGCTGGCCAGAGCAGACTGTAAAGCAAAGCCTGGCTGTGCTGGTGTAGCCCTGTGGGAAATTCCCCTCCAGAAAGCAGAGCAGAATAGGTCTGCAAATGAGAGCAGTAGAACACTCAAGCAGACAGCCATCAATCCCTGTTCTTCCCTAACTGCCCCTCCCCCCTTTAGAGGTACCACAGTATTAGAGAACTCAGTAGCTTTTAACCATCATGGTTTAATGCTGCTCAACTTCTTCTTGCTTCTTATTTTGACGTGTTGTCCTAGCTGCTTGTGGTATCATATTAGGGATCCCATCAATGATTGGGTATGCTATTCCCAACTCTTCATTAATCAATTCGTTTGTCGATGCTTCATATCTGAGGGAGAAAACAAAAAGAACACGATGAACTATGGAAAATCATAGCTTAAAAGAGCTTGATACTAAATAAATCACTTGTCTATCCAATTCTTGATAGTTACTTCTCCAGTAGTTTTAGTCTTAAATGTACTAAACCATTTCTCTTAGAAAAATCATCCTACAATCTGTAGGTATTCCCATTAGAATCAGTACTTACCATGTTATCTTTTTAAAACTTTATTCCCAAGTTATGCCTTAATCTTTTCATACCAGTTAGAAAAGATGTCTACCTTCCACGCCAGAATTCCTTCCTTGTTATGGTCAACCCCAGAGCACTCCAAAAGGAAAAAGAAAAAATAAAAATAAACTTCCTCTGTTGATGTAAATGCTAGAGACTTATATGAAACAGAAAGAAACCACTAAGAATAAAAACACGCAAAATAAAAGCCTGGAAGATGAGAGAGCACAAAGGTGGGACTCTGGGAAACAGCGAGTCTACAGTGAGCTAGCTACACAATTAGCTAGATAGTAAAGCAAATGGTGATTTCAATATTTAAGGAAACCAAACAAGTTCTTCACTATAGAGAGACCAGTCCAGAAGATGAAAATGAGAATAAAAACTGCTAGTAAACTGCTACCTGAAGATAACCAGGTTTTATCATTCATTCATTTTGTAATACTAATGGTGCTGACCAGTATTCTGTTCCTAGAGTCTGAAACTGAGAATGTATTTTCCCCTAAACCAGCCGAAGGTTAAAAATGTAATGAAAACCAGCTAACCCACAAGTGAAAACCTGGGAAAATGCACAATTAGATCAAGAGTACCAGGCATCAGGTGTAAAGGTGCAGCACTCCACAAGGCTCCGGAATACAATATATATATAGTCTTAAATATTGAATAGCTCTGGTTTTGTACCGAGTCTCTATGGCCCATATGCATCGTGAAACACTGAAAACAAGAGACCAAGGGTGGTGGTTCACTCCTGTAATCTCCTGCAATCAAGGGTCCTAGGCAGGAAGAGTACCACAACTTGCTAGCCTAGGCTAAATAAAGAGTTGCAGGAAGTGCCAAACCAAATAGCAAAATCTGTCTGTCTCACAACAAACAAAAAAAGGCAAAGATGAAGAGACAGTCAATAAAATGTCTGCCCTATAAATGTAAGGACCTGAGTTCTGATCCTCACTAAATATGTAAGCTTACTCCTGAGTAGTGATGTAAAGCGCCAGCTTGATTCACTACAGGTTCTGTGATCACTTCCTAAAGTAAATTGGGGAGCAGTTAAAGAAGACAATGTGAGTGACCTCTGGCCTTTGACACAATACATGCACTCTCACACAACAACAAAAAAAAAAAAAAAAAAAAAAAAAGAAGAGGAGGAGGAGGTGCAGGAGTGATAAAGGGCCGGACGCTGACCCTGATACTGTTTGAACAGGTTCTGGAGAGTCCAGTCTGAGAAACTCCGTCTTCCTTAAAGGTCTCCAAGACTGATGGTAAAGAGCAGCCACCGCAGAGCCGAGAAAAGCCCCACGCCCGACATGGGCGGGAGTGATCCCAGCAAGGCGGAGGTAGACTTCTGGTCACTGCTAGGGACTAGCAGGCACCCTTCCCGGGGGAGAGACCACAGGTGAGTCTCACCTGAGGGGCTTCTTGGAAAGCGGACACACCAGGAACCTCAGCAGAGCCGGATGGAAGGTGCCGGGCTCCTGCGGCCTCTCGCTCTGGTCAGCGAAGGATCTGACCCGAGGCGCCAGCAGATACCTCCCCAGGACCGCAGACGGTGCACGCGGACCCGGCAGCTCCCGGGCGAGCCTGCAGCAAGCGGCGCTCAGCATGGCAGCTCCGAACTCCTGCACCCCTTCCCCAGAACCTACGCTCCGGGTCACCCTAACCAGGTCGCCCCGCCCCCTCGGTGCTCCGTCGAATATAGCCCCAGCACAGCGGGCGTTGGCGCTGTGGTTCCGGGCGCAGGACTTACGTTCCCGGGGTCACTGGCTGCTCCATCCCTTTTTGGAAACTGTAAACTAAAATGGTGCTCATTCGGGTGTCCAACTGTTCAGCAAGGCTACTCACAGATGCCAAGGGCAGGACCCAAGTCACACAGCGATGGGCTTGGACTTGGGTTGTTATCTTCAGAGTCTTCACAGTGTCTTAGAAGCAACAGCTTGTATAATAGTCGTTGTACAGTATAGGTTTCTGTGGCCTTCTTTGGATTTCATCCCCATTCAAAAAATTAAGAAACTGAAAAGAATGGCTTTGTTTTCTTACTCTATAAACTGTGGAGGCTTTTACAGCCTAGCCTTTTAATTGTGAATACTAAAATAAAGCACAACTAATTCCTGCAAGCCAGTGGCTTACAACCTGTAAGGTGAGACTCCTGTGGGTCAAATGACCCTTTTGCAGGGGTCACCTAGGACCATCAGAAAACATACATTTACCTCACGATTCATAGTAAAATTACAGTTAAGAAGTAGAAATGAAAATAATTTTATGGTTGGGGGTCACCAGACCATAAAGAACTGTATTAAAGGGTCACAGAATTAGGAAAGTTGAGAACCACTTCTGTAAGTGAACCTCTCTGGAAAAGTAATCAGACATGTCCAATTAGTCAAACAATCCACTAGGATAATTTAGTGGGGTTTTGATCCCAACTTTCCATGGAAGTGATGCCTGTTTAATTTTCTTTTTACAATAGTGAAGTAGACAAGAACTTGGGCCCCGACAGTTTATTCTACATTTATAACACAAACAACTCAATTTCTTTATTGGTATGATAAAAAAAAAAACAACTTGGTTTCCTTATTGGTATAGTACGATTAATAATTGACCAAATTATGAACTTAAGTTGGGGTGGGAATAAGGGGAGCTTACCGATTTAACATTCTGTAAGACTAGTCTTTCAAGGTGCTGCACACCTTTAATCCCAGAAATCATAATGCAGAGGCTGGCTGATCTCTGAATGTGAGATTCTAAAAAGCTGATGGACAGATTAGAACTCTGCATGATTGTGTAGAATTGGAACATTACATGTCCAGAGACATTATTTTCAGTGTCATTAGATGCCTTAACAGCCACTGCCTACCTATGTCTCTGACCTAACGTCTTTGTGTTTATTGGTGATTTCTTTGGAATGTACTAACAAGCTACTGTCAGCTTAATGTGAAAGAGAATTCCTGGAAAGAAGCTGTGCCTGCAAACACTGGTTGACTGGTTAGAGCTTCAGTGATGTGGAGAAGCTGGAAGGCCTCAAGTCCAGAACCAACATGTATTGAGCATCTTTAATCCCTTTAGTAGCCATTTACTACCCTCCTCTGTACATGACCCCTGTGGCCAAAAGGTAAATCCTTCAGAGCCATGCCTTCTGACAAAAGAAATGCAGAGGTTTGTGTTTGAGTGTTTGAAGGGTCTAGTTCTGAGCATTGTTTGAGAAGGCCACTGAATGGAGACATTGGAGGATTCTTGGAGCCAGTCTGTCCTGTCTACAATGAGATGGAAAAGTTAGAGATGTCTAGGGTTCCTCTAGCAACAGGAGACACTGAGTGCAATCTAGCTTGTCCAGAGTAGAGGCCAGATGGGGTAGTGGGATTTCCACACTGACCCATGGTTCAATCTCCTGACACCCCCCAGTTTGCTTTTTGGATTTTTCTTCAGGTCATATTACTCTCTTTGTCCTTGCCTGCAGGGATTCAAGTCTTGGTCCCCTATACCTGTATGATCAAGATAATTTTGATGCCACCATTTCTCATTTAAGGTTGTCCCATCAATTCTGCTACTTCCTTTCCTGATGGGGGAAATCTTGAGCATGTAGACCAGGAGCTCTTGATATGCTTCTATGCTTCTAGGCTAGGCCTGACCTTAAAGACCAATCTGTAGATAACTCCATCCTTCAACTGTTTGCTTATTGGAGTTCATCCATTCAGAATAGAATTAATAAAGCAGGAAATGAATATTATATGTAACAAATACTAGACGCTTAAACCAAACATCCTCCATGTCAGTACTGATTTTTTAGTTTAGAGTTTCAAAAATCTATATTACAGCAAACAAACAAATAAAAACAAAACCACAGTCTGGTTCTTCACAGCAGCAGTAACACCAAGTTCTACATTAGTTACTTTTATATTGCTAAGTCAGCATGACAAAGGAAATTCACAGGGGAATCAGAGTTTATTATGGAAGAGAAGCAAGCTAATATGTGTAGTAAGAGGTTTCTGGTCTGGACTTTCAGGCCTCGCCTCAAGGTTTAGACCTGCAGACCCACAAGACCCGCAGAGACACACAGATGCTTACATTAATTTTAGGCTGATTGGCCTAAGGCCCAGGCATATAATTTGCTAACTCTTTATCCTTAAACTAACCCATGATTCTTATCCTGTTCAGCCATGCGGCTTGGTACCTTTTCTCAGAGCAGCATAGTTGTCCTCTGCATCTTCTAGCAACTCTGGAGTCTCTGTGGCATTTCTACTCTGTTCTTCCTGTTCCCATAGTTTTCTTAATCTTGTATCCACGCCCACATTTCCTGTCTGCCTTTGGCCAACCAGCGCTTTTTATTAAACTTACAGGCAGGACAATTATTTACATTGTAACCTCATAAATCCACTACAAGTATGCAGCTTTTCTTCATGATTCCTGTTTTGGCTGCTGCTTGGGTTCCTGTCCTGATCTCCCTTTATTATCGACTATGATCAGGATGTTTGGTCAAATGAACCCTTTGCTCTCCAGGTTGATTTTGGTCATGGTGCTTATCACAGAAATGGGAAGCAAGCTGTTATTTATTTATGTCTGGTACTGTACAGGAAGCTATCTGTAAGGAAGTGGGTATTATTAACAGTCCTTGCAAACCCCATAAACCATTCCAAGAAAATTCTAAATCTAATATAGGCAGTTCTGCTGCAGGCTTTTGTGGGAGGTTGTGTTGTTTCATTTTAAATAATTATCCCACCCACTGGTTTAATAAAAAGAGCTGATTGGCCAAAGGCAGGCAGGAAGTGTAGGCGGGACTACCAGACTAGGAAAAATCTCTGAGAGCAGAGTGCCAGACAGACCACCAGAGAGAAGCCACAGGAAGCCGAGGACAACTATGCTGCTCTAAAGAAAGGTACCGAGCCACATGGCTGAACAAGAGACAGAGCTAGTAAGTGATATGCCTGGGCCTGAGGCTGACCAGCCAAAAACTATTGGAAGCTTCTGTGTGTCTTTGTGGGATTGGGGGTCAGCGGGACTGCAGGTCTGCGGGCCTAGACCTTGAGGTTAGGCCAGAATGTCCGGGCTAGAAACCTCTTACTACAGGCTTTTTAGCCAAAGATATGGGACCCACCAAGGCCCCTCCCACCAGAAATCAGTTTATTATATTGTCAGGCTTCTAGCAAATTATTGTCCAAATGCCAGAGCTCTGAAAGCTATAGGCATGAAGCTTTGACACATTTCTGCTTCTCTGACTTTTGCATATGGCTACATTCATTCTGACTGAACGTTTTACAGTACTGGCAGTGATGGCTGCCCTGAAGGAAGGAAGAGAACCAAGGAGGGATATGCTCAGTTCACTTAGAGAAACTGACCAATCTGAACTGACATATGGGCATTGGACCAGCTTACATGGCCATTTCCTGGACCAGCTTACATGGCCATTTCCTGGACCAGCTTACATGGCCATTTCCTGGACCAGCTTACATGGCCATTTCCTGGACCAGCTTACATGGCCATTTCCTGTTTCTTTTCACTTAGTCCTCTGATGCTCTCTCTTCCCCTACCACATTCCCTCCTTTGATGCTCAAATCTATCTTAGTATCAAATAGCATCACTTTGCTTTAGAATTATATAACATCATAATGGGTGGTCAACTATTTTCCCCCATGGTCTCCATAAGGCTGGAAGGAAACCCTGTGTGTAAGGAAACTTTATGAGCTAAAATCAAACATCCTTCCAGAATCGAAAGCATAACACAAAGATTTTAGATTCTCCAAAAGTTGAAAACCATTTTCTAAGTAAACTGCTTGGGTTTTAGCCATTTTAGACTTGAACTGGGCCATTTTTGCTTAGCTTGTGATCTCTTCTATGATCTTTTAGTTACTTATTTGGAATGGGTAGTTGTATAAATGTTATTTATAACTCGACATCCATCAAAAGATAGTTATCCTTATTAATGATTTGTGTTGAGAGTATAATCACCCTCCTTCTTATGAGTTCTCTTGATTGCTTGATATTTTACTTGATGGGGTATTGTGGGTCAAAACATATGTATTGTTATCTTTTATTGTCGATACAGAATACATGATTTTATTTTGCCTACTAGTTTTAGAACCCTTTCCTCATAAGAAAAATGACTATGGTGGTATCCTGTCCTAATAGAGTGATGGAATGCATAAATAATAAGAGAAGGACTCTGAAATTCCAGAAGGGAGACACTCTTGTAACAAGCCATTATTGCTGGATAAGTTCCCTCCCCTTTTGCCATCACTCCCATATCCCAGCTCATAGCATATGCATACTCACCAGCCTAACTCCAGACCCCAGGCCCATAACCCCTGTTTGATTGTGAGTCTCCCTTTCTGGACAAGTCACTTCTCTTTCCTATAACCATATTCTATGGCTATTTCCACACCCACAGTCTTAACTCCAGACCCACAGCCCAAGAACCAAGTTTGTTCACGAGTTGCCTTTGCTTGGTCATTCTTTCCCTTCCCCATCCTTCACCTCACTGTTGCCATCTCCACACACACAAGCTTAGTTCAAGATTATTGTATAGCCTCAATAAAATAAATAATTATGCTCATTTGGGGGAATGGTATGTCCTGTGAGGCTTTGGTGTTCTGGAATACAAAACAATGACTTATATTTACGCTTTCAGTCTTCATGTGGGGTGGTGAAATAGATTAGATAGGGCCAACAGCAGGATATCCGAGAGCAGTTTCAGTGCGGGTCCAGTGATGATGGTGTGCCAGAATGTTGAACCAGATCAATGAGTCAGTGCAATGAGCAATTTCTGGGTGGGACAAAAGGGTATACTTGGTGACACATTGCAGCTCCCAGTGCCACCAGGATGAATAAAAAGGTGTTGGAAAGATGGAGGAGTGAGGCATTTTTTTTGTTGTTGTTTTTGTTTTATTGAATTGAATGTTTTTATGGGGTGAAATTTCCGTTGGGGGAGTAAGGGGGAACTATGGATGGACTGGGAGGTGAGCAAGGCTGGGGTGCATGATGTGAAATTCCCAAAGAATCAATTAAGAATCATGTTATAAACAACAACAATAATAACAACAACAAAAACCCCCGCATGAACTCAGGAAGGAAAAGTTGAGGTGGGAAGGGGTTGCAGGAGAGAAATGAGAATATGCTGCTTTCATGTTAAAGGGTGAATTATCCATTCGTAAGACTCCCATGGGGTATTTAAATAGTATAATAATGACATATTCAATCCTGTTCTCCCAAATCAATCGAACTGTGATTCTTTAATCATACCCTCCCTATATAGATGATATACTAAGTAAGGATTAAAAACTAAACAAAATTATCAAAAAAGCATGAAGACTGAGACTAGACTCTCAGGAGGAAAAGCCCTCAGTCACCACCTGTACACTCTGGGGTGTGGTGTGGTCATCAGACACCCAGTGATAGACAAAGTGACAGTTATGGGCCCTTATATCCAATCATGTCTTCTTAATATTGAAGCAAACCATATGGTTTATCTAAATACTATTTTGAAAACAACCCCTAGATCTAATAACAGCACAAACTACATGGAATCTGAGGACTTTCCCCATGAGTCACATAATAGAAGGCTGAAACAAGGTACCAGCCAGAGGAAGAACTGTCCCCCAATGAAAATTTCTAGTCTACCACTTAAACCTAAGCCTTGGGTCAGGATCTGAATAGCTGGGCAGGGAGGGGGAGTGTGTGTGTGTGTGTGTGTGTGTGTGTGTGTGTGTGTGTGTGTGTGTGTGCGCGGGCCTATATAGGTTTGTTACTGGTTCTCTTTGTCCCTCTTCCCAGTGTAGGCACACACTGGGAAGATTTGTGTGCCTACTTTTCCCATTTTTACTGTTGTCTCCCAATCGAGTATTAAGGTTGGTGGCAGAGCCTAGTTAGTTAGGGCTGCCAGGCCACGGGTCTTACAACTCTGATCTAAACTTCCACTGCAATGCTAGGGTGGTGGGTGGGGGGAGGGGGGCGGACACAAAAACATTTTTGTCACCAAGTACCAATGTTTATTAAATGAAGGAAAATTGAAATAAGATATTTTCTTTTAAAAGAAATCATTACACAGATTTGCTTCTAGGTAAACTGTCCAATAAAGGCTGTGAATTTGCATATTGTGGTCATAGGAATTCAAAGATCTATTTGTTTGTGTCCTCTTTGCCATCCATATTTTTCTGCTGGCCAATTATGTTAATCTCGTGATAAAGGGGTTCTCTATAAATTATTTAATGATTAATAAGCGTTCTTCCATATTAATTCTCGTTACCAAAGAAGTGCATTTACTCAAAGAGAATGAAAACAAAACAGAGGACTGTGGCTCCTCCTCCAAGCAACCCCCTCCCCGTGGTGATGAATGGGAGGGACTGTATGCCCCCTCCCTCGGGAGGCTATCTTTTCACTGTTTTAGGCCGTTTTGAAATTCTTTTCTTTAGAAGAAAAAATTTTTTTTTCTTTTAATCAAATATAGCAGCTGCTGTTCCTGTGATTGGCGCACGACCAGTGGCCGAGGACACGGACTGGCGGCAAGGCTGGGCTGATGAAAATGCAATCAGTTTGATGATGGATCATCTGAAGATGCGCTTTTCCCTGGTCTGCGAACCGCTCACACTTTGAATGAACCCGTCTTTACAAGCTTTCCCTACCGGAACGCGAGCTTCACAGGAGAGCAGTTTTCTCTAGAACCTCTCAGAAGGACACAGCCACTGGAGAGGCGACGGTCACTGGGAGACTTTGCGGTTCTGCAGACCCGTCGGGCAGGCTGCTGCGAGCCGCTGCTGGGAGGGCGTGACTGGCTGCTGGAGGTTCGGCTTCACAGCGCCGGCTACATCCAGATGTGCAAGCCACCCGCCGCCTGGCAGGCTTCCCCACGCAGCCCCGGCCCAAACGCCTTCCAGGAGGTTTGTCCCTGCCTGCGCGCCGTGCCCTGAGCTCTCCAAGCGAGGAAAGCGCGCGGACATGGGCGAGACCATGTCAAAGAGACTCAAGTTGCACCTCGGAGAGGCGGAGATGGAGGAGCGGTCGTTTCCCAATCCCTTCCCCGACTACGAGGCTGCCACCTCCGCCGCGGGCTTCGCCGCTGGAGCTGCGGAGGAAACAGGCCGTGCGTGCCCTCTCCCCACCGCAGAGGACCCGGGCCTCCCTTTCCACCCCAACGGGAAGGTGAGTCGGCCGCCAGGGCCCCGACCAGCGGTTGGGAGGGCGAGGCCACCTCCGCCAATGGTAGCGTCCGGCGGTCACGCCCTGGGGTGTGATGACGTCATTGGCGTGCGTCCCGTCCGGTGTCGGGCCAGCCTAAGAGGCTGGG